>JAGVSL010000165.1:0-687690 GCA_022494535.1 Himalopsyche phryganea
AGAGGGTAAAAATAAATGCCTACGCATAATCTCAGGCTTGAGGAAACATTCCAACAAGCGTTACTTCCATGTAAGGTAAAAGGGCCCTGACATACGAGTGACCCTAAGTCTCAATCACGCCAGCTTCGTGGAGAGATTACAGCAAGGGCCTCAACTCACACCAACTCTCAAAGTCTCCAAGAACCTCGTCAAGGTGATGTCACAATCCTTATGCCCTCCCTCCCCTTCTCTTACAGGAAATTCTTCTCTAGCAGAAGTGGATGCGGAAGAGACCGGTGGCCACACCGGCCTTCATTTAATCACCCTAAGAGATAAATCTTAAAGTTAACAAGCCAGGCTCGTATATTCAGTTAGGGACTGGGCATTTCTAATTACTCCAACGTTATGAGCAATTCTTGGTATGAATTGAACTTTTGTTAATGATTCAATGACAGTCATCCTCGTAAGGGTTTTTTTAAGTGTTATCCCCACACGAAGCCTTCAGCTGATAGAATCTTTTTAGATAATGGTACTTATTGGCTCTTACATGCGCGAAAGGGAGATAAAGGCTTAGTCTGTACCCACCCTAGCACTGAGTTTAGCCAGGAATCTAGGAGCCAGCTTAGCGGACTCCGTGTTATAATTTTAGTAGGATTATAAAGGTAGGAATACAGTGGGTCTTAATAAATAAATTTCATATGATTATTGTCACCCATTAAACTACCCACTTTTACAGGTGACAATAATTATTATTGTTACAATTACCGCATGAAATTCATTAAAATTGTAACAATAATAATTATTGTCAGCCGTTAATGTAGGGAGTTTGAAAAAAAATATTTTTTTATCTAACTACCCACTTTTATGGGTGACAATAATTTTTATTGTTGTAATTTTCGTGTGAAATTTATTTAAATTGTAACAATAATAATTATTGTCACCCGTTAATGTGGGTAGTTTAATAAAAAATATTTTTTATCAAACTACCCATTTTTGAGGGTGACAATAATTATTAGTGTTACAATTTTAATGAATTTCATGCGGTAATTGTAACAATTTTTATTGTAAAAATAATCGCAATATTTAATTTTTATCGTAATAATGCTGAGATTTTGTGAGCCTTGTTTGTTGAACTTGAATAAATTTAACGTGTCAATAATATTTCATTGAATTTATTACATTTACACAATAGATTTTTGTAAATACAAAGATATCTATATTAATGAATAGTTTGTATTGAATGAAATAGTATATCACGAATATTCTTATTTATATATATAATTAGTTTATGAAGTGAATACAAATATTTTGCATTCAGACATTTTAGAAGTCATTTAATTAAGTAGTAAAATAAACACTTACCTTGTAATTATGTCATTTCAGATTATAAATGTTCAGATATTATTTTATATTTATTTTATCAATTGAATTCATTTGAACATGAAGACCTTCAGTAGATCCACTTTTTGGTTTTAATTCACTTAAACACTTTTTACACTCCATTTATTGTCCATCCCTTTTTCACAAATAGTATTTCCAAACAGAATTATTCATAGTAAATGGCGCATTTATTGTCATGTAAAATTCTGGTATTTTAAGAGTTTTAATTATGCAAAATTAAAAACACTACAGTAAGATGACAAAAACATCTCCAGCCACGTGAAGGTGGCACGTATAAAGAATGATTCCAACTGTTTTTTGTGGATAATGCAAAAAACAATAAATTGATTCGAAATATGAGCGAAAGGGAGAGCACAATACAAATATTAATTACGTATTAGTAAAAAATTATGTACATACATAAATCAACATACATATAGTTCATAGGGTAAGAATTTACATTTTAAATATGAATTAATTTTATAGCAAATCCCAGTAATTGTATTAATTCAATCCCGGGATTGGAAGCCCTAGTAAGAAGGGTAAAAAAAGATGCCATACATATTTAAAAATATTTCTTTTAATTGATAAAATGTTTTTTTTTCACAATGTTTTAATTTCAAATATACAATTGTAAAATAACAAAATAAGATAACGAACATTGATTCTTTTTAAAGTTTTATACAAAAAGGAAACATACCCCACGCCACGTCACATTTAAAAAATCAACAATATTACTATGGGCAGCCATTTTAACGTTCAATGGTCACTCTGTCTAAAAAAATAAGGTATTTTTTGTCAGTATGTTGTTCGGAATAATTTACAAAGTTTAGGACGATTAAATGATCTCACGTAGATAAATATTTATTTATAAAAAAATATAATGTAGGCTTTGCTGCGTAAAAAAAAAGTTATGTTGATGTCAAATAATTAAAAGTAATATTGCCATACCTATAAAATATTAACGTTACGTAGAAATAGTAGAATAAAAGAAATACGAATTACATGGCTGAATTGCTGGACACATATATCTGCTCAATAGACAAAAAAAGTGATGTTCACAAATGAAACAGTTTGAATCAGTCACACAACCTGTAGAACGATTGTTCAAAAATCCTTCCATCATACAGGGTCAATACTCGATTATCAATATCAAAAAAATATTATACCCCATCATTAGAACACTATCTTCATTCCACTGACAAATAAAATAGTTTTATTGTAAGAATATAAAACAATTTCATAATATTATTGGCACTTATATTGATAATATACCCAAGTTGAAAAATCTATCTCCGTTATTAAAATGTATAAAAATTATTCATAGTGTCAAAAAATATACTTCATTAAGAGTTCTAATTGTTAAAAAATTTAATATCGGTTACCGTTAATCCTTAGTGGAGAGACATCAGTTGAATTTGTGGAATATGCACAATACATAAGTATTTCATTACATCTTATTTATAATTGTTACATCTTAATTGACCATAATAAAAATTGTGGAATCAGTAAAAAGAAGCGTATTCTATTTTTATAAATATAATGCCTTTCCACCAAGAATTGACAGTTAACACTTTGAAAGTGATTAATTGTTTAACGTTAATATCCGTGGAAAGACGATCGTAAAATATGACGAAAAAACTTTATTTAGTACATCTTCCACAATTTAAAAAATATTGCAATACACAGTACACACAGCTTTATCATTACATCTTGATAACAAGTTATTCGAAATTAATATATTTAGCACTGAATATTGATTGATATGCCATAAATAAAATCTTGTCAATGTATTAGTCCGACTGAGGTTTTCATTTGATTTGTAGATTACCATGCATCACAGAAAAATATGCCCAAAAAATTACCACAATTTAACTGAAATGATATTTTTAGAGTAAATCAAATGAACTAAAATTTATTAGTATCTTTTATCCACACTGCGATGAAAACTTAAACATTCATTTCGATATGAATAATAGTCGTAAAAAGATTTCGTCGAGAAGAAGTAATTATGATTGAGGTACTTTCATAAACACAGTTCATGTGTAGAATCTGATCATTTTCTTTTAACACAGCAAAGAAAATTATTATTGATTAAAAAAGTCTTTTAAAACATGTCAAAGCACCATTTGTAGACAAAATATGTAGGGTGAAAACCAACAGTACACACACTTTTTAAGTTACAGCAATATATATCTTTCGGGAATGTTTACATGCAGGACAAACGTAAAATCGGTGCTACTTTAGCGTGCGGTCTACAGTAATTTATAATTTAAGACATCGACTGAGGGTGCTTGATGGAATTTCAATATCAAATACATGGAAGTGTACAAAATCTCAATAATTCAAATTTGCTACAGTAATTTGTTTTAATTCCATAGCAACAGACTGTTTTTTTTCAATTATTATAATCATTTATCTTTTCTGCCTCAATATAATGTTGTTAAAACATTTCCATCAAAATATTATCAGCGCAGAAGAGAATGCAGTTGAATTTTTACATAAAAACAATCTTCTCGATTGACAAAGGTGGGTTAGGTCAGGTAAACAGGATATGTTTTAATAAGGAGACCCTCAGGCCACATTACAAAGAAAGACCGCAACGCTTAAGTGGCACCCAACAATCTTTATTATATTAAGCAAGGGATTAATTTAAACACCTGTATTGAATATTTACAAAATTCTGTTGAAAATTTTTAATTGTATCATGAATTTTAAATATATTTCTATTATTAATAGTGTCAACTACCGAATTGTGGTATCCTTCGGCAAAATGTACCTTTGAATTGATTTCTAATTTAGTTTCACCACACCGATGCCAGTAAAAACTGATTAAAAATATTTGAGCTAATTTTAAATTTAATAATATACACAATGACGGTGGTTTCAAATTTTGAAGACTAGTTTGAAGATTTGTTTAAATTCGGTGTTTCGTGCGTCATATACATTATAGAGTTTCACAAAAAAATACTATGAATTGCCCAAGTCCATCATTTATGTATGTCGAAAGTTATCAGGACTTTACATGGACAAAGAAATGATTTAAATACAATAACAAAAATGAAAAAAAAATCAATAGCGAATACTATGTATAGAAAAAGCATGCGGAATTTCAATTTTTAAATATTTGAAGCATAGTTTATTTAATACTGAATAAAAAAAATCTCCAGTTTTCAAAGAGCAATATTGTATTTAAATGACGACGATCTGATAAAATAATTAATATGGAATAAAAAAATTCGACCGGCCACAAACTCAACTGTTTTAAGACCAAAATAAATAATAAAAAAAAGGTATTGCATGAGTAAAAAATATAAATTAACACTATAATAAGAATGACTTTGAAATAATTGTCAAAACTACCTGTTAAAAAAAAATGGCAAAGAGATAATTCACACACATTATAAACATGTCAAGTTAAATTTGAATAGATCATGTGACCCGAGAACTGTTACTAGGAAGACTGCCTTATTGTTACTTTAGTTTTGCCAGAAATCAACACTTAGAACCTTGCAGTTCTCAGTTCACGACTAGTTATCCGGTATAACAGTTTTGACCACCGCACTATAGAAAGAATACACTTGGTTATCAGAATATGTTTTTTTTTTTAAAGAAATGTCAATTAACATGACATTTATGTTCGTTATTTCTTTCAATTCAATAATAACATAGTAAACTTATGATCTGGTAAAGCAATAGATGCTTCATAATGCAATAATCATAACAAAAACTTCCCAATCAAAATTCTTTACAGAAAAGGTTTTAACTGAACACAGATAGGTATAAAATTTTCTTAAAATGTCAAAAACAAGTTTGTGCATAAATTCAAATTTTTTACGAATGAATTAGATCTTTCATTTTGTTTACACAGTGCAATAGTCTGAAAATGATTTGAGATTTACAAAAATTTTGAGTTACTTGTATTATAAACATATTTTTTTCATTTCTTTCTGGCTGAATATGTTTATCCGAGGATGTTATATGTTTATATGGAGTGCCACTGCTTTACACCATTACAAATTTTGAGCAATGACTAGCCAAAATGATTTTGTTTGATAGGAATTAATAAAATCAGCTATGTATTTGGAAAAAATTCATACAACATTTGATATTGAAAACTTTAAGACAATCCTTAAATTACTTGATTTGGAATTGTTTTATTGACTGTCACTATGCCGGTAAACACAATTATCTATGGCTGCTATTCATACAGGAACATACTGAGATACTCTCAATTTATTGAGGAATCGTGACTATTGTAAAATAGTACCAAATTAAAATGGCTTCAGTTCTATGTCTACGGTCCAACAGTTATTTACTTTCACGAAAAGTTAATTTTATTAAATAGAACAATATTACTTAATGTGCAAGATCACGCCTTAATCAATACTGTAGGGAAAACAATTTTCTTATTAATTAATCATAATCAATGATACACTTTGACTTTGAAAGTTAAACCTTCAACATAATCCACGGTGCATTAATTATATACAACAAAAAATGATAAATTGTATTGGCAATCGGCCTATAATAACTATGATAAAAGAAAATATTATTATTTTACGAGTACATATAGATGAGAAGTATTTTAATAGATATTTATTGCCGCACTCGATCGAATTCGGAGCCAAATTAATTTGATACTACACTTCCATAGATAATAACTTTACATTCAATTATGTATATTTCACATGACACGCCATCGTTTATGAAAATTATCGTTTCTTAACATTGTCTGAATTCAAAATTACAAGGCCATTCAAAAAAGTAAACATATTAAAACCTCCGTCGAGTGAATAATGGTAACTCTAATCCTCTTTAAAAAAAATTATAAAATAATTATATGATGCATATTATTTTACACAATGATAGCTTACATCCAATGTTTTTTTACCAGAAAAAACAAAGAAGTATAGCTAACTTTGCATAAATTGTATCAATGGGTACTTATGGACTTGCCATATAACATACATTGACTTTAAGAAAGAGAAGATAACAACATAGAGCCATTGGGGCATCATTTGATTATAACTTTGAAATCTTTAATAAAGACCTCTGGGGGCAAAAAAATTGTATATTCAAATTAGAATGTATGAAGAGTGATATTGAAATTATATTTGTGGATATTTTCTCTAATTCGTATTATCTACAGTACATTTATTATGTATGGATCTCATTTTAAAGGTTTTCATCCAACAGAAAGTTACATGACTCTTTAAAAATATATTTTAACTTTGTACGTAAGATTCTAAATACTTTCTATAAATATTTGATGCATTAAGTACAGAATGCTACCGATGAGACTTCCATCGTATGGCGAGTAATTCTGAACACAGACATTGTTGACAGGACAGTTTGACAATACGATAAAAATTTATTTATGTAAAACGAAGCGAATACAAAACCAGATTGCCGATTTCCGTTTGTTGGGGAAACCATTGTCTAATAATTTAATAATTAGTCGCTATGTAATAATTATAACGGGAGTACGTGGAGACTACACGTTCAGTCGGATGTTTATGTCGCGTCAGCTACGTCGATTGCGATTGTCAATTACCACTTCTTTTTGTGTTCGTCCATCGAGACTCCTCCCGGTCCGAGGGATACTATCATTAGCAGACCGCCGATCACAGATAGGGTCTGGAAAGAAAGAAAATCATAGTATGCATTAATTGCACAATAACACAACAGTATTTTACAAATTCATTGGGTAGAATGAATCTAAAGTTACAGACCTGAATCCATAAATTCTGCCAATTTCAAGTTTGTGACATTTGCGAAAAGAAATACAACAACTATTATTCAAATCAATACCATTTAATTGTGAATTTAATGTTACCTAGAAAATCAGTTATAAAAAAAAGTTTATCTACTATCCATTAGTTTGGTATAAACATTTTTCAACAGATATCACTCGCTCAATTTCAATTTTGAAAAGCCGAACACTCTATGGGCCCCCAATAGCGCACAATCCACCTGCTGATTAAATGTTAACATCCATTGAAATGGTATAGTTTATCTTTCATTCAAACTTGGAGACCAATTTCACTTCATAATCTTTTGATTGCTATAAATATTATTATCATAGAGATTTTAATATATTTTTTACCTGGAAGAAGTCATATTTGAGAAAATCTCGAAGTGGCTTATATGAAGGAATGCTCCACCACGCATTGTGGTAGAAGTTCAGTAGCGTTAGCATCGCTACGAGGATGAGGGCTGACAGTTTCGTCTTGTAACCAATTGTTACAAGCACCATCAAGATACTACCAAGAATGTCTTGAACAACCTGAAAACATAAAAAATATATATTAACCCATCGTTATTAGAGCACGTATGTTTCGGGTCCATATGGGTCGAGTAAACTGGTGATAGACATCAAATGAACGAGAAATTTTAATCCCAATTATCATTTAAGATTATACTCAACAAATATTACATCTACATATGAGTATTGAAAACAATTTAGGTTGGATGTCATATTTTATGCTGCATAAAGGACCATTTTTTAGAAATTCCTGTTGCATGCTAGAAATCTCGAAATCATTTAAAGCATATTGCTTTTCCTCTATTTTCCACATGCACATTTCATGCTACGAGTTGGTCACATGGGACAGCTACGTCACCAAAATCGGAATATCCATACAAACTTCGAGAAATCTGAGGAGTGCAAAACTTTCAGTGCAAAAACGCTTATTAATGGAATATGTATATGGGAGTACCGTGCACTCTTTGCTCCTTTACATGAGTTGTCCCTGCAATCAACTATTTATTTTTCAAAGAGCTGACAAAATAAGAGCAGTGCATAAATATGAATAAATACCAACCTGAAGGAATGACAATTCAAATCGCAGCAACGTGATGAACATGAATGCCAAAAGAACACGCCCAGTCAACTGGAGCAAATTCTTTGGCTTGTTTTCGCCCAGGGACGGCACTCCCGCGAAAAGACTTCTTCCTTCGACTCGTGATTCTGCTAGGACCAATAATAGAGCACCGATGAGGGCTAGATTTCTGAACAGGAACTGGATGTCCCAAAGTATGCTGTACGCTAGAGTCTGAAAATTATAAAAGATAAATGACATTATCATTTAAGACCCAGTGATAAAATAAATACTAATACTTTAATATTTTCTATGGATTCAGCGGTAACTTTGTGGAAGTTCATTTTTAATTTAAAAATTGATAACTTAGTTATTCCATTTGCTCCACACAACCAAGTGGAATAACTAATTTTTTTAAATTTGGATTATTGAGATTTTGTACACTTCCATGTATTTTGTCACTAACGACACGGGTTTCGCCTTTCGGCATCTTCAGGCATTCGAGCACACGAATGGACTCGAATAACTAAGTTATCAATTTTTAATTTAATTTTATATTATTAATAATTTAAGACATCAACTGAGGGTGGAATTTCAATATCAAATTTGAATTGTTGAGATTTTTTACATTTCTATGTATTTTGTCACTAACGGCCCGGGTTTCGCCTTTCGGCATCTTCAGGCATTCGTGTGCTTGAACGCCTGAAGATGCCGAAAGGCGAAACCCGGGTCGTTAGTGACAAAATACATGGAAATGTACAAAATCTCAACAATTTATATAGCAATAAATTTGAATGGCAAATATGTGTTTTTACTAGAGAAGAATATAATTATGTTAGTCGTATATACCATCTATAGTTATATACAAAAAAAATAGAAAACGATGTGGTTACATAAAGAGATGCTGGAAAATGAATTTGGTTTTTGTAGTTTCAATTTCGCTATTATAAGATGAAATGTTTTAATATTTTTGCACAATATATAACAAAAGATAATATCATCTCCCAAAATCTTAATACCTAGTCAGTTATATGAAATAAGGAAAACCACTCCAAACAGCGGTTTCTTGGTTAAATGGTGTCCAACATAATTTTAAATGACCAGTATTAACAAACGTTAAAAAATCAATCCAGAATTACCCATCTCGGTGAATATAGATAGTTCTCTTCAGTGGTATTAATTTCTAACTTGTTAAAGAGGATTTGCATGAAGGATCAAAGGTTATTCACTGACAGAGCATGCACATTGTTGATGAAATAAATGTGAAATGTTTAGAAAATTTTGAGAAAAATAAACAATAATAGAATGATTATGATGATTATGATTATCTTATCGAATAAAGTGCAGATAATTATAATGACGAATAAGCGTGTCTGTGGTGTCTTTGATTAGCATTATCAAACACGCATATAATATTATGAATATTTCTTTGATAGACTTCATCACTGATATTCCAAAACAAAACACAAATGAGTGTCATTGATCTCTTGGCAAACAAAGACACAATTGAGTCATGGAGATCCTTTATTGGAATCAACTTTTCTATTATGTTATCCTTGAATCCTATATATATTAAGACTTATGATAATAAATATTTATATCTTTTGATATAGACTATTTATACATGTTACTGTTGTGAATTTTTCAACGAATAATTGGTCATAAACTACCCTCTTTGGAAAAAAATATGTACATTTTTACATTAAGTTTTACGATACTTTTCAAAGAAACAAAACGTTTTATGTCAGCTTTTCGTGTTAAAAAAAAAAAATTCAATAAATATGACAATAAAAAGAAATTTTCCTGCTTGAATTTGTTACCTGTAATACGACAATGAAGAACAGCACTCCGCATGCGATTTCAACCTTAAACCTCGCCAGAACCATGACGCATCCTCCGAGTTGTCCAATTAAATTTACCAATACGAAAACCATCGCTAGAAAACTACCGCAGCCCCACGACATGTCCATATATTCCCTCTGTTCGTTCCATTGGAACCACATCCGGAGGCCATCTTCGAGGAATGTGGAAATCAGGCATAATCTAGCTACTGTTGGTAGGATGTGTTTTCCTTTTCGAATCACCTGAAAAATGAAAAAAGTAATCGGTTAGTTCACAGATATGTGACAAAAACTTGTTAAATGGATTTCAATACATAAAATGCAGAAACAAGTCATTGATTGATCAAACTAGTGCTCCTTCAACGCCTACCTTCCCTTTCAGCACCAGCAAGTTTTACCACCTCATGTATAAATAACTGGTGTAGGTTATACACTGCATGACACACGATTTTAATACCTTTTGAAAAATACGAATTATTTGTGAATTTATTATCATTTATCCTGAATCTACCTTTTCAGGTTACTCAGCGTTGTATCCACCACCGACCGGTCAGATAATATATTATAGAGTAGCGTTAGGCATATTTGAATGATTACCTGAAGTGTCAGGAGCAATTTAGCCAAGACTTAAGACTCCAACACTAAGTTAACAACAGTCCCACACTAAGAGTGTCACTAAGTTATAAAAAGCAATGCAATTGGCCCTCTAGACACCGAATTGGCATGGGCAACTGAGTAATTCTTTCCTTTCATTGTTCATCTTTGGAGATTTACAGAAGATCCTGTTGTTTATTGCGACAGTTATAACTTGACCTATTAGTCAACCGATTTTTTGGAGTCAAGACTTAGTTTATCTCATTCGCCAAATGATATCAATGCAATCTTCTCAAACTTAATTGCGAAAACAAGAATCATTTTCAAAATCTACAATACAGGAAAGCAAATGACTATATTCTATGGACAGCCATCAATTTACAAGCGCATAGCATAAATGATGCAAAATTTGTTTTGGGGGGTTGACGTAGAGTATTAATATACTTAAATCATAAGATAGACATAATGGAAGAAATAAAAATATACTTTTTAAGCAAACATTGAAATCAAAACTGACATTAAAGATGAAATATCAATTTCATTTTTATTATCTCAAGTTTTTCTTTATTACAATATAAAGGTACTGTAATATGAATACAACATTCCAGCCAGCTTAATCGTACAAATTATAAATTATATTAACACTTCTTGAGCGGGCGCCCGGAACAATAGACTCTATCCTGTGGCGGGCGTTTTTCGTGATTAGCGCAAAAATATATTGCTTTTTAAAATTGACACAACTTCTAAACGAAACAATATTTTCGATTGAAATTTTCAAGAACTCTCTGGACATCGTTTTAGCAAAATAAGGAGTTTCAGTTGTTGGTTTTGTAGACCAATACTCGCCCCTTATACCCTTGCGAACTTGTCCCATCAAAAGAATAAGCCCCAGAAACTTTTTCATTTCTTTCAAAGTAATATTTTTCCACTTTGCCGATTTTTTACCTAATTTATAATTATGGGAGTTTTGGTGGTAATATCTATTAGATTCGTTTCCAAAAAATTCAAACGAATCATCACCGATATATAAATTTACCGCATCACTTACAGTTTGAGGACAATCGAAATTTGAATTCAAACCGCGGCGGCCTAAAAATGATTCCAAAACTGGAAGATTATCTAACGATGACCACTCATCCACATACTCGTCTGAGCTCGTCTCCGAATCAGAATCACTTGGAATAGTGCGACGGTGAAACGTTCTAGGTCTTGGTATTTGCTCATCATCACTCGATTCGTTGTCTGACAACTCTTCAATATCATTATTCCATGAGCAATCAGATAAATTGTCGGCATACACTTCATCGTCACTATCATTGGCTTGTGAAGACATTTTTGTAGGGATAACGTCTTATACAATGGTAATATTATATTCGAATGATAAAATACGAAACAGTATGTAAACAAAACAGCGCAAGCGATATGAAAAATAGTCCGACACTTGAAACGACTCAAACTGAACTAGAGATTGAGATATCGAAACAAATCTATACGACTGTTGATTTTCACCCCTTATAATCTAGCAAAGAAGTAGAACTAATGATAATTAGTTGCGGCGTTTTATTTCACGTCGATATACAAACCCGTGAAATGCCGTCTCCCGCCAACAACCGATAGTCAACAAAAACGACTTTTGCCGTGTCCCGCCTTCGACCGATAATCCGCGAAAAACGGCATTTGCCGTTTCCCGCTGTCAATGTGTTAAGTTTATATTCACTCTACTTTCATAACCAAGTGGTGGTCAAATTTTATGCACTGATTGCAGAAAAGAAACTGTTATAGCACATTTTAATGTATACAATAGTTTAATCTACAGTTATTCATAATTTTAATGATGGCCACTATCGTTTTATCAATATTTGATGACAAGCATAACAGTAATTAATTTAATTATTATATCAGACTTTTATCAACACACAATTTTTAATATCGATAATAATAGTTAAGCATTACTTATCTCAAATACTACAACCATTATTAGGAGGAATAGATACTTGACAGAAATACCTTAAAATTATCTACATAATTCTTGTATCATTTGTTTTGTTAATATTAAATTACAGTCACCAAGTTAAGCTCAGACTTCTGACCCAAATATATGGCGAACCCAAATGCAAATTTTACTGTGATAATGTGAATTCATTATAAAATTTTGCATTGAATCATTATCGAAATTTAACGCCTGAAGCAATAAAAATGTTACAAAACTTCTAAATTCTGTAAAATATGTTAAAACTTTCGCTTGAACCACAAATAAATAAATCAAAGTATACCTAAAGAAATAAATATTTAACAAATTCGAGCATATGAACTCCTTGCCTAGTTCTTTAACTGTAGCCCGGGTAAGTAAAGAAGAATGCAATCTACATTATATCAACTGGCATGTACTAAGAGTGCAAGCAATCTTTGTTATGGATCAAGATGCCAGGGAACAATGGACTCTTGAAATAACTGACTTTTTATAAGTCTGTTTCTTAGTTTAAATCTGTAATCAGTACCAGTGTTCCCTCTAAGCTGTTCATGGTACATTTATCACGGGTTGGCGCGCACTTCAATACAAACTATAACTAAAGTACTATATGAATTTAAATTGAATAGAGCTGAATTAAATAATAAATATTAATCGGGTGCATAATTCTCCTTCAGCCTGCTAAAACATGTGTTGAGCGTTGTAAAATATTAGAATAATATTTTTATATGATGAAAACTTTGACACTAGTTGTAACGAAACATTTAATAATGTACTATGTATGCCCTAAAGGACGAGTAATTCAAGAAACTTTCGGTTCTTTGACATATTTGTTGATGAATGCTATAAATAAAATGCGCAATAAATTAGAAATTTAATATATGGATTATTTAATAAGAATTAAATCTTACATATTATTTGAAAAACAAAACATATCAGATAAGGTGTATTAATTGTAGAGAATAGCATGAAAAACTCTAAACTTTTAAATAATTTAATGAATTATAACTTTATTAATGACTGATTTTTTTCGTATGGCTATTTAATTACATTATTTCAATCATTTTTAAAAACTTATTGTATCTAAATAAATGATCAATATTATTGCGATATGTTTATTGAAATGTAAACTAAGCAAATAAAGCATTGTTTTATAAAATATAAGTTTTATTATACACTTAATAGTATAATTGTAAAAAGTTTAAATTTGTCACGCGCATTTGTTGATTTGGCCTGTTCAGGCTTTGGATTTAGGGCGCTGAGAGGCTCTCGTCTGAGAGCGAACATTGATCGGTACACTACTTCAATAAAAATGTTCATGTTAACAACGAGCAAATTGAAGATTCTTATAATAAAGCGTCAGATAATATTTTTTTTTATAAGAGCACAATACTTAACCGTCGGCTAGCTATATAATATAAGGAAATGAGATAAAAAAGATGATAATGACAGAGATCAAGACTAAAATTACATACATGAAAATAAATTATTAAGCGTTTTTTTTACGTTGTCAGAACAACTCATCAAAAGTCTTGAAACAATAATTATCATAAGCAGCTATTACTGCAGTTGATCTACCTACAATGGAATGAATAATCTCCCCCCCTGACACATAATGTGTGTTATTGTGGACGGCGAATGATTTGGATTTTTCTAAATGAAATAGGCTAAACAAAATAACAATTTATAACCGTACATTCACGTAAATTGAACAATTTAGATTATTGCTTATAGATAAAAGTAGTAATCTCTAGAGATTAAATCTTATATTCACGGCAATGCTGCAAAGAAATATAAACATTCACCTACTTTATATTTAAAGAATGACAATTTTGATGGGGGAGTCGTCATTTTCTGTAGGGACTGTTTTTTTTTTGTTGTATAGATCAAACGCCACACACTACTAAAAACGTGTAGAAAGAAAACTACACCACATCATCTTTAGACAAACAGTATGGTAAATCATACTTGTTAACATGTGAGTAAATAAATACTCTGACTTGGGTATCATTTCATTAATTACCAATATTCTTCTTAATAATATATAATAGGTCTTGCCAAAACAAATATAAAAATGTTCCGTTAGAAAAAATAAAGGTGCTTCCACAGTCAAACTATTTTCTTTTTCTCCACAGCTCCAAGAATTATGTAGTTAATAAAATGTGTAAGATCTATAGTGAATAACAATTTATATATTGTCAGCCAAGAACGCACCACCTCCCAAAATACTGAAAATGTGACTTAAATGCCACTGCCAAGTTATTTTTTATCTATTTTTACACATAAATACTACTGATTTTACATATTGTTTAACCCTTTTACTTCTGTAAGGCCAAAATATCAGCCTAACCTACTTATGCCGAAACTCCTACAGGATGAAATTTCAGTGCTACAAATTTTCAATCAAATTTACGAGTATATATTTTATTTTTGTGAAATCTGAATTTTTTCACTTCTTATTCCTTAACACACCATGGAGAATACACAACAAAATAATCAATGTTTTAAAACATATACTATAATAAAAAATAAACTTCATTCAAGTCAACACAAATCAAGACTTGGAAGTGTTCACAATATCATGTAACCAAAAATTAGGCAGCCGAAAGAGGAATGAATTTAATTTATCAGGTTCTCACATAAATATTATTTATTTCTCTTAAAGCTTCTTCAAATGCAACATTTAAAATTCTATTTTATGTCTTAACAGTTGAATCGACATCACATTTTCCTCGTTCTGTCAAAGTCCTTTGAGTGAAATGCAGTAAAATATTCCCTTTTCCAAGCATAATCCCCTTTAACCGTGCCCGTCATTAACATAATCTCATAATATTTCGAGGCCCATCTATCTTTATCTAATATTTTACAAAAACTACAGCAATATGACATAGCTATTTTAAAAAATAAAACACAATTTATGTGTACTACTTCCACATGTTTATAACGATCAGGACCGATTTCGCTCGTCACAAGCATTATCAACTGATAAAAATACATTATAGATAAAGATACAAAAATTTGTTGGATGCTCCGCGTTCTTCACTTACCATGGCTGTTTATTGTTAATATTAATTACATATTTAATATTTCATTGTTTTTAAATGGTTCACTAATTTCTTCTCAAAATTTTCCTAATTTACTATTTGCTAAATGCATTAGTAATGTCGTTAAAAATATTTGCTCAGTTAATGGACTTTTAATGTAGCTATATTTGTGATTTCAGATTAGTATTTATTGATTTGTAAGAGGTCCTTAACATTTTAATTGTAGACTATTTTATTTGGTTTATGTATAATTTGTTTGACAATCAGTAACTTTTTGTGTTATTTCATGAACCAACTGTTTTGTATACCTTCATTTTTAACACTCAATTTAATATATTATATAGCCCTGTTTTGTTTATATTTTTATCAGTTGATAATGCTCGTGATGATCGAAACCGGTCCTGATCATTATAATCATGTGGAAGCAGTACAAAGGAATGGTGTTTTATTTTTTTAAATATAATGTCTTTCCACCAAGATTTGACAGTTAACACCTTAAAAGTGACATAACTTTTTTATATCGAAGCAAAAGGTGGTTATTTTTCTCTAGTAAAAAAAGGTTACTAACTAATGCTGTACAACACTTTAGGAACCAAGAAATTCCACAAATAATTGTAGGCATTCTCGCATTACCAAGCTTGAAATATTTAAGTGATATCTTCTATATAAAAATCAATTTTTATTTGTTCGTATCTTATGCACTGCAATACTGTTCATCCGATTTCGATGAAACTTTGGTGAGTTATTGTGCGCACACCCGCAAAGGTTTTTGAATAAAAAAAATTTAAGAAAATCTAAAAAAATAAAATAAAAAAATAATCAAACAGCGACATTTCAGTTTGTGTGTGACATAACAAGTGGTGCTTATTGTTAAATTTCAATTGCCGGTCTTAAATGAAAAATTGTAGGAGAAGATATACTGTTTCCACACATCCCAATGATTCCGACAGATATGCCAGTCAAATTCAAATGTCTGCAGTTTCCGGTGCGCATTTGCAATGACCATCAACAAAGCACAGGGACAATCGCTACAAGTGTGTCGACTAAATTTGGAAAAATCCATGCTTCTCACATGTACAGCTGTATGTGGCTGCTCAAGGGTCAAAAAATCTTAATAAATATTGTGTATCCAAAACAATCACGTTCTTTCCTTGATAGGCATTGCAACACATGCTGCGTACTTGCTAGTTATATATACAAAATGATAAAATAACACATTAAATTGATAGTTAAGAATAAGTTTTTGTCGATTTTAAGTCATATATAATTTTAAAAATATTTTTCCATTCAATATATCGCCTTGTTTGTCATTAAATTTGACAAGCACAATTGGCCAAGCAAGAAGAATAATATTAATAAACTATCAATGCCGATTCAATTGAAAGTTATTTGGTAAACAGAAAGATGTTATTGCGTAAACATGATAAATAATCACCTGTGTTCACTGTATTTGGGTGCAAATGCATGTATAAGCAGTTTTATAGTGAATAATTAAAATTCAATTGATGCATATAAAATACAGTTTACCTATTACATGTCAGGCTATAATTTATTGTTCTGCAGTGTCACCGTGTCCTCAAAAGTCATGTCACAAACTGCTTACGCAGTATTTAGTATTTTTGGTGAACATGATTGCGTACTCCTATATTATAGCACACATTCCATAAACCAAATTAATAAACACCAGGACTAGTTAAAAAAAAAAACAAGTATGGCAATTTATGAATATTGATATTATTAACTTAAAATTGTATTCAAAGTGACGTTTATGAAATCAATGGATCGAAAGCTAACACTGCAGTGCATTAAATTAACATACACTGAGTAGTATAAATGTACAAAAATAAATATGTTTCATTACAACATGACGTGGAGATTTAGATAGAAAATTCATGAAAAATTGTTTATCCTTAGTCAACAACATTCCAAATTTTTACTGCTGTGTATATTATACTATCAACTGATTTAATTATTATTTAAAACGGTTATTAGCGAAGATAACATAATTTTTTTCAGTTAATACCTTAAAAATGAGAACATAATTATAAAATATTTGAAAATTGGGCCATTTAATTACGGATTGCAATACTGTTATTACCGAAACCAGGATTCCAGTATTTCGGCTATTTTTTCAATACCAAACTATCAGTATTTCTGCATTGAAAATTAAGCAACATCAAAATGTAAATATAATTAATTTTTGTTTAAACATTAAAAGTTTATGGAGTGCAATGAGACGCCAGACGACAACTTCTAGATCCCTTCTTAGGCGCCATTGAGATCACATGTCAATATTATCCTTGAAGGTACACACAGGTACACACAGGCACATTGTTTTTAGGAATCAAATTCTCAATCATTGCAATCCCTATTGGTCGTCTCTTTTTCTAATTTTCATATTCGGTACTGATATTTGCAATATTTTGTCTAGTATTGCAATCCTTTCATCCAATGTAACCCAATAACATTCCTTTTTGAATCCTCATCAACCTCTATGCGCCTTGTATGTAAAAAAAAATGCTAATTAAATTTATATATTTATATTATTAGAAAGTTCGAATAAATTGTTATTTCACCCAAAACTTATAACAAAAGCAACTGGTGCATTTTGGTGTAAGTAGCAATTAGGCATTATTCACATACTTTGAGTAAACCTAAATCAGACGATTGTATTTTCATAATGCATGATTTCCTAAATTTTATGATAATGTAAAAATTACTCTTTTATTAAAAAAATGTATCACCTTTTATTCTATCTAAGATTTGGTGATAATCATTTATTTTTAGGTTATAATTTTAGTAAGTATGCTGGGAACATTTAATAATCAAGCTGATTGATTAAATAAAAATACAACTACATAATTAATTGAACACTTCTATAATGAAATTGAACGTGAAATACGTAATCAATAAGCAATATACCTAGATGTCATTTTAGGTATCAAAACCACCATAGTCACCAAAGTCACCATAGAAATTTTGTAAGTCATTCAATTTCGAATTCAATTACTGAGAGTAATAATAATCTATACATCGGGAGGAGTCCGTTTTATTTGAAGTAGAATTTGATTTGAATAAAATTTAATTGAAAACGGGTGAATATTTTTTTGAGAAAAGAAATTTATCGGTTCCTCTGTTGCTAGCGAAGTCTGCAAATGACAGTTTCAAAAATAGAATTCGATTGGATTCAAAACTAGATATATCGCCGGAAAGAAATCTTAAGTTATTAGAGTAAAAGGCGTAACATATTTTCCTACCTACTTCAAATATTATATTAAAAAGCGCAAATGCACTTGAACAAATATGCAGACATGGAATGTAAGGCAAGATAAAGGCAATTGATAGCACTTGATCTTGCCCGAATAATGTGAACATATGGGTTAATCTGAATAACAGCGGCCGAAAGTAGGTTAGAAACCCCAAATATTTCTCGGCAATGACAGCTCTACGCGTCACATATTTCAACGAGCCAAAGAAAATTCCCTTGTAATGTCAAGGTCTCGGCAGTGAAAATATAAAGTAAGGGAATATAAAGCAGTCAATTGGAAATCCAAACAAACGAGAGTAAATACACTTTTAGTAATGAAAATACAAGTTATAGGTGACGTGACAGAAAAAATCAGCGGCAAAAGTGAAATCTTGCATAGATATGGACGTATTTTACAAATACACACCTACGTAAACAAAGGGTAAGTTTAATTGTTAGTTATTTACCTGGTCTGCCACATCTTCTGCATTTGTGACATATTCATTTGGGAGTTGCATTTTAACACACCACTTACACTACACGGAGAAATTTCACTAACGAAAGAGTGATGTGGATTATCATTTATACATTCCGGACAAGAAAGCGATTGATTAAACCAATATTATTATCTAAAATATGATAGGTGTGTAAATATACTCAGTAAACTGAAAAAACTTATTTTAAATTATTTGCTATTTGTAAAGAAACCAATATATAAATTTAAATCAGATTTATTTTAAATAATATAAGCACTATTATGAGAGAAGAAAACAAAGTCAATATGGCGAACAAGTAAAAGCTGTCAAATTGCGTTCGAAAGTTGTTTCTGATTTTGACATAGGTTTGATATCAAAGTATATTTATAGCCTTTTGATACTTATGAATTATACGATTGTGAAATCTACAAGGTTTTCTTCCATTTTGAATGTCATTCAATTAATAATTGCTCAATAAATTCAATAAACCGTGAGCTAACCTATCTTTCAGGCTAAGGCAGTTGTAAACAATACAAAACAATGCTGGAAATAACATGCAACGATCGCCTCGGGAAGAAAGTCCGGGTAAAATGTAACCCAGATGATACCGTCGGTGACCTTAAAAAGTTAATTGCTGCTCAAACGGGAACTCGAAGTGACAAAATAGTTTTGAAAAAATGGTACACAGTCTTCAAGGATCACATAAAATTAGCCGATTGTATCCTTTTAAACAACGAAGCATGATTTTATTACCTTTTATATCACAGTTTCGCATACATTATTTTATCGTGATAAATATTACTGTATTTTTATAATGATTTATATTACTTGAGGCAGAAATTCCAACCATGTAAATAAATATTTAACTCTGTTTCACCATATACAATAGAGCATGTTCCAATGGAAGGGCCCTGTTTATATTATCGCTCTTGCCATAACACTATCAACTGAGGATTCCGAAACCCATATGGGTTCAAAATTTCTGACCCATAGCACTGGGGTAGCAGCAACTACATCAGTCCCTACAACATTTTGACAATTTGTTGGATTTTTTTCTTCATGTGTTAACATTGTATTTCAATCCTTTAATCCCCAATTTATCAGAGTACCTATAACTGCGATAGTTGAATGCACATGCCCTATCTAGTTTAGGGGGGACAATAAATCATTACTGAAGATCGCCATCTCCACGACCTGCTTTCGATACAGTCACTATCCATTTTCCCTAGACTTGGATGACCAGAAACCACTGAAAATCCGATTACGGTCTTTAAATGAGTCCAACATGTTGGGTTGGACTCATTTAACACCTTCCTGTTCTCTAATTTACGCTTTCAATCAAAAGCAGTTTCTCTAAGTTCTTATGGCCCTCCTGATTCATATTACTGAAGAATTAAAGAGTCGGTACCAAGTTGAGAGTTTGTATCAATAATTTTCTTATGTTTCGCAATTCCTTCCTTAACTCTATGATTTTAGATGAAATACATGATGGCATGAATCTCGAGCTGTATTACCAGTAAGAAGAAAGTGAAATGGACGAGAATTGTATATAATATCATCTGTTGTCAGCCCAAAAAAATAATTTTAGCATATTCAAAACTACAGAAAGATGAACATCAACAACATAATTTTAAAAAATATTTGTGCACTGAAAATGAGTTTTCAATCATCTTATATCTCCACATGGTGGATATGAAATATAATTATATACCATATGGCAAAACCAAAAGATGTATTTATTCAAAAAGAACTGTTTTAAAAAGTCAATAGCCAAGCTTGTTTTGTATTTACTAAGAGTATATAATTTCACAATGTAGAGTTTTGGGTTTAAAGTCGTCTTAATCCTGGATTAAAAGATAAGACCATCACTCTTGATTGAATGCAAAATAAGCTGGAACGCCACCAGTAACCGATAGTAATTTAAGTAAATTTTTCTTTTTAATATACCATTTTATCTCGAGCACATAAAGAATTGAATAACTGTCAGCCATCTTATTTATTTTTTGTAAAATTGTAATGTAATAAAAATTTTGTGAATTTACCATCAGCTGTATTTTTAATATTTGCATTACCTAGCTTTCATTTAAATATTAAAAAATAGCGATATAAGCTTGATTAATATGACATGTTAAACATTAAATAAATGAAATTTGTATTATTGAGATTTTGTACACTTCCATGTATTTTGTCACTAACGACCCAGGTTTCGCCTTTCGGCATCTTCAGGCATTCGTGTGCTCGAATGCCTGAAGATGCCGAAAGGCGAAACCTGGGTCGTTAGTGACAAAATACATGGAAGTGTACAAAATCTCAATAATCCAAATTTGATATTGAAATTCCATCAAGCACCCTCAGTCGATGTCTCAAATTATTAAATAAATAATAAAACAATTCAAGATAATATATGAAATGAAAAATAAACCATAAAACAAATAATAAAATAATTCAAGATAAAAATAGTTAAGTATTCAGTCCTACAGAATTATATGATATAGTTCAGCGGTAGCCAAAGTGGTGGTCCGCAAAGAAATCTGAAATGAATCTAAAAAAAACCTTATCGACCTTTCGTCCAATGACACTTTCAAAGCTAAATTTCATTCATCCTTATCAGGACCTCAGTTTTGGCTTTCTTTAAAAAGTTAATACTCTTTGCTTAGTGAAGAGGCGATGAAAATTCTAATTCAATTCTCTACCACATATTTATGCAAAAAGGCCTTTTCATCTGTCACAGCAATCAAAATACAGTATTGATTGAAATACATGCAGTTACATCATTGGAACCAAATATAAATATTCTTATTTTAAACAAGCTATCACATTAGAAATGTTAAAAGTCTGTTTTATTATATTTAAACCATTTGTTTTATTGTTTTGTTTACTCAATAAAGCTTTTATAATTTAATTATAATTAATGATTTTATTTTATGAACTAGGTGCATTTTATGTCTTCTTTGAACACTTCTTTTTCAATATATAATACAAAAATCCCATTAGTGGTCCACTAAATTAAAATTATGACTTTAGTGGTCTGCGAGTCAAATTTGCCGGTCGCTGATATAGTTGATAGCTCTTACGCACCTTACTTTATCACAATACAGTAAAACCAAGTAAACGCTTATTCAAGGTCTCACAATTTTTTGATGCTTCTGAATTGCACCTATAGTTGTAGGAAGATAAAGGTAAAATAATGAAATAAACACTTTGTTTTTTGATTTATTAAAAGAAATATTACAATCTGGCTAAAAATATATTTTGTGAGCATTGCTTCAGATTTCTCTTTCTTAACTACACATCCATTTACCTAAAATAGTTTTACAACTCGTTGAACAAGTTTGATCAAACGTAACATACATGATTAGCGCCACGGTAATAGTTATCACATCCCATGTTTTAATAAATGGATGATTCTCATTACAATCCGGCACTTCATTTTACATAGTTATCGGAAACACGTACTCTATCCAAGCTAGTAACTTTTTTTATCTCACAAAGGTGCAACCTGAATCTAAATGCTAAAATGTCTAAGCGAGGGTGTTAGAAGCGGCTAAAAGATGACAAGTAATTTATTATACATGCAACAAAATTTGACCAGCTCCTCATTTCTATTACAGTGTGGGGCTGTGTAAACATACTATACCTGCCTATGTTAGAAATGTGTTGAATATAGACTAAAGATAAAGCGGGCGTAAGTAATCTTGAGATGTTATAAATTTTTGCTTATATTGAAAATCTGTAAAAGCGAATATTTGTTTAAAGCTAAATCCAGATGGCCTGCAATAAAAGAAGTATTATTCCGTGAACTGATAATATATAAAGTAAAAACAAAATGGATTTCAATTCATTTCTAGGTCATCTACAAATGCAATCTAAATCTTATCCCTCTAACTCTGATCACTTTATTTGGATTTGACATTCATGAATTTTGTGTTTGAAGTATTAGATGAATTTGTCATATAAACCTTGTACTTTTAGTAATAAGTATGTGAAGCACAATACCAAATCTCAACTCGATTGATTAGCTTGCCATATTATATATTTCTGATATTTTGCACTTCGATGATGTAGCTGAATGCAGTATGGGCGTAATATGGAATAGCTAACTTCATGCACGGTCAAACATGACATAACCTCATAATGCTAGAATAAGATATAAAAGTATATCCTTTAAGACATTATTAACAAATGTTTACGATAATCACTGTATTTACACAACGGGCAGCCATGTTTTAAACATTTTTATACAGCACAAAGTAAATTTGTAATGTAAGCAAGCATACCAAGGGAAATTAGCTGATAACTTAAAGATCCCTAATGACTGGATAAGACTAAGAGTTCCTTAAAGCCCTGTAAGATGTCATCTAAAACATGCTAACAACAAAATATTCATTTTCTTGTAATTTAAAAATCAGTTTATCAATCATTTGACAGTTGCAAGATTATCTAAAAAAATTTAAGCTTTAATTATTTGGTTCCCAAAGATTAGGTATTATTGCGTTAAAGATACAAAACGTTTATTCTTTATTACATTAAAGCTTGCGTGAGGCATCTCCTATGTAAACATACAGTTTCGTATTCTTGTTTAAAAATAGTTGTGTAAATTTTACTATATATTTAGATATAATAAAATACTGATTTAAAAAACATATATATACAATTAAAAAATAATTCTTTCGAATAATTTATCTACGTAAAAAAATAACGAAATTATTGCCGTCAAAATTTGTGATCCCTCATTTTTGACTTCAAATTAAAAAGAATATAAATTATACTTATGTTGCAAATTTAAAACCTTTAAGACACAATTGAAACTATAATAATTATTGATGATTATCGGATCAACAAAAAATATTCATACTTCAATAACGTATCCATTAGTTATATAGAATTTTGTCTTTCCTGTAATAAATAATAAAAAATTATAATGAACATGAATTTATTGTTGTACATTTTACTCAGCATAGAATCCGTAAAAATAATCATTATCTATAATAGAAACATTTCAATAATAATCATTTAAAATATAAATTAATGAGAAAATTTTTCAAAAAAAAACAAAACCATTAAATAATGACAATATAATTCTGTATTTCAAGTAACCTGAAAAATTAAATTTTAAAATATTTTCACAAAAAAATGACTGGAAACAATCGAAATCTAACAATAAAGCAATAAATTCTGGCCCCCTTAAAAAGGCTGCTAAAGGTACAATACATTTTCACTATCTAGTTACTTTTTAGTACATCTACGAACATACACTCTTAGAGTATGTTTCTTAGGTATCAAATCTTTGGAAAAAAAATGGCAGCATTCTTGCACATTAGCAATGTTAAATATTATACATAATATTGGAAAGCACCAATTCAAAAACATTAATTATTAAACCTTGGATATAATCATCTTAGAACAAGAAGTTTATCAAACTCAAAACAATATATTATCTTCTTTAAACATTTCATCATACCAGACTTTGTGCAAACCGAGTGATTTTTCATATTTCTGGACATTACTGTTTTGAGGTTTTAACTAACCCATGGAATTTACCTCTCATTACTATTGGTCTGAAATAAATTTGCAGCCACCACAATTCGGCATTTGACAAAAATACACTTCTTTATGGGTGTAGGTAGATTTTCATCTACCAAAAACTTCATATGCATGCCCGGTAATATTAAAATTTAAACACTATTAGATATAACATAAATAATAATCATCATTTGAGATTCCATTTAAACCTTATCAGTTATGATAATTACAAAATAAGTTACTATAATATATCTAGCGACAGAAAAATGTAGCAGTTGATAATATAATAATGATGTCATAAGGAAAAAAACACCAACAGCAAAAGGTATATTCTGAACAATGTTTCAAGAACTATGGTTTCAGCTATAGTATCTCCTTTCTTACAAATTTACTATAGTTGAATTAATAGTTTATTATGCATTGCTTGTAATATACATGTAATATTATGACAGCAAAGTAATTATAATGTAAAACTATAAAGTGAAATTGTGAAGTTATGATGAGTCTTTTTCAATAGTGTCAAAATTATTAGTTTCGTCTTATGGACATATTATTGTCTCTTATATTTTGAAACAAAGTGTGCCTACAAATTTTAAAATTCCAGTAATGCATCATATAGATTCTAGAATTATAGGATTTAAAAATCACCTTTCAATGCTTATTCTGGCCGTAACAAAGATGTTGAACAGATTCCGACATGTGTGTGCGCACTACAAGATAAACAATTAAATGGTATGTTTAAGAGAGATTGCATACACAGTAAGTGTATGTATTAACTGCAAGAGGTCAGTTTAAATATGCATGCAGGAACATTTCGTTAATCTTTGGTTTGAAGCATAGATAATATTGTCATATATTGTAGAAAACATAAATTGATATATTTATTAAGGAGTATACAAACCAAATTACAGCAGACATAAAAAAAAACCGTAGAGGTGGTTTTATAATAGATCCACTTTTGAAGTTAACATAACTATTTGTCAATGTTTTTGTGATATTTGACTGTACAGTAATATAAAACTGGTGGTATACAATTAAGTGTACGCGACTAACACCTAACCTTTTTGAAAGTTTTAATTTTGAAATAATTAAAGTGGATCAACCATTTGTATTAATGTTTAGATTTAATAGCGTAGACAGAATATATCTCTTAAAAAAAAAAAAAAAAGGAAAATAAAATTTTAATTCACTTATAAATATTGCGAAAAATTTATCGAGCTGTAAATTTAATACGTAAGAATAAAACGTTTTTTATTCAATTAAACACTACATTGTAAATTACTACAATATAATACTAATATAATTTGCTATATTATTTTTAAATCTAAGATATTTTTATAAATAAGGCAATATTTTCTAACATACTTACTATAATAAGTATATTAAGAAAACGTATTGCGTTGAAAAATATTTTGTGCACTTTACGGTAATAAAATGACCTGTGACATTTGGTTTTAAGAATTTAATTCTATACTTAAGAAATTGTATGTGGCAAAGTGAATCTCTGTGGTTAAATAAACGTCATCGCTTATTGCTTGGTTCGATAGATTTTCTAGCTGCGTAAATTATTTTGTAGTTAATTCACCAGGTTTTTGATTTATAGCCATACTTTAAAAGACATGAAATTATCATTAAATTAAGTTAGCATAAGATAAAAAAAAATAATTGAAAGTCAATTTGTACACAATCATTAATGGTATCCAATACATTACAATCATAGCATATTTAATAATAGGTGGGTCAAATATAAATTATATTTATAAATACAATTCCATAATTACGCGCCAGCTTCTGTTACATTGAAAATTAGTAAAAATGAAAATATTTTAATCATATAAATGGGAAAAATAAAATAGAAATTTATTTGACATGAAGTACCAGAGCAGCGCTAGCCACCTGACTTCAAAATACAAAAACATGGCCGTTTTGACGGCATCAACATACAGTTTATGATCTCAACAGATATGAGTTTGTAAATTGTCAAACAGAAGCTTCAATACCTTTGTCAAAAGCATATCTCAGTCACCTCTAGATATAACTGTACCTACAATATTGAACTATAAATGTGCGTACCGTCATTCGGTATACAACACCACACACGTCAGTGATAAAAAATTAATTGTGCAGTAGAAAAAAATTACGTTTTTAAAATTTGTGAATGAAATCCGATCAAATTAGTGACAAGCTGTCTTCAAAAACTTTAATTAAAACAAATACATAGAATTTTATGAATGCACATTCACGGAAAACCCATTTCGCATTCAATGGCATCACAAATAAGTTTAAGTAAAACTCTTACTATCCTGGTGAAAGCCAAATGACGATATATTTTCAATATTTTCAACCTCATTCATTTGGTAAACGCTGTACTACATTGAAAAATGCAACATTCACTATTACTTACATTCATTTTTTTAAGTACACTTCAATAAATAACAAAGAGCCCTTAAAATAAACATCATTCTTCATAATGGCACCACTCATTCTTGTTTTGAGTAAATTTACTAACTTTGCATTCAAGATAATCTATGTTCTGTGAACGCCAGACGTCAAACGTCGATCAACGCATCGATGAAGTTAGCTGAAGCTAATAGCAATATCACAAACACTATCAATACCACAAGCAAAATTTTCATCACTTTTTCGAGCAATGTCTATCTATCAGAAAGGAGACGGCATCAAAGTGCCAGAAAACAATTCTTACATTACGTCCCGTATGAATACTCAAAATAGTTGATAATAAATTATCATTGTATAAAAAATAGAATATGAAAACAAATAAATTAAATCACCACATCACAGATATAGTGAATACAGTTATAAAATAAATTCAACTCAAATTAAAAATAAACTAAACCAGGCACAAGAAGAAACCATCACAAACAATTTTTGGTATTTTCTACAATATCTTCACGGCTTGGCATTTAATACAATTGTGAAATCATGTAATCAGCGGACAACTGTTTCATATAATTTACGATTAACAAATTTCCATGAATATTGTTATTTCTATTGAGTTCATTGTTCAATTTTAGTTACCCATAAAAGGAATGAGTGAATAGTTTTTTTTATAAAACATATAATCGCAATCATGAAACAAAACTTTCACAACAAACATAAATAAGTAGCAGCCTTTAAAATCATTTCATAATTAGGGCAAACAACCTAACTGCCATTCCTGACGAGGCCTCATATCTATTTTTAAATGTAACATATTTCTCATAATAGCCAAACTTTACGATTGGCTGGGAGAGCCTTGTTAAGTAGATCTTGTTACACGCTTATTACGACCGATTAAGTAAAAAAACTAAAAATTACGATTTTACTGTATTAGATTGATGGATCATAATTAACCAACAGAATATTCTACAATATTCAAATTTTTCAAAACAAACCAACAAATTAAGTGTAATATAAATTCCACTGTTACACAATCATATTCTTTTCGGATATTGACAAAATATTATGACAATTAAACTACTTAAACTGTGAATATAATAATAATCAATAATGTCAGTAAATAACAAGCTAATAAGATATTATCTATCAGGAGTTCCTTAATGCGGTCTCGACCCGACTGTAGCCCTCCGTGAACCTCTCTGAGGGCTGGACTGCGGCTGCGGTGATCCACATTCGATGACCGGAGAAGGGGGCAGGGAGCTGACTATCGGGTGGAAGCCGAAGTCTACACGGTCCGGTCTGATGTTGCCGCTTCTGCCGTTCAAAAAGTCCCGGATGTGCTGGACTATCAAATCTATGGCAACTGGAAAAAATAATAATGCTCCTTTAAATATTGAAAAACTTACACACTTGATATAATTTAAGACATCGACTGAGGGTGCTTGATGGAATTTCAATATCAAATTTGGATTATTGAGATTTTGTACACTTCCATGTATTTTGTCACTAACGACCCGGGTTTCGCCTTTCGGCATCTTCAGGCATTCGAGCACACGAATGGCAATGAGCACGCAGTTCGAGTCCATTCGTGTGCTCGAATGCCTGAAGATGCCGAAAGGCGAAACCCGGGTCGTTAGTGACAAAATACATGGAAGTGTACAAAATCTCAATAATCCAAATTACACACTTGAGATCATTATTGTTTTGGCAACAATATTTAACCATTACTAGGTAATCATATCGATTGTAGAAAGGCAAAAGAATGTGACTCACACCAAAAATAATGTGTATAACTCACACAAAATGTGTATTAAATTGTATACATTGTGATTATCGAAAAACAAAATATTCTGAAAAAACTGACGGTTATGTATTTTTGCCTTTCTACAGTCGATATGACAGATATTCGACAAATAAAGTAGTGGAATAAATAATAAGGATAAAAGATTCCAAATACGAGTTTATATTTAATGCTGATAAAAATAATTGTAGGCTAACAAAAAGCCTTACATTTAAAAAGCTGGCAATACACACCATTTCATTAAAATTAAATTCCTCTTTAAAAACACTTACTTCGAAAATATGTTTGATTCGATATTATTAGATTCACATACATTCATGGCAAGTATATGATGTTTGAAGAATACGTGAATTAATTATTATTGATGATTGAACAAAATGACTCAAAGAAGTCAAAACAAATATCGTCGACATCAATCTTTTGTTGCAACAATAACGATATGATTTTTGTGCTTTCAGAATGAGTATATTATGTAAAATAGTAAAATGATTTTGATGGGTAACCAAATAATTAGGGCCCATACGCACTTAGGGGTTCAAAATATTCAAAGATTGAATATGAAAACATTACAGTATTTGAATAATATAATTTATATTCATTATTTTCTCATATTTCTGGCGACACGTATTTCTTGTTAACACAACTAGTTGCCTGCACATGCGTTGAGTGAGTATTATGGTGTTTAAACAAACAAAATAGATTGTATCAAGATATAATGCAACGCCGAAAAACTTTGTTAATCTATATTAATGATATGAACGAATATTAGAATAATTTATCAAATATCAAAAATCCGATACCAATAATGCAAAGCAACTATAATTGCTAAAATTAACATAAATATGTTTCTATTAACAATTTTAAAAAATCCATAGGATTAATATGGCCGTATTGAGCACCACAACGCTTATCATCCCCATTCATCTCTGTATAAGTTCCTTTTCATCCCCATCAAATTAGAAATATAAAAATATGCAAAGATGTGAATTTTCATCAACTAACAACTGTGTGTGTGTCTGCTTGTTTTCGACAAATAGTTTATTACCAAAAAATAGTGCAACTGTTTAGTATGAATTTTAAAATGTTCATAATTATACTATTATGTTACCTATATACAATCCTATATTCTTTTAAGGAATACAAAAAAAAACCATGTAACTTGAATCCAGACCGTCACGCTGCCTTGATAGAGTATACAAATAAGTTGTAAGTTTATTAGTTTTATTAGGATTATTGTTTTGGCTATATTTATTGAAAGTGAAATAATTTCAGTGGTAACTACAAAAAAAACACGCAAATTGAATACTATGCAATATTTAACTTTATTCACAGTACAATGTGAGTGTACAGAAAACACTATTTTACAAAAAAAAAAAAAAAACAATAAGCAATTAAAAAAATTATTCATAAAAAAAGGATAACATGGAAAATTATAGCTAAGACTAATTATAATATATCAATTTATTGGATAATTAAGGAATATTTCATAACTTTGAAGTAGTTTTCAAATGCAAATTATATTTTTTTTACTTCTTGATAAAATCAATACTATTAAAACATTTACAGTACGATTGTAATAAAATCAAGGTGGTTTGATTTTTTTTATAAATAATAATACCTTTTACAGTCAAACAATGGTAAGGGTGTGTGAAAAGCTACAGATTCTAAGACAGTAAAATGTAAGAATGAGAAAAATAAAAAAAATATTTTTTACACAAAAATTTATGTAATTGATAAAATCTTGCCAACTAGAATATTCAACACAACTCAGTTGGTTAACACATTCCATGTAACACTTTTTCACTGTGTACTGCAAAGGTGTGCAACCTTTTTGAGGTTACACTTTTAATATTAATTTGCATGGTGATCGACTTCTAACAAGAATCATATAAGAAATGTTGTTGATGCTTTTTCATAGTTCATTAACATTACTAGCGAAATTGCGTGAGAACCCTTGTCAGACAATACCACAAAAAAGGGTCCCTCCTTACTTTGATCAGTAATCCGCTTCATAAACAGATTATCACAAATCAATTTTTCCAAAAACTGGGATATTATTTTATCGATAAATGGCAACAGTCGAATTCAACTAATTCATTGAAAGAAATTAATAGGATGTCACTGGTGCCCTAAACAGTAGGTAAGTGGAAATGTATGTCTTGACATGTTTTTAAAATTTTAGTTAGCTATATTTTATCAACCACACCAATGTTAAAAAACAATTTTTCTTATACATAGATGATGTTTCTGTCGCAAAATCTAGGTCACCCTAATGTAGGTTAAATAGTATTTTAGTAAATTTCGGTTCATTGTTTTCCAATAAAGAAAATAATTTTCCTTTCTAAATTTACAGATTAAGAAAATAGTAATAATTGGAATGGAAAGTGAAATTCAATACTAACGATAATTAATAGTCTTTTAATGAGGGTCATTTATATTGAATGGTACTAAGGTTAAATTCGTATTTTTTTTTGCTACCTAATAGATTGCATTTCAAACAAATTATGCAAAAAATTGATAGCAGTTATAAATAAAATAGTAATATATGTAAGAAAGTCCTTAAAAATACAAGAAAAGCTTTTACAATTGATAATTATTACTAGATTGTTTGGGGTACAAAATGTAGTTCATCAAAACATACATAAAAGATGATCATAATAATAGCAAGGGTTCATGTATGTTTTAAAAATCATTTATACTGGATATGTAACTTATCATCAAGAAAATCACTAAGCACCATTATCAACGGATAAATTTTGAACTGTATTAAATTGCTATTCGACTATGAAAAATAATACCAAAGAATGCCACAAGGGTGAGTGATATTGAGACAGTGACATATAATTAGCTAGATTTTATTAAGTGATTGCAAAAAAAATCGTTTACAAATTTTTCTCATCAACAGATGATGTCACTATTTCAAATTTCAATCACTCTTAAAGCACATTGACAAAAAATTAACAATGAAAGATGGCGGTTATGAAAGAAAAGATGATAATTTCTACTTTTTAGCTTCGTTTAAAATAACTATACTCCAAACATTACTTGAAACCACACTGAGAGATTACAATCATCTTGCTTTTTGAGGCAGTCGGAAGTGCAAGATATTGTAAAAAACATTCAGGATAAGCCATACTTTTATATAATTGAAACGTTTACCAACTTTCTTGTGATTCATTCATTAAATCTTAATTTTACTTGGTTTGTATAATGAAACTGTTACATTAGATCCATATAACGACAGAAAAGTTCGTACAATAGTATCGAATTGTATTTTCAGCCATACAATAAATCCACAATAGTGATAAGAACAATATCCCTGTATGTTTTTTATTTCACGTAAAATATGCAGATCAAGAAAATGTGCATGAAACCTCAAGATATATCTATAAAAATTAACTTCTACTGATTTGATACATAATATATTAAAACAGAATATCTAAAATACTAAAATACAGACATAAATCTTTTGCATATTGACAACATGATTTCGTAAGAAATACTAAAAAGTAGCCCTTTTCGATAGCAGGGCAAAATATAGATAAATACAAATTCACTGTATCAATCCAACTGGTTTAAGCAAGCTGAATTTGCTTTAAAATTATTTTCAATTTATAATAGAAAGCCAGAGCTATCAAAGAGCTAGATAATAGATGCGATTAAACTAAATGCAATTGTCTTATTGAAGAGATTAAATATTATAAATACTTTCAACAGAGGTTGTTTATTTAAATGATTTTATAAGAGAAAAGAAAACAATAAAAAAAATGTGCATATAGACTACAACATTTTTCATTTCATGTAAACATATTTCAACTGACATTTTGCAAAGGCGATATTTTGTAAGTTTGAAAATAATAAATCGGGAATAGTCTTAGTATTCCTTTTACCTGACGTAAAAAGAAGTCATTCAAATTCAAACAGTCATTTCTGTAAATGGACACCAAGAGGAAAACAAAAGAATATTCTGCAGCTCGATGTTAATTTACTATTAAACAAATTAATTTATTAATGTTTACGGAGAGGAATAGTTTCAATTTGACTGGTTAGATTATTGTGCACACATTCAGAGCTTCACAGTCTTATAAATTTGGCTAAATCTTAGGTTTAAAACATCATATATTAATCCATTCCGATTCAATATTGACAAGTTTTAACAAATACGGATTAGTTGTACAAGACAATATATAACATTTTAAAAGAACTGTGTTCATGGAAATACAACAGATATCGCTAACTGTAAAATAAATGCAAATTATTTAGACACATCCGTGTCAATTTTTGTGTGTACTTATTACTTGTTACTTTATTACTTGAAGCGATCGAAAGATTATTTATCGAGAGAAATAAACATATTACCACTACCTTAAAAATTATCAAATCATATTCAATATGTAAGTAGGGTTATTTCGAGATCAGGCGATAGAGCAAAATCTTGGCGAAAGAATTAGATAGAAAATATTGCACTGTGGAGTTAAGAAATAAATCAGTTATCGATACTAAGTGTATTTTTTTTTAAATTCATTAGTCTCAATGATGGTATAATCGTTTACAATACTGATAAAAAAATATGAAAATCATTTACTGAATACAGAACTAGGTTAAATCACTATAGGTAAATTGTGCTGGAGAGCCATTTGAAGATGTGAGTTTTCAATAACTTTTGAAATAAAAAGCTTTTGATCTTAAATTTGGAATGCGAATAAAGTTTTATCGTATTTATCCTGTTTAACCCTTATATTCCATTAGTACAGAATTATTTATAAAAAAAAAACTAAATCGAGGAATTTTTGACAAAAAATGCTTGGGAGTCTTCACATAATATGCAGAAACTAAATCGGCCAGAAGTAAAAGGGTTAATATACATAACATTTCTTAAACAAATTTTTAAGATACAGAACAGAATAGCGAAAATCAATCAGCACATTAATATTATAATGAAAACCATTGTAACAGTATACAAACACATCATAAATTACAACATAGGCTTGAAATAACTGAAAAAATTCGACTTTTAACTAATTCTGCACTGAGCTGACAAAGTGTAAAAAAAATTGATAAATATTTTATTCAAAAGAGAAGAAATTAATTTAAACATTCTATTTTAAGCTCAGTTTTTAAATAAAACAATAACATTAAAGTATTTTTTACATTACAATTTTGTGGCAATACATTGTACATGTGAATGTGTAACCCTTATAGTTCCAGAGCACCGATCTATCAAACTTTTATGTCACATAATAAAGTAAATTTTACAGTAAACATCAAAAATAAATGCTATTTTTTCTTATTTGATAAATCAAACATTGACTCTCTTTAACTAAAATGATTTAAAATGTTTTTTTAGGACAGGATATTTGCTTGGAGAAAATGTTTACTTGAGAATGCTATTTGCCATAAACTTAATTACACACCATTACAATTCAAACACACTAAAATTTTTTATTTATGTTTCAAAATATGATGACCACATAAAGATTTTTTATAGCTATTCAGGAAATGTAAATGAGAAAATTTCCACTGGCCAATAAAAAAATAGCTCTGTATGAATAAAATTGGTTAGAAATACTAAAAATCCAAATTTAATAATTGAACTGAAATGCTTACTTTCAATTGACGTAATACTGTAAAATATGATGAATCTGTGATGAGGTAACCGTTTCTTGTCGCATTTTTGTATGAGGTAGACACTAAGGCACATATAGAAAGAAATCAAATACAAATAGCCATAGAGAACCTAATGTTGGGCGGTTATTCTTTCTTTGAAATGACTGGCAACATTTTTAGCCAGAACAATAAATAAATGGGCTAAATAAAAAAAAATTATTCAGGTCTGTTCGTTTACGGCAAACGCCAAGTCCAAATTAAAACTGTACTCAAATGTCGGCTTCAGGAAAAAAATGAACTTTGAAAAATGTCCACTGGAACACCATATTTCAGAATGACCAATGAACATAATAACTTCTAAATATATGGATAATATTAAAGGCATTTTCATGCTATTTGACATATTGTCGTTTTATTAACGGTTCTGTTGAAATTATTTTTTTATATTTTTTATCCATGTCCACTCCCTGCGAGGAGCATATGGTCTCTTAATGGATATATCTCAACAGAATTTTTGAATTTTTGAATGAGAACTGTTTGTCACTCAGTTGCTCAACCTCTCTTTTTCTAAGAGAGCAGGGATAGAAGGATAGGACTAGGACAGGACTAGTGATTAGCTGATCGCTCTGGCTACGGCCCGTGAGGATCGGATGGGTGGGTGAGGAGGGAGTTTTTAGACAACACAAATGCTCAGACTACGAACAGAAATCCATAAATCGATTTAGACATCCATTTATGAAAACTGTCCGCACCGGGAATTGAACCCGAGACGTCCGTAGCCATAGCCAACGACGGTACCAACTGTGCCATGGATGCCGACAATTTCACCATTTTCATTATTCAATGACAATCATTATTTCAGTATGTTTATAATTAAAACAAAAATAATAACACATCAAGTTTTGAATTACATTTACGATTAAATAATGTGCATTATTAAAATATTCAACAGTCAAATAATATAACTCATTCCATAATCTGTCACTTTGACAGTGACATGATGTGAAACAGTTTGAGGATCAAACTCAAGTCATTTTAAACAAATTTCAAGTGGTCTGGCACTAGTTTGTCGCAGAAGAACAGAAAGCAAGCAATGTGACTATAGCAGAATAGTCCACAAATCGCCCACAAACCCTCAGTGTGTACCGGAGAACATACTTTTGAAATTTCTGCACAAGTTACGAATAATAATTATTGGAGAACAAATTATGGATAAAAGCAAGCACTCATAAGTGTTCACTATACCAACTGTATGAAAATAAATGATTTCTATGAAATTATGATGTTATATCATCATAAGAGTAACACCTGTACCTTTCAAGTACAATTTTATACAATTCTAAATATTTGTGCAATCAAAAAAGTTCTAGGAATTCTTACATATAAAGAAAAAAAAGTGTACAAAATTCTCTTATTACCATGTTAGTAAAAAGAATTACTTGAAACATATAAAATTTAACCATCTAACCACTGAGTCCTATCAACGTCAAATTGATGAGTGTGTGAAATGTTTCAACCATTATTAAAAAGCGTGTCTATTTTTTTTTTTGTCATTTTATCAAAATTGCTGAAATACATTGATTGAGCACTTGAATCAAACTGAAAATATTTTTTCTAAATTATTCATAAAGATCTCAGTGGGAAAATTGAAATTACAGTTTGTGTTTTATGATTAAACGAGATTTTTATATGTCAACAATTAATTAGTTATTGTTTGACCAAAAGAAACAATCTTAAAACAATATGAGACTGGCAGTTTACGTCTGCAAACAATGTAATGATTTCTGTTTTGCACATTCAATTTATTATATGAAATCCTTTGTTCATTACATATATTCTATTTTTACAGCATTCGAATATTTCTATTCTTTACCAAAACAGTAACAAATTTTATATGTTTAAGAATGAAAGATGACGTAATGATTTGCTTAGAATTATAAGTTATTAACAAACTATACAATTCTAATAGTATTCTTCAACAGAAAAAGACAGTTAGCTCATTGAAACAATACAAATTAATCGAATATTTAATGAATACTCATGTCTGCCTATGTAAGGAAAGAAATTTTCACATCACATTGTAAACTAAAGAAATTTTAATACAAAAAAATGAGTTGAGACAGTATAAACCCAAGCTAACAATCAATTTACGGAGACATATATATTATCATACAATCAAATCAACCTTTGCATTTTTATTAATATAAACATATCATTCTAAACAAATCATATACATCAAAAGCAGCATTCAAAAAGGACATTCAAATGAACGATTCGCAACGGCAAAGTATTGAATCATTCATATAAATAGTTAGTAAGATAATATGTCTCGTTAAAGTGAGGAGCCCTGCACTATCGGCTGATGTTATCCTCTAATCCGTCGGAGAGCGCCCACGGCTGGAGAGTCTCAACGATCGGACGAACGGTATCGCTGTCATCGTCCTGCTGTTGCAGGGCGTCCCACGCGTCCGATTCCTCTTTGGCCGCTTGCAATTTCTTTTGTTTGAGTATGTCCCCGATGTGATGGACGATAAGGTCGATAGCGACTGCAACAAGCAACCAGCATTTGTCGAATATTTTCTGTTCTGTATTTGCACTCTTTATCACAACGGTTATCAAATATTTTCTATCTCAGACTGAGAGAGCTTTAGACAATGCCAGACTGTGGATAGGAATTTCCGCAATTTAAATGTAAATGACAAATCGAATGTGTAATTTAAATGCATTCGTTTATTTCATTATGATTCAACTTATTAGAATGGAGGGAAATACGTGTCAGTATTATGATTGTTAATATTACTTAGAAATGTCTACTATCAGGGTAAAGATCGATAATCTTTATTTCCAAAACCATTAACTTACTAATATTTACCACCATCACACAGATGCCATAACAATAGAGAATTATCAAGAATTTCTTGCTCTTGCAGGTATGATAATCTGAGTTATTAATGTGGCCAAATATTACATATTATATAATACTTTCATAGCCATGCTGCACTGCTCAAAGCATAACAAGCATTGATTATTCAATTTGCAAATTAATAAATATATTATTTTTTAGATACCTACTAATTCTGACAGTGAATGATACAATTTGAGAAGGACCATACTAATTGAATGTTTGGATTAACTGCTCATCACACTATCCAAAAATATAACTATTTTTTTAATCGTGCTGAATACGTACTTGATGAATTAAAAATGTTATTTTAATGGAAATAATGCATTCAATTTGAATGATGAAATGCAATATTTTATATAAATTGTTTTCAGAAGTTTCATTTGACGGTGAGATGTTTATGAATAAATTTTCACTTGGAAATCAGTAAATCAGGACTATAAGAAAGACATGCTTTTACTGAAATATTCATGATGAATGCTGCATTCCACTCAGGAAATAATAGCAAAAAAAACGATAAGACCGATTGATGATGATGAAGAAACTATGTGGATTGAAGAATTTTAATATGTTTCTCTTAAGCGGACAATATTATATATTGTGTTGTATTACACATTGATTTATCAGAACTCATTGGCGAAAAAGAGTTACCTAATATCACAATACATAACAGATTTCTGGTCATTTCTTGCAATGGCTATCAACCTGTCAAAGACAGAAACATAATGTGAAATCCTAACAATTATTATAAATCAATATAAATAATAATATTTATGCATTTTCTATCCAAGAGGTTATATTAGATTTACAGGGCATCGTAAAAATGCAATGCCGTATTGATAAGTTGACTCACATCAGTAAAAAAACTTGCACACGCGCGTATATTGCTGAATTTCAATACAAATAATTATCAAACTTTACTATGTATACAAACGGAGGATAAATAATTTATTGTATAGCCGAATAAGATTGCAGAGTTTTTTGCCTATTTATGTGTATAAGCATCAGTCAATTGATATGATTTGAATTCATATACACCTTTGTATATAGTGTTTTTAAGCCCATTTCAAATGTCTGTTGAATCTATTTTTAATCAAGCATGTTTGCTTTATTAATTGAAGCTTTGTTCAAAAGCTGCAGAAACATACCATAAGATATGTGTTGCATCCAAAGAAGATGTGGCAAAAGAATATAAGAGTACAAAAGTTGTTTAAAAAACGATAGAAAGACAGAAAAGTATTGATTTGTCAATTTATGATTTTCTTATTAATATTTGCATTAAAGTGGAATACCACAGCTAAGCTAATTAAATATTCTTGAAGGGTAATGCCGGACTTCATACTGCAAGATGTACACATGAAAAAATTTGTGCCTTATGGTGGAAAATACAATTCCATACCCCATTTTCTACAGAAATTTCTAGTGTCGAAAAAAGACAATAAACAAATTATCATAAAAGCAAAGATGAATCGGAGGTTGGTAGATATTTAACTTTAATAAACAAAGCATTTTTCACAAGTATAATTTACAAACATGTATTGCGATGGAAAAGGGTTGTAGATTATGAAATTATTTCAACTAATAAAACTTTTCACAGTTACTTCTGCCAACATTATAAATGTAAATAAAGAAATAAACAATATTCATTGAATATAATATATCTTTCTCTGTGCAAAATATATATTGTAATTTTTCTTGCTTCATAATGCTACGCTATAGGTGGATATAAAGTTGAACGCTTTCAAATGATTGCCAGGAGTGTGACAGGAGCAAATGCCCAAGTCTCAGTTGCTATGCACCAAAGCAATTTTAAAAAAATACGATTTGTACTGGAAAGTTCAAATCTATTCGCTCTCCATATGCCAGTGCAAAGTTAATAAACGCGATAAAGATCTAAACGACTTCCCAACAACTTGACAAATTCTCCCCATTCATTGTACACCTCCAAACAATCCTAGAGAATGTGACCAGCATCACGTTGAAAACTATATAAACTCTCCTATATGCCTAGGAATATTATAAATGTAATATACTCAATCTGATGTGAATAAAAATATCAAACCGCTATCGCATATTAATCAAAGGATGTAACTGCCATGGGCAAGTGGAATAAATAAACTTGTACATCAATTACGATAACATTCCCCAATTATTTATCACCACTATCAATTGGGATATTTTGCAAATTAAATCCAGACGATTAAGAATGACTCCAGTCAGACACAGAGCTATCGTGTGAAAAAGAAATTTTCAAAAAACGTTTCTACCCGTTTCTAAAATATCAATATGGAGTAATTTGGTATAGCACAGCCATGAAAATTAAATACACAGCAAACAGCATATTCTGAGCAATGAAATTTGTACAGCAATTTTAACCAGAGATAATATTTCACAACATTTCATTGATTACTTTGATTACTGATAACATCATAAGGCCAAACAATCAATAAAGTTGAAAACAAAGATTGTGTTGCATTTCTAGGAATATGTCTTTTGTCTTGTTTTTTTACTTATGGAAACAGTATAATAGTATAAATGAATAGCGTGTTATTTTAAAGACAGTAAAGGGAAAGTATACAGAAATCATTTTAGATACGTCTGCCGTTTTAGAGACAAAATGATACATACATTTTCCATAAGCTGATAACATCATCAAATGTACCGGAAGAGAATAGATGGTAATAGTACAGATCGACTATTATAAGCTGCCCGTTTAGAGAGGGCGCTAGTGTCACTGAAATAACGTAATCATACCGCGCGAACTGCAGCATCATTATTGATTGGAATTATCTAATTTTTTTGAGAAATTTTTATATTCACCGGACCTTTAGAGTAACCTCCTACATATTCCCACGGATTGTTTTTGAAACACTTGAGATAGCCGATCAAATTTATTTCCGCAGTCTCACTAATAAAAATTTCATTCACATTCGTGAGCTTACGTTTGACAGCTACAGCACTAGATTGACTATTTTAGTTCCGACTTCTACCAGCGGCCAAATTATCATAATAAATCAATAGCAGCGATTTCAATGAGAAAGAGTCTATCTTTTACTTACCGCTCAAACATTAAGAGAAGTTTTAAGAGTATTGATGAGATAAAAAATTCACCGCTTACAAGTTAATACTAAAAAGAAAATATTCACTCACCAGTGTTTTCTGCTCCCCTAGGGATGATGACGTCAGCGAATTTTTTGGTCTGAAATTAAAAAGGAATAATTATAGGTAAGAAATTGAGCAATTATTTTTTTAACCTCCTAATGAACTGTTAATGAAGAATCTTGACAGAAATTTTTCTACAAGCTATGATCCGGCTGTTGTTCAGCCGCTCAGCTCCCTCTTTTGCAGAGTAAGGATTAAAGAATGGAGTTAAGGCAAGACTATGAATAACGCAACTAATAGCTCTTGCTATGCCCCATTTATGCGATTGAATGGGTGGTAATGTAGACATCACAGAGAATTTAAACACAAACCCATAAATCGATTGAAAAATCAATTTATGAAAGTACTGGCATTGAACCGATGTACACACAGCTACAAACCTGGAGTTTTTAAATACCCAATGAATATTTTATTCTCTCGTGATACCTTCGAGCATCGGATTGATTTGTATATATGTTTTGATTTATTATCCAATAATCATGTTTACTCTTTAACCGCCTGTGATGAAATATAAACAGACGTCATGTGCGTTCGGTGGCCACAAAATATAACTGTTTTTTTTATTCAATTCAATTGCTAGGCCCTAGGCAATACACCTTAGTAAATTAGGCTGAGCTGTTAAAGGGTTCAATTCACATAATGTTGATACTTACGTATTTCCTAAATAAAATATAACTCACCGGAGAACAGAATTCATCAAAAGCAGGCTTAACAAAATTCATGTATTGGTTCAATACTTGGTCCAGATCTCGGCCCCTCTCGATAATATCACGCGGCACTGTTTCAAGAAAAAAAAATATTATTCTAATGCAACACTCAATATTTCAACATCAATGGACACATAGAGAGAAAAAGGGAGACATCCGTCTTGTTTGACACATTCACCACTAAAAACTCATCTAGTGCATTAGTTACTACATACACTGTTTACGGAAATAGCGCTAGATGCATCATCTCGCTTGTTTCAATTGCTACTTCACAAAAACAGTTGTGCATCGTGTCTCCATGTCTTTTAAGATCTCAGCACAGAATTTATTCATCACTTAGTGAACGTGTTTAACAAAAGGGTTGGCTCCTTTCATATAAGATTTCCCCCATCGATTAATTAATATTTCAATTAGTATTGATCTCAAAGATGCGAAACCTGTCACACCTAGTTAAACAGACAGTGGAATAAAAAAGTTATCAATTTCAATTAAATAATAATAATAAATCAGATCATATGGACAGGCTGAAAAAAATATTTATGTTGCCAGAGTAAGTATAAATGGTGATAAAAATAAAAGCATTTTTCAGAGATATTTTAGTTTTATCTCTGAGATTTTCTTCCAAGCAGCTTTCACCCATTCTAAGATACTGTTACATTTTGAACAACTATTGTGAGACAAATTTAAAAACACCATAATATAAGTCTCTCATAATCGAAGAAATTCAGCACATGCATTAGTAATCACTATGTAACTGCAGGGACTCAGGTGATAATAGCTCAAATATCGAAAACCTCTCATGATATAAACAATGACTCACCCCTTCTGGCCAATCGAGTGTCGGAATCGGTGTCAACAAACAGTTTCATGTGAAACAGTTCTCTTATATTTGTGAAGTAGAACACTAAGATACCCTCAAATAATACGACATCCGCAGGATATATGACCGTCTTCTGATCCTGGCATCTGAAATTTTTACAGGATCCTATTTCACATTCAAATTTAACCCTTTCACTCCCAGTGGATTTAGCCTCTTTGACAAAAATTCATTAATTTAGTTTTTTTTTATAAATAATTCTGTACATATTTTAATTATTTGAAACTTTTTTTGTTTGTTCTCAATGGTGTATAAAGTAAAAATAGTTTACATGAATAAAAAAAAAATAAAATAATGCATACATATTTAGTAAAAAAGATAAAACTAGGTTTGAACTACAAAACAAGTGTGAAGAGATTTCTATTCATAATTACAAACAAAAAAAAAATAAACATTCCATTATTTCTCTATGAAACATAATTTTTATTAGAGCGTCTTGTTTTTACTTTTTACAGCATAAAATATTTCGATAGCATACGCTCCGATACAAAATATAATCACTGGAACACTCATTAAATAAATTAGTAATGCATAATATAGAAAAAATAGTTTGCTTTATACACACCAGACAATGCCAAAAAAAAAAATTAGAACAGGTTGTAAATTTGATTCCAAACTATCGAGCCGATGATCGGACCGATAAGAGTTTTGGCATATGTAGGTGGGCCGAAATATCGCCCCAATGGGAGTAAAAGGGTTAATATGGCACGATCTATTAGTTATGTTATCGTTATTATTATATATCATATGTCGATTATAAAAACTAAATATAATTATATTTGGAAGACTTACTTAATGTGTTTCAATTACAGAATATATATTAAGTTTTAATGCGCCAAATATTTTGAAATTGGAAAATCATAAGAGATAAACTCGATCAGAATTTTTACAAGTCACTTGAGATCAACTCAAGAAAAAATGACATCATATACACCCATGTCTAAGATCCAATATTTAAATTGAATGAAATCTAAATTTGACATTGACCTTGCAGTACTTGAACCCAGACCCACATCATCACTCGTGCACAGCTCTTAACACTAGACTACAGAGGCCGACACTGTTGTCACTGTTCTGTTTTTGGCTGTGTTGTTTTGTCACTGTTCTGATTTGTCACCAATCCTTGCGTTATATTAAATCTTATCAAAGAATTTATTCATTCAAGCTTTTGAAAGATAGTATATAGATAATCAATAATATATAATAGTACACATATTATATATAAAAAACAGATAATAAACAATAAAAATTTAGACAAGAATTTCAACAAAGCAATCTGACTATCTGAATAGAAATATAACTATGTATTAAATTTATGGGCATTGTGTCGATTTCGTTTCTAGGTGGAATAAATGTACAAAAAAACATAAAAACAATACTAAAAAAATGTAACAATGATAGCTCCTAATGTGGAGCATATGGATTCATAAAGGAGTTGCTCTACGGTAACTGCATGTTACTCAGTAACTCAACATATCTTTTTTGAAAAGAGTAAAGACGGAAGGATGGGGTATGGGGGAAGGATGGGAGATGGGGGTAACACAGGACTAGTCTGGCTAGACCCCGTTTTTATAATCGGATGAGTGGAAGGGAATTTAGACATCACAGACATCCATGTCTTCGAACACAAATCCATAAAACGATTGAAAAATTAGTTGATGAAACGGCCCGTACTGAGAGTTGAACTCTTGAACAGAGCAACCGAAGGCAAGGACGCGAGTTGACTACTTTGCTACAGACCCGAAAAATAGGTATTTGTATTTTTATAGCCCTTCACATGTCTCATTTTAGAATAAATAATGAGGTAATAAATTACAACAAAAAAAAACCTTTACCATGTACGTGGTGTTAGCTTTCTGCAGCGATGCACAACCCACAGCCTGAATACAGCCCATTGACTTAATGCCTGAGTACTAAGTTTCCCAAGACAAATTTTCAATATTGACCAGTGAGAAGTTGATTAATATTTAATTCAATGTCAACTCCTGTTCAAGTACCAAAAATTAAAAATGTGTGCCACACTGTCTGCAATGCAGGTCTCTTCTTACGTTGTTGTGTTCGTGAAATGCGTTTTAGTTTAAGTTCTCCCCAAATGTTATGAGATTATATCAAACTCCCAAAACTTTAAACCTCTGCGGCCTGCGAGTAATGGAAAATGCATAAATTGGCACTACTGTTAAATAGGTTGTGCATCACTGGCTTAGTGTTATAAATGTTATATTTATGGTTAATTGACAGGAATATAAAAAAACAAATTTGTAGTAATTTGTAAATGATGAAATTCTCAAACACACGGAAAAAATGCAACTCGTTTTTGTCAAAATTCCGATGCTTCAAGATAGTGTTTACAAGAATATGAGTCAAAGCTGTCGATAATGAGGTATTAACATCATGTTATCATCTCAAGATAAACACCTAATCCTCTTTTTGCACTGATAATTTGTACACGGTTTCGAAATTGCATGGTCCAATTTAATGGAACTTGGGTTCACTTTCATTTATGTACGGTCACTGTATCTTTAATTTTCATTTAATGTATCCCTCATGTAAAAAAATGGTAGAGTAGTTTTATTGAAATGCACATTATTTTACCAATTTTATAATAAAGTATCAATAATTCAACATTAGGTTTTGAATTATGTTTATGGTTAAATCAAATACATGAACACATTGTTTTCGGCAAACACAAAATTACATTTTTTGCATATTATAAATAGAGGACATGGACATGTAAATGCATGACATATAAAATTTACACTGTCACTGAAGACATGACTGCAGGAGACATATAAATACAGGTTTGTATGTCGGCACGAAATACTACAATGCAATAATTTACGAGTCCAACTATCCTGCTTTGTTATAAGGGTGGTATAAGTATTTACAGCCGTATTTTGTGATCTCCATAAAATGGAAAAACCAAAATTCAATTCTCCCAGAAGATTTTCATGTATAATGCATTAAATGTTTCACATTTGAATATATTCAGACTGAGAACATGTACAGTTTACTATATTGATAGCTGATGCATAATATACAGATATTGGTATTTATATTCAGTTGAGAAATATAATAAAGATTTCATGTAATTTGAGTATTTACTTTTTTTTAGTTTTAAAAGATTGAATATCAGTGATGATTCAACTCAAAATTTCAATCAGAAATATCTATTTGTTTCATTATGATAGTAATGCATTACAAGAAAAATTCAACTTACACGGAATTCGTCTTATAATCGTAAACTGGAAGTTCACACTTTTTTCCCAAGAGAATATCCTTCAGGCAAGAGTATATCAAATCATCATCAAATGCGTCGGGGTGATCAAAATTGAATTGTCCCTTGTCAGCTTTCTGTTTCTCAGCAGGCGTCAGCTCCCGGTAGAATGAATCTTGACTGATGCAGACAACTTGCCTTTGTTTGTGATCCACATCTACCTGACCCAATTTCTCCATTATTTTCTGGCAGACAGTGGACTATAGAGAGAAATGACAATGTTAACTAGAAGTTGTAGGTCTTAGCTCAGTATATTTTCTGATGGTGTAAAGATAAACAGATTTATCAAAGAGGTCTGTTGCTAGCCAATCACTATATCCCACAATTAGATTGTTACTTAATATCATACAAGGTACAGTTTTCTTCATTTTCACAAAAATTTAATTTTTTAAGCAGTGGATATCATTTGAACAATATATACATCGACTTTTCAAAATAAGAATCTTTATTCAAGAACATCCAGACGTTTTCAGCTCTTTCGACACTTGGCCCATTAGCCTATTCACATTCTTCCTATACCAAGGATGGAAAATAAGTGGCACGCGTGCCAAGTAAGATTCAGATGAAATTATAGTCACAACTCTACCCTATATTAGGCCGCCTATACTGTCTTTGCTCCACGCATTAGAATACATCACACAACCCAAATCAGAAAAACCCTAACATAACCTACTACAAATTAACTTACTTCGTTAAAAGAATCCGTGACTAAGCGGAAACTATTCAATCCTATCTAACACAAAGTGCAAACTATCGAAATAAAAGTTTAAGTGTACCAAGTGAATAATATCTAGCACAAAGTTAAATTATTTATAATCTTTATAAAAATAGCAGCTGTTGAAATAACCAACTATGCTTCTCTTGATTAGTAGATATGGAAAAATATCTTCAATTGAAATAACTTTCTTGCAACGCCTGTGCAAACGACAGATAAATTTAAATGTCAAATTAACCTTAGAGATGAATTAAATAGGTAGGTAATGATATTGTTTCCATTGCATAAAATTTTTCCAGTGGAAAAAATATTTATTATAATTCTAGAAAACCGTTTAGCTAATCGCATGTTCCTTGTCATCTCATAAAAGGTTTCCTATTTATATTAAACAATCTCTTTGCTGATGACATTACGAAGTGACAAAATATTTCACTAAAGCAGAAGACAAAAAATAAAGATTTTTGGCCTCATAGTTACCAATCCACCACAATTAATAACACCAAAAATAGATAAATTGTATTCTAAATTAGAGCACATGTAGATATATTTAGTACCTTGCCACTGGCAGTCCCTCCAGCTACGCCAATCAAGAATGGCGTTTTTCCTTCCATACCATTCATTTTTAAACTAAATCTTCTAGCACCATTCATATCTACAATTTCGATTTTTGACTGCGTCGCAGGAAGACAGAACAAAACCACTGTAAATTGTCTATGCTGCTGTCATAGACTAGTACTTGCGTACCTAAATATTGTTTATGGTGCGTCAGAAAGATAAAAAATAGAATGAATTAAATTTACTACCTACCGAAAAGCGTGACCGTTTAGAATTGTTTTGTATCTGATATTTATACATATGAAAATTATTATGAATCTGGGTTCAGGTCCATTTTGAAGGTGTCAATTTTTCACTATACACAACGTCGTACGGACTACCATAGAAGGTTATGAAATTTTTCAATAGACAAGCAAAATTATGTTGGCCATGTTTATGGCATTGTAACTAAAATAAATATTTATTTCATTATTTAAAAAAAAAAAATACTCATTATTAAAAATGATCTTTTAAATGCATCAGTAATATTTTTTTGCAGCTACTTTATTTCCACCAATGAAGTCCTTAAAATGGACCAGAACCTTGATCTGTTGTTTAAGCTTAGTGCACACCATTATCATCATAGTAGGTATTAGTTTTTCAAGAGCTCATTCTGATTTTACATTCAACAGTTTCCTTCAAGTACCTACCCCGAAAAATCAATGGAATGTCAAAAATCCTCAGAAATGTTTTTTTTATTATCATAAATCAGCGGTTACTAAAATACGGCCCAGGAAAGGATAGCACAAAAAATATTCGAATGGCATTCCAATAAGAATATTTTTTCATCGAACCTGTTATAAATTTAATAATTTCTTTCTAACCCAATTTAGAAAGATTTGTGCCACGTTTTCAAAAGAATGAACTTTAAAACAATTTATCCGCGTGTAGTACAAGTTATCCGGACCTACATGAAATAACTAAGTAAATATATTTAAAAAAATGAAGATAGCAAGCCCTTTTGTTGAAAACAGAAACAAAGAATGAATAAAAGTAGTATTTACTTTTTAATATTCAGGGGTCTCCAAGGTACGGCCCGCTAGCACCACCAATCCGGCCCACCATAGTTTTTTCAAACATGTAGTGCCGAAAACGGGAAAAAAAGCCACAAGCAAATTTATGCAACTGATCAACCAATGTTTTTGTCTAAAGGACTTTGTATGATTGTATAAATTAGGTAGAAGCTGGTTTTCTCCTTGTTGACTATCTCCGCCGGAATGAAATGTCCATGACACTTACTGACCGGAAATTGGGCATAATTCAAAACTACAGCATGTTGGTATGATGAACTATCTAGGTCTTAGCCCTTGGGATGTGGAGGAGGCAGTGTGGCCCTTAGGTTAAAAAGTTTGGAGTCCCTTTTTCTAGATTATCTTTCTGCAATAATTGCCATAATGTATAGTGACGATAAACATATTTGGAGCTTGACTATAATTTTTTTGAGACGAGAGTATGTGAAGATCTGGAAGTGTTTTGGGAACAACCATCACAGATTTTGGATTTCATTGTCGAGTAAATTTCCTAAAATGATGGCAGTGTAGATGAGGATACACTGGTTTTATGACGCCATAATCATTTTCAAATAGGTATTTTCGATGAATTCGGAATCGGTAACTTTGTTATTCTACTGGTTGTTCAATTTATACTGCGCCATGTTGGCATAAATAATAGTGAAATTAAAGAAAAACTTAGGTATTAATTGAAGCTTCCTTGTCGAGGCAAACTGATGATCTCACATAATTCAAATCACTATTATATACTTCCTGGACTGAGTGACAATATTTTATCTTAGTTCCTATGTATTTTAAATTAAGTGATATAAATTACTGCTTAAAGATGCCGATGGCGAAACCCGAGTCGTTAATGACAAAACTTATGAAAGTGTACAAAATTTGAATGATTTAAATTTGATATTGAAATCATATAAGGCATCCAGTCGATAACCTCGAATTTGATAATTTCTACTACTTCCAATTTTTATAACGGTTTCGCTCATCGTGAGCATTATCCACCGATTCAGTAGATCAAGTCAGTCAAATATATTCTGAAAATTAAATGAGAAATGAAATTAGTTTTGTAAAAGCTGTTTCAGCATTTTAGCCTCAGAAGGGCAATCTATTGGCGCACCTAGAATTAGCTGAAAAGCCTCACAGAACTGATCCATCATTTATCATATGAAAAAGAATAATGATGTTTTCTGTTTCTTTTTTTTGTGATAAATCGGCTCTGTGAGGCTTTTCAACGCAGTCTAGTCCACGGCCGCCCAGGTCTTAAAATCAAATCTCTGACTTTTAAAATACATTGCACTTCATATTCAAGGCCCGTCCACCAATGGCTTAAAGATCTTCTAATTTTTGTAGTACTTCTTTCCATATCAATTGCTGTGATTAAATGAAAATGAAAAACAAAACTTGGAAAACATATCAACATATTTGTGTTTGCAAGTTGAAGTGGCTATGTAGGCAAAAGTATCACTAGATTTCATCTTCTAAAAATCTCCATACTATGTAAATCATCGAGCAAGTTGTATTCCCAGAGAAAAAATAAAATGACAATCAGAGAATATTTTATATTTTATTACAAAGTACATAATCATAAAACATTAAGTCACTTATATTTATGAAAACAAATTCAAAATTTTCTTTAAAACTGCATTAATGGCAATGAAAATTAATTTGTTAATATTTAATGGTAAATTAGTAATTAAAATACTGAGATAAGTTAATATTTCACCATTTTAATGTCAGAGAAAATTTATACTTATACGATTTATTGGGACAGTAAGCTTGTTGCAACAGATAAGCCTGATCAGGTGCCTCCTACAATAATTAAAAAAGCCAAAATGGAGCAAATGGAAAATCATTCATATTTAAAAAAAATATATATAAAATCAATTTTTAGTTTAGGAAAAATGGTAATGGATGATTTCTTTGTATTAAGCAAATGCTTGGCTGTTTTCGCATATACAAGCCAAAATCGTCTGGTATTAAAAGGGCTAAAACTAAATCAATGGTCATAAAAAATTATATAGATTAATTAATACACTAAATAGGGTCATGATGACATCAACTGAATAAACAACAATTCCATGGGAGAACAAAAAAACATAAAATTAATTACGATTGGTTTCTGTGTTTTGTTTACACAGCGTAATATTTTTCGGTACAATTAATTGTAGAATAAAATCTTTAAAAATTTTCAAGTTTTCCTTCTATAAGATTATTTTAAATTTCATATTGTTTCATGGTATGAAGACAAAATAAGGCGACACTCAAAGTTACGTGCGCTTTGCACTTAAGTCTTGACAATATCTGTCGGTCGAGGAAAAGGATGTAAAATCTTAAAATTGATTTGAATATGCCAAAATGTATACATTATGTGCAAAGGAGAAAAGGGACCATTCAAATCAATGGGGATTGGTAAATTTCACTTTAAAGTTCTCAATATCTTCTAAATCCAAATCTGTATTTGGTTCTCGTGAAAAGTACCGATTTTAGAGTCTACATCCTTTTCCTTTCACACAGAGATAGATATACAAGTGGTTTTGAGATGTTTGTTTGATTACTTTTTTTTGTTAAATATGTCATCATGAAAAAAATTTTGTGATAAAAATAATAGGAATATTAATAATTCAAACAAGACATAGTTGTACTTGTGTTCTTATAGTTAATAATTTTGGTCTGGAATATTTCCTCAATTTAATTAAGAACGGTATGTTCCAATGAATGTATCGCAGTGTGGGCAGTAATGATTCCCATCGCGGCATGTATCCATACAGTATGGGACACACATGAACGGCAGGCAGCTGCAACAGAGTAAAGGATTAATTTAATTTACGAGAAAAACAGTCGATTATAAATTAGTTCATTACCTTGCCCTCCTTCACCGCTGCTTTGCCAACCATTAATATTATACGGCAGTATTCAGTGGCGTAACAAACGTTAAGTGTATCTATAGTTTTTTTCCATAATTGGGAGTGTCTGAGCAAATGCCCAAGACTTGGTGGCGTGCACTTAAGTGTACAGAAAAGCAATACCTCCGGATAAACGAAAAGCTTCTATGAATATACTCGGTCTCCGTATGGCACTGCAAATTTTTTAAAGGCCTGGTAATTTGCCTTATTCACCAAGTCAGCATAGCTGATCGGTCCAATGGAAGCTTGGACTGACCTGCACAGCTCTTCCTTTTCTTCATGCATGAAATGACATTCCGATAGGTGCTATAAATCAGGATGCTGAATCCTGCTTTATAGCACCTAATATGTATTTTGGCCTATCCACAAACTGGCCAAGCTCGCAGAGCTTGACAGCGAATCACCGTGGCCAATCATAAATTTACTATTGATTTTATTACACTACAGAGAGCCATGTCGGTTTTGTTAATGAAAATCAATCATAAAAATGTTATAGTATGTCCTGACTACCACTTAATATATTTACATAGGAAAAATTGCATTGGTAACATTTTTCTTGCATGATTTTTTACAAAGGTAGAAAATCTTATGATATGGTTAAATTTTGTGCAAAAAGCTCCAAGAGGTATATAAAGATAATTTAAAGATTCAGCAATTCAAATAACAGAATATAATATGTTCAAAACTTTGATGATATTACAGCATTTAGGTACATTGAATATTTTTTTAAATTCAAGTCACTTAAGAAAAAATACTTACAACAAACAAGTCAGGCAAGCCATCCTGTGAGTCCTGGTCGTAGTCCTGTGACATACAACAGTCTTAACTGTTTGCTTGCACCCAGGGCAGGGCATAGTCTGAGCCTGTGGGCCGACAGCCAGATCTAGAATATATATATATATATAGTTTCTCAGATAGAAAATACAGGCATGACAAAAATATTTCTACAAAACAACGATTGTTTGAGAGAAAACACGCAACATTCAAGACCCCTTTCATCTCTATGAAACGGCTGGCAGAGACTGGTTGCTAGCCTGCTGACTGCTTCATTGACAGTTGTTCAGAAGCCTGGTTGCAGTGTTGATGCTCAAAAATATGATACTCGAGAGTGTTGACAGTGTTATAACCTTCGTGTACATACAAGTTAATTTTTGAGACGGTCCACTGCAGAATGTCGAAGTGAAGTGATTTCGAGATATCTGCATTTTAAAGGTTAAAAAAAACCTATTCATTCAACATAAATGGTCTTGGAGTGGATCCTTCAAATATAAACACTATATTCTATAAGCGTAAGTTTTGTTTTACAGTTTATATTTTGAATATCAAGTTAGACATAATAAATTCAAAATATTTTTTACATTAAAAATATTTGTACAAACATCTGTTGAGGTATAAATCAATGTTATCAATCAATCAATGCTCAAAGTAAATCGCGTATAGTTTTATAAAACATGCATTGAGCAGAAATAATAAATAAATGTATGAAAAATAGTTACTTATATTTTTTATTAGATTTGGGATTCTTAATCAATGCTTAATTTTTCACAATAAAATCGTACACCTCGCTACAGTTATAATCCAAATGTACACAGCACTCAAGAATTCCTTTGATCAGTGTTATATTGGTGTTGAGAGAATTTCTTTCACCAGACCACTGTATTTCCATCAATGAAAAGATCCTTACCACATTTTCAATGTGTCCAGGAAGGAATAGAGTTATTGTGAAAACACACTGCCACCTTGCTGACGTATTTTTTCAATCCTACCAGATGAATTTACCATTCTTTTCTTTTCAACAATTTCTTTCACTGTGGTCATGTGGTTAAGAATAAATCTCTCATTAATAAAAATCTCTTCATTTTTGAGATACATTATAACCACTTCTATCTCTTTCCATCCGAACAATGACTTATTTATTAAAATCATCTATGTTTTTTTTTAAATTTTTTTGCCAATTCGTAACTGTAGTGAGAGATTTCGTGTTCAGCAAGCAGTTTATCTATTTTTCGCTGTTCAGAAATGTCTCTTCAGGACGCTGGGACTAGAGCAGTGGTTCTCATGGAAATTTTCTCCGTGGCCGCAAACATCAGTGGTCTTTAGGAAATGTCTCGTGGCCGCACCAAATTTTTCAATCGTGATTTAAAATATTAGGCCGATGCATTAAAGGGACTCATTACCTACTTGAATTTTTTTAACCATAAACCATTACCACACAAGTTTGCGTCGCAGGCAGAAAATTTTTGTGTTTTAATATAATTTTTTTAAAAATATTTACTATATTTATACAATCCTGTTACTAACAAATGTTATATTTAATATTAATATTGTAGAGTCCTGCATATATAATATACTGCAGCACATATTAACCGGATGGGGTTACCGTACTGATCCCGATTAATTTTTATCAAAAAAAAGATCCCTATCATCTCATTACAAATACGTTTTCGAATAAACATGTCGCATTTATTTTATATTACTCATTTTTTTCAATGTCAATATTTATTACTATAGAACCGTTGGTGGCCGCACATGAGAACCACTGGACTATGAGGCATGATACTGGTACGCCTGGCAGCCCATAGCTCACTGTATATGGGCCTCGAATACATAAATATGTTGAACTTGAATTCCTGTACAAAATATAATAGGTACGCTGATGTTAGTGTCAAAATATCCGCTGTTTCACACTGCAGGTTTAAGTACCACTAAAAAGTTCAGTTGGACCAAGAGCAATAAATTATCCCAAGTTTAACCAACTATGCGAAAAAAAATACTTTTTGGAAATTATTTTCAATTTATTTATTTTTTTAAATTTCAACTCTGACCTTGCTGTATCTTCGTAGATGCCTATTAGTGATAATTACTTCAATCGATCTCCATAACGATAATTAAATTGAAATTTTGAACAAAACAAGGGACATTAGATTTAATATTTCATAAATATGTATGACTTATGTAATAATAATACTTATATAAATGATGAAAAAAACCCCTCCCACATAAAACCAACAGTCGCTGAAAAAGATATCAGTAACTTCCTGTGTAGGTGTCAACTTTGTAAACATTAAGTCTGGACACTGGAAAAATACTGAGGAGATTATAATACATGTCCGATTTTGTTATGTATTGGTGAATGCAAAAATTTTTTTTATACAGGGAGAGATGGGATGCTATATTTTTTAAATAAAACTATATTTATTGTTCAATGAAAACTGGAAATGATATATATTTTTTTACTTGAATCAGAAAGACAAAACGAAAAAACATAGCGGTTCGAAGCCCCTATTATAGCAGTTTAAACCAAAATATTAACTAACTTTTCCTATTTATTCATATTTCATAACTACCTACATACCGTACTTTCATTTTAAATTTGTTTAGGTAATCGACTTTGTGGCATCACAAAGTATTACAAAAATACAGGAATTTCCATTTTTAGAAAGGTCATTTCAAAGGTGATTTTTTATTTAGCTTTTGTATTTCAGATCATGCCACAAATTCTACTTGAAATCCTAAATTGATACACATAACAAATTAAACTAAACTTATTTTCAATATTGGCCAGTCATTAATGTATTATTATTTTTTGTGATGTTAATTCTGATTCAAAGTTCTCATGAACTAAAAATAAGTGTCGCAGTGTGCAATGCAGGCCTATTATTAGAATATTCAATTATTGTTTTCATAATAGGTATGTAGGGTCAATTCATGAGTCGTCGGCCAGTTAAGGGACAGGTGTACTTTTGAAAGGGATTTTGAGTCAATGAATGACAAATTATTTTTTTACGCTGTTATTCGATTAAACACATTAAATAATATAACCAACTAAAAATAAAATATTTAATAGACAAAAAATAATAGACATTTACAAAAAAAATTAAATTCTTGCAGTTGTCAGCCGTGTCACTATGAAACTTCAGGAATATCGCAAACGAATTTACTGCGAGTAGACAGAAAAATTAAAGAGAAATTGAAAAAAAGGCACAAAGCATGACACTATAAAGAATATTATAGAAAATTTTACAAAAAAACATTAAAATAATAAGAGAATTACTACACTAAGACAATTAACATCTAAATTCATTATTTTCTACTTCTGAAGAGGGATAATAAACATAATGACAAATTATCCGATGGTAAAGCTCGTGATTAGAGAAACCGGTTCAGATCATTATGAAAATGCGGAAGAAGTTAAAAAAGAAATATTTTTAAAATACAAAACAGAAGACTTTTAGTCTGATTTTGAGAATTAGGTTTAGCTTTTTTTTGTTCAGTTTTTCTAGTCTTTTTGCCCCCTCTCCTCAATCCTTTAATTCTTTGATTCTGCTGTACTTTTCTTTGTGTTCTCGTTTTCTTTTACCATATCCCGCCAAGGAGACGATGATATTATATTGCACCTGGCCATTTTAACTTTTCAGGTATTTTTATGGATATTTTAGCTACTAAGCCTGGCCAAAAGAAATATTTTTGAATCGGCAAAGATACGAATGGGCTGTGTTATCGTTTTTTACACTGCGTGTAGAACTGTCTGAAAGAGAAGCACGGAATATATAATCAATAACAGAAGATTGTAGAAAAGTATATATAATATTCCCATCAACTTCATTGTGAAGTGGATTCGTAACAAACAATCCATCTGACTGCATTTCATAAACTCCCGACTCAATGTTTTATCGCAACTTTCAATGCCGTGATTTGTAATGCTATCTGGCTCGGTAATATATATTGCCTCATTCGAGGTGTCGGTATCAATTGTATTGGCATTATAAGATACATTGATTGATGCATTTTGTGGGCTTTCATAGGCAGCTTTCAGTCTGTAAAACCAGATCCACATATACTCCTAGCCAGATTAATATGTCTTTATAGTGGGCAATAACTTGCTGAGTGCAGGGCATGTGTTGTTCTAATAGAGTTACGTTAGTTTTCAATCATATTCCTATCCGGCAAAGCTTCCAATGTATTTTTAATACATTTAGTGTAGTCTATTGCATCTGGATTTAATGGGAATATATCACATCTTCTAAAGTCATTCTGGGTGGCAAGGGTCAAATTGGCTTTCTCCAAAACTTCTTTAAAAATATAGGGCAAAACGATACTTTGGTCAATATTGAATTTATATTATTACCCCTGGTCTGCCATTCTTTGTCTGTATTCTTCCACTCCGTTTTTAGAGGCTTGATGACACTCAGCGGGCTGCATTATATCCGTGGTGTTTGGCGGCGGAAGAGGATACAAAATAAATTCATTTTTACCCTGTCTCTGACCTACCTAAGAACCAATCGGATGGTATGCTTTTAATAACAGCTTTAGGCGGCCTTATATATGGGAATACCACCATGGGATTCAAAGTCTTGCCAGCTGCCAAAAAAAGAAGGAGTACGGTAATTGCCTCCTTCTTGTTCGAATGTTTGACTTCGTAAAGGTTTTCCGAGCAATCACCTTACCAGTTTTTGAACACATAATAAAACCGTCTGTTCACGGTTAAAAATTCTTCGTAAATCTAGTGTCCCAAATTCGGTTAAAAAAGTTTTGAAATCATGAAACCATTTCTTCATGTACTCCTCTGTAATAATAGTTTGTGCTTTATTCCGCTATCACTATTTAATATTTCTATTTATTTAAAACCATGATTACCAACGGAAATTAACGAAAATTTACAAGGAAATTAATTTTCTTAGAGAAACATCAAAAATTCTAGATCGATCTAGATCGAGAAAGCCTTAGGAATTTCGAAGTAATATAATTTAAATGAAGCTACCATTCAAACAATGAAAAATCAACAAGGGACCGAGTATCCATTGGGTCGTTTAAATCTATAACTCGAGTTGCTCGTGTAAAAAACAAAACGGTTGCAAAAAAGAATTGCCTTATAAAATGGATTAAAGACTGTAGTGGGAAGCATTCGTTGTAGAATATCCAACTAATAAAACAAAAGGCTTTAAAAATTGATTTTGTGATAAAATCTATAAACAAAACTTGTTCGTCGGCAGAATTAGGTTTTTAGGGAACTGACTTTATTTATTTAAATTATAATAAAACATTATAAATTATCACATTACCTTAAAAATAAGCCGAAAAAAAACTAGTTAACATGGTTCTACATCCAACTGACGATTTATCCCTGCTTATTCGAAAAAAAAATGGTCGAATACCTTTCTATTTCTTGAAACGTTATAGCGAAAATATGTCGGTTAAAAAGAATCTGTTAAAGATACGTAAATAAATAGGACAACCTTTTTTTAGTTTTTTTTAATTGCGTCTTGTATCATAGAGACATCATAAAGTATAGTGCAGATATATATATATATATATTGGCAAGTGGGAAGACTAACGACATGAATTTTAAAAATTGTTTTTTTTAATGTATCCACTATTATTCAAGTTTTAAGCTCAAAAGGCCGACCACTGGAGACGGTTAAATTTAGGAACACCCACCCTACGCATTTTACTTCTGCATAAAAAGTTCAAAAACCATTTGCATGCCCTGAACGTGTCGTGGCGACGATTGCCCCCGTACCCTTCACTCCAAAACTTTGAAGTGATTTTGAACCAGTAAAAAAAAAAATACAAAATCGTAGCTAGTATAATACAGCTCCCCAACCTTTTCACAATCATGACCCAAAAGATGTATAAACAAAACTTACAATTTATTAATCTGTTTTTATTTGATGAATTAGTAGTCAATATATTATTAAATATAATTAAAAATAATTTCCAGTAACTTTTCATTTTCTGTTTAATTCATTCAGATGCTAAAAGATATCAGCAATGTGTCAAGTTAATCCAATGATTATTTAAAGAGTTGATAGATTTCTGGCATGTTTGGTTAAGTAACAAAATAGTCTAATAGCAAAGATCAAATAACATGTTTCCATGTGACACAACCGGAATATTTTTTTCACAAAAATGCATATTTAAGGCTATTTTTGAAGATTTGACAATGTGTATCATTTTAATGGACTTGTTCATTGTTTGTAATAATTTCATTGGGAAAATTTTCACCATAAATGCTTCCCAATATATGCAGCAATGTGTAATTTCTACGGTAGGATTTTTTGTTTTAGACTCAAGACAGACCCCATTTCATTCCCCAACATTGTAGTTGCCCTATCGGTGCAAACACTAGTACATTTATTCCATTAACGAGAATAATTTAAACTGAGACACTGGTGGAGCACTGCACTAGAAAGTGTAGATCCCAACAGGAGTCATAAAAGTCCTTTGATTACACACCCATTTAGGGCTAGTATATGCCAGTGTCGTAATATTATGACCACTATCAAAACTCATATCCCTCTTAATGATGCCTTGTGTTTGTCAATAGGAAACAGTAGTTTTTACGTCATTAACCCTCACGAAACTCGTCATTTTGACAGTTTATCAACTAACTAGCCGTTGATGAAAGTGATGAGATCATCAGAATCCCTCGGCACACATTTGTAAAGATTTAAAATATAAATATTATTACACTGTTTGACACATCTCTTGTTACGCCTGTACATACGCATATATTAGTGTGAGCAAAGCCAATGTCCGTTGGTTGACGGCGCATTGAATAATATGATACCATCTAAAAAGAAAGAACCAAGTAATGTATATTAAATATATTTATATAAAAAATTTAATATAAAAAATATATTTATTCCGTAATTGATAGCATTAAAAGACGTTATTAGAAATAAAGATGACATTATAAACAAAAAAAAACAAATTAAGCCTGTTTGTTTATCTCAATATCACAATTAGGCAATGACTCTTCAATTCTGTTATGCTATGAAGCAGTATATTTAAAATTCAATCTGTTTTCATTATTGCTTTTATTGGAATGGGTATATGAATTTACATTATTCTTGAATTGTTGGTTTTTGATTATTGAGAATCAGTCATTTACAAAGAAACAGAAAAAATCGAGATTTTACTTCATTTGCAGATATCTAGTAGTTGCCATACCTACCTACCAATGTGTTAAATATTATATTTTTGAATGTGACTCCCCCCTCACATGGAAAGTAACATTATATTTACATAGCTATAATAGTTGGAATTGATTTTTTTATAAAAAATAATGTGTAAAAATTGTCTGCTCCTGTCTACGGCTGTTACGAAATATGAGAAGGAGAGCGACCACAATACAAAATTATTTTATTAATTATGTAAGTATTATAAAAGTATTCATATCAACAAACCGAGGTAAAAGTAATTGTTTATCAGAAAGTATTTAATTCAATATATGTTTCTTTTACATTTAAAATGAATCCTGAAATCTCGGGATTGATATAGACCAGTGGTTCCTAAAGTGCTTACTATGGAAAGGGAAGTTGAAATAAATAGCAATCAATAAATTGATAGCGATTTGTTGGGTGTTGGACCCCTTTGCAAGCAGATCCACAAACTCAGATGAGTCCATACTAATGCAGCAGCAATTTATTGTATTAACCACAAATGAGGAGCGGATACCAATGTTTGAATAAAGATACCACAAATTCTGGTTACAAAAACCCATACCTGAATTAGAGGCTGCCAATTGCTTTCCCGTCTTACTATTTAGTAGAACGTGGATTCAGTGCAGTTATGAACCTCATAATACTTTAAATATCAACATTTTTTATTTACATTTTATTTTTACATCACCATTTATCATTCAAGACATCAAATTTATTTTATAATTTTTTTATTATGCAGTCATATAGTTATTTTACTAGGGGTCATGTCAGGTTTTTGCTTGAAGTAGGGGTCCATGGGCATAATAAGTTTGGGAGCCACTAATATAGACAATCCAGGGATTACGGGATTCGTAGCCCTTCTACTAAGTTAACAATAATTGAGAGGTGGTTTGATGCTTCTAGAACCATTTCTGCCAGAGACCTTAGGTTTCTTGGGTAGGTACTCAGTTAATCAAAATAAAAAAGCACTTACGTTGCGAGTAGAGAATCACAGGTGTAGAGTTTTCAGGCTGCACTAAAGGTGTACTATAAGGCACCATTGGAATCTGAGAGACTGTATTTTGTGGGATCGCCAGAAAATTAGGCGGATCTGTCAGATCTTCAAACTTCGTGTAGGGTGAGTTCATCGTGTATAGTACGCTAAACAAAGAAAAAACGAGAGGATAAATAAGGCACAAATGAATGAAAATAATAAAAAAATCCAAAAATAGTATATGTCGGATACTCCAATATGAAAATATTGTAACTTGGCCAAAGAATGATATTTTTCCCCGAAAACTACACAAAATGGCGTGTTAGGTTAGGTTAGGTTTGTTCTACCCTAAAACGTTCCACATACTTTCTGAAGCGATCGCAATCTGTTTACGTTTAATCGCCATTATTCCTTTCATAAAAAATGCGTAATTTTCTTCTGTAGGTTTTCACTTAATCGACATGAAAGTTTGCGACATCTCATTGTTAAACCTATATTCCAACGTTTACTTTCGTCATTCGCCAATATTTCCCATATATTTATGTTAGATAATAATTGGAGTGTCTAATATATAGTTAATCAATTAAAAATAATACTACGTATTGTCAAACGAAGTTATTCTGTCTAGTGTTCTTACTGTGTGTTGCTAACATAGGCGCACACAGGGCGGGTGGTCCAGTAGATCCGTACCGCCCATAGGATTTGAAAATACTTTTATCTATCCCAAGCACGGACAAAATATCATGGTTTTGCTAAGTTTTCATTGACATTTGGTACTGAAATCGCAGGTGACTCGTTCAGTGGATACTGTTTATTTGACAATGTTACAAAATGTTTTGTAGTTTACCAAACCATAGGTTACGAGTTACGACCCCAAACCTTTCTGTAAACAGCGAAGGGCTTAATGGGTACAGTAAACTTTTTTTAATTTTTACTTATAATCGGTATCTTAATCATGGGTGGAACTTATGATAGGAAATATAATATGAGCTTTAATGTAAATAGATGTGAAATTATGTGATAGAAGTAGCGTTTTGTTCAAATAGTAAAATTGGCGCAGTTTTCCCATAAATTTGAATTCAAAATTTCAGCCTGCGGTGTACCTATGCCTTGCATGTGACGGTTTTTCTCATTTAAGAGTGGGCTAGGAACTTTGGTTAAAGTATTCCTCATTATGTTTTGAATAGGTATGTAGAATAAAACTTCCTAGGAAATTAGTTTGTTTCTATTATAAAGAGGTCCGACAAAATTTGAAGTTCCGTTGCTGAAGTTTTAATAATATCATAATTTTAATCGTGATAATGATGACAGATAAAAAAATAAGTGTTGGATAAAGTGTTTGCACATTGTATCGATATTACGAAAATTTGTCAGTTAAAAAAAACTTATAAAAATATGTAAATAAATTGGTTTTCGATTCGGCCCTATTTGAAAGTATGCGAAGTGACACAACCGTACATTTTTAGAGGAGAACCGATAACGTCTTATTTTTTCTCTCTTTTGCTCACGTCAAAGCAGAACGAGAGAGAAAGAGAAAAATTTATGATATCCGATACCGCGATATTCCTTTAGAGGGCCGAGCACTGGGAGAAATGGCATTTTTTTGTAAACTTCTATTATTTTATGCTTGGTACAATATTAATTATTTTAAGTTGGTTACATTGCTTAATCCCTGTTTAATGGAATAACAGCGAAAACAATATATATTTATCATTCATTGACTCAAAATCTCTTTTGAAAGTACACCTGTCGCTTAACTGGCCGAGGACTGGCGAAACGACCCTAGGTATGCAAATTTTCTCAGACATAATTCTGTATAAAAATATTACTGATTAATATACATCTTTTATTAGTCATTCAAAGAATAAGTATAACTTTTATAATAAAGTAACATTTTAAATTCAGGGAAGAGTTCGCATGTGACTAATACTTTTGCATTGTTAAGTTTTACCTTCGGTAGGTAGTAACGATATCTGCAGTTTATATTATAAGATAATCTGTACCTAATCTGAATAAACAAAGTGTCTTGCTTATATATTTCTGAATATTTTTTCATGACATCACTTTTTTAATAATAAAATTTCTGTGCAGTAGTTAGGACACATAAATGAGAATTGAAATTTTAAAATAAATAGAAGAAAATAAAATATATATTTGAATCGATATCGACAAGAAGCTGCCAAGAATCAGAACATAACATATCGCTGTCACATTCTGTATTCTTCGCCATTAAGCACTCATAAAACTGTAAAATCTATTTAATGTCCTGACATGCATATTTAGCATTTTTAACATCTTAAAAACATTCTATTCTATAATGTACCTTCACATACTTCTTGTCTCATCCATAGGCAATTTTATGACATTCCGATTGATTCGAGTATTTTTGTAAATGTGAATTCGTATTTATAGTTAACATTTTAACATCAGCATATAAACAATATGGAAGTCATGTTGATATCAATAACATAATAAATTGTGTCAATTTTATACGTCGACTTGGCAAAACACTCGCTTATTTATTAAAAATTTGGTACAATACAACCATGTTCATCCAAGCTCCAATGTAGTGTTTTCACAATTTTACCGAGATTTTATACCGCTGTTGTCAGTTTACAGTTATTGATATCATTTTTATTATCTTGTTAAGCCCACCATTGTTTTTTTTTCTGTTGGATACATTTCATCTTGCACAAACTCAGAGGTGTGTTTTATAGTAGTTTTTTTCCCCATGTCCGCTCCCAACGTGGAGCGTATGGTCTCCTAATGGAGGTATATTAACAGAATTTTTCTATGAGAACTGCTTGTTACTCAGTTGCTCAACCTCTCTTTTTTTGAAGAGAGTAGGGATAGAAGGATAGGGCTAGGAAAGGACTAGTGGTTAGCTAATCGCTCTCGCTACGCCCCGTGAGAATTGAATGGGTGGGAGGAAGGACTCAGACTATGAACAGAAATCCATAAATCGATTGAAAGATCAATTAATGAAAACCATCCACACCGGGAATTGAACCCGGGACATCCGTAACCGTAGCCAGCGACGCTACCAACTGCACCACGGATAATAGAGTACCTACCTTTAAAATAGTTTTTATTCAAAAAATGGTTGCCATTGTCTTGACATCTGTGTCAAGAAACTTGAAATGTTTTTAGGTTGGCACTTCTGAGTTTATTGCAACATGGCGGTCAGAAATAAAGTTTGTGACATACACAACTATTATGCGATAAATCACTGTTATAATGTTTCCTTTCGTCGTTATTGAATATATTCAGCTTGATGAAAGACTATTCTACCCTAAAACAAAACATTTCGAGCACTTTTTGGTGAAAAAAATGTATTTTTAGATGACATCCACCAATACGAATATTTAACAAACGAACAACTACCGCACGTTTACCTTTTGTATAAACTGAATGATACTAGTTCCAAGGTAGCTCTGAAAAATATCCACCGGTCGACAAAGGAAAACTGTTTTAGTAGCACTGTCCCACAGGAAAGATCTATAATTAACGTGATGAGTGACGAGATAATAGAAGATTACTTTAAGACATCGACTGAGGGTGCTTGATGGAATTTCAATATCAAATTTGGATTATTGAGATTTTGGGTAAAGATTCGTTTTCGTGGACATTGTCTAAAAATGATTTTTTTTTCACCAAACACTGCGCGAAATGATGATAATTAGGTTAGAATAGTCTTTTATTAATCTAAATATGCTCAATAACGACGAAATGAAGCATTATAGCGCGCGCGCGCCATGAGAATCCGCCAAATTAATGTTTGAGAGTATAAAAGTTAATAACAATTATATATTCCAACACATTTAAATACATAATTTAATCGTAAGCATCGAATTTTACGTTGAATATCGTCGGCAGACTAAAACTAGATACTTAAAATAAAGATAGTTGAATATTAATTTCGTCTCTTATTGGTTTCATGTACACATGCATATGTTTGGTTTTTAGGTTGGCAATTCTGATTTTTTTTCCAACATGACTGAAAAAATAATGTTTGACATATGCAACTATTACGCGATAAACCAGTCTTATAATGCTTCATTTCGTCGTTATTGAGCATATTTAGATTAATAAAAGACTATTCTAACCTAATTATCATCATTTCGAGCAGTGTTTGGTGAAAAAAAAGTATTTTTAGACAATGTCCACGAAAACGAACCTTTGCCAGATTTTGTTAGTGACAAAATACATGGAAGTGTACAAAATCTCAATAATCCAAATTTAATAGAAGATTAGTTGAAAATTAAAGTAATTTACTCAGGGGATAAACGATGTTGTGATGAAATGTGGCAATGGGAAGTTTGATTCTAAAATATCCTTAATTGTAAAACATAATCTATGAAGTGGATGCAGTGACAACCCGAGCAACACCAAAAAGTAGTGCGCATGCATCTTGTTTGTAGATCTAATTGAATTATTCCTACTTAAATCTTTTAAATTCGCCTGAAACGCTTTTCATTTACCATAGTGACGTTATTTTGGAATCTTTCTTAGAATGCAAGTTATCAACAAAATCGTTATTATTCGTTTATGTGATGTAGGCATTCAGCGATCAAGAATGACGCCATTCGCATTCTTGGCGTCTTCAGTAAGTTATGTATTTTATTTTTGTACTTACAATTTATTGCTTCGATAATACGCTTTCTATCCCAAACTTACTCCAACTGATACTTCACAGATAATACAATAATTTAACAGCTGTCAATGTAGAGGTACATCTAGCTACTTGCAGTGCAACAAATCACGCGCGACAAGCTCAACGTGTTGTAGCAAATAACGGTTGACTGACGTCAGAGTTGTTTCAAATTTTTGTCAAGAGCTTTAGAATAGCAGACAGAGGGGAAGCCGCTAAATAGTGTTGCCTAATTATTATTTTATTATTTTTGAAATAATTTTTGAATTCTTACAAAATAGTTTGCCTTAACCTAGGATAAACGTAATGCATAACTTGTTAAACTTGTTAGACATTCCTTTTAAAGTATTGATTTTGATGAAGGAATGACACTTTCTATTAAAAAATATAAATGTTTCGAATAAACCAATTGCCAGTTTCAATTTCAATGACTACAACACAACGATGAGAAAATGATAGGATTACTTGAAAGATACTGATCGGTTATATGGTAACTTCAGCGACATATCATATTATACACGACATGACGACAATATAACCACTGCAAGCTGTAAAAATGTAGTTCTCTATGGCTGTTACCAAGGAATGTTAAACCAGTGGAATAACAAAGTTATCAATTTTAATTTTATATGTTAGCCCTCATTCACACAAATGATCAGTGGCGGACTGGCCATACAAGCCTGGTTGCCCGATGACAAGTGGTCCCCGCTGTATGTTAGGGGCCCTCAGTAAAATCAAATTACTTTTAACTGTTTCATGCTACGTGTTTAAAAATTTACAATATAAAGTACTTTGGGTATTTCATTTTCTTACGATATACACAATGAACTAATAACTCATCATGATTACACACTTATTCTCTATGTCTATTATAGATGTTGGTAACATATGAATTTTTGTAATTATCAATTAATTATTAGTACAGTACATTGGAATTAATGTATAGGGTAGGGCCTCCTCCCATTTTTGGATGGGCCCTCTTTGGGTGAGCCCCCATTGACCTGGCAACCAATACTTTTAGAGCTAGTCTGCCACTGCGAACGATTAAAAATCGCTCGTTGGCGTAGTTCTATGACAATATTATATAAATATTAACGATAGATAATTTATACTAATTGTATTTATTCTTGCTACTCAAACATCTACAACCCATAAAAATGGGGGGGTAAATTTTATTATTGTCTAATGATACGTTTACCCACTATTATTAATTTCGGTGTCGGCTCCGGTTAAAGTTTTCAAGTTCATGCATTGCAGGATTAGTATATCCGTAAATTATTGTTTTCATAACACGCATTTTACTGTAAGTTCTCCACAAAAAGTTCGTTAAAACTCTACGTTTTGTGAAATTATTTTTGAAAGCCAAAACATTCTTCATGCTTACATACAATATGCACGTAATGCAGAGTAGATAAGAGTGCCTAGTATATAGTTAAGAAATTTTTGTTGTTATATAGAAAACAAACTTTACTTCAACATTTCAAAATGCTTTTACATTTCCTTCTCTCGCTGAAGATTTTCTATTAAATATAATAATGTGATATTGAATAATGCTTTACAGGCTTTGATGCTGCTGGCTTACACTTTTTTGATTATATCTAAAATAAATGACAGGGAAAATTTATATTTTTTTATGACACTAATAAAATAATAGGTACTGTTTAAAAGTGTTTTGAGATCTGTCTAAGGAGGAATAACCCCAGAATAACACTTTTGCTCTTCAATACAACTCCGGCTGGCGTATTTAAAACATGATTTATTTATATGCATTCTAATTGCTAACATGATAGAATGGAGAGTAAAAGAAGCTACTTATGGATATACACCAAGATTGGTGGAATTTTACTTTGTAGTCGAAATAGCTCTAGTTGACGGTATGTCTTGACTCGGAAGATATTGTAATTGTAATCTTTAAAATCATTGAGCAAATGCACTCACCAATTACAAAAATAATGTTTTACAATAACTTACGTAAAATTCTAGGTGTTTTAAAGGTTCAGTGTGATCAACTAATGATTTTGAATAAAGTTATAAACAAATATCTTGTCTACCCGAGTGTTAAAATAGGTCAAGGCCATATAAACAAAATATTTTTTATTAGGTGGCATTATACTTGCTAGGCGAAATAACCCTAGTTGACGATACGCTATTAGTATATTGTCTATGGATACGCATAACGCGGTTGGTCGCTGCCGGTCCTTATCCATAGATAATATTCTATATCCTTATCCTAAAAGTATAATAGTCTATGCCTCATCCCTCGCCGCCTCGCCGCAGTGAGATATTGTTTTTGTTATTGTGGATTGACAACAATTAAAATTATCCTCCTATTCGTTATTTTCATTTAGTATGTCGATGCGAGTTCACTTATTCGGCAATATAGGGCTATAAATGGTTTAGAATTGTCTCATTATTTAATATGAACACTGTCGAGTCTAGAACTTTGAATCCCCCAAACATAAATGCTAGGTAAGATACACCTTGGCGAATTATTTTCTGACTATTTTAATTTGTGTGAATTCTTTCATTATATGCAATATCATTTTTATTACGCAGGTTATCGTCATGTGAGGTGTGTGGCGCAAATGAAGCCAAGTACACTTGTCCTAAATGTGAGGTTAAAACATGCTCCTTGAATTGTGTGAATATTCACAAAAAGGAGATTGAATGCGATGGAATCAGAGACAGGACTAAGTTTATCTATTCCAAAAACTTCTCTGCCCTTGAACTGCGAAGTGATTATACGCTTCTCGAAGAATGTTCAAGATTTCTCTACGGGAAACGTCGGAACATCGAAAAGAAGTATACCCACATAGATAAACATTTACCTCCGGTAAGTTGATTTCTAACAAATCTAGAGTTGAATAAGTAAATTAAATTAGATAACCCATAAAGATAAAAAGGACCAGTCGAATCAATGCCGCTGATCCCGACTATACCGACGACCCGATATTTACCAAACATTTTTTTTAGAAAGATATCGCGAACGAAAATCTTGTTTTGACTTCTGGGTAAATGTTCGTATAGGTGGACGTTGTCTAAAAATGCATTTTTTTTTTCACCAAAAAGCGAAATTTGTTTTAGGGTAGAATAGTCTGTCATCAAGCTAAATATATTCAATAATGACGAAAGGAAACATTATAATAGTGGTTTATCCCATAATAGTTGTGCATGCCACAAACTTTATTTTTGAGCGCCGTATTGCAATAAACTCAAGATTGCCAACCTAAAAACCAAACATATTCATGTTTGTTTCAAACACATAAGAGTCTAAATCATACGTTCTCAACGTGGGCGATAACGCCCCTATGTGGGCGTTTTAGACTTTCAGGAGGGCAGTAGAAGACCTAGAGAAAATTAGGGGGCGTTGAGATGGCACAGTGAGGATGAGGGCAGGTGAAAAAAATATAGTCTTGAAAAGACAAAAAAAAACACGCTTATTATGTATTTACTAATTAAGCAAATGAAACTTTAATATTGGTTAATTTTTGTTATTGTATGTGTAGTAATCATTTTTATCACGTGTGCCAAAATTTACATATTTCGGTAGTAGTTCGGGAAGTGGATGAAAATTGAAAAATCTGAGTGAACGCCTCAATACATCACTGCAATATGTTATCAGAGCAGTTAATAAAATCAGAAGTAACTCGTTAAATGACAGATTATTAAGCTTTGCCAATGATGAAGATTTCAATCGATTGCTGCTTCACACAGAGGTGCGCTGGCTGTCAAAAGGTACTTGTTTGACTCCATTTTTACAATCTGTTAGGGTCTGTGAAAGAGTTGCTAGGAAACAAAGACACATAATTGAGCGACAACCTCATTTTATCAAAGAACAATATTGCCTACCTGACAGACCTGTATACATTGTTTAATGATGTCAATCTCCAACTTCAAAGCGACAACCTAAGCTTGATTAAGATAAAAAATAGGCTGCTTTTGTATCCAAACTGCTATTATACAAAAGAAGTATCGGCAGACGGGAATTCAATAACTTCCCAAATTTATTAGCAGTATCATTCAAGAACGACGACTTGCTTGTTTACTGTCAAAACTTGGAAAACCTCCTCAGTGATTTCAAGGTACGATTCCAGGATATTTTAAACATGACTAGATATTTTAAACTAGACTGGGTTTTGGATCCTTTTTCAAATGTGAACACAGCAGGATCATTCCAGTTAGAAGAAGAACTAATAGAACTGACGAAATATCAGGAATTAAAAATTAAATTTAAGAATGGCTAACAAGAATTTTATGTATGCGTTTAATTGTTCTTATTGAAACATTGTTCTTTAAACTCAAAAATAGGATAGGAGTCATATCATATCTTACGACTATATAATATTACAGTGTAATTACATGTTTAAATATATTTGTGGCAATAGCTGTTTCAGATTCGCGACAGATGGTAAGTAAAAAAAATATTCTCAAAGTGGGCGGTGGGAAAAATAAGGTTGAGAATCTATGGTCTAAATGAAGATTCATACAAATTCAACTATCTTTACTATACGGAAGGCATTTATTTGGAAGAACTCAAATATAATAGGATAATATATCAAAGTATTCAGTTCTACAAAGTTTTTATAGTTAGTTTATTAGATAAGCGATTATCTTCTTAATTTTTCTTTGTTGTTGATCTGGTTTATTGTTTTTAGTATGTTTAATCAGATATTTACTTTTTAATGTCCCTCTTTATTGAAAACCTATTATGTCTTGATCGTCACTATATGTGTAATACATATTACGTTTAGTTAAGTTAAAATTAAATAAATTTTGGTCGCTGGCCCCACCTGTTTCTGTTGCCAACAGCCGCCACTGATTATACTAGTATTTATTACCCGATTTCGCTGTGCGCCGAAGCCATGATGCCGAAATAGCTATCAACTAACTAATAAAAATTTGTAGAACTGAATACTTTGATATTTTGTCATATTATAATCCAGTTCTACCAAATAAATGTCTTACGTAAAATAAAGATAGTAGAATTTGTAGGAATCTTCATGTAGACCAGTGCTCCGCAACCGGTGTGCCGCCACGAGACGATCCCAGCTGTGTCGTTGCACAGTGCGCTCAAAATGAGAAAAAAATTAAAGGCAGTAATTCGATTGCTAAGATCTCCGTTTAAATTATTCTTATTGAAACAAATACTTATTATTTTGATATTCAATGGAATAATTGTATTAATAGTGTTTACACCGATAGTGAAACTGCAATAATAAGAAATAAAATAGGGTTTGTTTTGTGTGTAAAACAAAAAAATCTTATCATAGAAATGACACGTTGCTGGGATATATTGAGAAGCATTGATGGCGAAAAATTTCCCAGTGGAATTATTACAAACAATGAACGAATATATCAAAATACACATAATCTAATCAAGAGTATCAAGTCCGCAATTATTTTTTATAATTTGTGTATTTTTTGTGTGTTAGGTGTTTCATCACTTTGAAAAGGATATAATTTGCTATTATTAAAAAATATATTAGCTACTATTTCAAATTCATCAAATAAAAAGAAATTAATAAATTGTAAGTTTTGTTTATGAAATTTAAAAATTTTTTGTCAGTGGTGTGCCGCGAAATATTAATGAGTGTTTAGGTGTGCCCTGGGTGAGAAAAGGTTGCGGAGCCCTGATTTAGACTCTTATTTGTTTGTAACACACATGAATATCTTTGGTTTTTAGGTTGGCACTCGTGAGTTTATTGCAATATGGCGATCAAAAATGAAATTTGGGACATACACAACTATTATGTGATAAACCACTGTTATAATGTTTTCCTTTCGTCATTTTTGAATATTTTCCATATATTTAGCTTGATAAAAAGACTGTTCTACCCTAAAACAATTCATTTTGCATGCTTTTTGATGAAAAAAAATGCATTTTTTAGACAACGTCCACCAATATGGAGATTTACCGACTTCTATAAAGTACCTATTTTAGACTAAGCACCCTTTGCTTTTTGCACTCTGAAGTATTCTTAACCTGAGTGGTGATTTATTTTCAATTGGTAAATATAATTTACATCATGCTACTCTTTGTCTGCATAAATTATTGGTTTTCTTGATTCCAATCTTTAATATTGTAACAATTTCAGATCCACAATTAAATTTCCTAAATAATTGCATTGTTTTCAGAAGCATTAAGTAATCTTTCAGGCAATCAGAGTAGCATGTTATAAAGTATATTTACCTTTTTTTATGTAATTTGGATAACAGTATTTTTTACTGCTACATCAATAATCATTATTTATTTTATCAGTATATCTGGAAAGAAACTATCAGTTTTCCGGAAGTGTTCAAATTATTAAAATACAGTAAAAAATCTTAATTCGGTTATTTATTAATTTACATTATCAGAGACAAACTTTTACATCCAACCTCGGCCTTGATCTTTACTGATCTCTTCTATGGACAGTAACTATAAATGTTCATGATAGGAAGAGAATCAAATGCAAATTTAAATCAGTTTTTCTGAACAACATTATTGTTTTGAATGCTCTGTTCTTTGATATTGGCGTTATTAATGCCATAGACGATAAAAGAAATTTTGTTGGGACATTTTTGCATAGAAATATCTGACTCCATCACATACTAAAATGATGGAACAAACAAATGTTATAAATTATGCCATAGTTACCCTATAACACTAATACCTCATTCTCATTTTCACAGCATCTGTCCCGACTAAAGCGGGCTGCATACTCACGGGGCACCGTTCTACTTCTGGTATTAGAACACTTCACCAGGCGTCGTGCCAATACTACCCGACTCGTCCGAAATACTCTCAGTTGGAGAGTCGAATGGGTATGTAGCACATACAAATCACACTGCTGTAGAGTTAAAGATGTTCAGCATAACAATAATTCAGAAGTCCAGTCTCGGTGCAATCAGAAATTCTGTTATTCCAAAATTCATGCACTGGTAATGTTTTCCCTCCATTTTCCTCATATCGCACCTCGTGGAATGATCGACTGTCGGAGTAGACTTTTATCTCCAAAAAATACTTAACAAATACAAATTACAGTGGAATCCCGATTCGTTATTGCTTGTTTTTAAGGGCATCTCAAAAAAATCCAACGATACGAAAAGAACAATAAATGCATGAATGGTAGATTGTGGCTCCACTACATATTAATCGCGTTATCGCTTATCATTTGCTTTTGCATTGAAGGTTTTTCCGAATGCGACTGGAGGGGCGGTAAAGATGTGCGATGCTCGCTGCGATGAGGACAGACGCCTTTCCAGTTTACTCGAAAAATATTTTGATCCTAAAGCAGATGGTGTCTCGGAAGGAACGGAAACATTAGTCTATTATCAAGCTGCAGGACTAAGCGGCGTGCGAATGTTCTTGAAAGGTGTTTTATTTAATCTGTGATGTACTAGTAATTAATGTTATTAATAATTTTTAACGGAACTATTTTGGGATGTCATAACTACATTAGTTATTATTATCTTCATCGTCACGCTTATTTGACACATATTCTTTATGTAAATTGAGAATGTTTCAGAAGCGACAGCTCAAACTCAGTTTTTTATGTCTGCTAAATCAATTCCTGTGATGACACTGTGACTTATTCTATGATGTGAGATAGGGCGAGTGTTCCTAAAGTCGGCAGTCGCCATTAGTCGGCATTTTGAGCTTAAAAATTAAATAATAGTGGATAAATTAAAAAAAAACAGATTTTTTTAATTTCATGAAGGTAGTGTTGCCACTTGTCAATGTATATCTGCACTATACTGACCTATATGATGCAATACGCAATTAAAAAAAGCACATTTTTACTTCGCAAGTTTCTTTTTTTTTTAAAATGCCTTTCTTATTGCAGCTGAGCGTATGAAGGGCTGTGCTAAGAAATTTTATGAACTGGATGCGGGAGGGACTCTTAAAGAAAACTTGGCAGGAAAGTGCATTGTTGAGTTCCCAGTCATATTTGTCATTCTAAAAGACCATTCTTATGATGTGGACATCATTCAATCGGGTGATTATAAACTTTAAAATATAACTAAACAATTGGAGTTCATTGGAATTGGGCATATTAGTTTAAAAGATATGCAGCTTGTCTTATCCCTTCCAATTATTATTTTATACTTTTGTTATGTCGTTCTGCCTGATGAATTTAAAGGTTATTTTGCATAGCTTTATTCGATTGTGCAAATACTTTGTATATATTAGTGTGCAGTTATTGAATTTTGTTGTATTTCTGCATTTATCCCTGTATTCTAACTGTACTTTTGTATGATTAATTATAGATGATGAAGAAGCAGTTGCTTCCGATTCTAAGAAATTCTGTAAACCTGCTAACCGCTGGAAAAGGGATACTTCATATGATAACCGTTCTCAAAGTAATGATATTGTCATGGCAACAGTGCAATCTGAAGGTAATAACCCTTTCAACAAAATTAATGCAACAAATGACAAAGGCAATGCAGAGACGGTGGACAGCCCTCTGGAATTTCAATATGGCAATACACAGCGACCTATTAGAGAACTGGCCACTGCAAAATTTGCACGGGAGGAGAAACAGAAGTTGGAGAAGGAGATTGTTGAAGAAATGAAGAAAAAACCTAAAAACCTGCTTTTTGTTACTGGATACTCGTCTGACGAAGAGGAGTTTGTATGAATAGAGATTTGTTCATTCCTGTGATTTACATTACATATTCACTTTTTAAGGTATAGTTACATCCGTCAATTTAGTATTTGTCTTCAGAATCATCCTAAAACCGTGGGTAAAATAGCATTAGATTCAGAACTTGGAAAAGTTTAAAGTAGAATTATTGTGATGTTAATACATTTTGATGGAGCAGACAAAAAAAAAATTTTACAATAATCGCTCTATCTTCCAAACCATCAGCTAGTTTTTAATAAAACGTCATTCGCGTTTACAGTTACACATGTCCATGGTGATAATCGCATATATAAATTTCCTATTTTAATATTTTGATAAATTATGATGCTTACGAAAACCACTGAACTGTCGTCAGCCATCTAAAAGCAATAGAAAACAGATACTGAATAATATTCCCACTTTATTTATTAACTTTATCACCACTATCGGTGATTGCTTAATAAACAAAGCATTGTTTCGGACTTTGAATCGATTAGGTCATAAAATTTTTTGAGCTCAGCAAGCAAAAGATTTTATTGATTTCAATGATATTCAAAACGTAATAAATTATTTTAGTTATTACCTTTTTGCTATCAATAGTTTTGCTGCATAGCTGACTCATGATAGAAGATAGTCTGAATCCGGGTAGAGGTCCGCTGGCCAAGCCTGAGCCCGTGCAGACCTCTAGTGTGCACACTCGACACTGACATGGTGGATAATTTTCGTGTAACAATTTTTATCACTCAATGCTTTTTCATATGGAGTAACTCCTGGGACGATCGCTTTTATCCACATTCTTCGGCAATTGTGATCAGTTCTATTTTTAATGGATTCAGTGGTAACTTTAAATATAAAATTGATAACTTCTCATCATTTCATGGTAAAAATGGATTTCTGATCCATCCTGACCCTTTCGCAGATCCTCATTTTCCTGGAAATGGTAGTCGAATCGCTCTGATAAATTTGTCAAATGATGGCTGATTACACTGCACTAAAGTATATATATCAAAATCTCTTCCTTTGTAGTGCATTTTTTACATCACCTTAAGCAACTTTTCCTTTGCATCGGATGAGACAATTTTTCTCTAAAATGTGTTATATTCATACAAAATCGTATGATTAATTTAATGTGTCCACCCTTTGGCTTGCAGCACCATCTTAACACGTTCGCTGTGGTCAATATATCGCGAATAATTGCGAGATGCTGAAAAATAGCAATTTTCATAACCCTAAAACTTATTAAAAATATGAAATAATAATAAGAATTTTCTTTTCGGAGACACTATTACCTGTTATCCTCCTTGTGTATAGCATTCGCTTGCGGAGGTCGTTGACCCCTGCTTCGAGATAAGCGATTATAAGCATGAGCTGTCTAGAGTGGGCTTAAGTTGAGCTTCCACTAAACCGGAAGGTGTATTTTATTCCTCGGCAGTGGAAGAGACATATGAAGGAGGACCAAGTACCATTATTTGATTACTGAAATTCTGAAATCGTAGTCTCGTTTTGTTCCTATTTGCATTATACAAATAGCACGCATTTAGGAGAATCAACTGGAATATATGCGTCCCCATCTTACACCAACGAAGCGTAATTCGTTCATAGGGATAATAAGACAACATTTGATCTTGATAGTATGTACTTATTATATTCTATAATCATTTTTGGTATTATGACCAATCTTCCACGGCAGCTTGTAGTCTCTGTCGACTGGCCATCACCAGATGGGATGAAATCGCCAATACTTCTCGACTATCCTTCCGACTAGAACCCATGTGACTTTGGCAGCGCGTAGGTAGTGTTTACCGATTGCTGCTGCTTTTTTGCAAACGTAGTCGACATGTCTGGCCCAGTTTAGGTTTCTGTCAATTACCATACCCAGCGATTTGAACGATAGTGTTGATACCGACCGACATATGGTTCTTGCAGTAAAAGAATGTCCGCTTTTCCTGCGTTGGCCATTATGTGTTCCGTGGCACTGCGGCTTCTCTGGAGGTTTTGTTGCACGAAGATTAAGTTTCTGCTGGATTTAGTATCCATAATTGGTATTACGGATAGCCCTGAGTTCCATGCGTTTCAGATAAGAGCATTCCTTGCTATCTGCCGCATGGTTGGTTGGACATTTAGGGTTTATTTTCTTTTCAATGTGGACGCAGTTGTAGCATATTTTTTTCCTCGCATCTTTACTGTTTTGGCAATCAGCGTGCTTATGTTTACTGGCGCAATATTTGCACCGATCGACTGAGGCCGTACACTTACTTGTTGTGTGTCCGAAGTTTAGGCATTTGAAGCATTGGTATAAAGGGGACTGGTCCTGGACATGGACGCGGAGAAATTCTATATTGATGCGTTCTTTAGTCAGCATGATTACTCTCACTTCAGGTGTTGTTTGGACGATCACATTCTTGAGGTCGTCTCGCTTGTTTTTCAGCGTTCTGACAATTTTAATATGATTTTTAATATCTGTTCCTTGGAGATGAGAGAGTTCTTCGTTTTGATGAATGATGATATCGATGAGTTGTGCGTCGTCGGTCTCCTTCTGGATACCCTTAAGGATGAGCAGGGGATTTTTCTTAATGACTTTAGTGGCGGAGAACTCTTTCTTTTCTTGATTGATGCTTTTGATCAATTTATCAGCATGCACCGTCGTTTGTGTTGTCATGATGACTTTGTTGTTGTTTGCACTACAAATAATTTTGTTGATACCTATTCCCAGGTCGGTAGGCTTTATCGTTTTTTTTATAGATTCTTTTAATTTTTCAGCAGTCATATCAGGTAGGTTTGAAGACACAATAACGGAATATTGTGTTTTGTGTTCTGTAGTTGTTGTTTTTTTGTTGCAGATGGCATAGTCACAGGTTATCTGAAGTTGATGAATTACTTTAAATTTTTATATATTTTTCTATATACTGGATGGTTTTTGCACAGGTTAAAGGATCTTTTTAAATCTGGGATCCAAAATAGTTGAAATGGCCAATATATGTGACTTTTCGATGCTACCAAATCGTTTCTCAATTTCGTTCAGTAATATTAATTTGTTTCATATGATGTTGCACTAGTTTGAAACCATTTTACCATTGAAATTATTTTACGACCAGTAATTTATGTTTCACCAGAAATTTCCTTTGTAATTTTTTCCAAAGGACTTAATAGTTTCACTATTTCATGAAGTAGGGACAGCTCAGTTAAAGTTAACATATTAGGCCCATGGAAAAATTTTAGCAATATAGTTCCAACTGTTTCATTCAGCTCGATGAATCTCTCAAGCATGTAGGAGTTCCAGCGCGTTGAGACTTCTTGAATCAGCTTTTTAATTTTCTCATCGGAATCACCATTAAGTTTGCAGAGTTCGTTAGCGGCAGTCGCACTCTGCTTAGAAAACGTGACAATATACTTCACTTTAGTATTTAATATTTTGAAATCAGGAACTGAGCTCAATACTGATTGACATACTAAATTAATTGTATGAGCAAAGCAAGAAAGGTGTTTCTCCTTTCCAAATGTATCGATAATTGCTTTACTCATATTAGCAGCATTGTCTGTGTCAACAGCTACAATTTGGCTGTGGGAGATTTTCCAATCCGCACAAATTTTTATTGAGTTTTGTGATATTTCATGAGCTGTGTGTCGATTGTTTAATGGAGTAGCTGATATAGTTGCAGATTTGAAATATTGGTCATGAACGAAGTGGGCTGTAACTCCAATGAAACTTTGGGTATTAAGTGTTTCTGTCCATATATCACTTGTTAAGGTAATAAAATTAGCTCTTTGAAAATTTTTTTACTTCAAAAGACAGAACTTCATATTTCATTACACTCCCCGTTTGGCCCTCCAAGAATATGGCTCCTGTACAAGTACCACATCGACGACCTTGGCCTGTATTATTTCTGTCAGTTCCGCAGTAGTAGCTTCGCCTTTCCCTACATTTAATTGTCCGTAAAGAGTCATTGTGACGTATAGTCCGTTTGAATTCTTTCCTTAAGTGCGGCGTACTGTCGCGCGGGACAGTCCGCGCCATTGACGGAGTGGTCATGTGGCTTCTTATGCTTAGAGCATGCCATGCACTTGGGCTAGTTGTCTTTCTTTGGACAATCAGCCATATCATGCCCAGTCTCCTTGGAGCTGCACGCCTTAGCCATATGTCCATATAGGTGGCAGTTGGCGCACTTTACTACCCCACCAAAGTCCTTGACTGGGTATGACTCCCAATCCATGTACAGTTTTTCGTCCCTAATCAAGGCAGACCGCACAACTGCCGGGACTGTCACTATGAAGTGGCACTTTCCGGTAGGTGCTCCCGCCTTGTGGCTGAGTCCAACCGATTTGTAAGCCTCGCTTGTGAAGCCTGTGGATTACTTCGTAGAGCTTTCGATTCCGTCATGTATTTCCTCTTCCCATGGTGCTCGTGGGAACGTTGAATATTATTACTTTAGGCAGTCTTTTAGCCGCTAGTTGAGCCCTTAGGCCCGCTTCTTTTAATCCAGAGGCTTTAAGAAGTAGAGTCTTTCGATATTATATTATATATTATCAACATACCAATGCACAAATTCACTGATTCACACGGAATTTCTTGAGGGTAATATACCGAACACAAAAAACCTTCGTCAGCAAATTAAACTTTCCTTTCCGTTAACAAACAATAATAAAAATATGTTTCCAGAGAGATGTCAAACACGTCCATACACTACAAGAGTGTGTGTCTGTCGGTCCATTAGTTTGTTGACAATCCTCTCGGTATGGTCTTTCCCACCTAATTCTCTGTCAGCGGTGCCACTATATATTATTTATTTTAACACTAATATTTATATTTATTTTAACACCATATATATTTTGATCCTATATTTAGCTCTCGTTATATACTATGTCTTCCATTTTTATAATGGCGAAATTGCAATTTCCTTCTCCACAACACTGATGACTCATCAATGGACAGGTTTTTTGCGGCGCATATGTTATATTCATCTTTTCATTGAATAAAATTACAATTGACTGAATTTTATCTAATTTGGTTGTTTCTTTCGTATGTCTGCTATTATTAAAAAAAGAGTTGGTTTCGTGTGCTATCGTCAACATTACGCAATTGTTTAAAAAATGTTCAAAAGACAGGGGTTTGGAAGAGGTCTCATCCAAGTCGATTGATATCACGCCAGATTGGAAATCATCGAAATCCTGAATTATAGGAAAGTAAAGCCCCGTTCTACGTGAAAAATGCAGCTCGTTCTTCAGAGTCCGTATCGTCTACGTCGCTGTCCTGTTACTCCAATTCATCTTCTGACATATCATATCAGTCTAATTCTCTGATATCATATAATTCGGAAAATACTTTGCCCTGCATTAAGAACAACCTTTGAGAGAGTAAAACAGAAACACGAAACGAACGTCTGTCTCGCCGCTCGAGGGAGGAAGGTGGAGAGCGAGGAGAAGCGGGGTGCGGGGTTTCAATACACTGACGCTCGCTTCTGGCAAAAAAGGACAAAACAACGGCTCCTTCGTCTCCCATTAAAACCCGGTCGTTATCCGTATACTCTTTCTCGTTTATTGCAATTAGTTTCTATAATTTTCTTGAAGACAGTTACACAAACAGATTTACACATTTTTTATTTAAAACTCTAGCCCGCGGTGGATTAAGCCGGCGCTTCGCCGGCCGACGACTCTCCCCCGGGAAAGGTCGAACGCGACTCCTCCTTTTTTTAAACAGCGCACACTTTTTGTTCACTTCCAACTGTAAACAAACAGCGGCAACCAAACAAATATGACAAACTACTCTTGAGCGCCTCAGGAGAGATATTACATTTCAACTTTGCATTAATAGAAAGAGTCTGCAGATTGGTTTTGAAGACCCTGTCCGCCCCATAAGTACGGGGCGGTGTCACCTTTTTGAAATATTCTGGGAAACCTCAGTATATCCTCATTTTTCCACACAATCTTATTTTATGAGTTAAAAGAGCTTCACATTTTTTTACACTATATTAATAATTGTCCATGTACACATGATGCCACGAATTTAGGTACTGACCAAGAAGCAAATGAATAGTGTCTAATAATGGTTTTCCTTGCCCACTATAAATAATCATATTGCACATGTGTCCAGCAGTGGCTTCACTAACTGTGTGCACGAGAATACCATATTTTATAATTTTAGATGCATTGTGCACTTTATATATGGGTTTTTCTTTGCCACTATAACACCTTCATCTAAAGAGAGTTCTTTTGAGGCTTGTAAACGGAAGAAAACTTTCGTATGAGACAACTGGCCTAATTGTTAGAATCTGTGATGTCTTCGTTATTTGAAGAATACCATATTTGGGATATAGGTATCACCTGGCGATAAGAGGTTAATTTAATTTATAATTTCACAGTTCTCTTGCCACAAGAAAAAAATTGCTCTATTACGGTTTTGTCCAGCACACTACTATCGCCACATCTATATTTATTTTACGTTACTTCACTTTATGGAAGTACTTGCATAATAGAGCAAATTTCATTGCATTCTCTCTTTCCATCGCTTTCACCCCAAAAGAAGTTAATGACTTTTTTGGTTCCACTCCCATTCTCGTTATTATGCATATTCTCTGCTGTAATACTGATTAATGTTATTACCACGAGGAGTATTTAATACTTTTTGAAGGTGAAAACTTATGCGTAAAACGTTTGAGTCTCTCTTACTTCTTTGTTGATCATGTAAGAACACTGTTTTCTTACATACTTCTTTCAGATGTAGGTGTGCATTATATTTCGCAATTTACTCAACTTTTTTCATCCTCAGTCATGTTGCTATTGCTTTCACAAGTAGTACACTTATCCTTTTTTGGAAGTTGAAATCCCAATTCGTTTAAATATACTTCTAAATCCACACAGGGAAACTGGGTCTTTACGAGCTTCAGTCAATCAGTGATTATTATAAATTCTGTTTAGAAAGGAGGGATTTCGTAATTTTAACGGAACGTACTTTCTATCTGCTTGACTATGGCAATAATGTGAATTGACTGCTGGAAGTTTGCTTATTCAAATTGTTCGTTACAAATTTTGTTGTGAGGTGTTTGACTTCTCCTCTTGTCAATCTTTGACATGTTAATAGAATATCCCTCACTTCTATGGTACCCTAATGTTATCTGAGGAATATTAAGAATATACAGGTTGAAATATTTGTATTTTTTTTTACTATTAAAAAGAATTCAACATTCATCAAAAAATTGCTGGTGATTTCCCTCATCCATTTTTTTTTTTTTGGTTGGTCGTTTGATGCAAGATTAAAGCCAATCTCATAAATTACTGCCCATGCCTCAGTAATTTTTTTATTATCTGGTGTTGCTTTCTGAGAGTCTGGAATGGTGTGGATATTGATGATTTCGATGTAGACGCTGCGGTAAATGTGGATGGATTGGTAGATGCCTGCATTTCAATTTCTGTTTCTTTCTCTTCTATCCATACCTTTACCGCAAGATTTAATAAAAATCCATAAAATTTTAGTTTACAGCGAGAATTAAGGTTTTCGTTAACTCTGAAGGCATTAAAAAGTCCATAATTTATTAAATACGGTACAACTTTCATGGTTTACTTTCTTGCTGTCCTATAAATGGAATACAATCGCTACTGGTTGGAACAAGCAACCCCTTTCATATAACTATTATATCCATAATGCATAATAATTTTGAAGCAAACAGCCTGTTTTTCTGCATGTTTTTCCTGTATTGACGATATCTGCATTATGGATTGTGGACGTCATCCTAATATCTATTTTTTTTTAAAGTCTTGTGCAGATATTTCTGCTCAAATATTTCCGTTTCGCTTTTTTTTTTAATACATCTGGTAGTCCACGATGAAGCCTTATTGTGCCACAAAGGCTAATTTTTTTAAACAATAAGTTTTATCACATCGTCTCTTCGCAGTTGAAGTTCAGTTTTGGTGAGTACGGATCCTAAAAGCGACTGTGCATTTCACTTTCCTCTATCTGTTACTTCATTTTGGACCAAGGCGAATTCAACAGGCAATTCGGCTGCAGATTTTCTTTGGTGTGGGTTTCATCGTGCAGATTGAATTATTCACATACTTCGCACTCTTCCTGCCCAAGTCAAGTTCATTTTGAATGACAATATTATTTTAGTTTGTAAACACAATCCCAAATGTCATCAACATATGGACTTTTATCAGTAAACTGGTGTTTTATCAGAATCAATGTTTATTCTTGTCCTTGTATTCCATTCAACAATAATTCTTTTGCAATTTGAACACTATTGTAGAGATTATCCATTATTTATGAATGGTTCAAGAAGCTCTGATATAGTATTACATAGTGGTTTTCCAGAACCTGCATACAATTTAAAACTGCATATGTACCACTAACTGAATCACACACCATTCTAACCAAAATACCGTATTTTTTAATTTTACTAGGGTTGTACACTTATATCTCCTACGCCATGCCATCATCCCCTCATCAAGTGAAATATTTTGCTTCAGTTTATGTACCTCTTTAAACCGGGTTGTAAAATAATCTATTATATTCTGCACTTTAAATAATCGGTTTGCATTGGTGGAAATTTCGTCATTATTTCGAAAATGAACAAACTGTAAGATTTGCTGTAAACGATTTCGAGTCATCGGCATTCCAAAATATTGGTGTCTATTAGGGGGTTTTTAGACCAGTAATCAATCAGTTACCCTTTTCTCACCTAGCCCATAATAATCACTAATGCCAACCATTTATCTAATTCGTATTCTTCATTGTTGTTTTCATCATAGCTTATCGCCACAACTCAGTATTCCCCGATGATCCTTCATTACTCGCTCCTGCACTCCGTTGCTCTGAGGGCCTTCGGTAAGGAGAGGCCTGTGGTGTCTTTCACCAGGTCACTTCATCGAGTCGGGATTCTTCGGTGTCCCCTTTTGCCTTTAACTTTTTCTGTGACGACGAGCTTCTCGAGATTGTCGTTAGGCTTTCGGGCAATGTGGCCAAAAAAGCCGAGCATGCAGCAGTACTTACATTGCTTGACAAAGTATTATATTCTTCGCTTCAATTCCACAAACATTTAACTAGGTCTTCACTCTGAATTTTTTATTTTGATGAAGTATCTCATGATAACTCTTAGCAATTTTTCTGTTTCAATAGTTGTCAACCCAAATTCATCATTATGTTCAGTGACAGATGGTTCTGTATCCACTCGAACTTGGTGAAACATGAACAAATCGAACATGCATTATCAAACCGTCCAAGTTTTCAGTACATAGGTTTTTGTCGGCTTCAATATTAACTCTGGCGCAGAAATCATTTAAAAGTGGAAACATGTTGAATATATTCTTTTGTATTTTTGATTTCCATAGTTCCAATTTTTTACGAATCCTTTCAGTTGTCTTTTTGAATCAGTGAATGCATTTGCAGTCCTTGCATTGATTTATTCAAAACACTCGGTTTCCCAAAAAAATTCAATCAAATAAGCAAGTTTAATAATGGAGTTATCGATCCTAAACAAATTTGCCTCCTCATTATGATTTCCATCTAGAAAAATTGCTATATCTTCTTTGAATTACTTTTGCATGAGATAGGCCAGTGCACTTCACAACCGTATAGAAGTGAGATATAATTAGCTTTCATATCTTCACGCAGCTTTGCAGATAACCTGACTTTTAAAGGAATGTAGTTTTTAAACATTTGTAAAAATCTTCTCCAGTTCCTCACTCATATTTTTTGACACAAGAGCTGCTCTGTGAAGCATGCATCCAGATAATTTTGGATGCACTGCATGCTTCACCAGTGAAAATATATTTTAACAGATATTCACCGGTGGAATTATATTCATTTCCGAACGGTCACTGAAACGAAATTTGACAGTTGTGGAATGTTTAATCGCATCATAGATAAATAATATGCTTTACAGCACTTCTCTTTTTCTCCCTGAAAATTTACTAAATGAAGTTGTAGTCATAGGTATCACTTCACTTAATTAGCCAGGGACGACATTGTTACTCCCTCCTGCCTTTGACTAGTTTGACATAATGTCATAAAAGGCATCCTACGTAAGTGTAATGAAAAGCCAAAAGCTTGCTTAAATAAAACGTTTACCATTATTTAATAATGGTGTCGGAAGACATTTTTGAAGATCAGCTGTGAAAAACTTACTCTAAATTGGGACCTAGAGTGAAGTCCTTTTATCATACCGTCTCTTGTTCCCAATTGAAAATGTCGGTTTTGGCGAGTACGATTGCTAAAAGTGACCGTGGATCTTCCTTTCCTCTATGTATTTCTGGAACCTGCACTCTGGCAGTCATTCCTTCTGCAGCTACGGATGGCAGACATCTGAAATATGTTTCATACGCTTTGCCTGACAACAAGTTTTCCTTAGCGTGCAGTTGAACTCGATTGATCATGTTTTTTTCGAGTGCAAAGAGCGCATACTTCATTGTCATGCATCTCCAATTCAAGCTCACAATTTATCAGAAATACACAACGCAATAGTTATTATATATTGCAACAAGGCATAGCAGAGTGACACTTTTGAGTTACATTGTACATTGTTTTTTTACACATGAACATTTTTTGGTTATGCATTTGTGTTTACAATTGCATTTGGTGAAACTTTGTCCCGACCCATAAATATACATTCTACTTGGTATCTTTTTCCAAAAAAGACCAGTTTCATCTGCGTTGAAAACTTGGTCCGAAGTGTATCCGCCTTCTTCTATTATATTGGCTAGTTTCGGTGGATATTCTTCAGCAGCATTCTGATCTGCAGATGATGTTTCATCTATTATTTTCATATTATGCAGTGAATGTCTACTGAGGAATTTTGTAAGCCATCCTGTACTTGCAGAAAATTCATTCTTCATTTTATCATTAGACAAATGTAACGCACTTGATGATTAATGATCTTTAATTTATTGTAAAATCGTAATGCCTTTTGTTTAATGATTCTACATCTACTGGTATCCTTCTTTGATTGTTTTCTTCGATCCATATTATTAAAGCCTTCTCCATTTTTTCTTGAATATGACGACGACTTGGCAGATTTATTTGTTATTGCAGCTACAGATCTTCTAATGGCAGCATCATTCTTATTGTAGCTTCATTCAGACCAAGAGATCTACCCAAGGATGCTGCACTTTCCCCACTACAAAGATGATCCAAAATATCCATCTTCGTCTGTAAAGAAATTGATGTCCTTTAATTTTTATTGCTTGTATTTAGACATTTTGAGGTTAATAATATCACGATCGTAAATAAAACAAATGTAGCTGAAAATGAAGCGTGCGGCAAATCTTTCGCGTTAGACTCTCCGTTGGTGACTGCTAAGCCAAGTGACACGTGCCGGCTGTCGGTCCCCTAGGCAACGGCCAACTTGAATGTTGCGTAGCCAACATACATAATGCAGTCCAATATGTGATTTTTTCCTATTTTTCTAAAACCGTGTTAAAATGGTAAAAATAACAATCGGTTCGTTTTCTTGGACCGTGTTATTTCGAATCCGTGCAAAAAGAGAATTTGGTGTATATGTTTGTTAATTTTTTATTGAATAAAAAAATGTTATTGATTTTGAAATGCTATTTTATTACAATTAAAACATTTATTCCTCCTTCATGTAGTCCTCAAAATTGCTCCGGCTTAAAAAATCCTTTCAAAGTTATCCACTAGAATTTGTTTGTAATGTTAATGGCTTATTTCAAAGTATTTAGTCATCATCTGCTGTTTATTAAAAGCAAACTAAAACAAATAAGGTAAAGATGCAGTAAACTTCTTTGATAGTGGCATCTATTACCTGGAATAATTAAAAAATTAAATAAACGAATAGCATACAGATATGCACAGTAACACACTAAACTAAAATATTGACAACAACATAGTCGATTTATCAATACAAGTACACTCTGGCTTCTTTGCGATAGATGCGGTCCACAAAATGCAACATAAAATACTGGCTTGAACAAATTAGGGATGTGTTAATATTGCAAAATCGTACGACTAAGCATTGATTTAAAATATTCCCAGGTTCGCAAAAAATAGCAATGAAAAATCAGGAAAGTAAGGCCTGAAAAGTTCTTTTTTCATTTAATTTTATTTAAAATATCAGAATTATCGTTGATCTAATTATTTTGCAAGATTCTAGATGACACTAGGCAGCGTCAATTTTTTTCTTTTATACCTTACATTACACATTTACCAAAACTACAGTGTCTTTGAGTTTTTATAATCTGTTGGTAGTGAAATTCCTCTCCCAAGTAGTACATGATGCAGAATAATCTTTTTGGTAACAATAAGTTAGCCATCATGCTTTCTAACAAAGCTCCCTATACTTATGCTGCAGTCTGGCGACGCCGTGGACTGAAAAGCCGTAGAGAAAACTCTATGGATAGAGTAAATTCAAGTTAAATCATCAGCTGAACAAAATTATACAAGTCCAATTATGTCAGGAATCTGTGGACGGACTTTTTGTAGGTTATGCTTATTCCGAGTACTTTTGATTTTGTATACAATGATAAATCAAACTGTCTTTTATTTCAAAACAAAACCATGAGAGGGAAGGAAAATAAGTAGGCGACTCATATTATTTAACTTTATTTTACTATAACGTTTTTTGTTCTGGTCCATTTTAAAGATGTCAATTTAACAACTGTACACACAAACGTTGTATTGACTTACCATAGACGATTATGAAGTTTTTCAACAGACAAGCGATGTTAGCGCTCTTTATGGCATTGAAACTAAAATAAATGTTTATTTCATTATTATTTAAAAAGAAAAATACTGATATTGTTACAAATAAAATGCTTTTTTTTATTAGGCAAGGAAATGTGTTTAATAAACATTTGTTAAGCCTAAAAAAATTGTTTGAAAGTTTTGATTTGTTGAGATAGGGTATTGTTTGAAAATTACGGTAGGTACTTTAAGACTCTACAAGGGTGAGGCTCTCTACCCTGGATCTTGAAATATAAAGAATCTTAAAACTTAATTTATCTGATGGTAGACACAATAATAAATATTATCTAATTTAACAATAATTTTATGTTGTTCGTGCTGCATTTTATTTAGTTACTCTGTGTTTACAAACTTTGTAATCAAATATGTTTAAATAGGAGGATAAAATAAAATGTTCTACAACTGAATACTTTGATATTTTATGCAATTATAATGGAGTTCCACCAAGTAAATGCCAATTCAATCAATAATTATATGAAACCAATCGATTTGAAATATAGCGCCAAAAGATCGTCAGACGTCCGACACTGTGCGTCTTTGATAAGTGAGCATATTTTTATGAAATTTGTTTTTTTTTAATATAAGAAAGCTGGACGACCAAAATTCGTTCCATGCAATTCTTGGAGATATAACCGCATTCTATCCATTTGTGGTATAAGGCAAATAGTATTATGATACTTGCAGCACTGAATTATTTGAGTTTTTTATTGTTGATCAAAATTTTATTGTTGATTAAACAGCTGATCTGTATTTTTTTTAAACCATATCCGCTCCCTATTCGGAGCATATGGCCATCACGCGGTTCCTCCAAGCTTCTCTGTCCCCTGCCAGTCTCCTCGCTTCCTCCCAGGTCATCCCAGCTTCCCGTAGCTCCGCCGAATACATCCTATGGATGGTCATCAGTGGCCTTCCAGGGCGACGGAATCCATCTGGTTAGTAGAAGAGTCAGGCAGGATTCAGGCTCCCGTGGGGCATCCGTAGCACGTGTCCAAGCCAGGTTCATCGTCGCTTTTTTATTTTGGACGTAATAAGAGGCTGGTCTGTCCGCTCTCTTACCTCCGTGTTAATGACAAAATCAAACCACCGTACCTCTAATATTCACCGTAAACTGTTTTCAAAGCACAGTATACGGTTACCCTGTGCCTTGGTGAGGTGCCATGACTCGCAACTGTAAAGCAACACTGTCAGGATGCATGCGTTAAATAAGTGGTACTTGGTTCTGACCGACTACAACCGTGAGTCCCAGACTTTCCGCATTGAGTTAAAGGTTGCTCCAGCTATCCCTAATCGGATTGCGAGCTCTTTATGTGGATTGCCATCTCCCGTGATGTGTACCCCCAAGTACCTGAAGCCTTCGACCCTCTTGATGTCTTGCCTCGGGCTCGTCAGAGAGTAGTCTGAGTCTGGACAGAAACTGCTGCAGAGCACATTGGTTTACTCGCATTGATTTTGAGGCGAATGCGATACGAGTTGCTCTGCAGCCTGTCCATTGTTTCCTAAATACCCTCGACAGATTTGTCAAATATGACAGCGTCGTCAGCATACTCAAGGTCGCATAGCCTCAGATTGGGAGCAACGGCTATACCTCGGTAGGATGGAATTGACTTTCTCAGGATGAAGCCCAAGATTATTATTATTTAAAATGATTATGAAACATTAAAAAATTATTATGCTAAGATGCTTTTCTTTATCAGAAATGTTTATCGAAACAGAATGCAAGAAAAATAATGTTAGAAACCATGTTAACCTTTAATCCAAGGGTGCCCAACCTTTCTTGGCTAGGGAGCTACTTTAAAATTAAAATTTTCTCTGGATCGAATTCTAATATGATTCTTATAGGAAATTGAATTTAAGGTTTTTTCCTTTCTTCAAACATAAAAATGTTTGAATTATTGAGACTTTGCACACTTCCATGTATTCTGTCACTAACGACCCGGGTTTCGCCTTTCGGCATCTTCAGGCATTCGAGCACACGAATGGACTCGAACTGAGAGACAGTAAACAGTGTCTAACGCTTATATAGAAGATACAAATGCGACAAATATCATTTACGAGGCAATACATTATACGTCTGAGAGCCACACCGATACCTGAGTTTTCCGAAATTTTAACTCAGGTATCGGTGTGGCTCTCAGACGTATAATGTGTTGCCTCGTAAATGATATTTGTCGCATTTCTATCTTCTATATAAGCGTTAGACACTGTTTACTGTCTCTCAGTTCGAGTCCATTCGTGTGCTCGAATGCCTGAAGATGCCGAAAGGCGAAACCCGGGTCGTTAGTGACAGAATACATGGAAGTGTGCAAAGTCTCAATAATCCAGATTTGGTATTGAAATTCCATCAAGCACCCTCGGTCGATGTCTTAAATTATAAAAATGTTTATTTTAAATGCAAAATATTATTACATAAGTATGCGCTTACAAAATAATTAAAATGTCGTATTTTCGTATATTTTTAACATAGTATTTATTATTATTTTTATTGTATATAATATATATCATATATTTCATTTATATAAAATAATGCATTTTTTTTCAAAATTCACTTAAGTTTTCGGGATCGACCAAATTTTGCTTTGGGATCGACCGGTTGGGCATCCTTGCTGTACAATATTCCAATCTGACAAAAGTTTTTAGAGAAGGGACTCACCTAAATGGCAGTTGACTCCATGCAATTGATGATTGAAAGGCATTTAAACAAGAGATAAATACATGTCCCCGCAAAATATATTGTAATATCTTGATCTGTTCGAAAGAATCCTAAGCCCTATAGTGTTGAGTATGTGCATTAGTCACGCAGACTTAAAAAAATACAAGTGCATTCAGCCTGGTAAGAATGTGCGAGACACTGGTGAAAGATATTCGGACAATTCAGTATAATCCAAATGGTTACGTTGATTATAAATTAGTTTATATGTACACTTCCCTTTCCCAGAGAAAAGAAGAAGCCATAGTTCCAGGAACATTTGACAGTCTACTTCCTCAAGTCAAGCTATTAAATGACGATTAATATTTTTTTTTTTTTTAAATAAAACAATTCATTTGTACTACTTCCACAGTTAGTCACGTCAGTTGATAATGCTCGTGATGAGCGAAACTGGTCCTGATCATTATAAATATGTGGAAGTAGTACAAACGAATTGTGTTTTATTTTTTAAAATATAATGTCTTTCCACCAAGAATTGACAGTTAACACCTTAAAAGTGATTAATAATTTGATTACTGCTACGAAAAGTAACTTAAGTATTCACGGATAGATATATAAACCAAGTTTTATGGACATACTCGCGAACATATTCCTCTGAAGCTTTGTTCCTGTTCCATGGAGTATCCTTGCTTTGGCGAGAGTAGATGGACTACACTAGCCAATATGCTTTTACTTTTCTTATCTGAAACAAAAAGAACACAGAAATGTATTATTTATTAACCATCTATTTTTAAAAAATACAAAATTATTGTGTGCGTTACAACAGCATGAACCAGACATTTATCAATTGTAAGCTTGTGAGCACTGTAACCGAAGCCAATGACATTTAGTACTCGACTACAGGCCCTGTAATTTTTTACATACACATACCAAAATGTAAATTGGAAATCTGTAAGAGACAACTGAAGAAGATTTGGTTTTTTGTTCTGAAATTAAAAGCGAACCTATCAGAGATTCCGAAGAATCAGATTCGTTTACTGCCAAAGAATTTGAGCAATTGAGTAATAAGTAGTCAAACAATTTTTCTTGAGATACGTCCATTAGGAGTCAATATAATCCACTTTGGTAGCAGACATGGTTTTAAAAAATTTGAGGGAAGTTATTCAGTTGGTTGATTGGAAAATACAGAAATGAAACCAAAATTAAATGTTAAAAAAAATGTAAAAATTCAACAAGATAATAAATATTTATATACAATATGAAGAAATTCATACATAAATGACTAAAAATACAAGGTTAACTTTAGTTCCAGAAATCTTAACAATATATCCAGGGAGTGTTGTTTTCTAATTGAACCGAGAATTTTAAATATTATTTCTAGTGATAAAGATGACGATATATCAATTGCAAAGAAGACAAATACAGTTGTTTTAGAAGACAGCAGTAAAAATTCTCACACTTTTTATGAGCTCCATCAGTGACGATGTTAAATCCATTGCTGAGGAAGTTAGTTGTGCTGATTTCACAAAAGAGTGAATAACAATGATTAAAAGTTGTCCATATCTAACTGCAGTGTGAACAGTAAAAATTTTAAATTAAAATAGTTACATACGTTTAGATTACGGTGGAGTTTTAAGTGGGTTGACTGGAGACACCGCAGGCCGCTGCAAGTTCTCTCAGCAGCAACAGAGATGACGGGATATCTGGAATGATACGACATCTCTAAGAAGTTAATCCATTTCAGAGAAAAATCTTCTCAGCATTATAATACAACACAAACTGTGAATCTATAAATACAACAAATGAATAATAAATTCAATATAATTTATTAATCTTGCCGAAATAAATCACATTAATAAAATTAGACAAATAGTGGCAAAACCTACCCAGGCGAGGAGGAAATAAAAGACATGGATGCAATGAAGGTCTTCCAGGGTTAAAAGCTGTCCCAAGCTATACTGAAATAAATTAACGTTTTTCATTATATAAATAGTCAAAGAAGCATATTTAGTGGTTGTATTTATATCACATTAAATATCTCTGACAAGGTATAAATGTCAAATTGTCAAAAATTGTGCAGTGATCACATTACTATTCGGTGGAACGACGGAATTCGTCAGAAGTGGCCACATTTATCCAAGTTTGACACATTTTATATTTCATGAGTATTTTTGGTAAATATCGGATACACGGGCATAAAGAAAGGTATTTGTACAAGGAAGAATACACAAAATGATGTGTTAAGTTGGTGTAGGTTTGTTCTACCGACACATTTCATTTCGTGTATTTTCTGGAGCGATTGAAATCTGTCATATCGCCGCCATTTTTCTTTTCTTACAAATTATTGCGTAATTTTGTTTTTAAGTTTGACATCCAATATATATATAAGTTTTTCGATAGAAATGACGAAATCTAATACAGTATGTTCATCATTACCTGGGATATACAGCCAACAACGCAAGCTAAATCTATCTTCAAAATGCTTAGTGTAAATTCTTCAACAATAATCACACTGTGCATCAAGTATTTTTACACTAGACCCACTGGCCTGTACTCATACCAAGTACCGGTATCTGAATTTTAGTGGCGGTGGATATAGATGGAATATTCTTCCTGAATGTATAATCAAACTTTTTGGTTATATTACAAACATGCACCATGTATTGTTATAATAGCAAAGTAAATAACTCGCTATGTCCACTGTCGTTACACCTCCTAAAACACATTTGATTTGACATGATTTGAGAAGTCAAATCAATATCAAAACTAACGACGAACGAGTATTTTGAAAAGTTGAGGTCATTTTACGTTTGACGTTTGACGCTGGTATATTATCTATGGCTCGCCTGACGTCTGTTTACGTCAGAGACGTTTGACTGTTGGGACCACAAACATTTTACATTTAAAAGATGAGTCATATTCAAGTTTGATTTTCAACCAAAAGAAGTGTTCAGACCTCTAGTATAGTATTTTATCCATCATAAAAAATAATTAGATATTTTTTTAAAAATTTTATTTAACATTCCATATCCGTGATTATTTCTGTTTGCTCATTTTCTATATCTGTTTGATGCCAGTCGGTCACTTTCATTTCATTCAATAATATAGTTCCATCTGACAGCGTTAAAGTTGCATGAGCCTGATTTTACTGTTTGAACATTTAATTAGATACACGTCCATGCGGGATACATAGCCAATAAAGCGATCTAGTATCCTTATTTCTTCAACAGACGTTTTGCTTAGGATAACATTATTAAACATGTTAAAAGAAAAAGCTGTTTTACCGACTGTGGTGTGACGTGTATTTTGACATGACGTGTATTTTGTAATTTTCACTAAATTGTTATTTATTCTCTTGCCGAAAGGTTTGTCGGGAAATTATTTATGTTAGGCCTATAAAAGTACTAAATATATCTAAAATGGTGTTGACGACGATGATAGCTCGAGTCGTGGACGGACTTCCACTGGCGGCCAGTATGCAGGAAGACGAACAGGTAAATTTAAAACCCACTTTTCAGCCTTATTTATATTGAAAACTACTTTTCGGAGGATAAAAAAATCTCTAAGAATATAAAAATACACAACAGTTTCTTTACTAATTTTGAAATTCATCAAACACTGATCATGGCTTAAATTTATATTTGCAGATAGTTCAGGAGATCGTTTTATGGCTATAGTAATAATATAAATACAGACTTATTGGACAACCTAATATATTGTTGATTTGTACCGATAATATAGAACCTGACTAAATGTATATTTGACATGGCATTAAAAAAGAACGAAATTTCATCTATTAGTATTATTATTATTGAGCTGGTTTTACAAAATGGTAAAATTAAAATACATCAGTAGCCCACCAGGCTTTCTAGCTATGCAGTTACTTGGTCAAAGGCTTGAATCCCCAAATGATCTCTTTCAAACAGTTTTTAATCTTCTTATAAATTTGCATCCTTTTTTTCACTTATTTTCATCACTTTCTACTCCCCTATTCCATCGTGAAAAAAGAGCATTAGAAGAGCGATATGCTAATTAATTGTCCATCTTTACACATATCCTTCCATTCTTACCATCACAGAACAAAACCAAATTTAGTCACATACTTCTCTTGAAATGCTCCATTCAGAATTTGCATGCTCGGCATTTTTTTATCACTAGCTATTTCGACATCTCTGAAGTACTAAATCTTACAAACATTTAATTCTTGTTTACTTTCTTCACAGTCTTGCAAAGGCGGCATCCTGGAGTATCAGAATCAAGCCAAGTTGCTTTTTAGAAAAATAGGACCACAATCACCAACTAGATGCTCAATTGAATCTGGCCCTTTTTTGTTTCAGTAAGCAATATTTCACAATATTTTAGCAACACTCATTTTTGTGTATTATATGAACTGACAAAAATCGGCAGCAATTGACTTCATTTTCAATGAGATGACACTTAATTATCTTATTGAAAAACACACATCAGTTTTAATTGCATCAAAGAGTTTATTTTCTGATAATATTGGTGAAACATGCTTCATCAGTTTTTACACTTACCTACGATTTAATATTCACCCCATGTTTAGCGAGTGAATCAAATAAGGAAGGAGATGACTGTTAAACTCAAAATGTATCTGAAATAATGTTGGATCCAAATGAGCCCACTGAGATTTTAACACGGCACCTTCTATTAGCTAGCATGCCGTGTGCTCAAAGGGTAGCTGCTTATTTTCTACAGCTGGCGAATACTCTCTTTTTATTTATTAAAAAATTTCATTGTATCTTTATTTTTTAGCTACCTGATTGAAAATGACATCATTTATTTGGTTTTGTGCGAAAAGAACTTTAGCAAACGTCTGGCATACAGCTTTCTTGAAGATATCTCCACAGAATTTCATAACCAGTACGGAAAACGGGTAAGCCCTACTTTACATATTATAAATATTATAGAATTTGTACATCCAGGCATGCTGTGGGGGAGGAAAATATGCAAAATTTATCTTGTTTTTGAAATTCAGTTCTATTCTTCTCATGGGTTTTATACCTTAATTTCAAAGCCTCTACAGTCTCTAATATTCCGCTAATATATTATTAAATCCCCTTTCTTTTCTTTGCTGTTAATCCATGTTGAAGGTAGCGACAAATTAAACACGATTTATCTGACAATCCCAATCATAATACTAACGGTGAGATGCTAAAATCCAAGCGCATGCATCTGCATACTAACTGTCATGCACAATCCATAGCGCAAATCAGACTTTTCATTACTGCGCATGAGTGTGTAAAGCAAACTTCTTAGCGCATGCATGTGAAATTTCGAACAAATTTCGTCAGAGGCCGTACATTTATCGAGCGGTCACGGCTGAATAGAACGCAGATAAATACCAATCAGGAACTGCACACTTTCTGAATTTAGTGTATAAACGTGGAACTTTAATAGCTTTACAAAGATGGGAAAAAAAAACCTTTTCATTTTCGAATTGTAAGGCATGCGGTGCATCTACCGCATGTATGGACGGCACGCCACTGGTCCATATGCTACTAGATGAAGAAATAAAAAAACTTACAAAACTAAAGTATTTTCGATGGATTATTTCCGGCATGAAATTTAATTCAAGAAATAATTATTGTTTGATGTTTCAAAAAAATAGTTTTAATCATATTTTACCATTTCTTTTGCAGGTGAACACAGTGACGAGACCTTACACATTCATTGAATTCGATACGTACATTCAAAAAGCCCGGAGAGTGTTCACCGATGGCGCCCGAGCGCGAAGAAATATGACCGCCTTGGCTCCGCAGCTACAAGATGTCCAGAGAATCATGGTGCAGAATATTGACGATGTCTTGCAGCGCGGAGCAGTATTATCAGGTGAAAATAACATTTCAATCATATTGTGTTGAAATAATAACAGCAAGAGGCCGTAGAGTTATTAATTGTTATACCATTTTTTGGGGTCTCGGTTAAAAAAAATATCTTTCTGATTTGTGAATATTGATGTAGTGACAGCAGGGACTAAAGATCATTCGAATTACAGCAATTTGGAATGATGAATATTAATTATTAAGAGGAAATTTTTAGAATAAAGCAAATTAAGCAATCAATGTAGCAAAATGATTGATTCAGGTCTCACTATAATTGGATTGTAGTATTGAACCGACTGGTACAGCACATTTGGTAATTCAATCAAAAGCAATAATTGTTAATGCATGTAACAGAAGCGAGTCATCAATTACTCTAAGAAGTGTTTCAATGGTACAATTTGCAAATTGAATAACTGAATTGTGTCAATCATTAACCCCAATATTTGTTTTGTATAATAATATATTATATTTTTAATCGATTTCAGAGCTCGACACGAAGACGCAAAACCTGTCAATGCTGTCACAGAAATATAAGAAAGATGCCACTTATTTGAACACCAAGTCGATGTACGTCAAAGGAGCCGTAGGAGGAATCATAATACTCGTCATCGTATTGTATTTCTGGGTTTTATAAGGATTGTGACATTACATTCTGTTAAAACACGCCAAATTTTGTCAAAACTCTGACACACTATGCTGCCTTCAAAGGCTATTTCGTATCCTAAGGCCTACTATCTATATAAATTATTTTATTAATCATATATCGAAATGTTATCTTGATCGATTGTTCTTTTGTCGTATTAAATATGAATTGGATACTTAAAAATAGCATTGCCAAAATTGAGAATCATCAAATAAGTACATTTATTTTCTATAGATGGATAAATTATTATAATACAGTTTTTATAGAAATTCTAGGATACAAAATAGCCATTCGAAATTATTTCTCATATATAATGGTAAAGGTACATTAAATACAATGCGACTGCTATTTTTGGCATCTGGTAAATTCACTTTTTAACAGACTTATGAAACGCAATTTTTCTACCTCATCCTAATAATAAAACGTATGTTAAAGTATTATTTTCATCTGAAAATAAATAATGGTTTATTATTAATTTGCTATTCAGGTATGAGAATTAATGAGGCAGAATCTTATCCCTCGAGATCTCTGTTGTTGTATAAAGAGACGTGCACTATCTATTGATTATTTTCAAACGCTTTGCGGTAAATGTCTATGTAAATCATTCCTTTTACAGAGTCGATACATACGAAGACCCCGAGGCAAACTACAATGTTTTCAAAAATGAACTAATGAACTTAATTGACTAATTTTTTGATGCCCCCATTGAAAATGTTTTTAATTGTCAAAAAAGGAAAAATATATGATAATATTAAACTTTCAAAGCAAAATCAAAGCCAAATGGTGACGTAAACATTGCAACATAAAAAACTGATCAAAGCGGTTGACACGTTTTTGCCTTACGTGGTGTTCATATATCTTCAATGGCCACAGAGTCAATGAAATAATCAAAAAACTCAATGGAGATTCTTTTATAGTATCAACCATTTTACATCCTCCAAACGTATATGAAATACAGACTGCAATAATCGAATTCTTCAATCTTCTTTTTAAATAAAAACTTAAAACATGACAAGTTTATCATAAAAAGATTTCTATTATATTTTTATGCAAGCTAATTAAAATACCGAGTAAGATAATGGTTCTTCTTACCGGTTTTTTCGCTCATTTTCCGTCTGAAAATACTGATAATGGGTTGTATAATATTACAGCTGTGGTTTCAACCATTCAGCAGAGGAAAATTGAAGTGCTATATCTGTTCTGTGTTTTCCACATTGAGGTCTATTAAAACAGTGTGATTAGTGAATGCTTACTATCCAAGGGCGAAGTCTATAATTGCAAACACTACACAGTTGGCGTAGAAAGTTCTTTCGAGACAGAACCTGAATGTTTCTTTATCACACAATAACCACAGACTACCGTATGGAAAGAGAGTGAAAAGTGAAAATTTTAAAGCATTCAAATCTATTGGTATTTGCATTTTCACTCCATTATTTATTTCTTTTAAGATTATTATAATGGTATTTTCCCGTCAAATTCATTACATACCTTAGTTAGGCGGTATATTCATTGTGAAGTGTTATGAGTATGCAGTATCGTATTCATAAATAGTAGTAGCTTATTTTTTTGAGAATTCATAGCTGCCTATAAAGCTTTTTTTTGTTTTGTTGTGTGGCCCCTCCTGCATATTCAGTGTTGTATACATTATGAGTATTTCTGAATTCATCCCTTTACATTCCAATAACATCCGTTTATATATTATAATATTTGCTGTGTAAAATATTTAAAAAATTCACAAATTATTCAGATGATTTTTTCCCTATTATGTCAACATTTAGAATTCTATGAAAAATTTTTATTATACTTTTTAAATAAATGGAAGTATTTTTAATATAATTTTGTTTAAAATATTATCTCAAACGTAACTTGTGTGCTTTTCCTTTGGTTTAAATACTACATTGTGGATGCAAAATGGTATCAATTCCATCATAAAGGCGTTTTTCCTACTGACAATCTGACACATCCACATGGTTACTTGTATAATAAGCCTGAAATACCAGACCTTTTAAGAAGTTCAAATAAATGTTGTTTTTGCCGCTATCTTGCTGCTACAACCAATGGCTTAACACACCAGTCTTAGTGCATTGTATAAAATGCAATCTGTTGTAGAGATGTTCAATGAAGTTGTCAGTATAATTTTTAATATTGGTGATGTGGCTGAAAATACTGTAACGTGAGGGAGATTCTGATGAATAAAGTTATTTATAATAATTGTTTAATAGTTTGTTTTATTACATTGGTACTCAAATCAAATATATTACCATGTATTCTGATGAACTTATATATACAATCGATTCTGCTCAATTGACACGGGCCCATATATTTTGTCCTAAATAATCGACTGACTAATAAGCAATGTTTATAGAAAATTTAAAAAAGAAATAATGCTTTCTGTACTTAATTATTGAAAAAATATGTCATTGTTAAATGGACATAAGAATATGTAAAATAAAATAATCAATAAATAACACTTCGTAGCAAAAATTTTGAAAAATAATTTTTAAAGATTGCTGTATGTCTTCAATTATCGTAGGTAGGTACATTTTATAAATGATTCTTTCAATTCAAGTAGAATTAATTATAAATTTCACAAATAATCTGTAACAGATCATTGATTTTGCTGAATACTATCTTTATTGTCATTATTAAATTTATTTATTGGGAAAGGGCAGTTCATGGGCATTACGACTGATGACAATCCATGATCCAGTGTAGAACTTAAATATTTTTCACTGGTATTGATGTCAGTGTTGGTGTGGGTATGTGGCATTTAATTTTTGTAACTACTTACAATTAATTATTCTATGCACTATTAATCACTTTTAAGGTGTTAATTGTCAATTCTTGGTGGAAAGACATTATATTTTAAAAAATGAAACACAATTCATTTGTACTACTGATGATAATGCTCGTGATGAGCGAAACCGGTCCTGATCATTATAAATATGTGGAAGTAGTACAAATGAATTGTTTTTTTAAAAAACACTATTAATCAGTCATAAATATTGTTTGAAATGCCAACAAAAATTAAGGAGGGTAATATTGCATTATGTGTGTCTGTTTACTCTTTAATAGCCAAAATTGTTTTGTAGGATAGGAAGGTGTTCGTGGGTTTTGTGTCTAGCAAAAAAAAACAGGTATTTGTAGAATAGACATTTTTAATAACATGTTACATCATATACGCCATTTTACGGTACATTTTCTTTTATACATTACATAACTATTTTATACACAGAACCTACACTAATTCACTATTGTTCAATAATGAAAATCAAAATTAAAATACAACTTACAGAAAACTTAAAATGAAAAAAATAGTACAGATTAACTTAAAAATTAAAATTATCCTTGTTTATTTAACAAACTCTTTAAATTGAACAAAAACCTAATCTCTCTTTTAAAATTAACTTATATTTATATACAAAGAAGACTATTATTTATCTTGTCTTCTCATTCTTACGCTTTCGTAATAATAATTATTTTCAATTAATGGTACAGTGGATTTAAAAAAAAGCATTTCATTAAAAAATTTAAACAGGTCGGTGTAAAAATATTCAGTAGGAAAATCTATTCTGTTGTCTACTTATATATCTTTTAAATTATTTAATTACAAATACAAAACGTCTTTCAATATATAAATCTTATCACAAACAATGGACGCACACTTTCTTTCATTGGTTTGATATTCAAATTAGAAATACTGCCAGTGAAGTCATGGAAAAGAAGTCTAAAACTTATATCGTTTCTGCATTTACGATGTTTTTAAATGCTCAGAATTGAGTCTTGAAGAAGTTATTCCATAGCTACATAGCACAGTATCGTAGAATAGTAGGAAATAGCAATTCTTAGTAACACTAATAAAAAAATCTGACAATAAGGTTCGTAACCGAACATAAGGATTACTTTTTACAGGTTTTTTAATTATCGGGAGGACAACATATTTTCAATTTAGCTACCCATTTACAGAATATTTGCCAAAGTCAATTAAAATAAAAATATTTAAGATACATGGAATGTTTGAGAAATATAATTTCTGGTAAGACTATTTTGTATCAATATTTTTTTTTTTTTGAGTTGGTAAATTTACATAAACACTGTTCAAGCAAGAAGTTTTGTGAAAAATATATAAATGATACGTTAGGTTATTTTTGGAAGTATTAAAGATCCGATGTGAAAAAGCATTGATAAAATTTTTCAAGGTTGAATAATGGAAATTAATAACCGCACATGTTAAACTGAGGGAATATCAACACGATGCTAGAAAAAAAGAAGAAATCACCAATCCACCCTTTCATCTAGCTCTCAATTTTAATGAAAGTATAAATTTATATATATATATTTAGTATTTACTATTTTCCGAAATTTGAGCATTGAAAATCATTTAACTGATTAATTTTTTGTCATCAATATATTTACAATTTTTCTATAATAAATATAAAAACTAAGCAAATGGAAAAACGAGCTCAGGCACCAACAATTCTATCAGCCTTATTTATTCTCCTCTTGTATCGACCTCAATCCAAATGAATGAATGTAACAAAAAGAAATGAACTACAAAAATATTTAAACTTTTACAAACCGAGATGATTTCTTTCCACCCTCGTATTCTATATTAACAATCATGGTTAATTGTGAAATGTAATTCTCTCAAAGAAACTGTTTCTAAATATTATTATCATTGAAATTACTGTATCAAGTTGTGAGTTTGGAGCAAAATTTTATTGTTTTTACGGACTTTAATGGCATGCAATTGAATTTAAATTTAAAATACACTATAAAATGCATTATTACGTGAACATTTTTTATTATGGAAGATGCACTCGCTGCCAGATAGAAACAATGATTATAAACAATTAAAATTGCTATATCAAATATTGTGATGATGATAAATTCTGTTGGAATAAATCTCTCGAAGTGAAGCAGCCATTTTGATATAAATTAAATAGTATAATATTATATGAATCATTAAGTACATTTGAAGAAATAAACGATATAAAATTTAAAATCAGACTAAAGATTTTTAGCAATATATTATTTCACTCGAATAAAACTTTTAAAAGGATGCGTATGAAATGTTTTTTAATGTAATATTGCAATGTTCAGTTTGGCAATAAACAAGGCGCGAGACTGTATTCCCACAAAATACCGTTCCCAAATGTTCTTTTATAATTCAACTCATTAACAACAGATTATTAAATGTAACATGTCATCTCTTATATTTAAAAAGAGAGCCGTATTAAGGAACCAGATCATCCGACTCAGGGATTGAAATAATATTTTGTCTCCAGTCTTCTTATAGTTATAAAAATTAAATTTATGGTAACGTTTCCAAATCAATTGCTCTTTATTCGAGTCTACTCAATAAAACTAATGCGATTAAATTAATAACAATTACTACTGACAACAAAGTAACTCTTTATGACTATTCGCAATTCATAATTTTTTTTTATTCATATTTGACCAATATCATTTTTGACAAGAACAAGACCATTGCAAAAAGTGTCTCATAATATAAAATATTGTATTGAGGACAAAACAAAAAACTGTAAGTTTTCTTCGGCTGCTTATTTCAGTGGTAGAAAAGAAAGTAAAACTTATTCCACAGTACACAAGTATCTTACACTCATTCATGTTGAGCACTTTATTTCACATGAAACAATTTGGCTTAACAGCGTCTGTCGTCTGTCAAAAACGATTTGGAAAAAATTCGAATGAAGACTGGTAATGATCAAACCCTGGTCAATATGTATATATATATTATTATATATAATATGTATGTTAATTAATATATTTTACAAATAAAACGTAATGTAAAAATACAATAAGGTGAGCTCTACGCAAACATTAATATTTAAACAGTAACATCCAATTTTTAAATAGTTACAACATAATTTCTCACTCTTGACATACGTTAATAATAATTACAAAATTTGAGCTACATCAATGGGGTCGCCATCCATCTGCCTTAGAAGTAAACGAAGGAGAAAGAATATACCGAGAAGAAATAAAAATAAATAAGTTAATTATCTACAATATGAGAATCTCTCTTAATAAAAAACACATCCGGCCGACGACGAATTCTGGAGCGGGTGTTAAAACTGTCTGCATACTCTATTAAACGTCTAACTATGCTATGAGTTATTTAGAGTAATTTTGTTTTTAAAAATATCTCAAAACATTAAACAGTCAATATTTGCATTATTTCCATATATTCTAATTTTAGATTATAAGAATATGTGGCTTATATTATTTCAAAATATAACAGAGCTTCACAAGGATTCTAAAAAGTGAGTTTATCAGTTTTATATGCTTAAATGACACTTATTAGTTGATTTTATCACTTCAGATAATTAAATGACAGTTATTTTCTGTTTTGATATAGAATCGGTGTGAAGTTTCACTACTGGGGGACGCATCAAAGTTGTTTTCAATGCGTACGGTTAAAAATCTCCTCTGATAATAAACCTTACGATAAAGATATAGTAACATTATAAACATTGGACCTCAAGTAATATGAATCAGGTAACGCATCAAGGTTTTTTCACAAAGTCGCCGACGTGTGTTTCACATCCCTCAGCGGGAGTTTTTTTAAGATTGCTGTCTTTAAAATTTCAATTCTTCAATTTCACATTACCGAAATCGCAAAGAAAAAGTCACATCCCTTCCGCACAAAAGCGGGCGAGTCCCATTATACTGTACAACTTTATTTTTACAACATATGATGATGATAATAAATTTATCACTTTCAATCTCGAATGATATTTTACAAGGTTTTATTCAGGGTGAGGAAAATTATAAATTATTACTGGACTCGCCCGCTTTCGTCGGAAAGAGATGTTACGTAATTTTGAAAAATAAATGTATTTTTACCAATTATTTTTATAATAATCTCTAATTTTGACTAATTCCATTCAGTTTGACATCGATTGTATTATGTATGTCTAACATTTTATATACATTTTAATACACACAACCATTATCATAGGTGCGCCAATATTATCTGGCGGTAGAAAATGGATTAATCTTGTCGCTGGTAATACGTACCTTTGTGAAGTTAAGCCTTTCGAAAAAGAATAATATATATAAATGTATGTATTATAGTTTCCGTATAATAATTCTAACCTTTAATGTCTACTCAATAATTTGTATATAGTATATTATTATATTAACAGTGAAACAATGGACTAATTCATATATATATTTTTTTATATCGAATACCTTTTAAAAATATGCGGGAATATTCAACGTTATTCAAATATTTTCTTCTTTCTACTCGTTTTACCAAGTTTTAGAGCACCAATCGTTATGTATTTTTTTGTGTTTTCTTTGTATTTAAGTTCCTATTTCGTTGGTTTAGTTATGAGCTTATTTTGTGTGTTTTTCAGTTTCCGTTGACAATATTTCCAATTAAAATGAACAAAGTATTGTGTATCTTTCTAGACAGTCTAGAACAAAAATGAGATTAAATCTATAATTTAAGTAATTTAAGACATCGACTGAGGGTGCTTGATGGAATTTCAATATTAAATTTGGATTATTGAGATTTTGTACACTTCCATGTATTTTGTCACTAACGACCCGGGTTTCGCCTTTCGGCATCTTCAGGCATTCGAGCACACGAATGGACTCGAACTGAGTGTTCGAGTCCATTCGTGTGCTCGAATGCCTGAAGATGCCGAAAGGCGAAACCCGGGTCGTTAGTGACAAAATACATGGAAGTGTACAAAATCTCAATAATCCAAATTTGAGATTAAATCTATCACGCAATGGTGATAATTGACTGCGAAAACAAGGCTGCAGGACTACTTCTAGTATACTAAGATCAATTAGAGATACAATCTTCAAAATAATGCAGAAATATTGTTGCTGAAACAATTGACAATCGATAACTTGTATTAAACCACAATACCTACACATATTTCACACAAATCCGGTTACATAAAATACATATACATAGTTTGTCAATAATTTTACACCTATATTTTTTTTGTATATATATTTACATAAACACAACGCGATGAGTTATTTTGTTTACTTTTTTTTATAAAATATTTTAAGAGCTACCACACTTACACGGCCCCTTGTCAACAAGTGGCCATATTTATTACGTTACTCTTTTCATGCTTTCAAAGGATTTAATTTTTGACAATAAACATTTAATTTTTTTATCATATTACACTCTTGTGCTTGTACAAAATAGTCTATTTATATATTAATATTTATTATATTCCGAGGTTTGTTTGGGAACAGGGGAATAAAATGTTGATTTGTATTCAAAGTTTTTAGTATGAATGAGCTAGCAGCTGGTTGATTTGAAACACAATAAAGTAGACATTTATTTTGTACACTCATTGGACTTCTAACAAAGTTTTATAACAGCTTTTTGCAATCAACTTGTTAGTCTGAATCAAAATAACATGGATAAACTGGATGATTTTTAAATGAGAGCCGATGTAAGTAAACAAATATGCTATAATCCCGATTGAATTAAATGGAAGCCTTGACTGTTGTATCATGTATCATTTAATTAAGTTCCTTTTAATGTAATAAAATTCGAGTATTTATAATAATGTAGATAATATATTATTTATTTATAAGTAGATATTATATATGTATTACGTATGTATATGAATAAATATGAAGTTTTATTTAGGCTGCTGAAAGTTGTACTATCTGTGGATTAATTTTAATAAATGGAGGCGATAAATATGAAAAGTATTATTACCATTAAAATATGTGGTTTCAAATCTTTCAAAATTGATTCTTTATTTTCATTAGAAGAAAAGTTCGATGTTTCGCTTCATCGTAACCAAAATGATAATAATTTTTTCTATATAGTCTGTCATAATGTTTTGAAATGTTATTCTGCTGTCAAATAAATATGTTTATTGCTGTTTAAATTTTTCTATAGATATTTTTGTACTTTAGATTGATATTACAAATATTTTTAACAAGATAATGTTTGAAGTCTGGCGTGTAATATATTTAGAAGTGTATTATTTTAATCGATTTAAATTTTTTATAAAGATAAAAAAAGAGTTGCCATTTTTTAAATTTATCTGAAACCCAGAATATTATTCTGAACTATTCTTATACATTATTAATACAAGATAACATTTTACATAAAACTGTGATGAACAGAAATAGGTTAAGGTACCGGGTGGTTTTTTTTTAGTTATTGCTTTTAACAGAGCTTTTCAATCATAGATGTCTCAAACCAAATTTACAGTAGTGATATTTTTCTGCATAAATCAATTCTTTTTTTGTAATGATCTGTGGTATTTGAATGATGCCTTTGAGAAATTAATTACAATTTTTACGGATGACTAATTATAATAATACAGCCAATTAGATGAAGACGACACTAAAGAAATATAGAATTATTTATATAGCTTATTGTGATTTACAAGCATTATGAAGTAATGTCAATATACAATTTTCGACAATATCTCTATTGGTGTGTGCTAAGTAAAAGTGTCAGTTATTCCACTGTCATTTTAATGTTCTTGTTTCCGAGAATTTATTTCCTATTTTGAATAGAAAAATATTAATAATGTATTTATATCACATTATTAAAAACAACTGGTAAAAATTCTTATTAAAATGAGTCAAGGATCAATTACTCTGGTTTTGCCGAGTGCTAGAAAGTTTTCGGTTAATAATCAACAATTATCTACTCACCATTTATACGCAACGCTGCCAAGACTTATCGCAACGGTTTAACCGCATACAACAAATAACCTAAAAAACTCCAAATTATACATACTGCGGACAAAATGACTTAGCCTAACGGAGATCCAAACGCACGGTCCCACTGTACCGAATCACGCGAGTGAGCAGTCAATTTCCACAATATCCTTTGGAACGTCGACAAACTGATACACTAATCGCTGACCGTCGACTTTGGCGAGGATGCCTCTCTGATAATAGTACCTGAGGGCTCTTCCCATCGTTTCATAGTTCATGTCCGGCTTGTTTTTGTGCATACCCCACAGCCTCGAGACGGCCTTGGAGTCGACTAGCTTGAACACTCCTTTATCTCGGTTCGTCCATTTGATGTACCGCGGACAGTATTCCCTGTCTTGCAGGAGTTTCAGCAGGAATTCCCAAAGGTACGTCGTGGAGCCTTCTCTGGATTTACGCTTGACACCAGTGGGAGCGCCGGGGTTCTTCAATTTTTTAATCTTCTTTATCTTGTGGGCTTGCTGTGCTCTGCTGTGGTAGTTGAGATCCAGCATGTAGGAGAGGTCATCTTGGGTGTTTTGGTGTTGCATTGGCGGGGGTGCGGGGGCAGGAGGGGCAGTGAAGTGATGTCCGCTGTAGCCTCCCGGGGGACCGTAGCTCAAGTATCCTCCATATGAATCGCCAGATACTGTAAAAAAGGAAAAAAGAATTATCAAACACTGACATCACTAAAGATATTACAATATTTAAATGCAATATGATTCATCAAATTCCGTATTGCTCACAACTTTTCTTACTGGCAACATTGCTTGTATTTATAATTATTTTGATCACTGCTTTCTATACATTCAACATAAGGTGGCAACTTTGTGGAAATTCATATTTAATAATTAGATTAAAATCTCATTCCACTGGTGACACTAAGCCTAAAGATCATATATACACAGCCTGTTGTATAAAAAAAGATATTAATTGTAATTTAAAAACCCATAATAAAATATAATACATGAATGCGTCATTTTTCGCATTTAGCTTTGTTTCGATAAAATTTATAAAACAATGTTATATTATTTTTGGATTACTGCAGCGAATACATGATGACCTCTGACATTTGAAGTCGATTGGGCTGAAGTTGCAAACAAAAATACATAAATAAAAAAATATATTTTATTAGTTTTGATATTTCGAATATCAATCATAATTATCACAAGCAATGCAGAAGAAGAGAACAGTGTGCGTAAACCATAACTAGCCAATAAAATAGTGACTCGAATCATAAAGATATAATTGTGTTTTAAGTATCCCCAGTGAGGGAGAATTTTTTGTAATAAAACTTAATTGGCCACATTTAATACGCATCTTTTTCAATCGCACAGAAGCCGGGGTTAGTTTTAATTGAATTGAATCTGGAATGACGGGATACAGCTTAACCCGTCCCTCCGCGCAAGAAAGGGAGAGCAGTCCAATTGAATCTTATTAGAACGTTCGAAAGTTAGCGGGAGTGAGAGAGATAGAGGTAAGTGCATTTCAAATCGGCAGACGGGCGTATATTCCAATACAGAGGAGGCAAACATACGAATATCGAAAATACAGCAATTAATAATTCATTGTAAATGAATAGAATTATCTCTAGTTTGTGATCGGAAAATAGTCGTAATGTAAAAAGCCCTTAAATTACGGGCTATAAAATATACATTAAGACGGCATTTTTATTACTTTTTGGGGTACCGAAGTTTTTTTTTCAAATCATATAAAGTTTTAAACTGTGAAGATATTTTTTATTAAGCATAAAAAAGTCTATTTAGATATATTTTTGCAGCAAAAAATGATTTACTGGTAGGTTTAACTAGTATCAATCTTTTATTATTGGCCAAGTTGTAGTTAACAATCAAAATCGGACACATTCACGATTCACTCTTCAGAAGATGAAGTTTAATTCAATTTTCCCCACTATGATAATATTAAAGAAAAATAAAATCGATGGTTTTTGGCTAATTATTATTGATTGTTAAATATGGTTTGTGTGTATCTAGTTATTGAACGATAATTCGCTTAAAATCATATGGGAGATATCCAGATTTGATTGTCTATTACTGAAATAATGAGATTCGATTCTAAAAACGTAATTAGAAATATAGGCAATTTTCAAACCAGGCATATGCTTCAATTGCTTGTAATATTTTACAATACAGTCTAGCGATATTCTTGAATTGACAATATTATAAGCCAGTTGGATTGGTAGATGTTAGTGTGCAATGGTTAAGAGCCTCTGTCCTATAGGAAATGCAACGTGCAATGACCAGGAAATGACAACCTACCGTTTGACCTTCAGACCGAGTGAGCGAGTCGCACACACACAAACAGACGGAAAACACGCACACAACTTTATACAGTAGATGTCTTACCTATACGAGTAACCGTACCAACAATGCATATATGGGTTAGGTTAGTGGTGTTATTGGCCAACTGAAAGGGTTATCGATTAACTTTTGAGAAATAAGTAACAAATTTTGATTACAATATTATGTAATTCGAATATATTATTTAAATAGTTTTAAGTCACATTTTTCAACGTTAAAAAATCAATATTATTCAAAACGGTTTATAAAAAATATTTTTTTACTTTTCATAACCCCCCCCCCCATTAATGAATTCAATATTCGTAAGGGGTGTTTCATAGCCACAAAAATCTTTAGTAATAGTGTACCTACTCAGGTATCATGCTTGCGAGGAATGGATATAAAGACTCGGTATGCACCTAACCACTCTGGTAATACATTAGCCGGAAGACTAAGCTGAATAAATAAGAAAATTTAGATGGGAACAAAGATCAAAATTTTCGGGGAATATTTACAAAATACAATTATTGCAGCATACATATATATATATATAAATATATATTTAATATTCTCGTCGGCGTCCGTGGCGCAGTTGCTAGCGTCGCTGGCTACGGTTACGGACGTCTCGGGTTCAATTCCCGGTGCGGATGGGATGGTTTTCGTATATTGATCTGTCAATCGATTTATGGATTTCTGTTCGTAGTCTGAGTCCCCCTCCCACCCATTCCATCCTCACGGGGCGTAGCGAGAGCGATTAGCTAACCACTAGTCCTGTCCTAGCCCTATCCTTCCTTCCCTACTCTCTTCGAAAAAAAGAGAGGTTGAGCAACAAGCAGTTGTCGTAGAAAAATTCTGTTAAGATACCTCCATTAGGAGACCATATGCTCCACATTGGGAGCGGACATGGAAAAAAAATATTCTTAAACATTAATGAAAAAGTCCAAGACTAGAGAATCAATTTTAGACATTTTGCTTACTACCCACTTATTGTGTTCAGTTATCATTGAATACTTGTACACTAATAATTATTGTCGACTTAGGTGTCACAGATTTCAAGCCTTTGCAATATTTTTTAACTGATGACCCTGTTTGAACGTTGTGTAGATAGGTTAGGTTTCGCTATCTGCGCTGTGTGGCGTGTAGGTGTGCATTGGATGCATTATTTTGGTGGTGGTCGTGTGTCCATCTTGTTTAATTTTTTTTTGTATTGCAGCAAACGGGCGCATCTTCCCGGCGGGTTTTATTTGTCTGCGCTGTGCACTCTTTTTCTTTTTGTCTTTCGATTTCTCGATTGTTATTATCGCTTTTCGTAAATAAAATATGTGCCAATTGGCTGGTCTCAGGCAATACGCTAGTTGTCATAAATTCGAAATGGAGAATAACCGAAATAAGAATGGTAGAAATGCCACGTGTTGTTTATTTTTTATATCAAGATTAAGTCATGAACTAGAAATATCAATAGAGACTAGAATATATATCAATAGTAAGCGATTATTTGTTTTACTATCCCGAATAAAATTTGGTTCCCCGGGTTAGTATATTTTTTGGACGTTTTCCCTGAAAAGTCTGGTTGAACAATTGCGTATTGGGAAAAAGGATGCGACGAAATTCCAGATTACTCCGCTGACCCTCATTGAGATACTACTATCACGCCAAAACCTTGTCCTATTTTTAGGCCAGTTTTATTATATTTATACCCATGTAACTGTTATGTGACTTATCAACAATCGCGCATCTCTATTTCCGTTTCGAAAGCGGCGACAGGAAACACTTCGTCTGGATATTCCTTCCGTTTTGACCCTTTCCGAGGGAATTTATGAATACGTATAGCCCAAGTTGAGAACAAAATAAAATATTGCCGATTCGATCTAGTATTTCCGTAAGATTTTCATCAATAGATGATCCAAATGAATCTTTAAAATCATGGTATTTGTATTAGAGATATATTATATTTTAAACTGTGGCTTTTTGACTTCTAGTATATTTTAATTTGATATCTATCCAGTCCTCAAATAAAGTACCGATCTTACGATACATCGACAACACAATTAGATGAGCCGTAGAAGGGTAAGGTATTACGATTTCGTGAAGCCATTGATGACAGTTTTGCTGTAAGAGTCTGAATGGTAATATTATATAAGAAGAACATAAGAAAACGAAGAGCGTCGTGCAGTTGTCACTGAATAGTGGTTGATTAGATATTCAGGGTTGTTTTTAAAATCCAATTCAATAGTTGTATGCAAGAAGATTGAGGAATAAAGATATAACAATGTCACGAATCGTAGAACTTCCGCCCATTGTCCTTACCTACTCAATGCATTTTCAAGGAGGTGAGACAATCGCACTATCACTACTTATCTGTCGACTACAATCATTCGATTTATATTTTTAAACTCCTGCTTACGCCATAAAAGTGAATAGTTACGCAATTTAAAAAGCAAAATCGATGTTCAAATTTTAAATGGGTTGCCATCAATAAAAATGCATTTATTTATTTACACAACAATATTTAAGAGAGAGGTATTTTTAATTAAACTTTGTAACAATTTATTTTATGTTGGGTTCTGATAATATATTTTTTTAATATCATCCGGAATACATCATAAGAGATGTGAATACTATGAAAAAAATAAACAATACACAGGTGGCTGATTAATAAATGTGATGAAAAAAGCTTAAACATGTGTGTTCACGACTGGCAAGTATTCAAAATTGTATTGTGCAATAAACATAATGCATCACTTTTATTATTAAGTTAAAACATTAATTACTTATTTCATAGACAATATAGGTATGTCTCGATATGCGAATAAAGGTTATCGAATTAATTGATTATTAAATGCGTTATACATTGCTATTTTCTGACCGATTCCTCAGAGACAAAGAATTGTTTTTAAGTATTCACGCAGAATGCGTGTAAATTTTGATTAATTGCCAAAAGCACCGATATCGTTTTCTCGGTATCTAGTGACATTTCGAACTAAGGTTACGGAGGACGGAAAGGACAAGTTTAGTTGTGTACCACTATCGCATGATTTTTGATGGAGAAATATTATTTTTTTAAAACGAAATGCAAATGTTTTACGTTACACTCTGAGAAGGATAGGCAGCTACGGTTATCAGTTTAAAACAAGAGTTATTGTTTTTATTGCACGAGATGAGATAGGGATTCGGATTTGAGGCGTGAAAGTGACATTGATTTTGCTGAATTTTCAAAAATAATATTTTTTTAGTATCGCAACGCAACAGATTGCATATTTACCAGTAGTATTTTTTATATGAGGTCAATAAAAAATTATTCAAATTACAACAGTCAAATAATTTTCAAAATGTCACCGCCTCTCTTAAAACAAATGGCAATATTACGAAGATCTTATAATTAAAAGCGATTTTTTTTGTGGACTTTCGGCGCGATATTTGCATTCATATTCAAAAAAATCTCTTGTATGGTTTTTTTTATGTTAGGTTAGATTATATAACTATGCGTTTGGAGATATTATGAATTATTAAAAAATTCTGAATTGAACATCTGCTATAATGTGCTAAAATAATATTTTTGAAATTGTAAGATTCATAGCAATGGTGGGCAAAATGACATTTTTTGCTAAATAAAACTCAAAAGAACGATATTTTATCGACTCCCTTTCAAAAGTGATTATAATAAGCTGTAATGCTTAGTTACTCATCTTTTCAAACACCGGGAATATTATAATATGCCCCACATATGTCTTAATGCAAGGGTGGGAAAAAATTGAATTGTTTGCCAAAACGAATGTAAAAGAACGATATTTTTATTAAAACTTTAAAATATTTACTTGGAAAGATAACTCGTGCAATAACAATAATATGTAATGTCCTGGCTCACTCAGAAAATAACTTAATTTAGCCGGGTCCGTGGTGTAGAGGTCAACGTCTTTGACATCGGTTGCGGTACCAGAGGATCGAATCCAGGCACGGACAGAATTTCATAAGTTGATTTTTCAACCAATTTATGGATTGTAGGCATGAATATCTGTGATGTCTAAAGATGCCCTTCCACCTATCCGATCCTGAAAACGGAGCGAAGCGAGAGCGTTTCTTCTATATTCTATCCCTACTTTCTTCGAAAAGGAGAGGGCAGCAACTGAGTAACTAGCAGTTCTAAGAAAAAAACATTTATTGAGATAAAATACATTAGGAATTCAAATACTCCACATTGACGATATGGTTAAAAAATGTTTAGATGTCTTACTTACCTAATTTTTAAAGCATAGTGCCATATAGGAATCCGGTAAAAGTTGTAATGTTACCAATCTCGCTTACTTTTCGAAGAACAGATTGTATCTAACTAAAATATTTGATATGTTAAAAAATAAAACAAATTTATTGTCAGGTAATTGGGAAACAATGATTCAGTGGAGATTGAATTTTTAAGATGCTTAATATAAATGACCTGACAACAATAAAGAAGTAAGAACTGCTTTTTGGACAAGATAAAATGGAAAATTGTCACTACGTCCAGACAGAAAAATAATATTTTTTTTTGCTGCAACTTCCGTGTAGATAAGCAAAATCAGTATCGTTAAGAAGATAAAACATTCGGTGGACAGTTAATATTTTTTTTATTGCATGTGCATAATTACACATTATGCAGGATAATTAAAATGTCTTCATTATCGTAATCTTCAAACACCGAACATAACTAATTGGACAATAACAATGTCAAGACATACTATTTATAGCTACCTGCCATGTCAGGCAAAATGCACAAATACATAATATTATTATAATGTGCTTAAGTAGGCAGTATAATATAAGTACTCACTAATTAATGTAAGACATACGCTTTAAAGCTGTTTTTGTTACTAAATAAAGGTGATTTAGGTGATTCAATTTTAAATTAAATTTTTGCCCTGAAAATAATAATTTTTGACAAGAGCACAGAATAAATTTAATATTCGGTATTAACGATGCCGGGTCCGTGGTGCAGTGGTCAACTTTGTTGGCTTCGCCAACGGTACTCACAGGCTCGGATCCACGGACAGTTTTATTAACTGATTTTCAATTGATTTCTGGGTTTTCTGTTAGAAAGCGTTGATGTTTGTAATGTCTAAAATTCCCTATCACCCATACGATCCCAAAACGGGACGTAACAAAGAACAATTATCTAACCACCAGTCATGTCCTAGCGAAAAAGAGGGGTTGAACGTCTGAGTAACAATCAGTTCTCGTAGAAAAACGACTATTGAGATAAATTCGTTAAGAGTCAATATGAAATTGAGAGCAGACATGGTAAAAAAACAAACGAAAACTTGTGATTTGGTTTAGTTTGCATGACTCATAAAAGTAGTATTAATCTCTAAAATGTTTAGTATGATTGATTTTCAAATAGATATTATATAAAAACATTAAATCAATTTTGTATAGTTTTGATGTTGGCATGGTTTACGATCAGAGACAAATCGTCAAATTTTCCGTCTCCACAATGATAATAGCTTTCTTTTGCACACATGCAGCTCGGCAAGAGTGAGGTGGACCTCTACTTCTCTGTCGTCGTCTCTGTCTCTCTCCAGCCGCCGCTCGTTCTGCGTTCCTCTTGGTCAATGACACCCTCGACATTGCAACAACGAGTAAGGTCATATGCAGTCGGCGGTGCAGCTGTGTTGGTGTGTGATTTTAGGCAAGACTGTGTTCTGTTTGAGATTAGACGTGTGCGTGTGGATATGTATTTTGTTTTTTCAGGGAAGTTACGCGCCTAGGTGCGATGCGAAAATTCACGTAAACAGTTTAATCTCAATCGATATTAGGAATACGTATCTACTCTAAAAACATCTTCCACATTAAGTCAACTGTAAGTTATAACAATACGATGACACCCACTATAAATAACAAGAAATTCATTTTTTTCATACACATTCAATATGGATTTGTGTTTTGTGATATTTATATCAACTCGCACTCATTCAATCTTCAAAATGGCGCGTAGCAAGGGTGATTAGTATACTATTAGTACTTTCCTAGTCCAATAAACCAATCAAAAACAGCTATTTCTCTTAAAAAACATCTTTTGTTGAGATACCTACTCCATCAATTAGAAGTTTTATATTCTACATTGGGAGCGGATATGTTTGAAAAAATAGTTCCACTCGAACAAGTCTGTACCTAAAGTGACGTTTGATGGCTTTATGCTTTCTTGTGATTTCGCAAACGTAGACAAAATGGGGAAAGTGTCAACAGAAGAATATTGGAACACATTTGAAAAACTATGATGTCACAGTTACTATGAATTTAATATTATTATGTGTAATTTTGAAAAAGTAATTAAATAAAACTATTTGGACATATTAAATATAACAATGAACAGAGTTTTACAATTGGACATACCTACTTGTCAGATTCCCATGATATTAATTATTGCAAAAAAGTATTTAAAACAAAAAAAATATGCATCTCGCATACTTATTAAATATAAGAAACACGGTTTGATACCCCTTAATGACGATTTATAAAAAACAAACTAGAATAAATTTGAAGATGACATTCACAATTCACAACTAAAATACACTGCCTGATAAAATGACGGCTACAAAAAAAAATATCTACGTAGGTACTTACGTACGAGAAGATGTGTCGCTGATTCCCGGAATAATTTATATCTGTTTTCATTTATTTTGCATTTTTTCTACAAATTGAAGTTTTATAAATGAGTAGTTTTTACAAAGAATCTTTTTGAACGGTTACAAATTAATTAATTATTTTGTGACAGTTTTAACTAGGTATCTTATTTATTTATTTATTTATTCGTAAATTAAAAAATTAAAATGCATGGCATTACAGTTGAAGCCAATGCGCCATGGATTTATAAAAAATGTTTTTAATGCTTTTGTTGAAATGCTAACATTGTCAACAATTTGAATACGGTAGGTATACAGTATTGTCAAATAAGTTGCAATAAAATTTGTTATCATTAGATATGCCATTCACAGTAGGTAGTTGGTTTGTGTTTGAATCTTTAGTACTCATTAAATGATACATTAAATATCTGAAATGACGAGATTAGATAAGAGCAATTTGTTGCATTCCTAGTCTTTCTAATTTAATTGTAATTGGCTGCATCTCAACAGCACTTAAGCGGAGTGACCTAAATTAAAGTTATTAAAAAACGATAGGTAAAAAATACTTACCTATTCAAAAAAAAGAGATAAACACAATATGTTTGTAGGTTTGTCAGACTGTATTTATTACCTAACCTTATTTAACGAGTCCTGACGTGACAGAATAATAAATATCGTGTTGATATTGAAAACTTATTATGCAAATTAGCACCATGTTGTACAAGTTTATTCAATCTCATCTCATCTATAACGTTGTGGAAAAAAAACTTCCTTTTATTCCATGATCAAGTGAAGGTATAAAATAATATTTATAACGAAAATAAATTTGTAAAAAGTTCGACTCCATCGTGGAATGATATACCTACGTGTGAAATAGTAAAAATAAATTATATTATGACTGTAAGATATGATTTTCCATCTTGCAAAAAACATGTAAAACGGCAAAACACTTAAAGGAAACTCGATTGACTCACATCTTTAATACTTACTACCAACTTAAAAATAAACACACTTCCTCAGCGAAGAATGTCACGTGCGAGAGGGACGCCGGCAGACACTCCCGCTACCTCCGTTCCGCTCCCGCATTTATACGTTTCACTTTCTATCAGACTTCACGCTGTGTTTGCATCCCGCTCAGTCGCACTTGACACAGTGGCCGCGTCGCATTGCTGCCGTCTCGCTCTGTATCATTTCCCTTTCAATTTCGTTATTACATAGTCATCGAATCTCCTGAACTTACTCTCGTTTTTTAATACGAAATAGTTTTCCTTTGGTCGCATAAACTGAATGAAAACAGCGATGATGTTTTAGAAATAATGTCATAACCTACTCAATCGAATACGTTCGTTTATATTCCAAATTCAAACAAGAACATAATAATTGGAACACGTCATTTTTTAATCCAGTTGGAATCAACAATGACTATTATTGCCAGGTAGGTGCAAATTATCGTTACACATTGAATAAATAGTCATTTATTATATCCGAGAATATCCATTCGATGTGATCGTAAATCGCTCTAACATAAATAATTGCAGGATTCGCAATTACAGGCTCATGTAAATAGGTAATGGCCGGTTATAAAACATGAACGGGAAACGTACTTTTGCTGCACCGAAGGAATGGAAGGTACACTTTTTCAAAACACAACGCGGAACCGGACTGTCATTTGTTTTTATCTTTAAATAGTTATTACGTGTATGAATGTATACATCAAGATGAAATAATAATTATACAGAAAATATATAATATGTAATAGAAACTAAATTTACGAGAATGTTCTGAGTAAATTTCTAGAGGTAAATAAATATTAAGTCCGCTTTTTATGAGTTAATTTTAATTTGGGATGACACCGCGTTATCATCGGTTGGTACAAAATCACCAGAAGTTTCAAATCGATTGCTTGCTTCACTCTCAATGATTATAATAATAACAATAAGGTAACAATAATTTGTCAGTTGTGGTAAAGAAATAAGTACATAGCGAATGTTTTCAGCAATTTTTGAAATGGAAGTCTATTTTTAAAGCTTTTGAAATCCTGACTGATACCAGTGGTTGTAAATATCAATCCGACGAAAATAGTGTCAAAGCCATGGTCGAACAAATTATCTGTTACAATTTTGTGTATATATATATATTGTGTTTATCTGAAGAGAAACGAGTAATCACGACAGAAGCATCCAAGGAAAATTCGAAACGAGCGTCTGCGCAGTGTTGTCATGCCGAAAAAATTGCCAAACTCAATTCGCGGGCAAAACGAGCTTGCGCAATTTTCCCCAAATGCCGTGTCGCAATCTTCGCGCCCGCCTGCCCAGCGATGTGACGCAACGGCATCCGAAAATACGCCGCCTGTAATAATGTAAAAACGAAACGAGAGAAACACACGGAAAACGAGAGTGGAGCGCAGCAGTGCTGCAAACAGCATTGCCAACGTTGCAAAAGCTGGCCAATGTGGCGCAGATAACGGGGTCAGTGTTAGGCCGTCCCACATAGCAGAGAATCACGAAGCAGAGTAGCCGCGAGAGGCGAAGAGCGGAGGGAATCGAACGAGAGGGGGAGGTAATACTCGGCGCAGCTTCGGCCCCCTTCTCGACTCCTTCCTGTCTCAAACTAGCAACATTATCAAACGGCAAGATAGGGCTACCAAATAGAGCTACCTGAATTTACTTCCTAATTTAAGAGAAATCTCACATCTGATCACGAAGAATGATCCAATATTAACCGTGATGCAAAAATCTGGTACAGTTCTTTTAAATTCTAGAATGTCTCTGTGCCATTGCATTCGGCTTTCTCCCAAAAAATACGTCTCCATCCAATATTGCAACTTTATAATATGTTAAGGTGTGAATAAAACCCTGCTTGAACTTTCTGGAAAAAGATGGCGGTTGATAGCATGTCACATTGAAATTCCAATATTACAAATAATTATTAGAATACTTTTAGATAACCCTAGCTGAAGTAATAACGTGCATCAGACTTGCTGCATTAGGCGTACGGCGTACGTGATCGTCGTGCATAATACGGAACGGGTTTCGTTGGCTCGCAAGGAGTATCGTGATGTTGGCGCGTAAATTTTGTGTTTGGCGCTCGACAGTATTTGACAGAAATTCTCTCAATAGCTCCAAGATTTTCCTGTCTGCAAAGCAGTAAAGCCATAAATAGTTCTGGAACTTAATTGTATTTGAGAACAGATTGTACGGAATAGAAAATTATCTTGTTTTCTTTTTAACGTTCCATAATTACCGAGTTCGTTTTCAAGGTTGTTTGACTTTGTTCAATTTTATAACATAACGACTGTGGAAAGAAAAAAGGACGTAACCCACACAATTGTGTATAGCCCAAACAAAACGTGTATTAAAATGGAATACATTGTGATTATCGAAAAAAAAATATTTTGAAAAGATGGAGGGATAAGTCTTTTTACCTTTCTACAGTCGATATATTATAAATTTATATATAAATATAGTGTATTAACATGTTTTGTGTGAGTTATACACAATATTTTTTGGTGTGGGTTACGTCCTGTTTCCTTTCCACAGTCGATATGTAATAGATATTATAATAAACTATGTGCCAAATCAAAAAAATTAACCCACTTTCTTAATTTAATGAAGTACCTACTATTTTAAACGAAACACTACAAAACATTATACTCTACCCATCCCACTAAATAATAAACTCAAAGGCGAACTTCGGGAAAATTAAATATAAAATACTTGAGCACGATTTTACTTTTTCAATTATCTTCCGTTTATGGTGGTGTATAATTAAATGACTTATAGAAAAAACGATTATTTCGTTTTCATCCTGATCTACGTTGTAAAATTAGCCAAATTATCTAAATTGTTATACAGGATATAATTTGATTTTTAATTAATGACTGCAAAATGTTGCGTCGTTCATTGATCTAGTGATGTACAAAGCGGATATATGATTAATCCATTGGCGCCACAGTGGTAAGACCGGCATGGAATATTCACATCTTCAGTAATACTTACGTCTTTTATAACCGACTATTTAGATAGTTAAGGTAGCCTTAAGTTGGGTCCGCGCAATTGATGGCAATAGACATGCAACCATAAACAAAGCAAAGATGGCTGCGCGCGCGTACCTATTCCATTAAATGCAACTGGTGTGTGTTTTGTGCATGTGTGTATGCAGCGTAAGCCATAGACAGAGGTTTTGAAACGTCTATCTACTAATCACCTTTAAGGTGTTAATTGTCAATTCTTGGTGGAGAGACATTATATTTTAAAAAATAAAACAATTCATTTGTACATACTACTTCCACATATTTATAATGATCAGGACCGGTTTCGCTCATCACGAGCATTATCAACTGATCTATCTACTAACCTTAATTCACTCAGTCTTGCAACTTGCAACAATAATTATATTTGACACATTGTAATATTATAAACGGAACTTTTAACACGTACTTTAATATTTTTTGACTATTAATTACTCTTTGGTAGATTGACATTATTTAAAATGAAAACAGATAACACACATTATTTGAAAATCAGAACTGATATCGAATACGGAAAAGGATCGATTCTAAAAATGATCCATAATCGGGATAATGGGAATATAATTATCGATAACAAAATATGTACCGTGTTAGACCGACTATAAGGCGATGTTTTTATTAAAAAAAAGAGACACGAAAATAAAGGGATCGGCTTATATTCGAGTTTCAAACAAATGAACAAATTTATGGATTTAAAAAATGTTGCATATCTAATAAAATGGACGGTACTGAAGATTATGAAATGTGGGTGTTTTTATTTACAAGAGGCGGATTAAAAAAAATGGCGGTTGCCTTATAATCAGGGTCGCTCTATAATCGGGCCAATACGGTAATACCTACCTACGTGAAAGGGAATTATAGTAGACGGAGTTGTTGTGTTAAAATTTTCTCATATTGTTACTTATTCCACCTTTTATCAAACTCATCAGTAGGTATAATACTTATTCCATTATTTTTAACTATGATCCCGACAGGTTCCACTCAATGAATAATCATTTTCAACTGATGAACTTTCTGAAGGAAACCATTCTTGATCATAGTGGTGTTAAAATAAAGCACTAGAAATTGTGTTTTTCTCATGAATATACTGACAAGTAATATTGACAGTAAGTTAACAACAGTCACATGATACCTACCTATTGATTTATAAATGTCGAAATTTAGAAACAAATCGATACAATGATATTGAATACGAACTTTCATAAACAATTTAAGAAATGACATTTATGGTACTGCATAGTTAATCAAGTACACCAAAAAGTGACTATTCGAACACACGTATTTACTTTCATCAAAGTAGCGAATTTGTGAGCGGGGAGTATTATAGCCATCTATAATAGTCGTAATGGGTCAAGAGCAATCGGCGTTGAGTCTCCCTGTTCACAGAGACGTCTTCGTACCGTCACTTCACGACCACATCCAAAATGGCGAAATGCATTCCCGCCGAGTTGTTTGCGATGCAACAGATACAGGTTACCAACCCATTCCAAGGACACAGCACAGACACACTCGAGTCATAATATGCAACGCAAACGTACAGACACGCATTAGGTACTACTGACTCGGTTACACTGATACTATCATAGTTAAGTAGGCCCGGAAAAGGAACGGGCAAAATTTGCACTGAGGTTGGGCAGAATTTGCGCTATGCTATATTGAGCACTGTATTCATTTATAATTAACATTTTATGTCCGGACATGTTGTTGATGAAACACTATTCGTAATTTAAGGATGAATAAACGATTTGTAATAATATTAACTTGTATATACCGTAGATATTGCTATTTGGATTCTTACTGGTTTTATATCTGTTATTGTATTAATCAAATATATAACATGCATCATATATTTGATTAATTTTGTCTAGCGATTGATATAAAATAAAAAGCTGCATCATATATATAAATATTATCACATTCCTTAAGATTTTTATTTTTTGTGGCCTTTTTTTAATGAAAACATTACGATTTTTTTATAATAAATTTTATCAGATGAAAAAGGGTATTTAATAATATATTCGAAATAAGGTACAACCTAAAATGGTTTCAAACACGTTTCGTCAATTTATCGCAATCAGTTATCGTGTAATCGCGGCAGTATGTGTAAACTTTGCACTCTTTGTAAATATTTTCTTCTATGCCAACATTGCCAACTGATTAAAACATACTAAACACCTAATGCGCATCTGCACAAACACGTATTAACACATATGTAATACTACTCTTACATACTAAACGTTTGGGAACACAGAACTGCAAAAATGCAGTTTTTCAAATGAGTGTGTTATCCTTATCAATGTGTAAGGCTGATATATAACTTGCTGTAAGATGTTGTGTTGGCAAGTGTACAGAATAGAGATAAGTACCTACGTATGTACCTTAAAGCAGGTGTCGGCAGCTTTCTTACGATAATATGTAATATATAAATGTGAATTACTAACAACACAGCGCCTAATAAATAGCTTGTCAAAAGAATTATTATTCTAGATTGTGAGCTTTGATCGGTATTTTATTTAAATTTAATTGTTTTTTTTGACATTAAGTTTACATAATATTATATGAAAAGCCGATAACTTTAGAACAAAAATCTGTCTCGTGTATGAAACAGAAACGACGCACTTTAAAGAAATAAAGAATCCTCTTAAGATAGGAAAATAAAGCCATTTTTTATAATATGTCATTCGCTGATTCGTAAAATGTCGTAATTGTTTTCTATTTCATCATTATCAAATACCGATTGTCAATACCTGATTTATTACCACTATTTCCACATTTAGAGATAAACAAAAAGAGTAATTTGTAAACATTGCAGCACGTGCATTAAGGACAGTTAACGTATCAACTATAATTTATAATTCAGTGAAAGAAATCGAGGAAACTTGTTAAAGAAACGCTGAAAATTCTTTACAATTTTTCTTGCGATTTATAACAAACTAAAACTTTAAGGTTTAAGACTATATTTTTTAAACCTAAAAATACCATTAAATTTATTGAAATTGATTACTACCTACGGCAACTATCAAAATTATTAATCTTTATACTGGAGCAATATTATTACCGAGAATGAATATCCTTTGTTAAGTTTAATGCCCTTTAAAATATGTAATATTATATTCGAAGGGTGTGTCCTATCCGAATTATTTGCAATTATTATGTAGATATCGTCTTCTAGCACTCTTTACGGGAATTTCGATATAATAAGTGTGCTTAGATCGACAGAATAGATGTGAAACCTTTGATGCATGCACCGCTTGGAGTAAGAACGTAAATCCGTCAGCGGACTTGGAAACCAAAGGATGCAACACGGATACAAAACATCGCGAATACCAACGCACACGTCAGAGGCACACTAACCAAGCTATCGACGCGGCAAACACGCCAAATAAATAAAAACAAAAGGAAGAAAAGAAGAAGACGCCGTGATCGGTGCAGCAGCGCACGGGAAAAGGAGGAGGAAGTGACGCGACACGTCTATTATTATTCCGCGCTAAAGATGGCGGCACATCCGGAAGGCGAGCGAAATGTCAGACTGTAATGATGGGTAGGTACAGAAACAGGAGAAACATTATTGCTTTATTTTTTATTAACAAAGAAGCACTATTAAATGAAAAAATCAATGTATCCCAGAATCGTGTTCCGTGGATAATCTACTCCTGCCAACAGTGGGTAATGTTTGTGTAATATTTCAGACAACAAAGAATATGACGAAACATTCTTGACAGACATGATTAAAGAAAATACCATTAATTTGAAACAATAAAACCACTATAGAAAGAATACGTACTACATTTTTCTGTTTAGAGTAGTCATTTCACATAAATTGTTTTCCCTTAATTTTGCATATTTATATGCATTTTTCAGTTTGTAACCTAGCTCACTATGATTACGACAACTCTTGACAATACTGGTCGTTAAAAACTGGCGAGTGTCCCTTTAAATACTATTTAATATGTATAATTTTTTAAACGCTGTGATTTTCCATAAAGAAATCTGTAATACATAATAACAGGTTGGAGTATTTTACGTGACAAATATATGGATTAGATAGAAGGAATATAAAAAAAGCATCCGCTGCATTTTACTGTTGACAATTAATTTGGCATGCAAGATAGACGAACAGGTAAGAGATTACTAATATCAACAATTTAACCGCTGGAATGTTTTTCGAGATGTGGGAGTATGATAAATTCTGTATTTTTGTAATTTTCCTACTCATAACAGTGTTTGCAGTTGAGGTGAACGATCTAGGGGGCACTAGGACAAATCTGACACGTCACTCATGTGTGGTAATTAACATTTTTCTGGCAAAACATTCCGCCAGTTGCAGCGTCTCCGGTTTCGCGCATTAAAATATTTGCAAGATTTAAAATATTGCGATAGGTACAAAGAAAAATAAACTAATGAGTACAAAACGACAGAGATCTTAGGCTTTCATACCCTACATATACTCTCAAAGATAGATGATTTGAAAACAAGAATCAAATGATATTCATTTACAATAAAACAATAAACTTATTGCTTTGTTAGTGCCACCAGCTATTTTACTAAGCGTGTAACGTATTTCGCATCTTTGAAAAGAATTTTCACATTTAAGATATTATATTAAAAATTATCTTCATGGACTTTATGGTATGTATTGGTTCAAGAATCAATACATTTTTATTATTTAGAATTGTTTCATTCTACAGGTTTCTAGATATTTTATTTAATGAAGCACCTAGATATATAATGAAAATTGGCTGGAACTTTTAGTCCACTCAACTCAATCTTCAGAAGGTCGGGATAGATTTCGAGAGATAGTAATTTCGTATTTAAGTTGAAAGATTTTTTGAGAGTTCTGTCTAAGTACCTAACTAGAAAAACTATGTCTGTTCCAGAAATAAGTAAAATGTATAGCACACGTACATTCAAGCAGTAAATATTTGTTTTTTTTTCAGTTTCATAATGGCCAGGTATTGGAAATGTAATCCATTGGTGCAGGGTTTCCAAAACTATGTTCCGAAGAAACCTGGAACGATTGGATTTTTTAACACTTATATACATATCTCGCAATATTTTTCTTAATGTAGTAAAGACGCTTCCTGGGTTTCTTAAAACATATTTATGCGAGACAGAATTTTCTTATTATGAATATGATATTTCTTGTGACGAAGACAAAGTCTAAGCAAAGGCTCGACACCACACCAGATATATGAATTCAGGTTTCTTATATTGTTTGTGCCTGGTATCAAGAAGGTTTGCAATTCAAACACTCAAAATCATCGAAATCATAAAAAGCTTCATTCACTTATATTTGTATATATTTTGTTTTAAAAATAATTATTGTTTTATCTATTTTTTTACATTCAATGATTATGTATTTTACTTACCCTACAAAATAAATAGGGTGTTCCGCTAAATTTCAGGATTTGCAAAGTGTTTCAAAGCAGGAAAAGTTCGGGAAACCCTGCATTAGTGTGTTACTCAGTATATGAGTCGGACAAGGGTAGGGAGAATTTACGGTATGTCCAATGACTATTGGTTCAGCTAGGAGGGTTGAAATGGGGGTCATCGTTAAGATTTGATATTCATCAAACAACTTGAAATAGTCTAACTAACTATGACGCCAAACAATGCCCCGTAGTAACTAATCATTGACCTGTTTATCGAATAGTGCCGCGATCAAAAGAACCCGGCGATTAAAATAAAGTAAGCTGCGCGGCGAAAAATGCAACGTGAGAAAAAAATCTCGTATTTATTCGTGTTTACTTGATGTGGGATCGCCGGAGTTTGCAAAAAAATGGCTTTAGCTATTTGACATTGCGGAAGGTCGGGATTCGAGTATTATTGGTGCGCAGTTTTTTCGGCTTGCATGCCGTTCAAATTTAGAGAATGCTTAACTTTTTTATTCAAGACCCCTTTGATGAATTAATGATGGCCTGCAATATAACAAATACAACAAGATCATAATTATATTACCCAAGCTATGACGACTTAGAATTTGTCGTAAATAATAAATCAGTGATTGTAGCAATTAAATTTCAAAACAGATGTTTTCTTAATAAGCCACGTTTGCAGATTGAAAATACACAAGTATCTACATAACTACAAATGGATTAAGAGTAAGCACAGCTGGTTTCACATATCATATAGATATCTATTTAATAGCTACAATATATTATCAAAAGAAATTAGTTTACTTGTCCCAACTTGGTAAACGGAATGCTTAACTGTAATAATTAATAATTGAGCATATCTTATAAAAAGCAATTAATCAAAAATATTACACTATCCATAATTAACCTGATCATGGATAAAGAAGTGATATGTATTTTGAAAAACATGGGGTAAAATAAAATATGTAAAAAAAATAATTGTAGGTAAATTAAGTAATGGATCAATAATTGCTTGTTATTAGTATTGTCGATGGGCATAGTATTCTAGTAAAGGGGCACAAACAAAACACAAAGTGGTAAAGTTCTTTAGTTAACATAAATAATAGAATATATAAACGCCACTTGGTTATTTCAAATCAACTGTTTCTTAATAAAATATTATGTTCCTGAATAATATAATATAAACGAAATTCACAGCGACACACACTTTGGAAAACTGCAGCAAAATAGCAAAAAAAAAAAAAATATGGGAAAAAAGTTGTTGATTCTCCCGTTCCGTATGCGCTATTCTTTGCATGTTGATGTGTTTTTTAACAGTCACAATACCGTAGGTATATTTTTTTGTTACTATGATGGGGGGCATTAGCGATTTATATTTTTGGAGTCAGTGGAAGTCACGGTCAAGGTTGGCGGACGCAGGCGAAATGATAATAACTGAATTATAATAATACTAGCTGTTGTTTTTTATATACAAATTTATTGCGGTGACATTTCTCCAAAACACAATAACAATTATGTGACATAGGAATATTTTATATAGTTGTGATTATTTATTTGTATGAAATGTAAATTCTTAAAGTAATTGTTCAGTGTGTTTATTCATTATTTATTCCTTGAATAAACCTTTTTTTAAAACGAGTTGATTTGAAAGAAAAAAATATCAACGACTATTATCATCACCCTGATGCTAAGGTGATGAAGGAAAAAAACTGTACTATAATTTAAAAAAAAAATGAGCTATAAACGTCCAAAAATAACAAAAGGTAAAAGTTGTGCAAAACGTTTACTTTATTACAAAAGATAATTTTAATTAGATTTCAATTTCTTATTATTTGATATTCTGAGCTCTAAGCAATGTTTTGTTTATTGTACCTAGTCCTCGGGCTAAATTTGACTATGACTTTCAAATATCTACTTTCCCCGGATTAACTACTAATTAATTAAATTGATATTTCTGTATTCTTTATCAACGTTGTGCGCCCGATTGAATAATGTGTTGTGGTATTTAACGTTTCACAAATTTTTTATTACTTATTTTAAACCGAAGCTGTCAAAATAAATTCCTAATTTAAACAAAAGAATCTAAAACCTACGAGAGCGCCATGTGAACTAAACGGAGACAATGTGAAATAATTGGACATTAAATTTGTTGCGACAACTTCACTCTAGTTACCTCCTTACTAGGTATCTGTCATTTGTACAGGTGTAAAATATCTAAGAATGCAAGCCTGCACATCGATAGTTTTCTACCTATTTGCGCACAGTCTGACAGGAAAGCGATTGCCGATTCATAACCCTCGCCAGGACAAACAATGGCATTATAATTTTTATAAACATACACGAATTCATTGTTTTAATTTTAAGTCAATACATTTTGTAGTATACAAAGGTTATAATGCGACAATAATAAATCGAATGACTAAACCTACTAACTAAATATAGAACGAGCAAGACAAGAAACTGTGTTATTTACACCCTAATGAAATTATGTCATTGTCAGTGATATATAGTTAAATCCGATGTTGTTTAAGTCGTTGTTTATCAATCTTGGATGATTTTTAAAAACTATTATACAATATTGTATCTAAATAACCGACGAAATATCGACTGAATAAATATGATACAGTTTTTTATGACACATTTTGTTATGTTACATTATTTTGAAATTTTTGATAAATGATAATGGATTTCCAACGTGAAGTGAGTTGCGAAAGTTTTCGATTTAATGATGCCATACAATGATTACATATTTACAAGTGCATGTGTAATTGTTATTATTGTCCGTTAGAAGACATTGTGAGGCGACGCTTCTGAATGATCGTAAGCTGAAAATGCAGTTACAATAAGAGAAAACTATTTCCCGAGTCAAATATTGAAATGAAATACACAAAGATTATTGATTATCTGGTGATAAAAAAATGCAGCCGTTAATGTCATACGAGAGAGCAAATATGGCGACAGCCTTGAATCAAAGAACGTCATAAATAATCTTTATTGAAACAATAAATAAATAGATGCTCAGGTGTTTTGGGAACTGCGCTTGTTTCCCCAAATGTGTTCGATTTATTTCAAACAACGCAGCAAGAATTTCTATACAACAATAATTCCAACCCGTGTCAATAGTTTGGAAGATTTTATCGTGCTGGTTTAAGTTTTATTTATTCATAGGCGTATCAGGTTATATAAATTTACAAGATCTTGGTATAATTGCTGATAAACATTTATACTTGAAAAAATAGTTATTTTAAATACCGTTGCGGCTTAATTCTTGAGATGATATACCGAATTCGCATGCGAGAATTTTACTATTTCTATCGACTATTCTAAAGCCTTTGAAATTTGTATAGATAATTAGGTTCTATCCAAAACTTACCCATACAATCGAGTTAAATTATTCGTAGCTACGAACAGGCAAGAGTTGGAGTACTGGAGAAATTGTTTGTCAAATTCTCGCATGCGACTTGCATAGTCGATTTAGAAAATAACAGAAATATTATATTTGAAATTGATGAGATAAAATACTTAAAAGCTTTATAATATTATCGAGGATTCGTAAAAAATAAGGACATACATATTGCCGATAGTTATATTGGTATCTCTCGAAATAACATTAATTATGGTGAAAACCTTTTCCGATAAAAGACTGAATTGATAAACTTTATCCACGTCACTGGTATACTTCCAATAAGTATCATGATAAATAAAAGAAATTGTCCTAGATATGGAAAAGTATAGAATGATTAATTACCATCATGACCTGGTATTTGTAAGTAATTAAATAAAAAAAATTAAATCAATAAGAATACGAACTCTATATTACGAATTTAATTCAGGGTGTGAAACCATCGACAACGTTGATTTTAGTAATTGTTATATTTACATAAATAAGCACACCTAGCTACTATTGAAAAGCTGAATTTAATTTGAGTCTGCTGGATGCATAAATAATTATTTTATTATAATCATCCGTTCGTCGCGATTGCAGGAAATTTAAATTTTTAACCATTGTTTAGTAAATGGGTCAATTAAATACATGATAATGAATTTTTTGAATAGGCACAAGTTCCATATTGTCCTTGTTATTTTATATTATAAGAAACTTCCAGATAAATGAGACTTCGATTGGTTAATATGATAATCTTCAGTTTAGTTGATTGGTTTACATTATCGAACAACGATATGGATTAGTAAGCCAGTATATATAATTAATTATCCCGATTAGGAAGCAGAACGGTTAAATGGTCGGTTCTACGACCTCACACTGCGACCTTAAGCCGCCTCCAGTTTGCAGTTCGACGTTTGCGAAGTAATATGGCCGACTGAAATAGATCAGCTGACAGCTGGACTGTCATCAGTGTCAAATGTTGCTGTCCGGTGTCATTTCACTCGACGAACGAACTGTCAGACGGGTCCGTTCGGTCGGGACGCAAAAATATCACCGGGTCAATGGCGCTGGATCGAGATGACACATCCAGCAATTTAAATAATATTGTATTACGGTTGGTAAAGGATCCAAGATCCGATTTGACATTTATATTTCACGACTGATGGCTAGTAACGTGTTGAATTCATGTGATGAATAAGCCATAACGCATAGATGACAAAGAAAAAACAATAGCCTGACGGTTGATTCTATTTTTAAATTTAAAATGGCTGCTGGACTTGACCTACCCAAACCGTTGCACGTCAAGAGTTTGCAATTAAGAAATAATAAACACAAGTTACAGACACTATCGAGTAGAAAGTTTGAGTAGGAAGTGCAACTTGAAATTTTAAAATATTTTGCATCATATTAGTAACTCCATCATCATTGATATTTTATGTAAAGAAAAAATGTTCGTATTGAAATGGTCTTGGTAAGATTCTGTGTAGAATAATCAGTGTTTTTTGGGAAATTCTAATTCTAAAGAAGGCGATTGTTATTCAAGTGGCTATGCTTGTTTCGTGTGTTTTATATAGTGTTTTTAATAATACATATTAAGAAAAGAATTGATTATGTCGATACAATCGTTATTTGGATAGATCGGCCATGCTGACTGAGTGGAAAACACGGTGGATTAATAAGTATTTGAATATTTTGCGACATAAGACTACAGTGAGTAACCTGACATTACATTCATATGGGGATATTAATTCAGCACACATAAGTGCAAGTCATGACGTCTTAGGCTGTTACTCCTGAGACGCTCACATGCGAAACAATGTAGGTAAATGCTGTGGCGTGGCTAGGGTTTGTGCAGCCCGGGGTGGTCCTTGAATTTGGCCCCCCCCCCCCACCTTTCTTCCCAAAATTTCTTACAACAAACACGATGCGGAATATTGCACCGCAGGCAGAAAATTTTTATGAAGAACAAATATGATTTCTTAAAAAACACTATATTTGTATAATCCTATATATATTTATTTATATATATTATTTGTATATTAGTCATATATTTTATATAAAATATATTTATATAGTATATTTTGTCAGCGAGTCACAAATTAGACGGAAGAAAACATAATGAATGCAATATAACTTGCATTGATTATGTAAATATAGAAAAGTATTTATTTATTAGTCGAAATTTTCTATTAATTTTCGAAAATGCCGCCCCCCCCCTTGCTACGCCGGTGGGTAAATGTCTCAGCTGAGATTTATATAAAGTTTTGTATAAGCTTTCGGTATTTTAATAATAAACCGGTAGAAGAAACTATGAAATGGCCATCAGTTAAAATAGATTTTATGGAGCACTGATTTTTTGAATAAGCAATTTGTAAAATAGACTGCATTGTTAATTTAACTGAAAGCTGAATTTAATAAAAAATGAGTAGTTTTCTTTGTGTATCGAATCATAGTTATAGAAATTTATAAAAGATTACAAACGTTTACAATAACTAATATGTAAAATATTTGAGCCTCTGAATCCGTTGAATTGAATTCAAACAATAAAGCTATATACAATAAAACAAAAAGCAAACTGCAGTGTATTTGAACAAAACAAGCATCAACGTAGATACAGGTGTTAAATGATATTGTTTGCACGGCTGAACGCACAAATAATTTTATTTAATTCTTCCAGAGTAAATATTCATCGAGGATATTGTGTGAATAATAATGAAAAAAATGCACACGACAATGAGCACTTATTGTGCATTTATATTTTATTATATTCGAAGGTTTACGAACAGAAGAAAACTAAACCGCGGAAGCACGTGCGCATAGATTTTATTATAGTTTATTTTTACTTCTTGCTGTTAAATAATTTTCAACCGGTTCGGCAAAGTGAACTATGCACACAGTAAGTGTACTATTTATGAGATTGAAAATAAAACACGCCATCAGCTGTTTTCTAGTAGATATTCTCGAAATAATTATGCGAAAGTAAAAATAGTTTTGATCACGACATACTCGACTCTATTTTTGTTGTCGATTACAATATGAATAATTTTATTGAATATATTATACAATACGAAACTAAATAAATACAAATTAATGACACAGATGAAATCTGTAACATAAGTTCACGAACCAATATTAATTAATATTTTTTAAGATGTCACATATTTCTATGTTGGATTATTGAAAAGAATGTTAACTTAAAATCGTTCTGTAAAGCAATTCACAATAATACTTCGACGTATTGGTGGCAAAAACGTTTTTTATTTAATGTCAATATGTATGTAAATTAAAAAGCGTTACTAAATTATAATTAAACGAATTTCTTATGAAATTTATTAAATTATTGCGTTTTTGCAAGAAATTCCTGAATATTGATGAAATTTTAATAAAATGTTGCATCAGTTGTTGTAATAATAAAAATAATATTTCCGTTTTAGATTAGTTATAGATTATTTATACCTGGGCAATGGACGTACTGATGTGTAGAAAATCGGTGATTTTTCGAATAGATTCTGAAAACTATATTTACCATGTATTAATTTTACACGTGTTAAAAATATTTTAATCATAACTAAAGAGTTTGAAGTAAAAAGGTACCCATTTTGATTAAATCAGATAACAATCTGGAAACTCTAACTTAAAAGAATAGCAGATACGCAGTAAAAAAATATGATTTATAAATAAGGTAAATCTAGAGTCGTTACGTAAATAATTGTGATTAAATATTGAATTCACTTCCTGGTAATTCAATTCCATTTAAATATCGTTGTACATAATATATTATAGTATACAGTATACATGTATATATTTAAGATATAATAATAAACACACATAAATCTACTTTATAGAATTGCATAGTATGCTGAGATTTTATTTAAATAGCAGAGTTGCGTCTGGAAGTGATTACGTGAGAAAAAATCGACAGTAAATGACAAAGGATATAGATGAATATTAGGAAAGAGTAACTAGTTTGTGGTTTTCACAATACTTAAGTGTATATGAAGAGTTTCAAAATTATTTAAGGCGAGTAAGGAAGAACAATATTAAAAGACAAACATAATTTCTTAAATCTTAAAATCCTCCGCATTTTAAATCATTCAAGATATTTCAGCTTTCTTTTATTGCTACCCTTGTTCGAAATCAAAACTTCTGAACCGTCAGCATGACACGGTGACTTAGGCGACTACCCCAAAACGATAATTATTTTGAATGATTCAAATGAAATTTAAATGTTAATAAATACAAAAATAAACTTACATCACTCAGAGATTATTAATTTACCTTGTCGATTTTATATGAAGTATTTATCTAATGTATAATTCAATAAATTACAATTTGTTATTCGTATTTGCCAACAGTTGATTAGATTTGGATTATTGAGATTTTGTACACTTCCATGTATTTTGTCACTAACGACCCGGGTTTCGCCTTTCGGCATCTTCAGGCATTCGAGCTCACGAATGGACTCGAACTGGCAACAGTAAACAGTGTCTAACGTTTATATAGAAGATACAAATACGACAAATATTATTTACGAGGTAAAATATTATACGTCTGAGAGCCACACTGATACCTGAGTTAACATTACGAGAATCGCCTTAATCCTTATTTTGTAAACAACACATTCCGAGCTCGAATGCCTGAAGATGCCTGAAGATGCCGAAAGGCGAAACCCGGGTCGTTAGTGACTAAATACATGGAAGTGTACAAAATCTCAATAATCCAAATTTGATATTGAAATTCCATCAAGCACCCTCAGTCGATGTCTTAAAGTTGATTAAATGTAAAGCGACCCAAGTAATCCATATTTATTGCGGGAATACATTTAAAATTAACATCAATCGCTTTGAGATTTGTTGTATGTTTTCTTCTGGCAATTATTATTTTCTCCGGCGCGCGAAAACACTTTCGCCGCCGCCCATAGACCGTTGGCAGAAACGACCGGAAGCCAGCGGGCCAATAATAGCACGACTATTTTGGTCTCTGGTTTATTGTGTTTACATTTCGGGAGGAAATACCTCCGTGAAAAAAATGATTTTGCCGCAAACGGGACGCGAATCTGATGACCCGGAGATTTAGATATTTTATTTGCAGTCACTGAACGTATCGTAAACACTGGAATATATCTCAAAATTAAATCAAAGTAAATAATTAAATTACGTCTTAGCAAAAATAAATATCGTCGACAATAAAGGGTAATATAACGAGGAACTTTAATATCATATATATTAAATAGTTAAATTAGATAGGATAGTTGACAAATTGATGGAAAAAAACAATCGATAAAACAGAAGTATTCTTGCAAGTTTACCGGTTCGTCTTTTTCATTCGTTATTTATTTAGTTATTCAGATATTTGCAATAAATTTAGGTAATATATAATTTGAAGAAACTCACCGTGAGGTCGGCCTCCTGTGAACACCTGCTGATGCAGCAAATTATGGTGGTGGTGGGCCGGATGGTGAGGGGGAGGAAGCAGGGAGGCTGGTGGATTACCAACACTAGAAAGGACTACAGAAGGCGACTGCGACTGCGATTGCTGAGAGGGGGGATTGTGTTGGTTCTGATGCTGCTGCTGATGGTAGAAGGGAGCTGAGCTGGCCACTCCTGGCCCACCTGAAGATGGGAGAAGCCGCAGTCTCGCAGCTCTGCCGGCTGCCAATTCCTCGGCGGACGCGTGTCCCGAGCTGGAGGAGTCGACATCGGATACTCCGCTGTCAGCGGGGCTTGGTGGAAGTGAACCTGGCAAAGTAATGACAACGGATTAGCTAAGAGTCAAGAATTACAACATTCTAATTCATTATCATCCTTATTGATATATTCTGCCATGAATACTATCATATTAACGCAAAGAGCTGTATATAATTATGAATATTTTCATTATGATAAATATAAAGTAAAATGCGGAACTCGTACTGTGTTGTGGTGGAATAAAAAAACAAAGTTAAATACAGTACACCTCTCACATATTTAAATATAAATAAATTGTAATAATATTTTCATAAAAACATTGAAGTATTTTGATCTAAAAAGTTTTATAAAAAATGTCGTTAATAAAGTAATAAGGTTGTATTCCAGAGCTGCCTTTCATCACAATGGTTGTGGAATGCTTAGCGTAACCAATTGATTAAATTATTTAAATATTTTCTTGCCTATTCAGATCAATAGTTTATTTCGCCATAGACGTGCAATAAATACTAATTATTTTGATGATTCATGGAATGTGCTTATATACTTGTAATGCAAAATGGCGTCTATATTCACAACAACACCTTCTGCGCTTAGATGTCAGTAATCCCTAGCCAATCAATCGATTACAGTCAGAGGGGAGCGAAATAAGCCAAAAACATCCCCTATTTGGAGCGATTCTCGACAGATGAGTGCAGCAGTATCGCGTAGAAATAAAATCTTATTGAAATTCCGGTATACATATAAGAATAATTTTAATACGATTTATGGAATCGTATTTCGTCTTCTTCAGATTGGAATCATTCCAAATGATACCAGTGTGTATTTAAACTTAAAGCAATACCAGTTTGAATATGCGATATAATAATAATATTCATAACTGTAAGTTATATCTATGATGCTTGAAAATAATGATTTAATATGGTAAACAAGGAACCGAATTATTACGCATTTGGCGGGTATATTTTGAATCGAAACTATTAATATATCAATTTCAAATGATAAAGCACTCAATAAACGAATGTAGCCATAAGGGTGAGAGCTGAAAAACAACCCTCCCATTGCGGATTCGCACCCAATAGGCAATCGACTGGCGTAGAGCACATCTGCGTCTATATATTCTTGTTTGTAATAATGTCAGCATCTGCGATTTTATGCAATTCGGGAGATTTATTATAATGAGTTGTTGTTGTGTTACGATAGTTTTTTTTTTGGTGATTTCGGTTTATTTTGGGTATAGTCCCGCACGTGCGAGAAATCCACACAACGCATTAATAATAGTCATCTAAAAATACAAATAGACCGAAGAGAAAAGAATAACAAAATGCTGCAATTTGAATAGTATATATCGACGGTGTTTTGGCCAATTGATGTAACCGTAAAATTTTAAATTGTTCAGGAGAGAGTAAAAACTGTTTTTATCGAAAAAAATATTTGGTGAGTTGCGTTATGAACCTTTGAAATGCACTTCTGTAAATTCTCATGTTTGCAGATACGGGATTATACGTAGGGAGTGTCGATATAATAGTGGCTTACATCAAGTGGTCAATTAATTTTTTAACTTACATCATTTGGCCGAGACCTGCTCTGTCGTCTTTAAAATGAGATACAATCGTTAACTCATTTTCGTATTTGTTGTGGGTTACATCAATTGGCCAATACAGATCGATATTATATTAAAAAGGGTGAAAATTGACGACCTCGCAGCCGAATAGTAAACGCTCTTTCGTCTTAATCGACGTGAATAAATGGTTTGAATCACCGAATTTGAAATTGATATTTTACATGTTATCCCTTGCACCAAGTAGATACTTGTTGTGTACGTGCTTATTAATATTAAGCGCGTAAATATTTTACTACTAATAAAACATAGACTAACATGAAAAAATAGCACAATACATTCTTAGTCTATCGATTGACCGGTTCTCTTCAACGGTTCCACGAAAAAAAAAGAGCATAGGGTCGTTTCGCCAGTGCTCGGCCAGTTAAGCGACAAGTGTACTTTCAAAAGGGATTTTGAGTCAATTAATGATAAATACATATTTTTTCGCCGTTATTCCATTAAAAAGGGATTAAGTAATGTAACCAACTAAAAATAAAATAGCTAATATTGTACCAAGCAATAGAAGTTTACTAAAAAAATGCCAATTGTCCCAGTGGTCGGCCCCCAAAATCCAATGGTCGGCCTTTCTTTAACCAGTGTTCGGCCATCACTATGAAACTTCATGAATATCGCGAAGTAATTTACTGATAGTAGACAGAACAATAAAAACAAAATGATGCAAAGCATGACAATATAAAGTATATTTTGTTAGCGATCTCCATACAATATGAATTTGTCGAAACTTTTGAAGTAAAAATATGCTTTTTTTAATTGCGTGTTGCATCATATATATCAGTATAGTGCAGATACATTGACAAGTAGCAACACTACTTACACGAATTTAAAAAAAATCTATTTTTTTTTAAATATATCGACTATTTTAAGCTCAAAAGGCCGACTACTGGCGACGGCTGACTTTAGGAACAAGCACCCTAGTCCATAATATGTATCATCTTATATTTTGGTGTCCACTTAAAGTGACACTAAATACATTGCGACATTAAAAAAAACTTATTCCATAATATGCTTACAAGATTTAGTTTTGACAAATATATCATGACGATTGGCAAATAAAGAATCAATGTTTAAAACGTAAAATAAACTCGGCGTTGTGTATTTCATTAATATTTTATACGCGGTGAAAAACAGTATTTAAAATCACTTACTGACAATGTTTAAATTTAGGCAAGGTTTTAATAACAATGCTGTATATATTTTGTGCATTACTATTATAAAGCCCTGATTGATTATTCATATCAAGTTAAATTAGTTTATGAATTTGACCCATATTTATTCTAAAATCGCAGGACATTAACCATTTAAAAGGCCGGGTGTAGAATCCTTTCGAGAAGAAAGCTGTTGTTGAATCAGTGTGTTGCATATTGAGATGGTCGCAAACTTTCAATCTTTCTTTGTATTATGCTGGTGTCCTATTTGCATTTATATTAACCACCCTTCATCGATTTCGAGGTTGTAGGAGTAAACAAATGATGTGTCCATATGCAATTTCATACCATGGACAGATGCGTTGAATTTTCATAGAGTCAAAACTAGGCATTTTAGAGCCCAATAAAATAAACACAAATGTTTATCGTCACTATCATCAGTTTAAGTAACCGAAATTCTCGTGTATTTATAAATTATTTCACTATCGGAATTGAGAATTAAAATGAGCTCTTTCCTGATATAAATAGGCACGATAGATTTTCCGTAATTTTAAAATCATGTTACAATACAAATGGATGTGTTTATAAATCACCAATAAAAGAAACTAGGTAGTAAATTAAATAAATTTCAATTCGATAAAATTACTTGTTTATTATAACGTGAATATTGCAATTACTACACGAAACAAATCATAGCTGTAATAAAATTGTTTTAACAGCCGTATTTAATAGGTACCAGTATACAGCAAATATAATTGAATATGAATAAAAAGTGCTATATTTAACATTTATTGAAATGCTTTAATTCCGTCCACTGTGACCAGAGATTCGTATAAACTATAGTATGTGGTTATGTACGGTAGTAATATTAAAAGTCAACAACATGCCCAGTAAAGTGTTAATTAGCGAACTCCTGGATCAAAGTTAATAAAATGAAATTGGAGATTTAGAGTGAAGCATGTTTGTGTTGATAAATGCAAAAGCAACTAGTTATTCTCTTCAAGGCGAGTAGTGATCCTTCATTTGCCTCTGTATTCTGTGGTATATTATTGCGTCGGCGTATCGTAAACAAATGCTGCAACATCAATCGCAAGTTATATTGTTGGATGATGAACCGGCGAGAAAAAAAACCTGCACCTTGCGCTGGCGTAATATTTCCAATGGTAAGACTCGAAAGGGTTCTATTGTCATGGCAAACAATGCGCCGATTCTGCTACATTTAGGAGTGGATGAGGCAGAAAAAAACCAGGTAAGTGCAGCTTGTCAGTTGATTTGATTTCGGGCGGTGAGTTACCGATGCTTTGTCAATGGTATTCCGATACCGCATCGTAACGTTGAGTGCAATCCTTTTTAGCTGCGTTAAGATTATATATCAAATTTGTTTAATTTTTTCTCTTAAGTTTCTGTTTCATCTTGTATTTCAGAAAATTTTCCTTGTATCAGTTATTGTGCAAAATGAAAACTTAATTTTACATCGCTACGGCATATATTATTAAATATTAATACTTAATATACTTAACGTCTACTAAGGTTATATATTATATATTAATACTTAACGTCTACTAAGGGCTTAACAAAGTCTTTGGATTATTCTTGTTTAACATTTACAAAATATGTAAACATTTTCTTTAGACACGTATTCATATAGTATCGACATATTAAAAAGAGAAAATTCTATAAACCTAATTAGTTCTTGTATGTGATACTCAGTGAGCGTGCGGCGCACCCCCAAGCAAGTGTGATATTTTTTTATGTTTTTGAACTAAGTTTCCAGAAACCAATATTTTAACAGCGGTTTTACAATTAAATGAAGTCTAGAAGAGCTTATTTTACTTGAGGCACTGTAATTAGTTTAATAATTTTAATATCAATATACCTACGGCTCACACGTAATATTTGCAAAGGACTAATCATGCATATTATTTAATAACGTCTTGTTTGTTCAAAACGGAGTAAGCACATTTAAACTTTATGCCAGCGATGTGGATTATGGCCGTTAATCACAGCAAGTTTATAACATGTCTGGGAGAAAGCTTTAACCGGGATTATTTATTAAAATGACACTGGGGTTTAAGATGTTTAGCGAAGGCAAAAGGTGCAGGGAATATATTATTCTGGACCGGATTTGCCACGTCATACAACTTTATTCAATCTATCAGCGCATGAATGCATTTCGCAAACAGAATCTATTCAGAAGGAGTTGAGTGCACCTTGTATTCACGTTTTTTTTTCCATTGTTTTCTGATTCACTTCTGGTTCAAAAGCCAAATAAAGAAATAAGCAAATGAATTCTGAATAAATGTGTTACTTCCATATAACCAATTGTGTATTATTTTTCATTGTTACTATTGAAAAATGTATTAATTCGAGTAATGAAATTTCAAATGTATTTATTTCAATCAATATAAACCACGATCGTTTTCGCAAACCGATCGATTGATAACTAACTACAATCTTATATATAATAGCCAGACTGCTTTGCAGACGATTTATTATTATCACATATCACATGTAGGTATGAAACTTAATCATGGCGTAAGCGTTGCAATGCACGCACAATTCCAACGTACTGGCTACTTTAGACATTTAGTATTTGAATTTCAATACTGTCGTCTATGACGGGTACGGTTACACTAGTCTTATAATATATATAAATAGCCCAGACCGTTCTGTAGACGTTTTATTATTATCGCATATCACATGTAGCGTTCGCGGTGTATATAAAATAAAATGTCATGCAATGCACACACATCCGACGTACTAGCTACTTTAAACATTCAGTATTTTAATTTCAATACCGTCATCTATTACGGGTACGGTTATACTAGTTAAATGATAAAATGGAAGGCGGCTAAAATTCAACAACCATAACAATGAAGCACAATAAATAGTAACTATTCCCTAATTTAATGATACCATCAAAATCGATTTGCTTCAGAGTCAGCATTTTTTAATTGATGTACGTACAAAATATGTATGACTAATCAAAAGGTATATAAGACAATCGGTATACAATAATTATGACGTGAAATTAAAGAATATTAAACCAATAACGAAGAATTAAAAGCAGTTTATTGAACAATAAAATAGTATCACGTACTTTAATTGATAAAAAATAGTTATGTTTCTTTAAGTATACAAAGTTATCGCGATATCAAAACGTTTATTTATTATTCTTGAAAAGCATTACAATCTTCGATCGTATGACGTAAGATAACGTTGGTCCGGCAGTCTTTTATGTCCACAATATGATAATTCGCGTGTTACCCCTCCACTAGAATGACCGAAATTTCCCACAAGTAAATAATCCGGTGAATGGAGTGTGAAACGGACTTCCCTGAGAAGGGACATGGGCTTGAAACGGACAATAGGGAACCTGTAATGATGTAAGGTCAGACTGAATCAAATGGGAGACTGTTAATACAGCCGTTGGCAACCATTGCGCGCAAAACTTCGGGCGAAAACAAATTTCTTACAATATCTGAAAAAGTATACTAATTTATGACATCCGATTACATACTCTTCAGTCTTTGCGTTTATTTAAATATCACGGCTTGTGTTTGTTCCAAGTATTAAGCTATCATCGAAGTAACCGTCCTTCTGTGGCTAAAACAACACAATTATTGTACACACGAGTGTAAGCAGTCGTTATTTCAATTACTGAATAAATATTATGTCTGTAATTAACACGCATCACAACGCTTTGCTTGCGCACGATGCGTAGACAGAGGTAATCTTTGAGAGAATGTGTACTTACTTGGCCGCTGCCGAATTTGGAACTAGAATTGTCAGTCTAGAATAAATTTCTCCAGTTGGCATTTTATGCTAAATAAATATCTTGTCTACTTCTAATAACCGTCGCTAAAATATTAGTTTTGGAATTTATTGAAATTTGAATTCTGGTTGAGTACGGCAATATTCCTAACGTGACGGTGGCACCCTCACTAGCGGCCAAGTTAAATTGGTACATCTATATATCACTGGTAAATAACAGTTAAAACTAGGAAATGAATAATTACATACTTTGAACATTTTTTTCAGTATATTTTTTGCTTAATGGCAATGTTTAAAATTTTGTCACAGTTCAAAATGTTAAGATTTCTTAGCTTAAAATACTGAATAATATTTTTTTTCATCGATACAACTAAAGCGTGCAACTGTGTATCGCTATGTTTGTATAAAGCCAACAGTTCACCATAACTTGGCATTATTAATATAACACACACATTAACCCTTCATACGTCAGCAGACAAAAGCCGGTGAGTTTATTTATTATCAAAGCTGACCAATAATTTAAAAGAAGAAGATTCGCAGGGTATAAAAAACCCCGCTATGGATAAACCGTCGCTTTTTGTGGGGCTTTAACCCTACAATGGACGGCATTTGATGTGATACAAAGCGATGTCAAACTGACCTAACGTTTTTTGATCCCGCTGCGACCTCATCTTAGCAAACGGCAGTGGCTGTGTCACCTTTTTAATAAGAAAAATTTACACACATGTCATATTTCAAATGAACTGTATTGAAAGGACTTTAATTTTACTGTCATTTAAAAATAGATAATAATATATGTTTGAATGTATAACAATTAATTTAATCTTAATACTTGTAACATTGAGTGCTTGACGCATGAGCTCAGTTAGCGAACGCTGGAGACAAATAACTTAATGTTGCCTACGTATTTTGCAATGAAATAAATTGGTATTCATTTACAAATGACACGTAAAAACCAATTTTAAATCAAGTAATATGTAATGGGAATAGTTAATTTGATAAATTATTTTTTTATCTATAATAAATAAAATTAGTGGCCGAAAAATAAAGTAAATAATAAAATAAAACACTTCAATATGCAGACGGCCGCATACTCTGATCAAACCGGAACATATTTGACCGTTTTGATTAAAACAGGAAAAGTTATTCAACTCTTTTTGTTGTTCGAAATTTGAATAACAATCGGAAATGCTTACCTATAAAAGGGAATTAAGTTTACAGCCCTTTGTATTGAACTTATTCAAAAAGTAAATTATTCTTATTATAAAACATTATAATATACAATAAGGTCGCGGTTATATATTAACTATTTTTCAATAAGCAGTATTTTTTTGAAATCCGTTTGGTTTTAATAACAGCTGTAAACATTGTTTGAAGTGTTTTATTTTTGTTAATTAAATTTATATTGATATTTAAATATCAAGAGCCAGTGGTTTGATAATACTATATACTACTAAATAAATAATTGAACTTTTTAAATTTGGATTATTGAGATTTTGTACACTTCCATGTATTTTGTCACTAACGACCCGGGTTTGAACTGAGTTCGAGTCCATTCGTGTGCTCGAATGCCTGAAGATGCCGAAAGGCGAAACCCGGGTCGTTAGTGACAAAATACATGGAAGTGTACAAAATCTCAATAATCCAAATTTAATACATATTATAATATTCTGTTCACTCATTAACTATTTTCGTTTCAACTCCAATCCAATAAATAACCGAGACTCACCTCTCGCCAAACCATACTTTGTAAAATGCTTTCAGTGTCAATAATTACAATTTTAAATTTCAAAAGCATGCTTTTAAAATAGAATGACATGTTTAGTTTCCTGTTATGGTCATAAATATTGTAATCAAGGTTGACGTGTGGTCAAAACATGGAAAATAATAAACATAATACATGGAAGTGTATAAAATCTCAATAATCCAAATTTGATATTGAAATTCCATCAAGCACCCTCAGTCGATGTCTTAAATTAAATAATTGAACATTTTTAAGGTGTTAACTGTCAATTCTTGGTGGAAAGACATTATATTAAAAAATAAAACGCAATTTGTTTGTACTACTTCCACATGTTTATAATAATCAAGACCGGTTTCGCCTTATTTGTGATTTCAGATTAGTATTTATTGATTCGTAAGAGGTCCTTAACGTTTTAATTGTAGACTATTTTACTTGGTTTACGTATAATTTGTTTGATCAGTAAATTCCTTGTTCATGAACCGACTGTTTTATAAACCTTAATTTTTAATATTAAATTTTATATACATAACCCTGTTATGTCTGTATTTTTATCTTGTGATGAGCGAAACCGGTCCTGATCATTATAAACATGTGGAAGAAGTACAAACAAATTTTGTTTTATTTTTTAAAATAAATAATTGAAATTAATTTCGAAGTTGAATGTTAAGTTATTTGATTTTCCAGTGTTGCCATGTAAAATAAAATAAATTACTTTAATTCTGCTGTGTTCAGTTTTAAATTGTGTTCCACAAAATTACTCGATTTGGTTACGAAATATTACACAAATTTAAGTTTTGTAAGAGCTCCTAACACCATCAACTTTAGAGGAGAGCTTACTAAGCGATTGATTTATTTATTTATCATCCAAGTTCAGGCGATCCCAATAGTTCTGACAATGGCGTAATTCTAAAATAGCTATAAATACCAAACATAGTTTAGCCGGTAATAAATGTACGCGTTCCCAAATAACCGATTCCTCGATATAATAAAAGAATCGTATGGCAGCTGATGGCGACAAAAATTCATCGTTAAAAAACTAAACATATGTATAAAAAGAGCATTCCTATTTTTAAAGCTGTCAATCAATTCAATCATAAACGCATATTATGCAAATGGTGGACAATAGATAATGCATTCCATGCAGACACTGTGATGTTATTATAGCAGAGGCGCGTTTAAAACTATAAACCTGTTTTCGCCCTTCGCTATCAAGCGAACATACCGGAGTACGGATTCACCTATATTCTTTGCTGTTCAGCCGGTAAGTAACCAACATTACAAGGTGCTATAGATATTGTATTAAATGTAGGAATTTAAAAGGGATACAATATTTCCGCGAGTAAAAGGGAGTCGAGTTGAGTATTAAACGTTCATAAAACGAAATTGCTTTACTTTTCTTTTAGATATTTCAATATTTCACTTTACTGTAAGATTGGAATATCAACATGTCGTTGTCATTCAAGAGAAAATGATCAAGTGTAGTGTACGAATTTTTACGAACATAATAGTTGTCAAGGAAATATGTCCAACATAACTTACCCACAAACGTAAAAAAAATTACAAATTCAATATTAAGCAGTTTAAAGTTAATAGCAAAAGTTCGAATGCTTCTCTCACACGTTTCACTATTTTACACTTGGACATTTTCTCCTGTATCATGACGATATAGATAAATGCAAATGTTTAGTAGTCGATTTGGTGGAGCACAGAATATAAGCCTAGCACTGGTACCGTAGGGCGTAGACTATACCGGCGTTATTAAAGTCTTGGAGAAAAGATAGAGGGAGCTCTTATCTAAGAATCATAATAAAAATGAAATTTCGGAATCAATCCGACAAAAAAAAGAAACCGGAATGCAGAGTGTGTGAATCTTGAAAACTCTTCCTATTTCACAATGTCCGGCATTCCGGTAGGTAATATTATTTTCTTTTGAGTGACCCACGGCCACTCATTCATCGACCGGCTGAATAATGCATCTACATAATGCACTTAATGCAACAGGTTTTCGGAATTCAATTCCGGCCGAGGAAGGGGAAGTTTCGCAGTTCACACGTACGATACAATTTATAAATATGCAGCAGAAGTTGGATGTCATTGCATAAGATAGCGGTTGCAAACTGTTAACAGCGTGAGCGTATTTTAAAATGAACAATCTGCGAAATATAATTATTAAAATATTTACATGCGCCTTAGAAGGCTATTTTTTTATAATAAACTACGCACACAACCGCACACTTTAAGCAATGATCGATATTATGTTAAATACGGAAATGATTTTATTTATTTATTTTTAAATAATATTATGGATTAGCAGTTTCTTTAACCGATATCTTTTCAATTTAAGTGTGACCGATTCCGATAAATTTGTAAAATATTTGCTTTCATTGGGATTCATAATATTATTGCAGCAAGTAATCAAATAAACGATATAAAATTCAAATACATACATGTAGATTGTAGATATAGAAGATACAATAGTTCCCGGTTTTTTTTTTGTTGTTTTAAATCAGAACCGGTATCGCTCATTTACCAATGCTTTTCAACTGATAAGACTTGTTTTTGAAAAGGAAACAAAATTCATCACAAAATTAAAATAAAACAGTATAATATCATCTTAATCTTGACCATCGTAATATGAATCAAATACGTATACGACTATCAACCCCTGAATTCAAATAATATATTCAGCTGAGCTGACCCATCTACATCTATAACGGCATTATTCTAAGGGTGGTTAGGTAAGAAGGTACCGATTCCTTCAGAGGCTCGGCCGTATTTTTAAGACATGTTAAAACGATAGGGTTGAAGAAACCTTACGGTATATTTTATTACAAATCTAAAGCTGGCTGATGTTAAACTTCAAAGGGTCCAGTTTACATGGTCATTACGTTTTATGAAACCCATGGTATGTAGATTTTGACAGGTGTGATAGTTGTGCAGATGAATTAGTTTTGTCTTCTAACATATTTACAAAATAACATTAATGTATGCATGTTAAAACTTTGTTCCGTATTTTGTAATATATTATAGTACCTACATTTTTGCTTTATTCACTATACTTTGAAAGCGTATGAATGCTCGACGGTTAGTCGACTTTGATTTGTGTCTAAAAAACGACGAGTATTAAACCGACTGTAATATAAAAAAATATATACAATCATGTAAAGCTTTGAAGTAAAAGCTTTTTAATAAATTAATAATATACCTAATCAGTTACATTTATGGCACGATGAAAAAATCAGATTGCAAATAAATTCTTTAAATGTAGTTCTACTGAGTTAATGATATCATTAAATTAATTTCTCTTTCCGATTAAATTGTCGCTTTTATTGGTGTGGAGCTTTGCAGCTGTAACAGGTTTATTTTATTGTTAAATTATATTTACATATTCTAATTATAATCTAAAAATTTATTGTTGTATTTCCACTGCCCTAAAATTCTTTAAATTTAAAAATGCAGCAAGTTGCATCGGCCATTTCCTACGAAAATCTCAACGGAAATTCTAAACAATGACTTTAATATATTCATCACAAACCGAAAAAAACATAAATAATACATTTTTTATGCGTGCATAAAAATAATTCAAAAATTAATTTATTCTCCGTTGCAAGTCCGTATAAAAATACACAGGAGGACGATTGCATAAAATTAAAATACTTAATGGTCAAATGTAATAAAATATGGACGAAATGTAAATAAATGCAGATGAAATTTTCCATGCGGTCGTTTAGGGAATGTGAGAATTTTTCTTACAACAATGTGGAGTATACATTTGTAGAAGTGTAAGGAACAAGTAATTTAGCATGTCGGTATTTTAATTAAAATATTTTAATAGTACGAATAGACAAGGAAGGTCTTTGAAGAGATGACCCCATTATTAAATACGGTATAAATTATAATATTTCTCACTGTTATGTTTTATAGAAATAAGTAACGATGGATAAAAAGAGATCACGAGGAGGAACTATTTTTATATTATAATGTAGCAATACACAAAAAAACGTTATGTCAAAAATATAATAATAGTTTTTAATTAATCTATTCAACGATTGCTTAAATATCGTAAAAATAATAACAGCAATGAATGCGAGTCAATCTACATGTCATGTATTTATGAGGATAAAAACGGTAGAGCATAAACAAAACTTTTATTTTGTTATAAATAACTCAAAAATGACTTCCTCGTGTTATTTTTTTTGTCAGAACAAGATCGATAATGTATTGTGAAGAATTATTTAGATCTATGCTAGCGGTTATATTATGAAATTACTAACATACAGAGTTTGGTTCTTTAGTAATTTTGATTGATACGAAGGACACAAATTTATTATCAGGAAACATTTTAGTTCCAGTGAATGTTAAATATTCACAGAATCTTTACCTACGTAATATGATGTCGAAATAGCTATCGGTAATACATGACGAGCGTTATATAACTGAATAGATTGATGTTTTTAATTCAATATAATAGAGTTCTTCGAAAGTTATATGAATCAGTCTTGTCAGGGTCAATATAAAAGAGCTTTGTTCTGAAAAAATCGTCTTTGAATAAGAGATGCAAGGGCAGAAATAATAATATATATATAGAATTTAAGCAACTTTCGTTTGTTTTTCAAAATATTCACAATTGATACGACTGATAATTTAAAAGATAATAATGGGATTTAGTGCGATAAAATACTGATGAATGAATTAAGTTGTAAAAGAAAACAAAGCATATATCTAATTATGTAAATAACGGCAAAATATTGTTGTTTAAAGCCGTAACGTGCGGTAAAAAATCACCCGGTTCTGTGAGCGGCAGTGGAATCATTTTTCAAATTTCTTTTGACCATAACGGGTATAAATATCTCATGTCAAAAGGGTGAATTAAAACATTCACATTAAATAAATTTATACGTTACCAACATCTAGGTTTCTGAGAAAAGACAGATCCAGCATTACACTTAACGGTTTTCTTTTGAATTTGACCGTCAGAGACACTGTAGTCGAATAGTGTGAGATACAGGGTTAAACGGATGGTCCAGTTACACATTACTGGACAGACGTAATAATTGTATAACTGAACGAATGTAGATATATGTAAACATTTAAAGAGATGAATACTTATTGATGCGTATTAATAAATCTGAAGTTGTAATGTATGATGAGAAGCAATTAGTTCTACATGATTTAGAAAACAAGGAGATGTATTAGAGTATTGTCCATAAAGAAATTGTGAATTTTATTGCATCAAATGTTGTATTTTTTGGTTCAGTGCAAAACGTTTTTGACGGAAAGCCGTCATTACTATTTCGATATAAATATAGGCAGAAAAAACCATATCGGTGTCTCACCATTGGATCCCGTCGTATAGGCAGTGGTCCTGTGCTGGGTGAGTAGGGCGTGCGCGTGGTGAGCGTGGGCAGCGTGGTGTGGCGCGCTGAGGAGGCCGTGCAGGAGGGCCTTGGGGAGAGCACTCTTCTGTGACAGGGGCAGCACGGTGTCTACTGCAACGAGAAACGAATGCTTCATCTGATACTGGGAAAGGTTTTAGGGCACACCGCACCCAAATTGTTAAGCAATTAGCTGAATGATATTGAACGGTGAAAAGAGATACAATATTATTATGCAAAAAACATACTCGATCAATACCAATCCATACCAGGTACAGTATAATATTGAAATAATTTAGTAATTAAACTTATTTAGAATTAAGTAGTAAACTAGAGTCTTCTACCGTTATTTTATTAGAATCTCTCTACAAAGGGATGTCGAATGATTGGGTTACAACACGTTATCATTAAGATAATGACTATTTTTATTCTCATACAAGCTTGTCAATATAATACAAGTTGATGATAAAACATCGTTACCTTACTTTTAAAAGGTTCTAACTGACGTTCTGGCGTCAAATGACCTTTTGATTGGAAAATGTTTTATTAGACACATTCTACCATATGCCTTAATTTCAGTCATATATTGTTCAATGAGGGAGTTAGCAGTATTTCGCAGTTCTACCCACACATTTTTTCATAAATTTGATTTATACGGTTCTATGAATCGATATAACTAATTATTATCATCTCACATAAAAAACATACACAGTTTTTTTGAAAAGGTTTTAACGTCATGTCAATTCTACACTCGATGGTTGGTGTGTGTTTTACCCTTTACTTCTTGTTCTATCGATGTGGTCATTGACGAAAGTTAGTCGAGTTCGATCAAACAATTAAAGTATATATGTATTATTATTATGTTGTATTATAATATTATTGTTAGCTTATATGGTTCAGCAAGTCATGATAATATACAATATTAATAAATATCTAAAAATTAAACATTTTGTTTGATAAGATTGAAATATCCGATAAAACCTTTTCAAAAAAACTATTGTTGTAAGTTATAATTAAAGCATTAGCTACTCATTATTTTCTAATGCTATAAAGGCTTTAGTTAAAATAAATTATATAAAAACAAGTAAAATATTTATATATATAAATATATGCTATCTTACTAATTAAAAATAATTTTTTTCCTTCAACATACAAAATATGATCAGTCAAAACTTTAAACGCTCGTATCTCAAAACATAGCCAAGTGCAATTATAACCCTTTCAAAGTAAGGTAACGACATGGTAAAAAATAAAAAAACTCAAATAATTGTATTTTAAAAAAGAAAACGTCGACTTAAACGGAAACTAAAAGAAAAGTGGCCTCAATAAATAATTCAGTCAACAAATAAACGCCCCGAAAGCTAAAATAGATAATGTGATGAATGATAATCTTCGCCACTTCATAAATAAAAATGTAAAAGGGGAAAAAAACCATTATAAGATAAGTATGAACATTTCCATACATTTCCTAAGAAAACACAGGTCGGCGTAAAATCGATCCGTCTAGACTTGCCCGTAGACTAGCTCGCTGAAACACCCCACCCCGCACGGTTAACCCACGGGATCCGGAACTCGTGTATACTAAACGTTCATTTTCCCACGATGTGTCTATACAGGCGAATCGAATTCTATGAATCGAAATGTTTTCGTTGTAATAATTGTCTAATTCTAATTTATCACAAAGCGAGTTCATTTGAAGCATAAAAGTTTTCTTAAGCAACCCACTCTTTCATCGAAAAACAGAGATAAAGTAAATCATTATTTTATGTATTACATTGTGATTAATTCATTAAGGATTATTTAATTAGTAGTAATATTATACACCAGGTGGCAGTCACATCTGTCAAACTATAACACTCACGCTCCCACACTAGCTCTATCTGCGTATCGTGTATCATGCGCAAGCGGAGTGTTGTGGTAATCTTTACAGAGAGACAGATACATCAAGACAAATATATATTGTAATTTAAAGAATCTGACTTGATATAGCATTGATATTTGTGCCCCTAAAATATGAAACAGCATACGGTTGGAAATATACTACATTTTAACGCCGAGAATCCGTGTGATTTAAGGGCCAATTTTGCCGAAAGGCAAAAGCAGAAGTCATACATACTACTAAATTCATCTAATTTTGAAAATAACTATTTCCATAGAAGTTGTATGAGAAATGAGTCACCGATAAATTTCTATCTTGTTATTAGGTTTTGAGTACACATTTAATAAACAAAACAAAAACATGTCGACGGGTTCGAGTACGTTAACGCCCCTCCCTTTAAAGTAACAAGTTACCCCCCGGAAACAGTGGAAAACCCCCACCTGGCGGGATAGCCTGAGGGGGTGGTTGTTATAACGCGGGAGGGATTTCCCGCAACTTTCTCATGTTGGCGCTAGTTGTTGCCAAGCCGGAACGGATGAATTTACAATCTGTAGATAGGAACATGTACATGTTGTAACGGGCTCTTTGGGATGTAAGGTGACTCGTGAATATATTATAAATAATTAACAGCAAACTCGGGCGTTAATTATTTAATGGCTTCATTTCAGCGACGTCATCATCAGTTTTATTCATCGTCAACCAACTCTTGGATGATTGCAAGCAAAAGATTCTGCGCCATATATTTTCATTGTTTTGCTGTTACTGAAATAAAAATTGTTTTTCAATCAACCATAATTTTCTAATGTCATTTTGAAAGTTATTGTAGTTAGGACAGTATTGTAGTTTATGATTATAAATGTTATGTAGGTACACCATTAAAACTAGTAAGTTTTACTTTACGTTTATCCGAAAAACGTTTTTCAGCTTTGCTGAGATTTCTACTGGAATATATAAAGCAGACAGTAAACATATTGCTAGACGTTTTTTTTTATCCACTACGCAGAGTGGAAAATGTAATCAATTAAATATTATTTATAAGGAAGTATGAAATATGAAGTATTTTTAACAAATTCAGCCGCAACTTTTGTTAAATACATTTAAAGATGTTTCAGAGATAATTTAATTAAAAGTATACACCGCTATCATGAAATAGCTTGCCAAAGAAGAAATCTTTAATTGACATTATTGTCGGCTATGTATGTAACATTCGATGATAAAAGGTTTTCGATATTTTTTTAAATATTAGACACGGCATCATCATATACTCCAACTGTTTATAGTTTCCTCTTTTAAAATCATAAAACAGCTTATAGCTACGTGGGTGGCTATTTTCCTCTCCATCCAGCTTTCTAAGTCACTGAGGTACTTTAAATTATACAAGTCTAATAAACGAACATTAAAATATAATAATATTCCGTGAAGGTCGTTATAATTTTCCAGACACCGTGTCAAGCAAACTCTTTATGCGAAAGAAGTATTCCTAGTAACCTACGAAGCTGCTGAATTTGTTATTTCTGTGTAGCTAGCTATAAGAGGTTTTTGTTTAATTTTCTGCTTGTAGGTTCGCAAGAAAAATATTATATCCGAAATTTTCGCGGAACATATTTAGCGGGATGTCGGCACTGCGGATTATTCTTCTTTGTTTTTATAATATGGTGGCCTAGCGCACGAGTGAGTTTGGAAAACACAGGACTTTTCATCAGATCAATTTTAAATTACGTACTAAGTTTACCGTATTAAAATCATAAGAGTTTTGTGAGAGTTGCGTACTGTGTATTTATTTCTTCAAAAATAATATATCGCTTCCAATACTTATAGCAAAACAAAGCCAGGTTATTTTATACGTTCCTGATTAGAAAAAAATACATTTAATGTGTTATATAGTTACATTGTATAGATACATTATCATATGCTGTTTTCCGTGTTATTTTAGAATAATATTATATCTCGAATTGTCTTTAATAATATTGTAAATAAGAAAGGTTATAAAACATAACGAAAGTGTTTATTTATTATAATTATTGTATACCACATTACTGTCACCATTCTAAAGAATGAGACGGTCAAAGTTATAATTACAACAATATGTGTTATTATTCTGGATATGTACATAATACCCTTTTAAATTAATATTTTCCTTTTTGTTTTCTAGCAATATAAATTAATATTTGTGTATGCTGACGAAAATTTACAGGTTGAAAATCATTGAGGAAATATTATGAAGATTATGTCGATGTCATTCCGTTCAGCGGTGATAGATTTTTCAATTGACACATTTATTTCATAATAGTGAACAAGCTAACAACAAGTTGACTCTTGAGCTCATCTTTCCATAGTAACCATGAGAGATTAAATATTTCATTAGTGGTGTGGATTCGAACATACTTATGTTGTTTTCCTTATAGATCAATTTATCAAATGTCAAAGTAATACTCGAAATCTCTTTCGTCAAGGATTCTCAATTTTAGAGGCGGCCAATATAAACCGTGGTACATAATATAAGCACAGCAATAATTCATCATACAAATACCGTTTATGTACAATTTCTGTCGGTTGTTCAAGACATTAAAACAAAACCCCGTTTGAGGAGCAGTCTCGGAATCTCGATTAAATATATCATGGTCTGCCCTGAGGTCTCGGGGGTGGGAAATGAGGGACGAGAGATCAAACACGTGTCAGCACTTCAAGGTCGCCCATTTCCAATGATGTACAAGTACGCCAGTGGTACGCCAATTCGTAAATCAGCACGTGTAATTGGCAAAATTGGACGGCAAAAGAATTTTAAAAGAAAAAACAGGTGTTTCTGTTTTCAGATTAGGCGGATAATCAATAATTAATAAATCATAACTCTGTTATCTCACTGGCTGTGTTACTGAGTGTGACAGGTGGTTAGAAAAACTTCAGATTAAATCTATCGTAAGCTTTCTAACCATAACGTAGAAAAAGATCCTAATTCTATACATATAATTACATAATGATGAAAAATTAAGATCAGATGTTTTCCTTTTACTGGGAGCAGAGAGTGGTAAGATATAAACTCAAATAAAGACGAAACAAATGTCTGTCTGGTAAATACTGCCATATTAAGCCTGCTATAATACGCGACATGTTTGAGCTTTTTGTTTTTCTTATTGATTGTGAATATTTGTGAATTGAATCTGTCGGGTTCCCCTAAAATCGAGTTTACAATCGGCATTTTTAATGCATATGCATAACGAGTATGCATAAGAAATTTAAATCATCTTTACTGGAAAAAAACGCAGTTAAAACATCTTCAAAAATGTATGCATCTTAGGGAGTTAACATAGCGAAGTATACCCTCATATGCAGATGCTAATCATAACACAGTAAAATTGATATTTAATTTTGACAAGCGAACAACAATGCCGCTGGTTTACTATTGCTCGTGAAAAATATAGTTCCAGGAAATCCGCCATCACGTTTCAGCAACTTGTGTTAGACTTTGCCTTGATATAGAAAATCGAAAGATGTATTGCGACTTCTAAATCGATAATATCATTTTAATGAGAATGTTGGCGTTGATTGTATTGGGATTTATTTGGTAGAACTCCATTATAAGCGGATAAAATAGCAAAGTATTTAGATCTATATAATTTTATTAGGTAGTTACTGGCTATTTCGCCGTCATCAGAACTATACTTAAACTTATTTTAGCTTAGCTATACATACTGTTTCGAAGAGATAGATAATAGTATGTCATCTCGATGTTGGAATACGTGAGATGACACTGTATCATAATGTTTTGTTTTTTTCATATTTGAAATAGGGTATTAAAATTTTAGTAATAAAAGTTATAGTGTCATAGGTCTTCCCAGGTCTGTTCTCTTCTTGTTACCGTATTTTTATATTATTTACGAGGACTTTTGTGTCTGTAAAAATCTTTCCTGTTCATTTAGAAGGTGGAAATGGTACAATAAACCTATGAAATTTATGAACAGTAACTCATCTATTCATGAAGCATAAATTTTATCAAATACAAGTAATCTCGGCGATTCAATTAACCCCGTGTCAAAAAAGCAAATGCAAAAATGTCAGTTTTATTTTCAATATGTTACCCAACCAAGAGAGGGCAGTGTCAGTTTGATCCTAATTCAAAAAGGGGGCGTGCGCGAGCGTCGATTACTAGTGTGGCGATTTGAAAGATCGCTCAATAGAAGCGGTTTCGCAATTAGTAAACGTCATTCGGTGGGAACTTGTTTCACAGTAGGTACGTATTTAAGACACTGTAAAAATTTAATCACGTGCCTGCTTGCAAACACTTACATTATTAACCTAGAAACACATCCGAATAAAACCACACACAGAAGTTTTAGAGAGTGGTTTGTTACTGGCGAAGTTAGCCGAGTTATTGATTGGTTTTTCTGGAAATCATCGCGTGAAGTAAATTGTAAAAAACATTACTATACTAAATTCAGATTCTCCCTTGTCTTAAGACCCTGCGTGAAGATTTTCAGCTGTATTTGTGTAGTGGTATGAAAAGAGCTGGCACGTGAAAAGTTTTACGTACCAATAAAATTCTATGTCAGAAAGAAAGAGTTCTGAAACTGCTCAAAAATGCTGGTAATACTTTTTACTTTCTATGAAGATCATTCTCGTGGAAATATTGCAGACATTTTCAATATGTATGCTTAAAAAATCGGTAACTCATTTTTTTGAATTACGTTATAACTCACACAAAGTAGTAAATGCTGAATAAAAAGAATTTAAAATGCTAGGAATAATGTATTGTAAGGAGACCCAGCGGTTGTATTGTCTGTATTATTTTATAACATACATCAGTATATCAGCGGATTACAACCACTGAAAAAAGCTTTGTTGTATAGCTGTGATGTGCATTTTTTTAACTGTTGCAAAAAATAATGCGAACTGAATAAAGTACCAATCACTAAGATACATGGCAAGAAGTCTTATTGCAAAACGATGCAACAAAGTGGTTTTCAACACACATGGAATCCAAAAACGGAGCGCTTTTTTATGGATAACCTTTTCAGCATTCTTAATTTGATTAATTTCAGGAAAAAAATAGCAAATGATCAATATAGGGACAGATTTTGTTTGTCCTAGGCAATCACAGCGCCGCAGGATAATATTTTTGAGATTAATTTGCGATAAGAGATAATAAAAATCATAAACAATGACAATTGAGGAAAAAGATATCTAAGTATATTTATAACGTTGCCTATAGTTTATGCGAAATGTGACGAAATTCAAATCAGTAGTCTGTCACTTTTACAAACACGTCGACCTCAACAATCCGAAATATACAATAATTATTATTTATTATTAGTGCTGTTCGTAGAAAAAAAAACACAATTTCGAAGTCCGTCGTGAACACATTCAATTTCAAAATTGTAATTTAGCATTTTACCGTGTTCCTTTTTTGTGATGAGATGAATTCTGCACGATAAAAGAATTATATTTATTAAGAAATGGATAACATTTAAAGATAATGAAAAAACTTTTTTAAGCTTGTGTGTCAATACAGATTCTGTATTTTGTGTGCAATAACAGTTAACAGGATAATTTAACAAAATATTATGAATTTTGCAAGAGTATATCATTATTTACAAAATGTATTTTTCAAAGTATTTAATTGCAGCGTTATAGTCTTAGGTTTTTAGATTTTATTTGTACATATTATGTGAATAATTAAAGCACCAATAATTGCTTTAAACAGACTTTCGTCGTAAGCCACAAATTGATTTTTTCTATGGTTTCAAAATTTTACTATATTCTTAATATTTTAACTTATTCAGTAACGACATTTTGGTCATAAACGTTAGAAGAATAAATTAATATATTGACTAAAACAAAATAAATTGATGACAAAACATAATATGACAGGATATTTCTGCTCGCTGTCACATATTATGTTAAATAGATGATACACTTATGCCCGACTTGTGTAATTTATTTCATGGAAAATATTGATATCCAACATTAATGTTACGATTTAATGTTAATTTATTTTATAAAAATTGCCAGAATAAAAAAAAAGAATGCTAAGTTACCTATGTAATGATGTAATCGAAGAGTGCATTTAATTTTTATTAAAAAGACAAGTTTTGTAATTAAAAAATAAAGTAAATTAATTATTTGATTGACTTGGCACATTTGGCGACTCGCATGCAATGTGGAAATCGTATTTTATAATTGGCCATTTAAATTTTTTGCTGATGATTTGCCGACGTAAAGTTCACCAGTAATAATTATTTGTGGTGTTTATTTTTTTGGTTATTGACCTAATGTATTTTTATTATTGCAACATTTTATTAATAGACATACCACGTAAAATAAACGTACAAAATAAATAAGTGTTGCATACACTTATTTATTTTGTACGTTTATTTTTAACAAAAACTTTATTACATTTAGTAGAAGTTTTATCGAAGTTTTAAAAATGTCTGACAGGGAAAACTGTCAAGATGAACGGTTACACAACTTCTCAATATAAAATTTGACATTAAATAATACTACCGTTGAGACGGCGATATGTGAAAATGGGCGAGTGCGATAGAGAGGCAGGTATAATTTCGCACGAATAGTGAAGTAATTTATGTGAAGCATTGCGTGCGAGAGGGACAGATTCATTGGCGTGAGAGAGACCAGACTCCGTGACGAAACTCGACACAGAAACAAGCGAAAAACTTTTGCTTTCAAATGAGGCTGCGACCTTTATTCGCTGAATTTTAGCCATCGCTAACCTTTTCTGGCTGACTGAGAATTGATTTAGGACATATGTTTATAATTTTTCTGTTTCCTGAAGCATATATTTTGAGCTATCGTAGTACTCAATTGTGTTTTTTTCCGAGAACTAGTAACTACTTTTAGTGTATTATTAATTTTCTATCATGCAAACTTTTCATAAATGTATCTTATTTATTTAGAAACATGGTAGAATATTTCAAATTCTCAGTATTTATCAATGAGATTCAATATAATTAAACGATGGTTACATTTCCATGAAATTATGGCGAAAAATAATTTTGTATTGGGTAACTATATATTCATAATATGAACATAGTTAACAAAAAAAGCATATTCTTAAAAAAAAAAATGATTCAAAGCTTAGTCATTTCTTTTAACAACTTTGGTTTTACGATATGCCTTATCATAAAATTAAGTTGTCATTGCAATATATTAAAATGTTCTGTTTATTTTCATGTCTGTCTGTAGAGGCAGTACATTTCCATCCAAATGTTTTTCATCTGCGACCCTCAGAAGCGACCGCCGTTATGTCAAGTGTAAATAAGTGCCACCACGATAGCATGCCAAGTGGGCCGCCAAGATTATAAGGACACAGCTTGTTTTGACACGAGACGAATCAATACAGACTGTTGCACATTTCTGCCGTATTGTGACGTAGCCGATGGAAATTCATCGCGCTTAAAACAACAATACAATTCGTTCACGTTCAATTGTTTATTGGATTAGGAATTTGAAAATAGAAAATACCTCTTAATATATGATTGTTCGTTTTATTCTTTCGTATCTTAGAACCATAGATATTTTGAAGGGATACTTGTTCGATGTATTTAAATTATTTATTGCTGAATTACGAGCAGATTCTTACAACATAATATAAATTTAAATGTTTTAGTAATTATAGATAGGCAGGTAGGTATTTATGTTTCGTGATGGTAATAAAACTCTGTATCCGTATTCTGTTATCGCCATTAATGGAAAACATCCGAGATGCACTCTGCTAATGGAAAATCGAATTTGGAAAATTTTCACTACATGTCTACGCGATGATTTTATGTAAGTGAACGCTACGCATTTTTTTAGAACGACGGAGATAATAATTATTTTGGTCACAAAATAAACAATAAATTTTCCTTAAAATGCCAGGATATCACGGTAGGAATCATTTTCTGATTGAATCGAAAATGAATTGGTAGAATGATGTATTATATTACTACAAAATAAATTAAAAGCAATGCACCTTATACACAAGTATCTGATATTATATTATTGATTATGTATATACAGAAATAATCTTGACGATGGTATGATATTGAAATAGCTAACAACAATATTGGTTGAAACTTGACCTATTTTTTACCTTGTTGCAAAGATTTCCAAGGTAAGAATAGCAACAACACATGTATTTTGTTCTTATTTTGAAAATGATAATGTGAAAATTATCGTTGTATTGTTGATGTTATCAGTGACTAATAATAGCATTTAAAAAGAACAGATTTACAGAACGGACATTGCTAGCTATTTTGGTTAATAATGTTATTATTCAGCTATAAGGAATTTCAACCTACTTTGGAGTAAATACTTAACAATAACATTATCACGACAGATAAGCGCTGTTGCATCACTGAGATAACACGAAGAACCGGTCGTGCACAACCGGTTACAACGAACACACCGACATTCGACAATAATTCGGCAATCGCGACCTCGTGCACCAAATATTCATGCACGTTACAATTTTCTCGAACGCGAATGAACAACAATAAAAAACCGTATACTATGCTATAACCGTTTCCAATTACTATTATAATACTAGTGTCAAATGATATGGAACTATCGAAAAGAATTTATTGAACGTGTGCTCTACGTTCCATTTTCAAAAAAAAGTAAACAAACGTGACTTAAGTTAAGGTATAAATAAAGTTTCAGATAACATCAATGTATAATTTACATGGGAAAGATTCATTTTACTAGAAAATGTTTTCAAATGGCAGAATGACATAATCGAGATAAGAGAGGGAGAGGCTTCAGCTGGTATACATTTAATGATGTTTAAGTGTGGAGAACATGTCCCATTGAAGATATTCACGATTTGTACAATGATTCAAAACTCTACACCATATATGGGCAACGCGTCTGAAACTATGTTAATAAGCTATTTCCTACATGGGTAATGATTCTAAATTATTGTTACAATGTTTGATCCAATTATATGTGAATAGTAGTCAACCAAATATCGTTATTATGTAGATTTGTCAAAAGATATTATTTTTTCCCGCCGTTGCTCTAAATCAGGGTTGACGAAACTCTTCTTGTCGGAAGACCACATTCATTTATCTTAAAATCATATAAGGCCGCATTTAAGAAACATACATACAAATGTATGCCTATTATTTTGTAAATGAGAGAAAACAATGAAATTTATTTATTTAAATTTGGATTATTGAGATTTTGTACACTTGTACACAGAAACCCGGGTCGTTAGTGACAAAATACATGGAAGTGTACAAAATCTCAATAATCCAAATTTGATATTGAAATTCCATCAAGCACCCTCAGTCGATGTCTTAAATTATATTTATTTATTTGTTTATTTCAGTCAAAGAGCAGCACTTGAGACCCTATAAGGCCGCAGGCTCGTCACCCCTACTCTAAACCTTCAGGATTCCTTATAGCTAGGTGACAGTGGCAAAATAACAATCGCTTCAAATTCGATTTGTGATGTGACACTATCAAAAGATGAAAAATAATGTAATAGCATTAGTTATATCAAGAATGGCTAAATTTAAAATTAAATTCTTTCTTATCGGATCAGGTACATCTGAAATATGAAAATTTACCGGTGTAAAAGTATCGCGTATGACGTCATGATGGCCACGAGTTGTTTTATGTGTGCTACCATCATATAAAATTATAAAACATATGATAATACAATGTGGGTACTTAGGTACATAGTTATATATATAATTGGCGCTCTTTCATAATCGGTGCACGCGGGCACGTTAGTATATTGTAAAACTGCCGACCCATTCAATAAAAATGTAATTTCTAAACGTGAAAAACTAGTATTTTTTCATAAGATTCGTTACGAAATAGTAATATTTAGTCGTTTTTTCATTTAATCTGTAATCACACGTAAAAACAATTTTCAAACATGGAAGATAATTACAAAACAAGTGATAAACTACATGCTGTTGAGAAGTGATATTATGAACTCTATTCAAGTCAGCAATATTTGAATCCAACTATTATGGAAATTATTTCCCAGATGCATTTTTGAATACGTGATTTATTGAACAGATCACTGAGCAAAATATGAATAACGAGAACCCACTTTCAACATTGTTATTATTAGTAGAACGTATGGCGATTGTTCTGCGGATAAAGCAGTGTGGTAGGATAGGTATTTCCTTTTCCTGTTGCAGTAATGGCGCGGAAGGAGAGAACGGCGAAGCAATAAATAAACAATATTGTTTTCTGTGTTGACTCAATCACACCGGAATGTGCGTTTCAAAATACCGACCAAACTAGTCGGTTTTTCGACTCATTAACGCATCAACGAATTAATTATCAAAATCGATGAATTTATTCATTCAATAATGGACAAACGAAGCGATTTAATTTGAACGGATTCTTATTCGAAGCAAAAGCTTGAATTTCCCGGACAATTATATAACGTATGGAATCATTTTAATATTAAAATGTTTAGTATTGAATGAGTAGTGTGTATTAACAAGTACATTATATTATAATCTATCGTAATCATTTGGCCGGAGCACTAAGTTATCTCTCTATCTGCATAATGGCATCTCCTGAAACATCGTTGAACCAATTATAAAGTGCAGATTGGGCCAATTAAAAAATGGAACAAATCGAAAATACACACTGGGCTTAAATAAAAAAACAAAAGTTATACAAAGTTCGAATAGAAGTTTAATGAAATAGAGAACAATAAAATTTACGGAAAAAACTCACTCTTTTGTGTGAGAAATGATTTTTTGTTATTCATCGATTTTAAATTCAAATGTAAGCGATTATCGCATTAAATAGTGCATAAAACCGGTTTCAAACATGTTTTTTCGATTCTCAAAAATAAATACATGTCGGAATGACATACGTGTTTGTTGAACGGCTGATTCTTCAAAACGTGTGCCCCCGCTTAACCCCGACTGATATTTTTTAAATAATAATTGCGCAATAAATATTTACAAAACTGGTTGACATTGTTTACTTTGAGGAAAAGTAATTTCGTGAAACTCAAACTATGTTAATTGGCAAAGGCGTTATAAATATAAATGTATTTATCGAACACTTAATCAAGAAATGAAAATCAATTTCCTTCTCAAAGATTGTACGTAAGATATGACTTTATGACATTAAGGCGTGAGAAAAACAGTGTATATCTATCTCTTTATTACTGCGCCAAACCAAGATAAAACCGATATATATATATTAAAAATTCACTCGTTGATAGAAATAGAACGTAGACACACAGTTTGCAAAGCTCTGAACCTTGTTAAGTTCTTTGACCTTTATACTAAACAAGCAATCATCCCGCCAAAAATGCTGACGTATGAAAAAGATTATATTTTCAAAATTGGAACGCGATGCAAGCGACGTATATAAAGCCATCGATGTAATAATTGTTTTTAAAACATTGCATTTTATCACTTTATCTATGTGTTGTATATTGCAGTCATTGAAAACTGCTGACACCGTGTATGGAAATTACATATCACATGAATAGCATTATCTGTTTCACTTTCTGTTAAGTGTGTAACGATAAGAGTCTAAGATGCAAAACAAAATATTATTTAATGTCTTCAAAACATATTCATCAAAGTAGTTAATTTAAATATAAATAAATAATAAAAGCGAAAATTTAGCTAAAGTAGTTAAAAATACACAACACCATATTCATTTTACAAGGATAGATTGAATAACATGAGAATATAATTTATTATTAAAAAGAACAACGATGTCGGTATTATAGTTTTCGCCTTAGACTTTTTTTAAATTGATATTGGATTTAGGAAAACAGACATTTTTTATTGATACCTATCTAGCATTCTTCTGTTTTTTAGCTTTGGAGTTTGTTTGCAGCAAGGAATAATATATATCGATGATGTTTTGGCCAATTTATGTGACCCTCAAAAAATATGAAAATGAGTTAGTGATTGAATCTCATTTTAAAGACGACAGAGCAAGTCACAGCCAAATGGTGTAAATTAGACAAATAAATTGACCACTTTTTGGAAGGGAAACATGATTTTACATTGGTTTTAAATTTAAAAATTCTGACCCGGCCACTTGATGTGAGCCACTATTATATCGACACTCCCTACGTATAATCCCGTATCTGCAAACATGAGAATTTACAGGGGCGCATTTCGAAGATTCATAACGCAACTCACCGTATAATGATTTCGATAATAACAGTTTTAACTCTCTCCTGAACAATTTCAATTTTGAGGGTTACATCAATTGGCCAAAAAAACGTCGATATAAATAGATTCTATTATTAAAAGGAACAACGATGTCGGCATTACGGTTTTCTCCTTTGACTTGTTTGTTTAATTGATATTTGATCTAGCATTCTCCTGTTTTTTTAGTGTTTGTTTGCAGCAACAAAATATATACTCTTTACCGTTCACTATAACTACGTGACGCCAAGCTGTATTGCTTTTCACATTATGTATATACGATGTCAATACCACTGCACTCAAATCGAATAAGGGCCTATTGAGTGGCTGTACTGAAAAAACAAATTATGCTTATAAATAAGTTTTCAACATGATAAGGCAGTGACATAAATACAAGAAACTGATAAGATTTTATCGGTGCGTTAAAAGATAGTGAAATACTAAATGTGTGTTATTAAATACTTAATATGACGCCATGTACAATAACGGGATGCAGCAATTGCATCATTAGAATATAATGCTTGTTTCATATTATATAATGTATCCATGTTTTATTGGTCGAGCAGAAGATATTGCGTATGTGTACTAAGTTACAACAGCCTTCAATATAATATAAAATGCTGTCGTTGTAGCCATACATGCATTGATATCGTTAGAAAAATCAACGAAGTCGTGCACCTGCAAATACTTTGCAAATAGTTCATACAACTCTTACAGCTATATTTCAGATTGTTTGTCGAATGCACCAAGATTCAAGTATCATTAACAGATTAAACGGTAATCAGCAGTTTTGTTTCCAGAAGAAAGTTTTCATTTCTTCATTTTTCATGTTCTGCGTTTAAAAAAAAACAGAACTGGTCTTTTCTGAAAACGGATATATGAGTCGCTAAACACGCTCCTGGAAATTTTTCACAAAATACGTTTTTAATGTACGTATGTGCTCTATCAATTTTTCTAGTTACAAGTCAAAAATTTCTTCCTATTTCGTCCTCCGTTCAATTTCTGCATTCAAAATTCAAATTTTTTCCAAACATACAAATATCGTTTTTTTACACGATCTCGATCCTCGTTCTACACGGTTGACATGCTCCGACAAAACGACAGTGTAAAAGATTATTTTACTTCTGCTTTTACGCCGGAAGACAAAAAACAACTAAAATTATTTTAACTACTGCCTATACGAGTCTTTCGTGATTTACTCAAAACTCTAAAAACCTTCGAGAGCGTGTTTAGCGACTCAGCGACTCATATAAGAAGAAACTATTTGTACAACGACGATTTGACATCTTATAAGGATATAGAAAAAAATTAGACATGTTTCAAAAATGTATATAGAACGTGAAGTTGCATTTCGGCAATCGATTTAATTTCAATAGGGTATTGCATCAAAAGGACGCAGCCATTCCGCAACTTTCCGGACAACCTCATTACGGAGTATGACGTCTTGCTGTTGTTTTTGAGGATAATACGGGGAAAAAACACACGGTTATACGCTGATAGACTGCTACGGGCTCTCGAGTGTAGGCCCCACCATGCCGGCTGGTGTTTTACCAACCGACTAACTCCCCTTGACCTGGATTTTTGCCACAGCATGAAACGAAACAGTTTGCCGAGCGAATGTAGTCGCCGCTTGTTGAGTTTTTCATACTAAAATTACTCGCTAAATTTGTAGGGACGGGCAGTGTTAAGCAAACGGCGCTGGCGAATTATGGTAATGGTGTTTTTCTTCCTTGGCGATTATGCAAGTACGTGTATAATATTACACAGTAACTAAATATGCCGCACGAATAAAAACAATAACAAATTTCTTGCTAAATAAAACGACACTCAATTGTTTCAGATCAGCATAGTAGGTATGATATTCTCAACTCAAGTATGACGCTAAATATAATGACGTCGGGAATTCATAGATGCTTGAAATGGAAGTTTAATAATTTATACGTTCTTGAAAGTGTTTAAGGAAAAAGAAATTGATTAAATTCTCAATTAATACATAGTTATATCTTGACGACATGCACATTATTGTTTTGCATATATTGTAATAGGTATACTATAATATTATCATTCTAGTGTTACGATACCCTGAAACGTCAAATATTATATTCAATGATACAGTCAACACAGTCGACTGCTTTACCGACCGAACTGAAGTCGTGCATCCTCATCATTTGCACAAAAATTTGGCCACGGCGATATTGCAAATTAGCGGATGAGATATTACTTAGGTAATGTAGATTCGCAATGAAAGCAGGAGGTAGTTATTATTGTATTACACTTGCGAGATATCTTTGCATCAAATGATGTGGGTTAGAAGCAGTTGTATTCAAGCTATAATACGTAAACAAAAATATTAAACCGTATACACATAGGTAGTATTCAAACGGACGATACATTTCTGAATAATAAATGTAGCAGATATTTACACAGTGTTTGATAGTTTTCAAGTAAGATTGCAAGTGTATGATTTTTTGATATAATTAAATTAAACTATACACGACAGTTTTGCCGCAACGTATACGGGGTAGGCATAATACATAGATGACAGAATAATTTGAATTTAGAAGATCAAGTGTTCTTATCGAGAATCACGTGTGTTCGTAAATTGGTCAGATCTGAAATAATGCTATGGCGACAACGCAGGAAAAAAACTACATCGTTCTAGCGAGTTGCGTTTTGCCGGATGATGCAATTGCGAAACTTGCGAATTTTTCGACATGACGAATTCATAGCCTTTTGGTTCTGTTCGGCTTCAACGTAGGTAATGTGGTAATATCTGCCTACTAACTGAATTTGTATATGAATTAAAAACAGGCGCTACGAACGTGGCGGGATGCTAAATTTTGAAATCAAAACAATTATTAAATACTTGCACCCTAATTGTTTGCAAATATGATAGGCATATAAAACGTATTAGATGTAAAAAAAATTATAATGGATCTGTAAAACATCTCATGCGTAATCAAATGCGCAAGAATTTAAAACATTTACTGCTTAAATATTGCATGGTTTTACCTATTTATTCTTGCCATTTCCTTCTGTTATGTGCCGTTTTGTCGGTTACAATTTGTAAAAGTAAATATGTTGAAATTCGAAGACATCGTTCTTATTTTTAGCAATGATTTTATTCATAGCACTATGGGTCTTAATTCATTGGCAATAAGTATGTATTTCTGTTGATTGCTGCAAATTCATCTCACTCTAGTCTGTGAGCAGTTCCGATTTAATTCGGTGTCACGATGATGAGCTGCGACGATGAACGATGGACTCTTGAAATAATCGACGCAAGGTGAGAATTGGGAACCGTTTCAATACGCAACAGTTGAATGAAACGTCACTTTTAAAGACCCTGAGAGATTTTATAATAGATACCAGCATTCAAATATGGAATTACGATCTATTTATAAAGCACTGCAATAAATAGTTTATTACTAGCTATATTTTTTTTGTAATTCAATAGAACATCATTGGTCTTCTTGATGGTCTTAAAGTTTTTGTTGACCAATATTTTGATTACGCATTTGACAAACACGTAGTAAACTGCGTGAAAAAACGATGTGCTATTATTTTTTAAAATATTAATTGATGCTTAGATAAAAGTTTATATAAAAAATTAAATAGCCATAAACGTTATCCATGGACACGAAAATAATATGTTCTTGTTAATTAGCGATAAAGAATAGTAGTAGGAAAGTAATCAAATCTATTGGCGGGATAGGTTCAGCAATCTAAACGCCAATTTGGGAGGTTGCTCCTACGACACTCGCAGACACAAAATACTGTACATAAGATTAAAGTTTGGGAAGCAGTCTCGTGGTGAAGGAGGGAATTAAAGCGGTAATTTTGGATAAGAATTCGATATCGATGATCGTGTTTCACACGAAATGACTCGTTGTTTGGTAATTAACTGCAGAAGTACATCGAAGCACGAAAATCATTCGGTCATTGTAAGAAAGATGGATGCAGCGCAAATCGATCGGGTTTTTATTGCACGTCTGCATTTTGGTTGACCAAGCTATTCGTCATCGTCGGTCGGAACAGAGCTGCACCGAAAATGACGACGTGACGGCACGGTGGTGCACCTCCACCCGCCCGTGATCACTGAAACAACCGCGAAGTTTGTACGACTCTGCCACACAGCAGGTGAACTGTCAGCGTTATTGTTGTTTACAGCAGAGTAACGCTATTGTAAATAGTTTTTTTTTTTTTGATCTGGTCGTATTTTTAAGCGCAACCACGCAGTGCGGCCTTTGGTCGATTCATGCAGGGCCGATACCGAGCGCCGGCTGTTGAACCGATACTAAAAAAATGCCAAGGTATAACGATTTGCAATTGGGTCAGTGATAGTCAAAGATTAAACAAGTCGAATATGACGTCATGAGAGGCATAGTGCAAAAACAGAATCGTCCACTATGTTGCGAATCATCTGACGGGTTAAGAGTATTCTGAAATATTTTTGTAATAAATAAAATCGATAAAAACTAAATAAGCAACGCAATAGGTTTAAATTTCTAAAAATAACGTGTACGACTAATCACTACAATACCAATTTAGTTAACATGTTCTTTCCTTGGGATCATCATGTGATAATGAAGGGCTATTTTTTATGATTTTGTATAAACTAACAATACTTTAAGTTTATAATGTAAATAATATTTAATATAATGAATCAATAAATATATTTTTATTACCAGAAATATTTTTAGTGCTTTAAATGGATTTAAAAAAATTGTGACTACCTCATTTCACGTTTTGTAAAGTTTAATAAAGTTATAAATTAAATTGATTTGAAAATACCTAGTTTTAAATTCATTTATAATTTTAAATTTCAAATAATATAAAACTAGTTCCAAACGAGCTTCGTTGCGACAAACATTGAGAAACGCTATTATCGTATTAGCAAGAAATAACGTTTTAGTAACAGCCATGAGTTGTTTTTTCGTTTTATTATTGAAAATACTTGAAAATATTGTAGATTCAGGCTACCGAATAGCGTGAGGTGAAGGGCGTTCGGAAAAGACGCCATCGTAGGAAGCGCTGGGAGGTGGATCATGTTCGCAAAACCGGAAGGAATGGGTCCCAATAGGATACGGCTTAGGCGCGGCTTACAATGGGAGAATCCGGAATCTCTACATCAGGAAATCTACAGGATTTGAGATCGACAATTAAAAGCAAAGGGTCGTAACATAAGATCTAACCAAAATACTCACACGACGGCTTATAGTGTATTACTTAATTACTAGACGTAACATAGAAGACCGCGGATAAGGGCTTAAATCATAGTTGATATATTAAAATAACTATAATATCGATAGCCCAGTTCCATAGGACGATAAGTAAAAAATTTGATGTTTTGAGTTAAGTTAGCCATTTTCGAACACTGCTCTTCCACAGTTCCACAAAAGTACAGCTTGTAAAACGTAAAGGCTTTCTTTCAAAAGGTAGACATTTGCATATGGAAATCAGAAAAATCAAATAATTTCTCAGTTCCATATACATACTGTCATGTCCAAAAGATTATTTGATTTTTTAAAAAGACCCGCAGTAACCGATCACTGGACTCAGTTATCGATTGTGCGATTTATTCTTTATTAAGTACAAATTTTGATAACGAATGGATTTGATCGACAAACGGAAGTGAAGTATATATATGTCCGGCTCTGAGGTCTTTAATTAAAGTACTGCATTATGTATTCTCAAGTTTGTTTACATTTAGAGAAGATTTCCGGGTAACGCCTAAGTGGGCGCGAAAGCTATTAATTCTTATTACCTTTATGTATAAAAATTTGATTTTGTTATGACTAGCATAAGGTGAATGAATCTATTGAGTTCATCTTTATAATTTAGTGTAAGGCGGGGTACATAACAATACATGTCAAAATATCGTATTGTGGAAATATATTTTTATGAATCGTGGCGTTCCATAAAGAAACAACCTTTAATCCTAAAACTATAAACTGTCGACCACCTATTTGAATAAAAAGTAATACAAATAATAAGCCATCACTTTTAAAGTGTCAGTTTAGAAGAGTCAAAACTTTGATCGGCCATATCTTAAAACTGCCAATTTCTAGTTGTATCACTATGGAACTAGGCCAGAGATATGTCATCTTAATTATGGCTTTTCCTATATATCCAATATTGAATGTCATCTAGCTAACATCGACGCTTCGTATGGTTATCCATTAATTATAGCGGACAATGTATTTTATAGAACATAAGTAAACATAAAATATCGCAAAACAAAAAATATCTAGTTAGGAATTAGAGAGAAATGTTAAATGCACGGCAAAGCGTTTAATATGATTTAAAAAGATCCCGTGATAAAAAAAAATGTCTCGTGTAGCGACAGGTAGTTACTTACACACTTACAGTATAACAGAAAACGACGTAAAAACGAAAGAAAAGTGTCACGAAAACTTGTAATACGTGTGGCAACAATTTTCATATTAAAATATTTTTGGATGAACATCAACATTGAGCTGGCAAAAAATATCACAACTGAAACGTTTCCGTTCGTTATATTTGAAAAAAGAATGTTTGCATTTTGTACAAAAATATAATAATACTCCAGCAACACGTGCAGTTAATTTTCAATGACAGAAAGAAAGATAATTAAGTGTACATATTTTTTTGTAATAATAAAGATGGATAAATATTTGATTAGCAGCAGAGTTGTTTAAAATGTTTTTTATGCGACGAAATAATTGTTTACAACAAAAGCGTTTGTATAACGTCAATATAGTAATATTAAATAAATATATTTGTATAATTTAAGACATCGACTGAGGGTGCTTGATGGAATTTCAATATTAAATTTGGATTATTGAGATTTTGTACACTTCCATGGAAGTGTACAAAATCTCAATAATCCAAATTTAAATATATTTGTTTTAAATTTTTGTCACAGCTCACATAAAGTTACATACTTGAATTCAATATTGGAATAAAACTAATTATGCATATTATTATATTATTTCGTCGGTATACTGGGAAAAGGCGTTAAGTCGAAAAACCTTGTTTTGAGATAATCGACATTTAAGAAAATCATGAAATTGATTTAAGCTTCTGAATTTACATATCTTAACAATTATTTATTAAGCTAAGCTAACCATAATAACCAGATTTAAGTATTAGTTACTATTTTTATAGTTTTTTACCTATTTAGTTTTTTACTAATGCTGTGAACTAAATTATTACTTATTCATATTGATTTATTCAAATATCGTAAAAAAACAAGGAATATGGTTGAGTTTGTTTTTTCAAACGACAGGCCGTCCTAAAATCATCGCATTGCTTTTATACCTCAAAACACCCGATTTTCGACTTATCTATAATTTTGTACATCGATGATGTATAATTTTTTACAATGTCGTCCTCTTCGGTTGCGGTGTCCACGGGCTCAAATCAATACATTAATTCTTCAATCGATTTAAAAATTAGTGTTTAAAGGTATGGATATATGATGTCCACATTCCCTGCCTTCCATTCGATTCCAAAAAGGGTGCACAGCATGAGCAATAAGCCAACTGCTGGTGCTGTACCTTATATAATTCTTTCAAAAAAAGAGATTGAGCGACTGAATAACAAACAGTTCTCGTAGAAAAAAATATGTTGAAATGCTTCATAAGATGTACATATGCATAAAAAAATGTTTCATTAACTTTCTGAATAATTAGGCGCCCAAAATTAATGGAAATAAAAGACGTTATGAAATGCATGATATTCTAAATATATAGTCTTAATATCTATGAATAATGAATATTATATGATAATTATGCTTTTTTAAAATACGTAAAACATCAAAAACGATTATTAAGCTTAGTTGCTTTGTTATTAATAATTAGTCTCTAGTCAGTTTAAGATTTTCCTTTGTTATGTTATGTCGTACGTAAGGTTTCAATAACCTAGGTTTTTGACTACAAAGCCTATTCCGCTACACTTTAGAAATCACTGGAGTCGACCTTTCCAGGAAACTATACTTCAGCAGACGCCGGGAGTGGGGGGGGGGGGGGTCGGTTATGAAAATTTTAGTTTCGAGATTTTCCTACTCGCAGGTTTTGGCTTACGTGACTTCTTGTATCTACTCAAAACCGAGTTATAAATACTCTGTTTATCAATTCAATATTAAATAACGATATTTTAAACATATTAGGCTCAGCCGGGCATAACAACATTTGCTTAAGATATACATCGTATATTTAAAATTGAAAAATACTTCGAATATTTTAATATGGTTTGTTACAATGTAATCATTTCTCTCTAACTTAATTTTCTAAGTTACATGTCGTCTTATGAAACCATTTTACAAGATTTTTTACATATACCAATTGTTATATAACCTCAGGTGAATCTATAATTTAATATATGCCATATATAATAAATCGTATTTGCTTATTATTTTTCAAGGTCAACTCCACGGCAAAATTGTGTAAGCTGTAATTTTTTAATGAGACTTTTTCTGTAAAAATACTGGTCTTATATTTTTAGTTAGATATTAAGCCCACAAACAAACTCTGTAAAATAAAATGGTTGAGCTATGCGAATGAATCCCCATCTTGTATTAAGTGAAAAGAGTGTCTAGTGTTTTCAACGATTAATGTCATATTCACTCTAGAGTGTAGAGATATTGGGTAGCAATTTTGAGGTTGAAAAAAAGACATTTTTACAACCAAAATACTGTTGAAATATTATATTTTATTTGATACGCTCGAAATATGGAACGGACAAGGTTTATAGTAATAAAAATAAAAAGTACTGGTCTAAAACAAGAATAGGAAGAATTTAAAAGCTTTCATTAAGTAAAACAGTATATAAGGAATGTAAACAAGGGTGTTATAACAAAAGAAAGTTTTACAGATTCTCTATTTACTAAGTGAGAGTATCTCAATATTATTAATGTGATGGCCGGAAAGTTCTTAAAAGCTTCCCATCTATTTTTGATTTTTCCGGTGGCGACCGTGAAATTTTCAATGTCAGACATTTTCGCTATTGAATATACAGATTTGTATTGACGTTGAATAAAATGCGATTTTGAATATTTTTCACCCGGACAGGACAAAATTAATTTACGAAAACATTTTTAAATGTTAAATTTAAGTTCCGCTATTGACCATCAGAACTAATAAATCAGATGTTTTGTTGATAATAATGATCGTGGTTGTAATACTGCTGATGAAACTGTGCCTTCCACCTTAGCTTGCAATTCTAGCATAAATGTTTCATTGCTAGGAATGACTTTTTACTCATATTGGAAGTTTAATCGTCAGTTCTTTTCACTCAGATGCCAGTACAGTAAGTAATGATGGCGTGACAAATGGTAGTGATTGTTGGCCATTTGTTCAACGTCCCATCTCGCTTTAGGCATGGATGAATGATTTGATTTATCAAAAAAATGTTAAACTGTGTTTTGCTTAAACTGTCTATACTAAGATTATAGACTTTCATTGTAATGTTAAAGATTAAATCTAGTATTACTAAATAATTAAATTGATTACATGACTATGTTTTAAAACAAAGTCTGTCTAAAAAGGTATTGGTGAAGAACTGTGAGTGGCAGAAAAAATTCAGGGTGGGATTTTTTTACGTGGGAGGCCTAATATGCCGGTTATTTATCAGATTTCTGGCTACGGCGCGGAAATAAATACCTTCTTCCATTGCCGGAATCGATTAGTGAAACGCCTCTTGCGGACGAGGAGATTTATGATAACTAACCTGAATAAACGACATGGACTCTCAATAATCAAAAATAATAATTATGATAACTTACATAAAATTAATAAAAAACTATATGAAATGATAAGGCGCTTTACTATTTATTCACACATTCAGCTATTATTGTGTTGTAAAATTAGTACTGCTCTCATACATTCAAATTCACCATTGAAAATTGGAGATGCCAAGCAATCCTTGAAAAATATCAAAATTAAATTGAAAACAGAAAACAAACATATACAGACTATTCTTTTTATTAAAAATTTCTTAAACAATACGCATGATAACTACGCAATTTTTCGTATCTGTTTTAAAACTTATTTAGATAAAGAAAAAAATATTCAAACCGCATATGAATGAGTTATTGATAAATATATTGGACGATTGTCTAAGCTGAAATCGCGATTAATAAATTAACTTCGTTGGAGAAATGTTACTGAATTTTCTATTCGACTTGACAAGCTCTTTGACGCCGTTCCGCGAAAGGGTTGATAGAGTGAAAAGTGAAAATGGCGTGCGAGAGAGAGTGCCAGACTGCGCGAGCGAGGTAGGCAATAAGCCCCCGCCGCTTTTCACCGGAAACCCTCTCTGAAGCGAAAGTTTCTAGGTAAGGAAATACATCTTGGATGCTAGGCGGACAGAGGTGCTGTCAACTTGAGGTTGAATCGTATACTAATCGTGACATTTCAAAATTGTGAATCGATGACTCGATCCGATGATGAGTCTATATTAACTGTCGATACGTGAGGTAATAATTCGGGATTCGGGGAACTTGCATTCAAATACAGAATATTGCAATGTCTTGAGTATGAAACTGGATTGATATGCTTTTTTTAAATAAAACACACTTCATTTGTACTACTTTCACACATTAATAATGATCAGAACCATAATAATATGTGGAAGTAGTACAAATGAATTGTTTTATTTTTTTAAATATAATGTCTTTCCACCAAGAATTGACAGTTAACACCTTAAAAGGATTGATATGCCTAGAAGTTAACTATCTTTGTTCACTGTAGTCTTAAGGAGCAATCCGTTTAGCAATTAAGAATTTATTAGAAGCAATAAATGAATATAAACGTAATCAAATATATAAGGCAATACAAGCAAAATTGACGGATTAATTTAAGTAGACTAAAATGTTCAACTACATAAAACGATTAAAAAATCATTCGAATCCTTCGGAGTAATCGAAAGATCTAGAACGTTACAACTCAGCTACGGCTACGGGTATCGTAAAAATACGCGGAATATGGATATTCCATATTGTGATAAAACACAATATTAGAATACTGTATGCAATCATACATTTATCACGATGACAGAGCTGGTGTATGATTTAATGCTATCCATTTCTAGGGTGGAAAACTTTGCTAAGTACTATAATGAGTTGGAACAAGTTATTTATTGGTTTAGGTATCGGATCTGTTCGGTGGGCATTGTGGTGCTGCGACGAGGGTCGCGGGGGGAATGGGGGCCGGTGAGTAACTGGCGTCGGATCGATGAAGGCGTCTGGCCGGTGTGACGTCACGTCCGGGTGGCAGCTTTATTTCCGGAAAACTGTTCCGTGCCGGAGTGCTCGCTGATAACTTCCGGCTTTCGCTGTTTCGTCTGTATTGAATGACAGTTGACAGAATGTCAGTCTCTGTTGACTGTGTAATACGAAATGGGACGCATAACGGCAACATGGAGACTATCAAGGGTGGGGTCGGGATTACCGTACAGATTCTAAACCAAATCGAAACAAATTATCACTTTTGTGACAACAATGTCAAAAGGTGTTGTCTTTTAGGAAATACATAGAAATTGCGGACAATCCAACACTAACAGGACCAGGAAGCAATTATGATGCCACGAGCTCCTCATGATTTATTGTAAGATAACCTAATATATATTTATGTCCTTCCCGATTATTATACTGCCATTTACAAAACTTTCTATGGCATTTTTCTCCTTAATTATACGATTTCCCACTTGTACTTCGAATATTAACCCTACACTCTGAGCAATTATTAATTAATATCTAAGATTCATATCCCACCTTTCACAATACTATTATATATCAACACATCGAACGAATACCAGGTTTGTTTACTATATCATCAACAACTGTTGTGAAGTTCTTTTTTTTACGCAAAACGTTCAGATTATAAAATTAAGATCAGAATTACGATATCAAGAAGAAGCACCTGACGCAATAATAGCAAAGGAAGTTGACGATAAACTGAACAGACAAAATAAATGATTGGACGATAATGAGAATGACAAAAACCCTTTAATGAACGTGCATTAGAATAATAAGAAGCATTTCACAATTTGATAAAATTAATGTACATTTGAAAAATCAATAACGACAGAAAAACTACACAAATTACAGGTCGAAATATATTATTCAATTCCAAGGAGTTCAGGTGGATTTCAGAGCTTTCTTTTTTCTTTTGAGCTCAGTACTATTTTATACTTTAAGGTAGCGATTTTGTATGCATGACTATATATAATACTAGCAATAATATTTTTCGCTGTATTTATTGAGATTTGGAAAATATTATATTTATTATAAGCATGTAGGTATGGGAAAAGCATTTGGAGGTTTCAACTTCAAATGGTACACATAAATATAAGAATAGTTATCTGAAATTCTCTTTTTAAAGCGATGTAACATTTTTTTCTGGTCTCAAAAGACACACTTCTGAATAAGACATCGTCCGAGAGTCTCATGAATAAGTGATACGAAAATGGTACAAAAAATTGTCTACATTTAAATAATATATTTCAATGTAATGTCTTTTAAAGACGCCGATCACCAAAACAAATCCGTATTACCTAATAGTGATAGAGGATTCAACTTTTAAATTGTCTCAAGAAACAATTCAACTCACGAAGTTTAATTTAAGTACGGATACGAATTTTACCTTTGTCTCTAAACACCCCACACCACCGCGCGAAATAAAAATAAAACCGTTTCCGTGTATGGGTGGAACGTGACGCCCAATGTGGGGCACGCGATCAGCTGTTAGTTGCCATGCGGGTATAGCGCAAAACCGGCAAGGGCGGCACATTCCGAGTGCCGTTCGATACAGCCCCAGCGATTGGAGTGTGAGTTAACCACCTTCGAAATTAAACACTGCCGTTGCGAGGCTCGGAACGGTCTGTTCGGTTTTCTGGTATATTTGTACTTATATTACAAATATATTATTCTAAAAATTGATTGATAAGTGAAATGAATGTCTGATCACATCAATGGTGATGAGATAAATATATTTTTTTAAATAAAACAATTCATTTGTACTACCAATACTGCTAGTACTATCATTTGTATCAGTTGATAATGCTCGTGAAGAGAGAAACCGGTCCTGATCATTATTAATATGTGGAAGTAGTACAAATGAATTGTGTTTTATTTTTTTAAATATAATGTCTTTCCACCATTTGAATTGACAGTTAACACCTTAAAAATGATAAGATATTTTATTTACAGAAATAGAACACGACTGGTTATATATTTACATGTTTTGCAAAATTTTATATTATCATCAGTTGTAAATGCTCGCTAGCTGAACGAAATCTGTGGTCCTGGTGAAATAAATCCTGCAAAATTTCTGCACATGAAGGGAGCAAAAAAATTGAGAGCGTCGAATAGTTTTTTCATTACACACATCCATTTGTCGATTAAACGATACGACTGTTGGAAGTCTTAAGGATTTGTAAAGACCTAAGGAATAAATAATACGGGGTGGGGAACCTTTTCATATCGGAAGACCGCATTCATGTTTATATAATCCAATGGGGTCACATTCTAGAAACATCTATGAGATATACTATAATATGCGTGTTCATTACTTTTTAAATAAAAGAAAACTATGAAATACAAATTTTGATGCAGCCGAAAAGTAGCAATTGAGAACAATAATTGCTAATTTATTTAGCTATTTACGCCTAAAGCTATTATTTTGGTCAACATTTCCTAAATAGAGTAAAAAGTAATACACTTTTTGATGATGATACTAGAATTCTTTTCATTCGATATTCAAATTATTCTAACGGAAATAAACACGGATAATATTCACGGTGTGTAAAAGAGAAAAGAATTAAAACTTATATTTAAAATAATAATATGACTCGGCGCAGAAAGGGTTAGCCATGACATTGAATCTGCAAAGGGAGATCCCAGCCTACGTGACGTATCTTGGTGAGCGAGAGGGGCGGCAGGCAACAAGAGGTGAAAGTGCGAGAGCGAGCGAGACGGGCTGCGTCTGTGAGGCGAGTCGGGAAAATTATCGTTGCCGGCTAAGGAAAATATGATAAACTCTCGTGAAATAATTACATATGGGAATGGTAGTGATATCTACATATTATTATTATTATTCTATGTACACATTGAATTTTGATAACAGAGTCGTCAGGAATCGACTTTTCTTTTCGTATTATTATTATTATTTTTACGACAAACCGCCTTCTCAAGGACATTTCGTCAACGCCAAGGTTATTTATTTATTATTTGTTTTTTAAAAGCTTAAGGATATAAATAGAGTAAAACACTTTATAATAGCTACTTTAGCGTTTCAGTGTTATAATAGACAATACGTGCGTGTTAAAAGATCAGTTCTATGCAGATTTGTATAGTATTACCAATATTACTTGGCCGCCGCCGAATTTGGAACTAGAATAATTGTCACTCTAGAATAAATTTCTCCAATTGCCATTTTATGCAAAATAAATATCTTGGCTATTTTTAATGAGTATGGTAATATTCTTAACGTAACGGTGGCACCCTCACTAACGGCCAAGTTAAATTGGAACATCTATAACATATTTAACTTAAGACATCGACTGAGGGTGCTTGATGGAATTTCGATATCAAATTTGAATTGTTGAGATTTCGTACATTTCCATGTATTTTGTTACTAACGACCCGGGTTTCGTCTTTTAGCATCTTCGGGTATTCGAGTACAGTTGTGTGACAAAATACGTCGAAATGTACAAAATCTCAACAATTCAATTCAAATTTAATATAACGTATTTATTTTGGATATTCGTGAATGCGTTCTGCAAAGGCGGTCGTTAATTTTTATTTTTATTTCTTCAAAATAAAACTGTGCCTGTTGAATCTGACCACGTGCGTCTCGGCATCGGATTAAGGAATTCGGTGTGTATTCTTAATGTCACTATATTATGATTCTTTAAAATAATTTTCAATTTACGTAGTATGCGACATACGGCTATCTTGTTTACTCTTCTTTAAGACACGTGATATGTGAGATAGAAAGAAAAATAAAGACACGTTTTCGCTGGATACTTTACTGTTTTGCTGTGACCAATCTATCTCAAACTATCTATCGATAGAAAAGAATTCACGATGATAAAAGGAAATACAGTTAAATCAAAGGTCGAGACATATTACCTATTGTGATATGCAAATTAAAACGAAAATTATGCTTGTTCGGTTTAATAAATAAATTATTAATAACGTGTGACGTGATATTAAAATAGACAGGCCGTTGTTTAAGCAATATAAATTTAAATATTTCATAACGAATTCCGACGTAAAATTTTGCTACAATATTCATTTGTTCGTCATAAATTTCCATACAGAACGTAGCTAGTCCGCAAGGTCTGTGAAAAGGAATTAATTCGTTTCGAAATCGACCCCGAGGTGGGCAATGGTTCTCGCTTTGGCTTCAGTTCAAAATAAATACAACTGTTAAGGTAAATACATAATAACTCTACCTATTCCGGATGCAAATCGAGAAGCAACGCACTTTCGAAAATGGCAGAGGTACAACCGAACCTTTCGCAACGTTCTTCATTACACCGGCAATAATAAGTTTGACGTTACGATTGATAAAAGCATTTATTCGTGTTCACATTGTGTGAACTTTTTCAACACACGGGATGCGGAAACGGCCGGAAAATTGTAGATGATATTCAATGATAGCGAATGGTTATTGTACAAGTACAGTTTCTTTTATGAATGAATATTATATTGGGAAGGGACCGGGGTTTGTTTTGTGATGGTTATCCCACAGTTGTAGGTTTCAGCTTCAGAGGTAACATAGCACAAAAAAAATCTGGAATTACAGCTGACAGACAATGCGCTAAATACTTTGAAAATTGGAAAATCATACGAGATAAACTCGATGACAATTTTTATAAGTCACTCATGTCCAAGATGACAAATTTTAGATTGAAAAAATCTAAATTTGATATTGAACTTGTTGGGACTTGAACGAGGACCCGCCAGATCGCTAGGGCAAAGCTCTTACCACAAGACTACATAAGCCGACGAATAATTTATACATATATATATTCGACATAATAGATTCAGTAGTTTAAAATCTCCTGTTTTAGAGATGAAAATGATAGAAGAATGTGGTTAGGACAGGGCTAGAGGTTAGCCAACGGCACGGCAAATGGGATATAAATATAATGAATGACTGTTTTACATTTTAGTATATCTTTACGTTTTTTACTTAGTTCTGCCTTATGAAATAATAATATGTGGTAATATCTTGAATGCGGATTGTTTCCGGTTTCGTAGCTCCCCCCGCAGTTGAAAAATCTCAGATGGTATAAATTTGTATTTATTAGTAATTATAATAGATAATTTAATAAGTGTATTCGATTACCAAATATAATAGTTTATATAATATATTTATATATATATATATATATATATATATATATATATATATATATATATATATATATATATATATATATAATATAAATAGATAAATGGATCTCTGCCAAGTAAACATATATTGTACATCTACGTATCGTGCCTATTATCAAATCGTTGAGTGATTAAAGTTAGTCCATATAAAATGAACAATAAGTGAATATTTTCATACAATTTACTACGAACTGAGCTGTCCACGAAAGTTGTTGTACTTTTAAAGGTTAAGGTAATGTATTTGACTGCACAGTATTTTCTTTCCGTATATTTAATGCAATTAAAACGCAACCCTTTTAGAAAAAACAAAAAAAAAATGTGGATAGTCGAAAATTTCACTTCTTCCGAACTACGGTCAAAGGCAACTTTTTTCGCATAACGGAATAGTGAGTAAGTAAGAGGGGAATGAACCAATTGACCAAAGAAACATTACCAAAAATAATGAAAGCACTTTAGGGTAGCAATAAAACAATAAAATATAATTCTACCTTTAGAAAAGCTAACGGTATCTGCGATGGTGTTATTACTGCTTTCCTCATTTCTTATTTTATGGCTGTGCAAGTTAAAATATTACGACAAAACAAGCAGTTACGTATTAAAAGAACTTAGCGGGATGTCTAGTTTTTGTACCCACACAGAATGCCGTTGCTCCATAGATAATTTTTGCAATTCTATTGACCTAAATTTGTTTTGTTCCGTGCTAAAAATTCGCATGACGCTTGGGACATTTTGACGTTGTGCAGCAACAGGTAAAGCACACAAATAAAATAAAAACAATTCAGAACAGGTAGCTAGTTATTCTGGTTACAAGCTTTGTATAATCATTAGTAGGAAGACTCTTAGATTAAATATTTCATAATAGAATCGCCAATCTGATGTATATTATTGCGAATTTCTATTACAGAAGATATATAAATCCCCACAAATGAATTAGATCTGTATACACTCCCTACGTATGATCACGTAGGTGAAAAATATGTGATTATATATCATACATTTTCGTTGTCTACGCACTTAGTTCTATGGGTAAGCATCAAACAACAGGGAAAATTAGATTAAAAATAGTAGCACTGTCCGAATTTTGAAGAAGATACCTACATGTTGTCGTTACTTTGCACGTGTCGATCATTCATTGATTTTAATGGATGCAAAAACGAAGAACAGCATTTATTTCCAGTTATAAAATGATGGAAGACACTTTTGACTGAGATGAGTTTATTTATACGATATTAAATGCTACCCGTTGTAGATATTAAGTCTTCCACGATACAATTTTCTTGAGTTTATGATTTTTAATTTGTTTGATGCAGAACTGCATGTGGAAGAATTTAATACTAAATAAGGCTAACCTGGAATACTGAAAACTTCTATTAAATTATATTTAAAAAATCTATTCAATTTCAATATCTTTTAATAGATTTCAGCTTGCAGTCGATTTATTTTAGTAATATCAACATTAACTTACATACAGACTAAAAACAAAATGTGAAGGAAGAAATAAGTATTTTCTATGGATTCGACGGTAACTTTGTGGAAGAAATAAGTATTTTCACATCATATTATACCTATCTGGAATCAGCAAAAATCGATAAGCTCAGGTGACGTTGATAGTTTTTTTTATTTGTATGAAGTCTAGAGTTATTTGTTTAGTTACAGCTCTTGCGAGTTTTTTCTGTAATTTTAAAAAATATGTAAGTATATGTTTGGTTTTAATTTTTTTCTTCCAAAAGTTTTATCATCAAAAGTGTTCCATCACCTCGAAAAGGTTAAGAACCACCTGACTAGATTAATTAAAAGGGTTTAATTGGTTACAATCTTTAAAAATATGCTAGCCATTTTAAATTTATGAAATAAAAAAACAAAAACAATAAATGTAAATACTGTTTATGAAAATTACAAATTTGTTCTTGCGGTGTGCCGCGAAATTTTGCGGAGTGCTTAAGTGTGCGTTGTGTGAGGAAAGGACTGATTTACTTGATTCATATAATTAAACGTTAGACGAAATGGGCGTTCATTAAGCAGTCTTTATTGAGAATTCACTCCTAAATAATAATTCAAATTGAAAGAGCCGCTATTCAGAGAATACAGATAAATCTAACCACCTTATACAAAAATGCAGTTACCAGTCTACCTGTGGAGTTTGTGATTGTTCGACTTTTTTTTTTATGTATATTATTTATTTGAGGGTAGTTTTTTTGCAAAGGTAGAGTGAATTGTTAAAAAACGCGGGTGCAGTTTTTTTTCGCAATGTCGGTGATTCTTTTGTTGGAGATAAGAATCAAGGAAACGCCGACAGGTAAATAGCGTGTTTATTCTTTACGCAACATTAAAAGACTATTTATTTGAAAAGGTAAGTAAAATATTTTACAAATAAGAAAAATACGCATTTACAGTTGGGAATATGTCAAAACGAAATTGGCATAAAGTTATGATGGCGCTTTGCTTGCGGATGAAGAATATTTATAAAACACATTAATAATAATATTATCTGATCCAGTGACGCAACTAAAAAGTTGATCCCGCCTAACAATAATATTTAAAAATATTAAATTTATAAATCTCAATGAATTGGACAACATAATGATACTGACCTATTTGAAGATAACTCAACATAAGATAATAATTTTAAAAAAATAAAACAATCTGTTCTGCACTACTTCCATATTTGTATAATGATCGAGACCGGTTTTGATAACCCCAAGCATTATCAACTGATAATGATCTGATCAATCTGTTGATAATGCTTGCGATGAGAGAAATCTGTCCTTATCATTATAAAAATGTAGAAGTAATGGGTACAAATCAAATTGTGTTTTATTATTTTAATATATTTCTTTTCCATGAAGAGATTAGTTGACAACTTTCAAGTGATTAAGCACGATTTTGAAATAAAGTTGCAAATAAATTAATGTGTGTATTAGGTAAAACATGAAATTGTCAATTTACTATAATAATATAATATATCGACAGTATTTTGGCTAATTGATGTAGCCCTCAAAATTGAAATTGTTCAGGTAAGGGTTCAAACTGTTTTTAAAATATTATACTGTGAGTTGCGTTATGAATCTGTGAAATGCACTCATATAAATTCTCATATTTGCAGATACGGGATTATACGTAGTTCATATAATAGTGTCTTAAATCAAGTGTTCTAGGTCAAGTCATCTCGGGTTCAATTCCCGGTGTGGACAGTTTTCATAAATTGATATTTCAATCGATTTATAGATTTCTGTTCGTAGTAGTAGAAGTGTTTGTGTTGTCTAAAACTCCCTCCTCACCCACTCATCCCATCCTCACGGGGCGTAGCGAGAGCGATTAGCTAACCATTAGTCCTGTCCTAGCCCTATCCTTCTATCCCTACTCTCTTCGATAAAGAGAGGTTGAGCAACTGAAAAAGCAACAGTTCTCATAGAAAAAATTCTGTTGAGATACCTGAATTAGGAGACCATATGCTCCACGTTGGGAGCGGACATGGGAAAAAATAAACTGCTGGGGTCAGAATTTTTAAGCCTAACACCAATGTAAAATGAAGTTTCTCTTCCAAAAAGTGATCAATTTATTTTTTTAATTTACATCATTTGGCCGAGACCTGCTCTGTCGTCTTTAAAATGAGATAAAATCATTTTCGTATTTTTGATGGTTACATCAACTGGCCAAAAAACAGTCAATATATTATGTGTGTTACAAAATAAGCAAGCAGGAGTACATATTGGTTATATCTCGCGTTCACGACTAATCACTTACCCAGGACTGACGATTCATACCTTTAATAAAATATAAGATTCATTGATTGGTCTAACAGTGAATACATGTAAGCCTGATAATGTTGTTGTTCTTGTATTCAAACCAAGACATAATATGATTGTTACGCTACTAATGATTGCATTTAATTGAATTACGATTCCTTTGTAGGTATAAGATTTTATTATGCGAAGAAACCTTGATATGACTTGTGACACCTAAATATGTGATCACCCGACGTTTCGAAATCATGTTATATGTTTCATTCACAAGGGTGTTTTGTGATAAATTATATTATTTTCTCGATTTTTTGATCCAATACTTCAAAATGGGACCAACTACAGCAATATCTTCCCAAAAACATAACTCTATGAATACAAATCGCGAAAACACAAACACTTACTTTTGCTTAAATTTATGTGAAAACTTGTATTTGAGGGTTAACTGTTATCTTAATGACGAAAGCACGGACTAAGCCATAAAGAAATACGACAAACGAGTGGGATTTTAGGCCATTAAGAAAGCAGAACACAAAAGATTGGCAAATAAATATGTTGCCATTTTTAACGTTTTTTTGTCATTCTGCAAGTAAATTACATTAAATATGTCAGCTGTAATGACAACACGGTCGGCCATTGTTTGCTGTAAATTAACTGCTAGGAATGGCATTAAAAATTGTCTCATTGTAATGATTATTATTCTCAATGCAAGTGTTGCAGTGGGTAAATAAATATGACAATATGACACATGGCATAGTTCATGGAATGACATTGTCTGCGAGAAAGAAATTTCGCTGCAGCTCTCAGACAGGGAGCGCTAATCGTGGAACGGGGACGGAAAGTGGTACGCTGCAAATTTTGTAGACGGTTGATTAACCGTTAAGTTGTATTTCAAGATATGAAAAGTTTAATTATATTCAAGGATAAGGTGCAGGGTCTACGACAGACGTTTTGCCGACCTAAAAACTGTTTTTTACGTATTTGATTTTGAACATTAAAAATGCAAGGGTGTCCTTTTTAATTTTTCACTACAGGCGATTACCTACTGCGCGTATGCGTAACGCTGACACTAGGGCATCTAATCCCGGACCCCTTTTACGATCCCAGGATTGGTCATTAAGTGTAATTTCATGTGTTAAAGTGCACGTTTAAAATTTAATTAATTTGTGTCCATTATTGCTTCAATTAGAATGTATATTTGAGTAAATATTTTTTTGGGCATTAGAATGGTTGTTTGGTTGATTAAAATCAAACAGTCATTTACAAAAAAAAAGAAAAATATTAAAAAAAAAGCTTAATGATCAAAATAATTTTAATTTCTTTATTGCATTATTATGGTAGGTTTTGCCAAATGGTATTCAAAAAGAGAACATGTCCTTCAATTTGACTTTAAAACATTGTCCTCCATTCATTTAAGAAGCGGTGATTTTGTTTCAATAAAATCTTGTTGCAATTGTTATGAACAAATTTAGTTAAAACATGATAATGGAGTAGGCTACAAAATCGCGTGGGCCGCAAAAATAATTGCGATTAGAAGCCCCTGCACTAGGCCGAGAATTCGCAGTTAGTGCAGTTTACAAGAAATTCCTGAGAACTGCAAGTGCACGTCTTTTAGAAAGTGGAATATAATATCACTAAGTAGTGAGGCGCTTAGAAAATGAATGAAATTGCATTATAATTAAGCGTGGCGGCAAAACTGCAACTTGCACTTGAGATAAAGTCGTTGGAAATTATTAGTTTTGTTGTTTTCATTGCCAATTAGTGCGGTGACATAGAAACTCGTAAAGCAGTCAGATATGGCGATTATTGAATCTTTCGATCAAGATTCGAATCAGATCAATTCGAGACGCGTTGACTCAGTTAATAAATATTCACCTGCATGCCAAAAGAAATAATAAAGTTTACTCATGTAACGGCGGGGTGCTAAGGTAGTGTAGTGCAAATTGTTCATGATTAACGAATCACTATCTTCCCAAGGTATTTAATGTTGTTCCGTCCGTCAGCAACCCACTACGGATTTACAGCCCTTACTGGGTCTTTTATCTAATACACCAGCACACAGCGACTCATAGAAGCTTTCCAGCAGTACTGTGATTATTACAGCACATATATATTATTTAAACGCACAGATGGCATAGCAACCATGTCCTAGGTAGCTACTAGTAATAAAACCTGACAAACATTTGAAAGTGTTTAATTTTTTCAACATGATAATAATTCTAAATGTTTACTGTATATTTTTTTAATGTTTAATCATTTATAATAAATCCTTTCATAAAACAAATAAAGACGTTTACTAAAGGTGCATCCGATATATTTGACCTACATTTTAACATTACAAATATTCAATGTGGCCCTTTTATTGTTCGTTAAATAAGAATAAATAGTACAAATAAATGCCTAAGAAATAAAGCCAAAGGCGCAAGAGGGTATAATATATATCCTGATCGCTGAAAAAATCATCCCTTAGTCGCTATAAAAAACGCGAGGGATAAAAATGAACCGTTATTTAAGGACGGTGCGGAAGAGAGATTTCGATGAAAAAATGTAGAAAAAAAGTATTTACGAATTACATCGGCGGCGTAAGATTTATTTCAACATTAATTAGTATAAAAATTCTACTACACAAGGAGTTTAAGGCACGATGATCTATGCAACCTTTGTACTAAGAAGCTGTATTTATTCTTTTAAGAAGAGTTGTTAGGGGTAGTTTTTTTCACAAGAAATACAATGTTTAACCCATTTTTGCTGGAATTATGTCAGATTTTATGTCATTTTGCTTTTAAAAAATGCTAATAAAAAAAAACATTTATCGCTTCGAAAGGTTAAAACCTGAAAGAATACGGCAACAGACACTCCCGACGCTTTCCAGACGTTGACTGATCAGTTGGATATTGTTTATTTGAACGGTAGCAATTGAACTGAAACACTGGGCAAAAATAGTTTGAGAATATTTACTTACACCTTTCGACGTACGTAATTTATCAATATCAGTGATTGAAACATAAAACGACTTCTGTATATACTAGACCTACACTTCGGCAATAAACACCAGAACCAGTTTCACTTAATACATCCAACGGATTGTTAGCAAAGATTTATAAATTATAATTGCTTATGTTTTAATCAAAACTGGTGAACTTAAATAAAAAAAGTGTACATTAATTCTATTTAGATTATATTCTTACTAGATACAGTGAAAAGGCCAATAATGAAGTATAATAAATATAATTAAAGCGTGACTTTCGATAGAGTAGTACAAATTTGAGAATCTGCATATTTATCAATAATTTATCAATGGTGGTGGGCGTGGCCTTGCAGTACGCCACTGATATAAGATTGCATTTTTTTGTCCATACATTATGAAACAGGAGACTTTCTTTTGGGTCAGGTAAGGGATGTATGGCATTTCACCTTTTTTGTACACATCAATTTGAATAAAAGTGGTATATCTAACTTTATCATAAGGCGTAGAGAAGAAAAAGCACCTTTCCACGATGAGAACAATCTAAACCGGTTATCAACGGACCTGCACGTGCTTTCTGAGTTAGCTGTCATCATCAGCAGGATATTTGACGGTGTTTGAAAGATAACTAGAAATATCATCGAAGCTTTAAGCTTTGTCTAATTAAACCATATCTGTATTTGGTGGTATTTAAGTATAAATTGGCAAAAGGCGATACGGTAAGCAATTATGGTAGCATCTTATGGTGATAATATCGATGGTGTTTTGGCCAATTGATGTAACCCTCAAATAATACGAAAATAAGTTAATGATTGGATCTCATTTTAAAAACGACAGAGCGGCTCTCGGCCAAATAATGTAAATTAGAAAAATAAATTGACCACTTTCCGGAAGGGAAACATAATTTTTCATTGGTTTATGTTTAAAAATTCTGACCTCCCCACTTGATGTAAGCCACTATTATATCGGCACTCCCTACGTATAATCCCGTATCTGAAAACATGGGAATTTACAGGAGTGCATTTCAAAGATTCATAACGCAACTCACCATGTAATGTTTTAGATAAAAAGAGTTTTTATTCTCTCCTGGACAATTTCAATTTGAGGGTTTCATCTATTGGCCAAAACGTCGTCGATATGATCCACTCATGAAGCGGATACACATAAATAAGCTTCACAGCTTTTGGCAACTCGTCTATCGCAGCAATATACGGGAGACCACCGATACTATAGGTAATTAAACCGTTGATATTTTTTATGTACATACTTCATAACCGTAGCGATTCAATAACGAGCCTCACTTATTGCAAAGAGTCTTCTTGTATAACTGTATCTATAATCTATTGAGAACAGCATCTCATAAATAAGACATTTAAGTATGGCTTTTTTTATTTGTTAATTCTGCTCTTACGATTATCATAAATATGAAGTGAACAACAAATCGATATGGCAGGCGCTTTAAGGGTAATGGCTTCAGATACACACAACATATGATATGGGTTCAAGGTTATTCAAAACGTGGAAGATAACAGTATGTGTACCTACCTAAGTACACTAAGCATACACTCTGTCGATAATACTTTCATCATTAGGTACTATTTGTATTGATGGTCTCTCTTTAATATGATGGAGCTATCGCAGGATAAAAAGAGACGACACGGATATGAATGCTTCGTATTATGAAAGACATTTTATCGGAGTTAGTATTTTATATTAACTTTAGGTAGGTATAAATAGAGATACATTTCCGGCATTTTGAGATGAAAGCTTCGCTTTCGAAAGTTGAGCGTGGAATTATATATAAAATATTTTAAAGCTGCCTTCTTCGAATAATTTTCTATGTATATTTATTTGCTTACAGTTGGAAATAAGTGAGCGGATGGATTTTCGTAGTTAAAAAATTAATGAATCAATGACATAATTTATTTGCCCAACATGTTGTATAGATTATATGAGTAAGTGATGTACAAAACGTCAAAAAAAGTAAGAAACAATTTGTGGAAATGCTTCTACGTTTGAAGCTATTTTTGATCGACTTAATATTAAAAAAAAACAGTTACCTAGTGAATTGTTTTACTGCAGACATTGAAAAAACTTAGTAATCGCATCATCAACTGCAGTGCTCTGCAACCTTTTATTTCCACAGCACACCAAAGTTTTCCTCAGGCGACCGTGGCACACCACGCGCGTGCAATGAGTTTCTCTCTTTCTCGCTTAACGCATTTAAAGTGAAGGGTGCAAGCGAGATATGAAGGCATGCTGGCGCTTGCTCTTTTATCGTAGTTGCTTTCATACAAGTAAGGCCGTGTGATATTGTGTGAGATAAATACATCCACTGCACTGCAGATATTAAACTTTTCATTTGATAAATACAATGCAATGAAGTAATGTGTCGCGGCACGCCTAGCATAACCTCACGGCACACTAGTTTGCCGCGGCACAGCGGTTGCGGAGCCCTGATCTGTTGAATATACCTATTATATGACATTTGAATTAGCCTTTATTTGGTATAAACGTATTGCATTAAATTCTACATCGATCATTTTTGATAACTTTTAGACAACTTAAAAATTTGATTTTTTCATTTTAGTTCAAAAGCTTTGTATTAATGTTGTCTGGCAATACGTGTACACATGTTTCAAGTGATTTAAAAATGATTAATTACACTCAACGACCATTTTCTCTTGAGAAAACTTTGAAATAAGAAATTAATTAATGAGATACGATAAATCTGCTATAAATCATTCTCATATTAATGACATTAATGTATTCGTATTGTTCAATAAGTGTTCATTGTTGATATAGGTGCATAGCTTAGCTGTGTTATAAGTTATAACCAAAAAACCAGCAATGACCTATTCTTGACCTACAGACGTACAGAATGAGACATCTCTATTTTATTACAGGGCAACTTTACAGGCGGAAGTGACGTAGACTGCCTTTTATTAATCGAGTCATGAGTTTTATGGCTGTGGATAAATGAATTTATCTGGTCGTCCGAAAGGGCGCAGGTTGTTTTGTTTTTTATACTGGCAACATAGATTTATTTATTGTCTTATTATGTTATAAATTAATATATTTTTTTGTTAAAATATTACTATAGGGTAGAGTGACAGATAAATTATTAATTTTGAGTTGTCGTTTACATAATTCATTGCATTTATAATGTTCAAAATGTCGACGTAAAATCGCTTGAAATAATAGTTTGATTTTTAAAGACAAATGTGTGTTAAAGAAGATTTATCAATATCGCAAGAGAGCTTATGACTGAAATCAAATAATAAATATTGTGAGCTAATGTTGCAGGAAAAAGAATTGATAAATAATGGAGAAATCAGCATCTTTCTTGTTGTCTGTTCATAAAAATATGCACAATACAGGAAGTATAATCCAAAAACAGTAGTGTCACATCCGCAGCCCACTAATCTGCTGAAATATGCAAATTACTAATAAAACAATCAAGCAAAAAAAACTGTACTTGTCCACTTACAATATCGTTTCATGAGGCTCTTCTTGTAGGCTTTCCCGCTCTTCTGAGGGTCATCGGAAGGACTGAGGCGACCCCCGGAGTCATCGGACTCCGTTCCAGAATCACTAGGATGCCTCACAAACTCCCTGGGATCTCTGAACTCTCCAGGGACACCCATAAAATCACGGGGATCCCTAGCTACAAAGTCTCGTGGATCCCTAATAATATAGTCTTTTGAATCCTTAAAAGTATCTCGCAGGAAGTTGTTGGAATATCTCGCGATGAAATCTCTTCGCTCAGCTATTTCTTCTCGCTCATGACTTGGATAGTGAGATGTGGGTTCTCTTGCGAATTCTTTAACGGTGATTTCTCGAGGATGCCTGAAGAATTTTTCTTCTTTTGCGGACGTGCTGATGCTGAGGTCAAGAGGAGTTTCGCAGTCAGATTCTTCCTGATGATCTTTATCAACGATTTCAGGAGTAACACTCTTCCGTTCTATCCTCATATCTTCTGGGTCACTGTCAAAGGACGGTCTGTCAACGAATTTTCCTGAACTTGTGATGTGTACTCCTACATCTTGCTTAAATGTTACTTGTGAGAGTTTGGTTGCTGACAATGCAAGTTCACGGTAGCCGTTTTCAATGGAAGAGGCTGATGATACTTCCATAGGTTCATCGCGAGGGTACATTTTTCTTCCAGCGGCTGTGACTGTGACAGTGGGGTCAGAGGGCAGCGGAGAAGTGCGGTTGGGTCCAGCAGAATGAACATTTCGTTCAGGAAAACTTCTGATGAAACGTGTATCCATATTTTCAACACTGTGACTTCTGACCATCATTTTAGGTGAAGTAGGTCTATGATCTTCGAATGAAGGTTTTCTTTCGGCATATTTAAGGAACGATTCCCTATTAGCCACCGCCGACTTCATGTTTGAAATGTAATCAGATTCTGCCTTTTCTGAATTTGTAGGAGATGATGGCGGTGGAGAAAACCGGGGAACTTCAGCAGTGAAGGTTAATCCACAGGATTGCCTGGTCTCCGTACCCATCGGATGCTGTTGCAACAGCATCATCTTTTCTACTATCTGTGATTGCATTAAATAATCCAGTTATATCCCAAACCTCAACGTCTATCGAACAATTTGTGAGGAATAGGACGTCTTCATTTTACTTTCCATTATACGAAAGTATTTTTTTACTTTTACAATCGTTTTTAATAATAAATATAATATATATTTAAATTATTTTGAACAGACTGATATGATTATTTGTTTTCTTTTGTCAACTTGTAGTCAACCGCACCCTTCGAAATTTTGTACGCTGAATAAATATTTAAAAAGTATCTTCTACCGGCAGAACTGTAAGTTATCCCAAATTCCGAATATTCTTGTTCCAAATTCGAAAACTACCACTTGTTGAATTTGATTTGTTTTTGTTTTGCTCAGTGCATCTTTGTTTTTAAATGTTATTTGTTGCGCGTATGTATTTCAGTGCTCAAATAATTTATATATTAAGTATTGTGCATTAAAACATTTCGGCAAAGTCAATATTGATTCGGCTGTAACTACCGTTATATGATAAGATAATGAATAAATACACTTCAGTAGAACCGAAAATCTATCGTGTTTGTCACAACATAACCCATATGTTCAACTGAAAAAATCCGATATGTGTTTTCACTACGTGTGTTATATTTAACGAAAGTCTGTCACATGAGTATCTTTACCGCTCGTTAAAAACACACATGCACAATTTTACACAAATCACAGCAATAAAATCCAGTGTCACGATGTCAGTACTGGAAACTGACAGTGAAAAAGTCGTCGATACAATTTTCACAGTATAAATAAATATCCTTTCTTTGCGTAGTTAATAGTCACGTCAAAATATCACAAAACTCAACAATGTCAATGTTTATATTATCCAAGACATGTAAAATGTATTCATGAATTCTTCCACAATTAATCACAAACAATTACGAGTTAACACAGTTCCAATATACTATTTTCAAGAGTCCATAAACGTAAATACTTTTATCACAATGATAGTTTATTCTCGAGTTTATATCGAAAATAAAACGAGATTCCTGACCTGACTCAAGCAGGCGATCGTCACTTAGAAGACAACAAACATTTATCCAAATTGTGCAAAATGTTTTTGTTTTTATTTAGATTATTATAACAGATTTATATTATAATAATGTAATAATTTCAATGAAAACTAACGTAGATTTTCATCAAATAAAATTTGTTAAATTCCGAACATAGATTTTCTTTCGATTATAATTTTCAATCCAAATTATTATTTGGAACAAAATGTTGCAACGAATTTCCCGCCCGGCGAGATGGCGTTCTGGCGAGCGACTAACCGACTCAGCTGTCAGTCTCGATGGCCAGTGCGAAAATCGAGAGATGTTCTTTTTTCGAATTTTCAATTTGTATTCTTTTTGTTATGTATCGTGTTATTTGGCACGCCGAGTCACTCTCATGCGCCCAACCTGAACGCACAGGAAAAACTGATTCTTCGTTGTCCCACATTCGGGCGAATATGTTGGCCGGCGCTGCGTTCGGGGAATCTCGGCCGACGTCGGTGACTTTCGTTTTTCGTCTGGCGTGCTGCTATTATAGCGCCGTATATTGGTGTAGGTTCACAAAATCAAAGCAAATCTACACGGTAAAGAGTCGTCTGTCTGAGATCTGGGGATACTCAACTTTTGTTGCGTTATGTTTATGTCGTCTTTTGTATGCAACTATTTATGATTTCCTGCTACACTCACGAACAATAAATATTAATCGGAAGACAATGGGCGTTGACCAAAACTGTATTTATTAACATTCTGATATTTTTATTGAAGATTTTTAATAATTGATTCATTTGAATGTGAATAAATATTTTTTTTATAAAACAAAGAGGTAGAATAGTTTTATAATAACGATAAGGATGTATGATATAGTTAACATAGTTATATGCTTAGTGAATTAGAGATAAACAGAAACAACCCTTTTGGTAAACAGATTCTTCTGTACACGAATACTCCGTAAGATAACAACAACTTCATTATGACGTATTGTAATCTTTTAAATGATAAATTATCACCGGACCCGGTTCCATCTGTATAATCATATCATTGCAGTTAAAATGTGCCGCCAACATTCCATATATTCTTATTGGATATAATTCAATATCACTTAATTATCTCAATGGTGGAAAGAGTTGAACATTTACAACTCTTGGGGTTTCAGATTACAAGCTATAGTTTTAGCATTACTTATCATGACTAGCCTTTCTTTTTAGCAGTCAACCACACTTATTTAAATTGATTATATTATTACTTAGTTGTTGCATTTATTTTCTGTAATAAGAACTGTCAAACGATTTGAGTATAACAAAATTCGAATATTCGTGTGCGGATAAATCACCGAACCACCCTTTTATATAGGTAGGTAGTTCAATTTCAAAATAATTATTGTATTAATATTCGATTGCATACTGCCTTGTATTAATTTATTTTTAAATGAACCTGGAAGTGTTTTTAATACGATATAATATTTATCGAACACTTTATTTGCAATATATCAATAAAACTAGTAATTATACTGATGAAACAATCGATAGAAAGAAATAATATGAACTAAAAATTTTCGGGGCGAGATATGCAAGAAATAATTGTTTTACATATTTGTCATAATTGTCTAAATAGGCTGATTACAGTGGCAATCGATTCCGTAGTTATGAGTCTTTTTTTAAAATTATAAATATTAAACTGACAAAAAATTTTCGATCGGAAAGATGCACCTAAAAGCGTCTTATAGTATTCTACCCAGAATATAGTATGTAGATATAGTGAAATTTAGTTTTTTTTTTACCTATTTAAAACTATGTGGAGCCTACGAAACGGGTTCTCAGTTTCCTGGCTATTTTAATTACTAGCGTGGGTACAGACTGAGTGTTATATCATATTAATGCATATATTCTAGCTTAGTACTATTTTTAGAATGATTTGGTCAGCTGAATGAAGGCTTTGGATAGGGGAAAAAAAAATAAGAAAAACCCCTTACGAATACTGATTGTGGGTGTCCAGTAAATGTAAGTGTTCAATTCTTATCAGGAATTGTTCCTTGTGTGATACTAGACTTGAAGAGTTTACTTCTTGCTCAGTCTCTAGCTGACGTTGGCGAGTAAATGGACCAAGAAGACCGCACGGGCTTTTATACTTGCAATTTGGTGTTACATTAGGCAGCCTGTGTAATGCTTCAATTTGAAAAAGAGGAATGAAGTGCTGAAAGGAGTAAGAGCAACTAATCTATAATATCGAAACAAAATAACAAATAAAGATCAATCAAGTCTCACCAGCTAAATAATTAATAAAATTAATAATTGGAATGTGTAACTACCAGAGTCAACAGCAAAGCTCACTAAAGTATATTATTATGTGTATTTAATAGGCCACAGTAACATAAAGCAAATAATAAAAGTGTACGATTATAATAATTAATGATATGATGAGTGGTATTAAAAAAAAGTAGACGCTGTTAAAATGAAATTCGAACGGAAGTCGGATGTTTCGCAAAGACTTGCAATGGCCGGCCGGCTTACAATGTTGAGAAAATGAAACGGATAAATTTGTTTGATCATTAGCCTGTATTTGATAAGTAGGGCCTATTAAATTATTTAAAATAAATGAGTCCGATTAAAACTAACTAACCTGTACTACTTTATTGGCGAATTTTTAATTGAAAGAAGAAGTTATATTTATTCATATTTTTTTGACAACAAATATATTTGATGAAGTAAATTTGAATAAAATAGCCTACACACACTACACTATGGATTCAAAATATTTGGCTACAAAAAATACAGACCTACCCATTTAGGTTGACTATGTAAGTACAATTGTAAGTTACTAATTATATCTATATTCAATTGAGTGAATTAATGTTTAATTTTCAGTCAAAAAGAAACTTAAGTCTTGATAGTCGTTTAGTTTAAATTTTCATTATAATAAATCGTGCTATTCTCGCTGCTTACTAATTTTCTCTAGATTCCCCGAATGCACTCAAAGTGAGGAAAAACAATCAGTGTTTATGGAAAATTGGGAACATAAGAATGCTCAGTTGATAATGCTTGCGATGAGCGAAGTCGGTCCTGATTATTTGATTAAAATTGTGGAATGTGGCTGGATGAGAAATCGAATCCAGTTAGAATATTCATTTATATGTGCTGACATATCAAGCACAAAAATCAAGCGATGTGTACTCTGCAAACTTTGAAATATAACTAAATATTTTCGATTGTGGTTATTATTTAATAATTTCTAATTTAAATTCAATTTTCCCATGTATTTCGTCGCTAACGACCAGGGTTTCGCTTTTCCGCATCTTCAAGCATTCGAGTACACGACTGAACTCGAACTGATCGGTCAGATGAACAAAAATTCAACAATTTAAATATGATATTTAAATTCTATCACTCGATATTTTAAATTGGACTTTTCTGTTGTTCTATTTTGCCTGCATTACATTCATAGAATTTCAATATAATGAGAATATTCGAGAAATTTTCGAGTAAGAGAGCATCTTCGACTAGAATAATCAATTTTTTACCTAACTTCTTTCACTTTGGGTCCACTTCCTGATTGTCTTATCCCAATTGATGGATTGAAATAAATAGTTGTGAATTCACAACAAAATAATGATTTTTTAAATTAGGTAATATTTCCTATATGAATAATTTATATACAAAAATCCGGAATTTTTGGAAGGCCGGATGAAAACATTTGATCGGCCGTAGTTTAGACCCTAGATAAGTATTGTTATAATAAAATAAAAATACGACTGTCGAAATATCCTACGAATTCGAAAAAAAAAATAGTATCCACATCTAAGTAAAGTTGGAACAATGTTTGAAAGGAAAGAAACGGTTTTGAAATATTCGTTTTGATTTTAAGATGTTATTTTCCTCGATTAACGAAAAATGTGTTCCTGAAATCTAAAATTACTCCTAACGTCAGAGAATATGATATGAAGTATATTGAACTCGTAATATGACGAAACAACAAAATTTGCGGACTTTTATTATTCTTTATTCAACAGTTTGCTGGATTTGCCTGTTTGCAGACATCTCAGATATCGGATACTGAAAAATGTGAATGTACATAAAAGAACAAAAATTCGATTAAATATATTCAATAATTTTACGGCAATCATCGAACTGATCTACCATAAGAAATAATCTAACCCACGTTTTATAGGTTTTTATTTTTATAAAAAGGATTTTATTTATATTTGGTAAGACTGCATTGGGATTGAATTTTTAGAGTACGAGAACTGGTTGTTAGTCATATATGTTTTTTAAGTAATCGGTTGGGTTGGAAGGTCTTCAAAGTCAATTAGTGCATTTTTTAAGCCGAGGACTCGATCCTCTGACCTCCGATATCATCCACGATTGAAAAGAAAACCATCAAAATCTCGAAACATGAGGATTATAACAAGAAATGACCACTGTTGAAATGCTAAATCATCTATAAAAGACACTAACAATAGTGATAAAATACCATCAAAATCTTCAAACGTAAGGAGTAAAAAAAAAAAAAGTCATATAATGCTCATGTGGGTGGATAGTGGCATAGTGGCTATATATAATATGAGGAGTAAAAAAAAAAAAAATATCTTATACTGTCTGAAGAGTGTAATGTTTGTAGTGTGTGTATATAGGGGTATATATAAATATACCATCCCACTTCTTTTCGGTTTGGTGGGCTTACATTAATAATATCACAAAAGCGTACACCCTGAGCCCAAATAAGTTTACAAAAACAATTTACATCTAACATACGATATTTCAATTCTTTCTTAAAATAGTAATTGTTTAAATATTTAGATATCATTAAACAATACAACTTCTCATATGAAGCGAGAATCAAAAACAGCTCTAATAATTATATTTTTTTTCGAGATCAGCGTAAGATGACTTACGGAAGAAAAAGGACAAACGGCAGTCTCATTCATAACATGGAAATCCATGTGCAATTCCATTCTTTTTCCGTACGTCAACTACCCCGCTCCACTGGTGAGGAGAATGGTCATATTTAATCCGAGGCCCTTGTAGTTACGCCATTGGCTGACAGACATGGACACAATATTACAATGGGGAGCATTACATTACCGAATTGTCTTCGTATTATGTGTGTGAACTAAAAAAACAATAAAATTAAGCATAAATATCTGATTACGGATTTAATTTTCGCTATTACAACATAGGTTTTATATTTTAGTATCATTTTATTAGAGTTCATTGACTTATTACACGCTTTTTTTACAATAACTATTCATCTTACTATGATAACTTCAAATTTAAAGGAATATTTTGTGGCTTATGTCGCCGTGCATTTTTTTACTCTACTTATCGAATATACATTTTGGTGATTATTTGATTCAAATGAATTCTATTTGATTGGAAGCCGGACTTTTAGTATCAAATGGATATTTAGGTATGTAGGATTAGCATACATGTACTTAATGTGTAATACAAGAAATGGCTAACATTTGTATATTCATTGTTTATGGGCGTATTCACAATATACGTTCCTGGACACATCCATAGAACATCGTCCAGCAACAACAAGAGTGAGTGAAAGATTGAAAGTAGGAATGTTTATTTGTTTTTTGAAGATATGAATTTATATTCCAACTCGAAATCAAATTGTGCACCGTAACAGGCAAAAATATCGCCAAAACATAACATGATAGTTATTTGTTATTGTTGCAACATTCTATCAACGCAGTGTTTGTGCGGTTCAAAATAATATAGAAGATAAACAAACTCTGAAGTAATAAACATCTTAATTGATGTACGGTTTCAACGGCTAATAATATTGCAAAAGAAGTTTTCCTCTACTAAATATAAAAATCAATTTCAATCGCATATTTTCTTATGTTATTTTTAAAAAACCGGTCCAAAACCGGTTTGCTTCCGGTCTCTGATAACATAGGGTCGTTTCGCCAGTGCTCAGCCAGTTAAGCGACAGGTGTACTTTCAAAAAGGATTTTGAGTCAATGAATGATAAATACATATTTTTTCGCTGATATTCGATTAAACAGGGATTAAGCAATGTAACCAATTAAAAATAAAATAGTTAATATTGTACCAAGCATAGAATAATAGAAGTTTACAAAAAAAAATGCCAATTGTCTCAGTGGTCGGTCCCCAAAATCCAATGGTCGGCCTTTCGTTTCTCAGTGTTCGGCCATCACTATGAAACTTCATGAATATCGCGAAATAATTTACTGATAGTAGACAGAACAATAAAAAACATAATGATGCAAAGCATGACAATATAAAGTATATTTTGTTAGCAATCCCCATACAAGATGAATTTGTCGAAACTTGTGAAGTAAAAATGTGCTTTTTTTAAATTGCGTATTGCATCATATAGGTCAGTATAGTGCAGATATACATTGGCATGTGGCAAGACTACATTACATACACGAATTAGAAAAAAACTGTTTTTTTTAAATATATCCACTATTATTTAAGTTTTAAGCTCAAAAGGCCGACTACTGGCGACGGCTGACTTTAGGAACAAGCACCCTATTATATCTATAAATATATAAAATATAAATACCAAAGAGTTTTACATCCGAACTTATGATTCGGTATGAGCCTTGAATTTTTTGGATAAAATAAATCACAAGTAACTTTAGTTATATATCTAATCTATCTATCTCATCAAAATTTGGAAATGTGTCACTTTGGACCAAGTGCATTTTAGAATGTTAACTATTGGTTGATACGTATTATGAAATTATGGCGTAATTTTATTTAACCATTGGAATATCATTGGTTTCTTACGAGAATTGTGATTAGTAGATAAATAAAAGAATCTGCTTAGATAGAACGATGAAGAGTGCTCAATATTAAATTGTAGTGAGATTCTACTTAGACAAGTATTGTTATGTCCAAAATATTATTTGATTTTTTAAAAAGACCCGCAGTAACCGATCACTGGACTCAGTTATCGATTGTGCGGTTTATTCTTTATTAAGTACAAAATTTGATTTCAAATGGTTTTCACAAGATGAATAAAATATTTTTTTATTTTAAGAACACAGAGACACAAAGGATTTGATCGGCAAATGAACGTGAAATGTGTAAATGTCCAGTTCTAAACTCGCTCTGACTTCTATAATCAAAGTACTGCATTATATATTTGTCAAATTGTTTATATTTAGAAGACTTCCGGGTCACGTCTAACTGGGCGCGTAACCTATCAAATTGTATTACCTTTATGGATAAACATCCAATTTTGTTATTGCTAGCATGAGGTCAATGACCCTATTAAGTTCTTCTTTATAATATTTAGTGTAATGCGGGGTACATAACAGTATTATTACATTTACGGAAGAAACCGTTGAACATGAAGATAATTAATATAACAAAACGATTAACATGAAAGCTTCTTTACACGTTTAATTTATTTGAACGCCAAAGCTGAAACGAATTCTAGCTTCATTAAAATGAATCAGATGCTGCTACGTTATCAAATCACAGCTTGCGAATGCAAATATGCCGCTTGACAAACACATTTTATTTTTTAGAATTTTGTTTGGTTTCAATTTACACAACATTAAAACCACACAAATGAGAATTTAAGTGGTTTCCGATACGATTCTAACAGAAAATATTATGTGACTATCCTAACGGATTCCATCTCCTCCACATATCTTTTTGTTGACTCCGTGGCGGAGTTGGAAGCGTCGTTGGCTATGGCTACGGATGTCTGGGGCTTAAGTCCCGGTGCGGACAGTTTCATGAACTGGTTTTTCAATTGATTTATAGATTTCCTGTATGGGTGGGAACCCATCCGATCCTCAAAAATGGGGCGCAGCGAGAGATATTAGCTAACCACTAGTCCTGTTCTAGCCCTATCCTTCTATCCCTCTTCTCCTTGAAAAAACAAAGGTTGAGCAACAGAGTAACAAGCAGTTTTCATAGAAAAACTTCTGTTAAGATGCCTCCATTAGGAGGCCATATGCTCTACGTTGGGAGCGGACATGGTAAAAAAAATTCGAAGAGTTTTTGATTCGAAGTGATTTGAACGATCTTAAAAACATCAGTAGGTACCTATCAGATATTCTGCGAGGGTGGGAAATAAGCAACATTTATCTAGTTTTTGAAATTCAATTTTACTCGCTGCTCTTTCTTACAAAACTTCAATCAATAACCGCATCATTTAAATTATTTTCATGTTTTAAATTTTCCTACAGTTTTTTTTGAATTGATAAAGCAAGGGCAGAAAGCTTCTCTTCACTTTGATTCATATTTAGTGAATTCTTAATTCGTTTGATTCTAGAAAATGATCTCTCTACAGAAGCGCCGGTAGATGGTATTGTAAAAAATAATTTTATTAAATTAAATGCTTCTGAAATATTATTGTCAGCAATGATTCAATGAAGCAATTAAAGTTTTTTTCTAGATTACTAAATACCTTCCCAATATTTTCCTGTTTATCCGTATTAAAGGTAGCATTTACACATTTATCTGCGGTTAAGTTTTAATCAGAATACTACCTATATAATTTGTATTTATTTACAGCAAAGTAGTACATAAGTTACTTAAAAAACTTACCGCTTATTCGTGAATTGATATTCATGATCATACCTGAAACAATAAAAATACAATTCGGTTATTCAATAAGTAATGTTAAGAATATTAATCAATAAAAAAATAAACCAAAAACTTCCTCTAAATGAAATTATATTGAAATCAATTTATATAATTTATAAATACTGTATAAGCTCATATTGAAGTAGGTTTTTAATAAAAAATAATAATGTAGGCTCTTTGGAAATATAATATATACGATGAATTTCGACTGAATTTAATAATTTATATCGACGGTGTTTCGGCAAATTGATGCAACCCTTAAAGTTGAAATTGTTCAGGAGAGAGAAAAAACTGTTTTTATCGAAAACATTATATGGCGAGTTGTGGTATGAATCTTTGATATACTCTTCCTCCTGTCAAAGATCACCTACCTGAGGTGCGGCCTACACTGCGGCTACTGATGACTACACGACTCCGAAGAGAGAACTTAAGAACCCATCACTCCACACACAGATCAACCATATAAACACCAATTCACCTACAGATGACATGGGGAATAAGACAATACCCGGATACCACATCATAAGGTATATGATCTCAATCAAACAAAATCCTGTAAATTCTCATGTTTGCAGATACGGGATTTTACGTAGAGAGTGCCTATATTTTTTTTCCATGTCCGCTCCCAATGTGGAGCATATGGTCTCCTAATAGAGGTATCTTGACAGAATTTTTTCTACGAGAACTGCTTGTCACTCAGTTGCTCAACCTCTCTTTTCTTTACGAAGAGAGTAGGGATAGAAGGAAAGGGCTATGACAGGACTAGTGGTTATCTAATCGCTCTCGTTACGCCCCGTGAGGATGGGATTGGTAGGAGGGAGGACTCAGACTACGAACAGAAATCCAAAAATCGATTGAAAGATCAATCTATGAAAACCGTCTGCACCGGGAATTGAACCACATTGAGACATCCGTAACCGTAGCCAGCGACGAAACCAACTGCGCCACAGACGCCGACGCCTATATAGTAGTGGCTTAAATCATGTGGGGGGGGAGGTCAGAATTTTTAAAGCTAAAACCGATGTACAATGATGTTTCCTTTCTTGTTGTTTCTTCCAAATTTGTTATTAAATCAATGACGTTGTTTTTATACTAATTGTGACATTTACAGCTTACAGCAGGTTTGATTTAGAGTTACTCCCTTAGAAAGCGATATATGTGTCACACTCGTATCATAACGCTGAGCTCTATATGCTGTACTGCGCTGTTGTTCAATCAATCAAGACTGATTAAAACGTACTATGAATCGATGACTAGGCAACATCAGCCACGCTGGATAGGGAGAGGAGAAAACAAGCCGGTAGGGATACTTGGTATTAATTACTTGGATACAACTACTGCTTACAATACATCTTCAGTAGGCCAACGTTAAAAAAAAACTTGCGATTTAATTTATCGAATGGAATGGAATCGATATTGGAATCAAGTTGTGATTTCTCGATAATTAATTTTAATCGATCATTTAATATGCTCGGGATAGCTACAGCATTAGATTCGCGTATAGTTTTACATTATTATCTATGATTATTATTAATAAGAAAACGGCGAGACAAGCAAAAGGAAGGGCGTACTCAGTTAGTCTCTTATTTATAATATTATGTGCGTATATTTATTTACCAACACGGGTATTATAACCGATGCATTTAATCGGTTAGCGTCAACTGGTTACAATATCCGTTTTAACAACAGTGTCAATTTTTTAAAATACATTTTTCAATCACTATCAATCATACGATAGTCTTTTTCAAATTTTTATTCAATAAACTTGTGTGTATTACACCGAAGATCATATCTTATCAACGATAAATTTAGGTTACATATTTATAATACACAGGGATAATAAAGATTATTAAATCATTCATTGCTGTGATAATTTTTTTTAACCATATCCGCTTCCTATTCGGAGCATATGGCCATCATGCGGTTCCTCCAACCGTATCTGTCCCCTCACTTTCTCCCAGGTCATCCCAGCGTCCGCCGAATACATCCTATGGATGGTCATCAGCGGCCTTCCAGGGCGACGGAATCCATTTGGTTGGAAGAAGAAACAGGCAGGATTCAGGCTCCCCTGGGACATCCGCAGCACGTGTCTAAGTCAGTTCCATCGTCGCTTTTTTATTTTGGACGTAATAAGAGGCTGGTCCGTCCGCTCTCTTATCTCCGAGTTCCTGACAAAATCAAACCCCCATACCCCTAGTATTCACCGCAAACACGGTTATCCTGTGCCTTAGTGAGGTGCCATGACTCGCAACCGTAAAGCAACACCGTCAGGATGCATGCGTTGAATAAGTGGCACTTGGTTCTGATCGAGTTCAACCGTGAGTCCCAGACTTTCCGCATTGAGTTAAAAGTTGCTCCAGCTATCCCTAATCGGATTGCGAGCTCTTTACGCGGATTGCCATCTCCCATGATGTGTACCCCCAAGTACCTAAAGCCGTCGACTCTCTTGATGTCTTGCCCCGCGCTCGTCAGAGGGTAGTCTGGGTCTGGACAGAAACTGTTGCAGAGCACATTGGTTTTACTCGCATTGACTTTGAGGCCAATGCGATACGAGTTGCTCTGCAGCCTGTCCATTGTTTCCTGAATACCCTCGACAGATTTGTCAAATATGACAGCGTCGTCAGAATACTCGAGGTCGCATAGCCTCAGATATGGGGCAACGCTTAAACCTCGGTCGGGTGGAATTAACTTCGTCTGGATGAAGTCGAAGATTATTATGAAGAGGAACGGAGCCAGAACACAGTCCTGTCTGACCCCGGTTGAGACCTCAAACCATTCTGTCGTTACGTCGCCGATTCATGCATTTGATGATGGCGATAATCTTGGTTGGGATTCCGTACAGTTTTAATATGTCCCATAGGGAAGTTCTGCCTGAGAATACACATTACAGGAAATCTTATTCTCGCCAAGACTATCTGCGTCAAAACCTTGCCAGGCACGCTGAGCAACGTTATGCCCCGGTAATTGTAGCAGCAGAGTGGGTCACCTTTTTTGTGAATTGTGATGACCTCACCGTTTACCCAGTCCCTTACTGAGAAGTAGATGCAAGGGCTGCAAGAGTGCCTCCAGGCCGCTCTTGAAAAACTCTGGGTGTATACCGTCCACGCCCGGCGCCTCCTCATTCTTTAACCGCTGCACAGCTGAGGTGATCTCAGCGTGCGTCGGTGCATGTTTGGCGCTCGGGGGATATCTACAAGTGTGGCTTCGCTGTCAAAGGAGTTCGAGGGAGGAGAACGGTTTAGCAACCCGCAGAAATGATCTCTCCAAATCTTTTTAACACGCTCCGCGCTTGACTCTATTGCCCCGCTGGGACTACGGGTGGGCCCGGGGGTCGGTGGTCATCTACCGCAAATTTCGCGCGTGATTCTAAATATTTTTTTTATAATTTAATAAATATACAAAATGGCGATACTAAAGAAAAGAATGATTTTAATAATTATGGATTAAATATTGAGGGACAGGAAAGGACCTTCGAGATTATTTCTACGGGACAAATACAGGATATCTCTTTTAATGGACATAATTAATATGCTCAGAATTTTGATTTCTACTACCACACGAACAATTTTGGTCTGGTTAAATTTTAAACTCATATAACTTGGCATTAAACGCACCATGGCCGGTGATAAATTGGGAGGTATTAGTGATCTGGAGAGAACCAGGTTGTGTTTCGACGAAAGAGAATATCTGAGAAATATGAATATGTAATTATACCTGGAAGAGACCGTTTATAAATTGCTGTTGGAATGACATACGATTAACTGTACAATGTAAAGCAGTGGTTCACAAACTAATTATGCCCGTGGACCCCTTCTTAAAGGAAAAGCCTTACCATGAAACCCCAAGTAAAATAACTCTACATCACTGCATAATAGAAATGTTATAAATTTAATTTCGATGTCTTGAATGGTACTTAAATGGTAAAAAAATACAAATAAAACATTTTAATATTTCAAGTATGATGAGGTTCGTAGCCTCACCAAATCCACTTTCTACTAAATAGGAAGACGGAAGAGTAATCAACAGCCTCTGTACAGTGACCCACAATCTAGGATATAAAATTGGTATCTGTTTTTGAAACCAGAATTTATGGTGTCCTTCTTCAAACATTGGTTTCAACTTTTCATTTGTGGATAATTCAATAAATTGCTCCTGTATTTGTATGGATTCATCTGAGTTTGTATGTCTGCTTGCAAACGGGTCCAACACCCAACAAATGGCTACCAATTTATTTATTACTATTTATTTACATTTAGTGAAAATGTGTCAGAAATATTTTTTTTATATAAAACCTTTCGCGGACCCCCAAACGTTGTCCACGCACCCCCAAATTATTTGTAATCGACCACAGACCCCCTCAGCGGTCACAAGAACCCCTGGGGGTCCGTAGTAGCCACTTTGGAAACTACTGATGTAAAGGTTGATTTAATTTAAGACATCGACTGAGGGTGCTTGATGGAATTTCAATATCAAATTTGGATTATTGAGATTTTGTACAATTGAGAAGTGTACAAAATCTCAATAAACCAAATTAAAGGTTGATAGCTTTATAGCTTGGTATAAACCATGAGTGGCCAGTGCGTCAACCGCGGTCGACCAGTCGCCCGTAAAGCTATTTTTGGTCGACCGCGGGCCTATATTGTGTCATTAATGGTTCAACATATTTATCTCACCAAATGCAATCAACACTTAGCATCGCTCACAATTGACAAATAATAATAATCACAATTTCACTGCATGCTTGCTCTTATACCAGTATCTTCGTACGTCGAACGCCATCAATAATTGTATAAAAGTGTGGTCACACAAGCTATATACAGTGAAAATCTGTTCTATCGTTCCCGCATACATCGTTTCCCAGCATTTGTCGTATTTTTTTATAGTCCGTGCAAAAAATAATAATAGTGTGAATTAATCCTACGTTCATTTGAAAAAAGGTAAATCAGAGTTCCACTATACTAATAATATTTTTAACCATTTTTTTGAATTAACCGGATATTTTAAGTTATGCTGTTTTTATGTAGTAAAACTAGTAATGATTTTAAATCCACAAGAATTATTGAAATACTACATAATTTAGTTTTTGACTATTTCGACACCAAGTATGAACTGTGGTTCTGAACATGGCGTGATGAAGAAAATGCTATCAGTGATATTAAATAATTCATTTCAACGTACAGTGACTAAATACACTAGTTTGATTAAGTTCAAGCCAATCCAATCGATATTATGATTCTTTTGACACTTAAAAATCCTTTATTGGAGTGTAGGTATTGCTCATTTGCAATAAGTCTCCATTATCCAAGACGTAATTTGTATGTTTATTGATTTAGTGACAAAAGATGTCACACGAATACACATTTAGAACTATATAGGTACGGTTGATGGCGTGATGCCGAAATATAACATATATACTATATTACACTGTTTTTGTGAAGCTAAATACTTCACTATGTTTTGCTTTATTAATCTTAAATGAATGACACAGCAATTTGTTAAAAACTAGCTTTATAATTAAATACGGACAAAAAGAAAATTTACTGCTCAACAAATATGGTATACGCATTACATAGTCATTTTAAATGTGAGCGAGTTGTTTTAATAGGTTAATGATTAACCCTTTTTTTAACCCTTTCACGACGATAGCAGCACAAGTTGCCTGCGGAGGATGTGAGCCATTAATTTTCACCCAAGACGTGTTATTATGATGGCACTGAAAGCGAATTGAGATATATATGTTTTGCAGGCGTCGCTTAGTTTAATATAGTATTATAATTAATTCAGTACGACAATATATGCAAAAGTGGACGTACCGATAATATCTGTCGTGTTTTTGTTTATTTTAAAATAAAAAATATGTAGTTTAGCGATGAATAACATCGTGGTGGATAAAGTCCTCGAAGCTGCTGCAGAAATAGGTTTTTTTTCAACTTAACATGTATTTTAGATACGCAAAAACGTTATTCTATCCTTTTATCCCTAGTCTCTTAAAAAAAAGAGAGGTTGAACAACAGTTCTCGTAGAAAACTTCTGTTAAGATACCTCCACTTGGAGACCATATGCTCCACGTTGGGAGCGTACATGGTAAAAAATCAAAAAATAATCAATTTCGTAAAAGTAATAATTCTAATGGATTCACTTACCAACATTTTAATGTTAATATTATATTCAGTCAATATTTTTTGAACTTATTAAATAATAGGCATCTTAAACGAAATCAAAATAATGGAAGAATTTTTATTTCCTACAAAAGTAAGTACGTCATGTGCGATAATTGTTGGTGTGACAAAAGCTCAAATCTATGTAGAGAGAGGGTAAAAATATTAAGACGTAGTTGTGTCTTGGTAGACACTATATAGGTAATATTTGGAGAATTTACATATTCTATTAGTGTCCTAATTATATAATTCATTTAAATTAAATACTATCAGTAAAATTTACACAATCTAAAAAACTAGTGGAAATGTAACGGAAAAATAAGTTGCCGAGATATGTGACTCGTTCATACAACTGATCGACAATGGTTGATAAAAGATAAAGATATAAATTAAAAATTTTATTCCACAGGTTGCTAACATAATTTTATATTAAAATGAATTTTCACAAACTTACTAAAAAGCGAATCCATTGAAAAAATTGATATTAATTTTTGCATGTATTTTAATAGCATATTATTCAATTTAAAACAAAGATAGAATCATTTTTTCAATTGAAAATTTGCCGTTAATATGTTGAAAATAATTGATATTATAATAATTTATTGGATTGAACTACTTCCACATTTTCGTAATTATCAAGACCGGTTTTCCTCATCGCGAGCATTATCAACTGATGATGAGCGAAACCGGTCATGATCATTATAAAAATGCGGAAGTAGAACATAAAAAATTGCGTTTTATTTTTAAAATATAATACCTTTCCACCAAGAATTGACAGTTAACACATTAAAAGTGCAATGTTTATAGTATAAAATTGAGCGATAACGGCAGTTAAAAACATTCCATGAAGGTATCCTTCCGCTATTTAAAATACTGAGCTTAACTTTAACCATTATTTTTCTCAATACCTTAAAATACGAGTAGATACGTAAAATTTTACCTTATAAACTAATAATAACTGAAGCTTTCATGCTTCTAATTAATAGCGAAAAATAGTTGTAACACAATAATGCATTTATAGAAACACAGACCATTGAGTAAGGAGCTCGCTGTTGCATATTTTATTGAATTATTAGCTTACCTCGCCGCCGGATGAGAATGTTAGTGAGCTAAACTAATAGTGAAAACCATAGAAAGCAGAATGCACCGCGCATGTGTTTATAGAAACCGAAGTGCAAAATGCACGCCACCAAGTGAATCTGAGAGAGCATGCAATTGAGTTTGGATGCAGCCACGCGTGGACTCTTTCAAGTCACGGTATGCGTATCGATCTAATGGCCGACTTAGCGCCATTTTCTGCCAATTTAGCCCGAAAGTGCGTTCTAATGCATGTTTTAATTGACCGAAACAAACGATGAATACTACTGAAAATTCCTAACACTCTTTTAACATAGCTTGCGTATGATTTTTGCAATAAAGCTGCAAAATTGCAATACAAATTTAGACAACAAATCGGATTTTGATTGTGTAATTAAAAATAAAACACATTTTTTGCTCCCCCAGAGAATATATCGTATTTACTATTTAACTGGACTAATTTTACTTCCATAACTTCTGAGATGGGTGATCTTCTTGAAAGACACTAAAGACAGCTCTAAGTAATTAGGTCAGGAACTATGATGATAATTTCAAGATTCGAAAGTACACAAATATACCAGATGCGGCGTGTCACCAAATTGATTACTTTTTGTTTAGTTACTAATTCTTTTTGCTACAAAAATTGTCAATATTGTAGATAAAAGAACTCTGCTTCACACACATTGATTTTTATTTTTACATAGACTTCCACTAATTTTATTGACACTCTGCCGGTACTCGCCGAATTGCTTCCGTTGGATCTTCTCGTGCAGGTTCGTGGCGCAACGGCCTTGCTGCTGATAGGAGAGGCTGTTGAGGTTGGGGGTATCCTGGTGTCCACACCTCCTGGCCTGGATTCTATGGAGCGGTTCCATCGCAGGGCCACCATCAGGGGCCTAGCGATGGACGCTGTTTTGCGGGTCTGGCAGGGACGGTAGGACACCTCCACCAGGGGCCGCCAAATCTACTTATTTTTTCCGAATATAATATGGCGAATAGAGATAACTTAAAGTCTTAACTTCAAATGACTTGACGAACCAATTCATTACTCGCCGGTTAGTGGATAGGCCAACATGAATATTTGGTGCTATAAAGTAGGATGCAGCAGTGTCATGGGAGTGTCATTTAACGCATGAAGAAAGGAGAGAAAGGAGTTCCATAGGACTGATCGGCCACGCTGACTTGGTGGTGAAAAAGGCAAATTACCAGGTGTTTAAAAAAATTACGGCGTCATACGGAGAGTGAATAGACCTCAAATCATAGAAGCTTTTCGTTTATCTGGAAGAATTGATTTTTTGCACACTTACATAAGTCTATGACAGTTGCTCCAAAGATACTCGCAATTAAGGAAAAAACTGTAGATACGCTTAAAGTTTGTTACGCCACTGAATACTGTATCCGTATTAAATTAACAAATGGGAAAGCAGTGATGGGTGGAGTAGGGCAAGATACTCATTTTATTAATTGAAATGGAATTTACTTTCAGAACTCCATACTTACATGGTAAATGACTGGAAAGTATTTAGTTCTTCAAGAATTATGTAATATAGTCAAACATAGTTCTGACCATGGCGTGAAGTCAAAATGGCTTTACTTTACTATTACTATGTACATCATTAAACATGTATTATTATACTCTGCATACGAAAATCTTTTAACATGATTCCACTTCACTTCTCTGTGATTTATTGTTAGACTATTTTCATCGTATTTATATTTGTATCTCGGTAAAAGTCAGTATAGCGAATATTCTTTAAACATAAGTAATATTATTACAAAAATTAGCGTTGGATTCAAAATGCGGTAAAGTGTTTTAAATGGGGAAGTATTATAAGCAGTACAACAGAGGTAATACAACGTTTTACGACGCACTTTCAGTAAGCAGTAACTAAAGTGAGGTGAGGAGTTGTTAGGCGAGGAAGTGCGACCTACTTAAGCGACACGACGACCAAACAATGTTTGTTTACAACGTTATTACGGCCAGAATGAGAATGAATTCAGAGACACAAGTTAATCTTAAATATACACAACAACTGACTTCGTGTTTCAGCATCAGAAGTCCAGTAAAATGAATGTATACAACTGTTTTATGTTATCAATAAATCAATAAACGCGTTACAAATATATTTTAAACCATCACGCGGTTTCTCCAAGGTTTTTTGTCATCCGCCAGTCTTACTGCTTCCTCCCAGCGTCCCGTAGCTCCACCGAATACATCCTATCATCAGCGGCCTTCCAGGGCGACGGAATCCGTCTAGTTGGTAGAAGAGACAGGCAGGATTCAGGCTCTCTGGGATATCCGCAGCACATGTCCAAGCCAGGTCCATCGTGGCTTTTTTTATTTTGGACGTAATAAGAGGCTGGTCCGTCCACTTTCTTACCTCCGAGTTAATGACAAAATTAAGCCACGGGCCCCTAGTATTCGTAGACACAACTATTTTATGAAATCAATAAATCCATAAATCGCAAATAATTACTTATTTGGAATCACTTATAGAAGCTTAATTACAATTTCAACATAATTTTATTGATAACTTCGTTATTCCACTGGTTGTGATGCTAATGTAACGCGTTTCGCTTCTTTTAGAAGCATCTTCAGACTCCTAACGCCCTGTAGAAAGAAACAAAACCACCCTATATATTGATTGAATTGGCAATTACATGGTAGAACTCCATTACAATAGAATAAAATATCAAGGTATTTAGTTTTAAAAAGTTGTAGTAGATAGTTGAAAGCTGTTCGATAGTTCTGTCGATGGCGTTAAGCCGAAATAGCTCTCAACTACCTAATAGAATTTTCTAGAACTAAATACTTTGAATTTTGGATTGAGTCATGAATTGTTACCAGAATTCCATCAAGCACCCTCAGTCGATGTCTTAAATTAAATTATAAATACTTTGATATTTTATCCTATCAAACCGACCGTAGCCTTCATTTTTAATTTAAGAATTAGAATCATTATTTACCTAATAAATAAATAACTTTGCGATATAGTTAGTCTGAATATGCTTCTTAATTAAATAAGCGAAACGCGTTACATTAGTAACACAGCCAGTGTAGTAACTAAATTTTAATTTTATATTAAAAATGAACTTCCACAAAGTTACCGCCGAATATATCGAAAATATCATTTTTGTTCATTTATTTATTTTTACTTCAATGCTCATTACAAAAACTGATATAAATTATGCTTTTAAAAAAACGGACATCTTCTAGGGATAATTATTAAAAAAGGCTGCTGGATATCCATTTGATCATGGTGTTGACGACGGTGCGATGTCGAAATATTCGCAATTTTTGAGACAGAGGAAATTTTTGGAGAAGGTTAAGCAAGACCCGCTCTGGGTATAATTACGCCAGCAATGATGATGAATTTCGACATTTATTTCGGTTGTCGAAATAACAAAAATATACTGCATGCGCTGTGTCGCCAAATTGTTTAGTTTTTATTAATTTACAAGTGAGTACCCGGCATGTGTTACAGTGCCACTCAAAGAAAGAAAGGCTTTGTGTTTTAATTCTCTGCACGTGCTGAGATTTCATAAAATTACCCGGTCCGAGCCCGACATCTTCTGGCCCGGCCCGGCCCGAGCCCGAGTCTCAATTTCACACTTGTTACCAGAACCCGACCCGAAGCCCAGATTTATTTTTCTCATCCCGAAAAAAGCCCGATTTATTTTTTAATATAGTAATTCATTTATACTTTTCAAACAATATATGTTATTGTTTCCATATTTAAAACGATATTCATAGCACATGTGAAATAAATTATTCAAGTTATGAAAACTATTGCCTTATGGCTGGCTCATGACCCGAACATAGTACGAAATATTTTTCTTAAATTTGAATTCCTTACCCTTATATTATTCTTAAATTTGTTTTTTCGTCTGGTTCAGAGATGTCGCTAGTTGTACGTATTTTGGATATTTTTTAGATTTATTTTTAGATTTTATTTTTTTTTCTTCAGAAATCTTCACAGGTGTGTACACAACAACTCACCAAAGTTTGATCGAAATCGAATCAATGGTAAAGGAATGCATATAGGATAAAGAAACAAACAAATCTTTTAGCTATACTTACTGTAAATAATATATAAAAAACTCAGTCCTTGGTCGAGTGGTCAACGTCGTTGGCTTCGGTTGTGGTGTTCGAATCCCAGTATGGACAGTTTAATTAATTGATTTTTCAATCGATTTATGGACACTTATGTGATGCCTAAAATTTCCTATCACCTAACCGATTATAAAAACGGGCGTAGTAACCGCGATTAGCTAAACAGTAGTCCCGTTCTAGCCCTATTATTCAATTCCTACTCTTATTGAAACAGAGCTGTTAAGCAACTGAGTAAGAAGCAGTTTCCGTAGGAAAATTCTATTGAGATAAGGTCCACTGCGAGTCAATAAGTTCCCCATTAGGAGCGGACATGGATGAAAATAAACGTATGTTTATATAATACAATGATACCGCTTGACACTTACAGTTATTGTGTTTTTTTTATCAAATGAAATATGTCTATAAAGTGCCTTAATATATTTTTTTTCCATGTCCGCTCCCAATATGGAGCATATGTTCTCCTAATGGAGGTATCTTAACAGAATTTTTCTACGACAACTGCTTGTTACTCAGTTGCTCAAACTCTCTTTCCAAAGAGAGTAGGGATAGAAGGATAGGACTAGGACAGGACTAGTGGTTAGCTAATCGCTCTTGCTACGCCCCGTGAGGATGGGATAGGTGAGAGAGAGGACTCAGACTACGGACAGAAATCCATAAATCGATTAAAAGACCAATCTATGAAAACCGTCCGCACCGGCCAATTGAACCCGAGACATCCGCAACCGTAGCCAGCGACGCTACCAACTGCGCCACGGACGCCGACTTAATATTTTTAGTGTTTAAAAAGCATATTTTGGATGGGTTCGGCGGTAACTTTGAGGAAATTCATTTTTAATATAAAATCAATATTGATAACTTTGTTATACCGCTTGCTGTGTTACTAAATGTGACACGTTTTACTTCTTTAAGAAGCATTTTCAGACTAACGCATATTTAGTAACACAGTCAGTGGAATAACAAAGTTATTTATATGTTTAAGAAGCATTTTGAACGTTCGTTGTTATTACGATAGATATACGATACACATGTCAACTTAAATATACGTGGAAATTCTAAGAAGTAAATACATTGTTTTGTTATTATGCGTTTATACACTATGTTGTACATCTTTCAGTTTCCTTAACGTAATCGCGTACGAATTTGGTGGAATATCTTCACGTCCTGAGCCATGCATCAAGCCACATAAAAACACAGCGTCGGTCGAATCTTGGCAAACGCAGCGAAGGGAGTGGGGTGCTGAGTTTGCCGGCGGCCGGGAGGGCACGCGGGATGCGGGGGAGTGCTTAACAAGTGCAGCGAACTACTTCAAGGCTGCCAGCGACTGCATACGAATGCATATAGGTGCATTTAGATAGACGCACGACGGTGGAGTGACAGCAATTTAATTATTTTTGTTTGATATAATTATTACTATCATTATAGATTGCTTTCAACTAAAATCTGACATTTATATATGTTGTTTTATATGAAGAAAAGAAAATACTTAATTGAAAGTCAAGTGAACAACTTTTAATGAATCTTTAAAGTTTTTAAGGTGTTATATGTCAATTCTTGGTGGAAAGACATTATATTTTAAAAAATAAAACACAATTCATTTGTACTACTTCCACATATTTATAATGATAAGGACCGGTTTCGCTCATCACGAGCGAAACCGGTCCTGATAATTATAAATATGTGGAAGTAGTACAAAAAAAAAATCTTTAAAGTATTTAAGTAAGCAAGTAATGTAGGTCTGGGACTCACGGTTGAACTCGGTCAGAACGGGGTGCCACTTATTCAACGTATGCATCCTGACGGTGTTGCTTTACGGTTGCGAGTCATGTCACATCACCAAGGCACAGGGTAACCGTACATTGTGCTTCGAAAACAGATCCCTGCGGCCAATACTAGGGGTTCGGTGGTTTGATTTTGTCAGGAACTCGAAGGTAAGAGAGCGGACGGACCAGCTTCTTATTGCGTCCAAAATAAAGAAGCGACGATGGACCTGGCTTGGACACGTGCTGCGGATGCCCCAGGGAAGCTTGAGTCCCGCCTGTCTCTTCTACCAACCAGATGGATTCCGTCGCCCTGGAAGGCCGCTGATGACCATCCATAGGATGTATTCGGCGGAGCTACGGGACGCTGGGATGACCTGGGAGGAAGCGAGGAGACTGGCGGGGGGCAGAGAACCTTGCAGGAACCACGTGGTGGCCATATGCTCCGGATAGGGAGCGGATATGGTAAAAAAAGTATTTATGTCATTATTAGTGAAAATCAATTTTTGGATGATATGCGATTATTTTGAAGTAGCACCATATTTTATGTGATAATTATTCATCTGAAGTCTTTAAATATTGATCATGTCAAGTTTATAGCACGATAATGTGAAAAGATTATATTTTTCTTCCAACTTTTATAAAGAAGCGCATGGGTTTAAAAAGTTGTAAGGTTATGTTTTAAAAATTATCATTTTGGTTGAAAATATGTTATACTTACTTGTCAAATATGTTATACTAGACCGTCACAAATTTGTGATTAAATTAGTATTTTAGGGACAAACAAAAAACATTTTTGTCGATAAAATGTTCCAATAAATTATTTTTTATTCGTTATAGTTTAATCTTTTCGATTTAATCAAATATCGTAATTAAACTGAGCAATATTAAATGAAGATTCATTATCAAAATCTAAATGTGATCAAATCTGCGACGTTATGACAGAAGTTGTACATTTTTTTCATATTGGGTTTATTTTCACAATAAGATATAATTATTTTCACAATAAGAGCCAAATTCGGTATGCTAGTGATTATCCACGTAGAAAGTTCATTGAATAAGTGTAATTTAATTTTGAATTTTTGATTACTTACCAAGGTACATAATATTTCTCTTGTAAGTTAAGCTAAATCTGACTTCTGCCATAATGCCGCAGAAATCATATGACATACAATTTACGAAGCAGTTAAGATTGCAGTTTCAATATTTATTTGAATACAATCATTCATATAATTTAAGACATCGACTGAGGGTGCTTGATGGAATTTCAATATCAAATTTGGATTATTGAGATTTTGTACACTTTCATGTATTTTGTCACTAACGACCCGGGTTTCGCCTTTCGGCATCTTCAGTGTCTAACGTTTATATAGAAGATACAAATGCGACAAATATTATTTACGAGGTAAGATATTATACGTCTGAGAGCCACACTGATACCTGAGTTGCATAAAAACATGGGGGATCATAAATTATTTTATCAAGAAATTTTGGAAATTAATAGAGCCCAGTTAAATTCCTTGCCGATTTTGAATGAGCAGCTGAACCTTCCTAATTCTCCGCTATTATATCCGATACGTTGAAACACCTAACAGATGTCACTAAATGTGGAATGATTGTATGTATTTACCCATTCGTCGAATTACATCCCGTCAAAACCCACAATACTATTATAATTGTAAAATCACTGGTATTTCTAAAAGAAGTTGAAAAGCGGCAATTCGCCACTCTGTTAATATGGTGTTTACAAAATAAGGATTAGGGAGATTCCCGAAATTTTAGCTCAGGTATCAGTGTGGCTCTCAGGTGTATAATATCTTACCTCGTAAATAATATTTGTCGCATTTGTATCTTCTATATAAACGTTAGACACTGTTTACTGTCTCTCAGTTCGAGTCCATTCGTGTGCTCGAATGCCTGAAGATGCCGAAAGGCGAAACCCGGGTCGTTAGTGACAAAATACATGGAGGTGTACAAAATCTCAATAATCCAAATTTGACAATCATTCATATTTTAATTTCATAAAGAATGAAAACCATATAAAGCAAAAATGACAGAGCTCATGGGCAGACGTCAGTTTTTGTGAGCAATGCTTTTTAGTAAATATTATACAGAATACATGGCCGATCAAACGCATGCCTAGGGATGTGTGCAGAAATAACGTTTTATATAATGTAGTGTCTATGTAACATATGTACCTATATTTTTCTAACACACATAGATCAGAATGGTACATTGGTTTTTCGAATATTATAGCAATTGAAATTAAACCTAATTTTAGGATTGAATTAATAAAACTGATTCTTTGCAATATTATTACAACCCTGAGTCGATGACAAATATGTGACACGATGAATACATGGACGGTGCTTTGACCAATTGATGAAACTGTCAAAAAATACATGAGTTAATGATTGGATCTCTTTTTAAGGACGACAGAGCAGGTTTCGGTCAAATGACGTAAATTAGAAAAATAAATTGACCACTTTTTGGTCGAGAAACATCATTTTACATTGATTTTAGGTTTAAAATTTTTGACCCGGCCACTTGATGTAAGCCACTATTATACCGAAAATCTTTACGTATAATCCCATATCTGCAAACGTGAGAATTTACAGCAGTGCATTTCAAAGATTTCTCACAATATAATGTTATCGATAAACACAGTTTTTATTCTCTCCTGAACAGTTTCAATTTTGTGGGTTACATCAATTGGCCAAAGCACCGTCGATTATAGTAGGTGTATGAATGTTTATATTTATTATAATGAAAAAATATTATAGTATTTAAAACTACAAGAGTAATAACTATAAACGATATCTGATTGTATAATTTTCTAGTAGAACTAAATACTTAGATATTTTTATCATATTACAATACAGTTCTATCAAGTATAATTGATACAATGTAATTATTTTTGAAACCATGACCGCTCTAAATGTGGAACATTTGGACTCGGCGAAGGATATTCTAACCGATGACTGGTTGTCAATCATCCGACTTTTAATTTATGAACGGGTTAAGATAGATTGGCGCGTGTAGTAGAGAGAAGTAGTGCGCGCAAACATTGCTCTAGGGAAACTTGAAAACATACTATTTATACATATGTCATTGGATACGAATTTATATAGATATAAATATCAGTTTATTTTGATATTTATTTCGGTATATGGAAGTTATGTCCCAGACACGAGTGCGACTTATACCTTCAACACATTCTTCGCACAATCTTTACAAATTACAAATTATCTTTTAATCTTTACAAATTAGTTTGCGAAACTGGTAGTTATGATAGTTTTATTTATATGTAGTACTTCTCATAAGAAATGCTACAGAACGAAGAAGAAGAGGATCGATTTAAAAAGAATCGAATTGATGGTAGGCATTGAAGCATAGGTGGATTGATGACATGGAAAAAATGGCACGCCTTTAGTTCTACATGAATTATCAAATATTACAAATTAATTGACTAATACGAAATTAAAATTTATAACTTTATTATTCCACTGGTTTTATCACTAACGTGACACGTTTCGCCTCATATTATCGCCTCGAATTAAAATCATTGTTACGCTTAGAAATAGATAACCTTGCGATATGGTTAGTCTGATGATGCTTCTTAAAAAAGCGAAATGCGTCACGTTAGTGATAAAGCCAGTGTAATAACAAAGTCACCAATATTAATTTTATATTTAAAATGAATGTCCAAAAAGTTATCGCCGAATCCATAGAAAATATTGAAACAAGTAATTAAATATTTCGGCTTCATGGCATCAACGGAGCTAAAGGTATTCTATATATGTAGATGTGAACGCAGGTTGCCAATGGTATTTACCACTCGGAAGAACTTTAGCATCGTTATACGGTATTGCTTCGGATGTGAACATATTCCATGTATATGTGAGTGAGCTTAGATTCACTTACTGTTTTTTTAAGAAGGATAAAGGGTTTAAAGGGGATTTTGTAAGTAGTGTCCAACCGCTCTATCTAGACTTGCATGTCATAGCGCTACGAACGCCGACATTATTACGTCAAATGCTTTTTTCGCTCCGCCTGTGTTGCCAGTATTCAATACCAAAAATAATATATTACAAATAATACTTTTAAATAAAATATTTCCAAACAATAGTGCTTAAAAAATATATTTAAAAAAAAGGTTTCTTTTTCTTAACCATATTCGCTCACTATGTGAAGTTATGGCCACCATTTATTTATTTGCTTGGTATGGTGCATTATCCATAACAACTATGGAGTTTTTCGGTAAATTCGGTATCAGCTGCGTCTGCATCCATTTTGTAAAATTAACCGCATTCATATCATCAAATCGAAAACTAAACCAGGGGATGATTTAATTTTCGATTTGAAAATTAGCAAGCCATTTTGAACGAACCCGGTTTCTCCGCCAGCATAAACAATAATACATCTTTGGCCTATGGAATCAGAAGTCATTACGCCTTTGACTTCTTTTCCGTCTTGCCAGTATTTTTTCATAACATATGAAGGATTAATGAATGTTTCATCAAAATATATAAAAGAACGTTTTTCATTGTCTCTGTTGTTTTTCATTGAGTTAAGGAATCTATTTCGCCATGCTATGATATCATATCTTTCCATTAAATAAGTCATCTTTAAGCGTGATTTTTTAAACTCAAAGCCTATCGTATGTATGACTTTTGTTAAATGCTGTCTCCCCCCTTGATAATCCATATCGGTTTTTAAGGTCAGTAAAGTGGTATTGAGTGTACCGGGATTTCTTTCTTCGTCTCGTAAAAAACCCTCACTTTCTGTCGTATGGCACACAGATCAAAATAATCTAGTATATTTTTTTCGGCCTATTTCTTGTTTTCTTGGCCGAATGAACCTTCCCATCACCAGTATTTATTTCTACACAAATACGTTGAATGATGCTAAGTGATACATCTGTAACCAAAAATAAATAAAAACTAAGGACTAACAGAATGTTAAATATTGTTGATCCCCAAATAAGTTTTTTTTTAAACTCATTTTTTCTTATTTCTCATTGATAAACACTGTACAACCTTACTGTTAAAAGTCGTAAGTACATATAATAATAAGGTATTAGCAAGAAAAAGGGCAAGATTCAAAAATTAGTAAACTTATTGCATGTAAATAACATAATAAAGAATATGATTTCGAAAATAATTTACCAAAGGTAATTTTAAGAACTACTGATTGAATACATTATTTTCCGTTGAATGGCATGCGATAATATTTCCCCGAAAACTGGGGAAGTTTTGCAACTCTGGTCACACTGTTAGATTCCTTCGTTTCTTACTTGTCATAGTAAATACTTTATCTCTGGCACTATTGAGTGGAATTAAAAGCTTTCCTTTCCGTTTCTTCTTATCACAATACTTCACTATATTTGAAATAATGCCATTCGTCTGCTTCCGTAAAGATTTAGGAATTAAAATGTTAAAAAGACTGCATTCGATACCAAACACAGACTGTCTGACAAGGCGCGGGGAATGCAATAGCGGGGCGAGTAAATGCGAGAGGCGGGCGTTACTTCCAGGAACAACCGTGATGTCGTGTAAATCTTGCTATGATGGTGGCACTGTACTTGATCGGTAGACTTAACTCGCACTTTTAAAAGCAATTAACTAACGTGTATTATATAATTGTTTCTTTCTTCTTCACGACCGAGTTTATAATCTTGAAATTCTAAAGACTATTAACTTACTTGCTCCCAATTTTTATTTACGTGGCCGAAACCGTAAGCAAACATTATTTTATTTTTTAAATTTTTCTCCGCGTCGCTCATATGAATCGCCAGTTGCAAGCGCCGTTCGGTTGATCAATGCATTTCCTAGAGATGTGGAAATTTTCAGCACTATTGTATTGATTTTAGATATTTTTTTCTTATATGAATTTATATGTAAATAAAATTTTTGTTCTTTATTGTATTTTCTCAATAATTAAAAGCGGTTTGTTATATGTACTGTCGAACTGAATGGTTTACTTTCGTTAACTGTAATGCCATGTATTGCAACTTTCGTTTTCAAATAAACATGTATAAATAAGCGAACAAAAATCTTGTTTAAAAATAACTTCCAACAGCATTCCATTATTTTTTTAGAACTAAATACATATCAATACTATTTTTACGCTATTGCAATGAAGTACATAACATGCTAATTCAATCAATATATTAACGGCATGTACATTCTGGATTATATTATATTCTGGAGACTCTGGTAGATTGGTGATATGGACTGCACGCGAATTGCTTTTGTTTTGCTGATATCGATCGTGTTCATATATCCGAATAAAGAATGGTCCAGTGCATATGTCGCCGCGGTTTCGGAACAGCGTCCGCAGGTTCGTGAACCGCCCCGGGCCAGTCGTTAACTGGCCGGTGGTGTTCGTTCGCCGGACCCGGAGACCGCGGATCGATTGCCGGTTATGTCACGACGCCCCAATTCCTCGGGCTAAATAAATACATATTGACAGTGCTTATGTGTCGTTAAATGTCAAAATGACATTCTGTTTTATAATCGGTCAGAAAATGTATCGATTGTAAGGCCGTCCAGGTTATTAGTTCTCGCATATGTAAATATGTGTACAGCATGCAAATGATTTTTTTAACAGTTAAAGATATCTTGCATTCTGTCATTATATTTTTTTTACAAGAAAGTGATAATTTAATAAAAATATTTGAACATAAATAAAATAAAAAATTCAATCGAAATTTGGGTACTTCATTTCCATTGTAAAATTAATATTGAATAACTTACTTATAACTACTATAAGTGACACATGTCATTCATGGAAATAAACAGAAGCATTAGCAAAATAGGGGGTATTGGAAAAGCCCATACTTATAATTTTTATCAAATTTGAATTATTGAGATTTTGTACACTTCCATGTATTTTGTCACTTACGACCCGGGTTTCGCCTTTCGGCATCTTCAGGCATTCGAGCACACGAATGAAATCGAAGATGCCGAAAGGCGAAACCCGGGTCGTTAGTGACAAAATACATGGAAGTGTACAAAATGTCAATAATCCAAATTTGATATTGAAATTCCATCAAGCACCCTCAGTCGATGTCTTAATTTATATAATTTGTATATTCAGAGTCAATAAACACTAAACAAATAAGTTTGTCTTCTTAGATCATAAACACTCAGTACCCAATGTATATTGTTTGCCCTTAAATAGCCTCGTTTAAAAGAAAGTACAGTTATTACAGTAGGGACTTTATTATTTTTCAGTATTCATTCATTATAGTGCTTTAATGAGACACGCAAAGAAAGGGCCAAGCTTCAGTTATGGTATTGCCCATGTATAGAGTATTATTATACAAAAGCAGTTTATAGATTCTAAATAATCGCGTTAAATTAGTCGTGTTTTTTCGAAAAATGCATAGATGTAAGAATATAGTTTTGAATTTTGACGAATGGTTGAAAGCAAGATAGAATGAAATATAAAAACTAAGAATATAGAACATGCCATAGTAAACAAATTTAATGTTTGATGTACGATCGAGTCGCTTTTCGCAAGGGGAATATGTTCTAGGGATCACCGTCGGTAAAATGAGAATGACAGTGTTGAGAATAAAACAACGTTACAAATGAATGACGTGATAAATTTACCATCTTTTCGATTTCAATTAAATAATATATAAAACAAATATGCATTCAGTGTTAATAATCTATAAATATATATAGTCCCAATATATTTTTAATTATTTTAACGTCCGTTTGAAAGAAAACACGCTCAAAAATAACTGTTGCATTTTCCTAGGCCGAACTATTTTAAAGTAGTGTAAAGAGAGTTTCATATGTATTGTTATTGATTTATTTACAGTTTCTGCGAAAAATATTAAACACAGAAAATTCTGTATTTACATGGTGGATACGTTCTACAGGATACAGTGTAAAAAATAAATTAAATTATGAGAAACATGGGAGATAGGGTCCATTGAATAAAATAAATCCAGGGTGTTAAAAAATAAAACACATTATTATTTATTACATTTTATCTGATTTGAAAAAAAAGAGCATACGTTAAAAAATCGTAGTTAAACTTATTCACTGTCCTAATTGTTTGCATCGTATTATTTCACAATCGCTAAAAAAACAGAATTAACTGTATTTTATAACAGTTATAAAACAATCAATTATTAATAATTTTTTCGACTAAGGTAGAGACAGGACGGATAATTGAAATACTAGATATAATAGAAGCAGTATTTCTTGAATGAAACGGAAGCAATAACTGAATGGAGAACTGAAATGATCGCTTAGAGCAGTGATTTCCAAACATATTATGCTAATGGACCCCTTCTTAAAGCAAAACCCTCATCATAACCCGCCTACATAACTGCATATTAGAAAAATTATAAATTTAATTTTGATGTCTTAAATGGTGTATGGTGATATAAAAAATAAATTATAAATAAAACATTTTGATATTGTAAGTAGTATTTATTGAAATTATAACTTTTGCTTTAAAATACAAAAACACATTTTTTTTCTATAATTTAATTCCTTGCCAATTTTGAATGAGCAGCTGAACCTTCCTAATTCTCCGCTATTATATCCGATACGTTGAAACACCTAACAGATGTCAATAAATGTGGAATGATTGTATATATTTACCCATTCGTCGAATTACATCCCGTCAAAACCCACAATACTATTATAATTGTAAAATCACTGGTATTTCTAAAAGAAGTTGAAAAGCGGCAATTCGCCACTCTGTTAATATGGTGTTTACAAAATAAGGATTAAGACGATTCCCGAAATTTTAACTCAGGTATCAGTGTGGCTCTCAGACGTATAATATCTTACCTCGTAAATAATATTTGTCGCATTTGTATCTTCTATATAAACGTTAGACACTGTTTACTGTCTCTCAGTTCGAGTCCATTCGTGTGCTCGAACGCCTGAAGATGCCGAAAGGCGAAACCCGGGTCGTTAGTGACAAAATACATGGAAGTGTACAAAATCTCAATAATCCAAATTTGACATTTTTTTTCAATGAGATGGGTGAACCTGATGGGATGATACGGGATTATTTATGTTCGGCTCTATATTTGTAACATTCTAAGTTTCCACGAGCACTAATTTGCAGTCGGTTTCTTTTTTTCCATACCAAAATGTTTATTGCTATTTATTTTATCTTTCATAATAATGAAAATGTGTTACAAATATTTTTTTATATAAAACCTTTCGCGGACTCCCTGATGCTGTCCACGCACCCCCAAATTATTTTTTATTTACCACAGACCCCCTCAGCGGTCACACTGAAAACACACAGCGGTGAAAATCATTGGTTTAGAGACACTTTAATATTGTTCTACAATGTAAATGTCACTTTGGTTTATAAATGTTAATTTTAAATTGAATTAATTTACTACAAAAATAGAAACAATATACGACAAAATGTTTATGCAACTCTCCGTGGGAGGTAAACAGAGAAACACGCGCCAGACAGGAGGGTATATTTATAAATGTTATTAATTCTTGCGATGTTTTCTGGTGCATTCATTTCTTTACTTTATTTGTGCTGCACATGTTGGATGCGTTTTCTAATTATAGTAATATCCTTTACATGCGCATGCACAATCGTCAGCAAAATATTCCGACGATTCCGTCAGATATTGTCTTAAATTCTTGACATTTATATAATTAGATGTTGGCATATTTTAATGTAAGATGGAATTGTATCTATCAAACAAGAGTTTATGGTGTAACTCTTACACTGCAAGGTGTAACAAACATTTTGAAACAATTTATATCACTTTCAGTTTCATGTATGAATGGCAGCAAGAGTTGCTCCAGGTTGCAGTTATTGAATGATGAATTATATCATTGGTTTAAATATATTTGATTTTCATCAAAAGGTTGGGTTAATTATTTCGATTTTTAGAACGGTTATCACTTCCAGTACCATCAGTTTGGGTAAGTTTGCCCATCGGTCATTGGAAGATTGGCCCATTGCAAGATTGGCAAAATATGCTGTCTAATGGCATGATAATACTAATGCCATATGAATATTTTTTAGTTAAGCAAAGGTATTGAGTAGCCCCTGGTGGTAAAAATATTAATTAATGTGCAACATAATTTGTTTTGGATTATTGAGATTTTGTTGAATTTGTAAGCTCTCAGCTTGGAATGATAAAACACAAATTAAAAACTTATCTTGTTATAAATTGGATTAGCCATATTTTCAATTTGTATTAGTAATCTGTAAACCAAATGCTGTATATTTTTTCCCATCTCAATTATGTACAGAATATATGAAAGCATAAAGAAAAGTTTTCAAAACTTTAAAATCACTGAATTTATAGTAATCACAGTGATTATTTGTATTGTGGGCCAAAGTTACCCGGTTTGGATGAAAGTTTTTCCCCTCTTGTTTTATCTTTATGTATCAATTATAACAACTAATCTATTTATGTTAATTGAATTTCATCTTAAGACATTAGTACATTTCTATTTAAAAAAATTTAGTTTCATAAAAATGACAGCAAGAGTTGCTCTAGGTTGAAGCTATTGATTGGTAGAATAAGATAATCGGTTTAAATAAATATCTTTGATTAATTATCACAAGGTTGGATTAATTGTTTCGATTTTAAGCACGGTTTTCACTTCCAGTAGGTACTCATTTTTTATTTAGAACTAAGTGTATATACATTTAAAGGAGAATTTGGTATTTGTAACGAGTGACGAGTCGAATTGTTGATCTATTGAAGATTTGCCGAAAATTCAACATATTGGATTGGTGGCGAGTTAAATCTATGAAATAATAACGTTTTGTGGAAAAAAACGTCACAGCTTGAGTATATTAATGAGAAAATAATGAAAGCTTTAACCAGTAGCGTAGGTGTTGATGGTGTTTGATATATATTCTAGTAAATACAGAGATAATTAGGTACGACAAGAAACAAGAAACCGTCATGAAAAGTGACATCGCTAATAAGCGGTAGATAAATTGTTTGAAGATTCCCAGGCCGCGAAGAAGTTTAAACCACTTTCGTTTGATACTTATTCTGTATACAGAACGGCGGGAGGTGGTTCGGTACATACATGTTAGCTTGCTGTTTTTTTTTTTTACCGCGTTTTTCCATTTCTATAAAGACTCGAAGCGGTAGATGCGTTTGATTTTCTTACAAGTAAAGCGCTGGCCATTACAGTTGAGCTCTGCATTACAACATATGCAAGTGAACGAAAATGCACTAGAGGAGATAGATGTTCGTAAGTTTGAAAGCGGTCAGTGATTTGAACCCCCGAATGAACTCTTTGATTTGTTAAACGATTGTCCCTAAAAATTTAAACATGGAGCGGAATAATGTCTACTCCAAAATGATATTTACAATCAAACAGTACCCCGAACTATATACGAATATCAAATAAGCCATTAAGAAGTGAAGTGAGACAAGCGATATTGTCGAAAAAATGTGTTAGGTGCGTCAAATTATCGAGACTGAATTCAAGAATCGAGTTTTGCTGGAGGTTATAATGTAAGAGTTGGCATTCAGATGCATTTTACGCGTCTCAGATGCACTCACTTTCTTCCGACAGATTGGAGAGGGACAGTGTCGGGTTTGTGTGCCGCGTCGTGCCAAAGAGGAGTTTCTACAAACCGCGTTCACTTAGCTCTATATTTAGTCATTAATTCCACCAACAATCATCATTGGGATGCGGTTAAGTCTAGCGGGAACAGCGTAAAATTAACCAGCAATTTATATTATAAGGTGGGATAAGGAAGAATGTTAGAGATAGAACTATTTAATTAGTATATGGTAGACAATTATTAAAGCTGCTTTAAAATTTTTTGACGTTGACCAAATGGGATGAATTACAATGAAAAGATCAGTGATGATAAAGACTTAAAACAGTTAACTATTAACAGTTTTTAACCGCTTTTTGTGGTTCATAATGAAGAATTTCAATGGAAAGTGTTTAGAACTGGATGTAAACAAGTCTTTCGACTTTTATATTGGATTTAAGAGGAAGAAACTGTATAAATAATAATTTTTTTGACCATATCCGCTCCCTATTCGGAGCATATGGATATCACGCGGTTCCTTCAAGTTACTCTGTCTCCCGCCAGTCTCCTCGCTTCCTCCCAGCGTCCCGTAGCTCCGCCGAATACATACTATGGATGGTCATCAGCGGCCTTCCAGGGCGACGGAATCCATATGGTTGGTAGAAAAGACAGGCAGGATTCTGGCTCTACCGGGGCGTCCGCAGCACGTGTACAAGTCAGGTCCATCGTCGCTTCTTTATTTTGGACGTAATAAGAGGCTGGTCCGTCCACTCTCTTACCTTCGAGTTCCTGAAAGAATCAAACCACCGTGCCCCTAGTATTGGCCGCAAGTATCTGTTTTCAAATCACAATATACGGTTACCCTGTGCCTTGGTGACGTGCCATGACATGCAACTGTAAAGCAGCAAGGTCAGAATGCACCCGTTGAATAAGTGGCACTTGGTTCTGACCGAGTACAACCGTGAGTCAGAGACTTTCCGCATTGAGTTAAAGTAAATAATATATGGTTAGAAAATAACGATCGAAGAGGGAGTGGTAGTCCAGAACATAATGCATCACAGATTCGGACACTAATCCGTACATTTTCGGTCAATAATCAATGAATGAAAGTGTCCATTAAGGGATTTGACAGCCTTTGACTATGCAACTGAGGATGACAAAGCACCAGAACATTCATTAACTGTATGCCTACGGCACTGACGAAAACATGATATATTCAGATATTATCAATCAAGGAGACAAACAGGTATTACAATTATATATATATATATATTTCTACAATTTTGAACAGTATGCCGAATATTAAAAAAGCTGATATATTCAATAAGAGTAGGTAAACTACTTACAGAGAGATTTTATGTATCGTTTAAGAAAGGAAACAATGATTTTTGTTACGTATGGGTGAACGACACACTTAGATTAATTTAAAGTCATTCTGGCATTTTGCATGAGGAATTGTAATTACACATTTTTTTTTTTCATTTACACGTCAATAGATTAATTATTAGATTATGTGGGCGTTCATAAATAATTATTTGAAAAGTTTTAATTGTAGCCATCCAAACTAGACAACGGGACAAAATAGCAATGCACCATCCTCTTTCGTTGCACTTGGATAATATTGTAATAATTGCACTCAGCGACTCGTCTACTACAAAATGCAACCGGCAACAGCATACAACTTGACACGGCAATCTAGGCCACTATGCCACCAAGCCCCCCCCCCCCTGCTCGGGTAGCTAACTTAGTAATCAAATAAGAGGTGAGCGCAGGGAAAGTCACTATCGATGTCAACATGTTAGAAATGCTGTTGAGACCCTTTAAATACATCCATCTTTACAAAAAATAAATCCCTTTTTCAAAGCTGTTTCATTGCATTACATTATTAGGATATCTTAGGTGTGGTCTTTTTATGCAGATTAAAAATCCATGTTTGAAGAAATTAAGAGATACATCCTTAATTTTTTATCAAATTGCAAGAAGAAACATTTTAAATCAATGACAAATCAACAAAAATAAATAATGATAAAATAACTTTGTTTGATGAGGCAGTACGGTTTAAATTGGCTCAGAGGTAGTTATTATTCTACATTTTAATAAATATGATTAGGACCAATTTAATCCAATAGGTAAGCATTTTCAACTGAAGATCAAACTACTAAGATTAATCTTCAGTATTTACATACTGAAATTGTTTTTTAATTTTTTAAATGTACTGTCTTTCCGCCGAGAAATACAGTCTTAGGAATCGTGTTGCTAACTTGTAAAATTACTGAGATTTAATTTAAGACATCGACTGAGGGTGCTTAATGGAATTTCAATATCAAATTTGAACTGTTGAGATTTTGTACATTTCCGTGTATTTTATTACTATCGACCCGTTCGTCGAGTCCATTCGTGTACTTGAATGCCTGAAAATACCGAAAGGGGAAATCCTGGTCGTTAGTGACAAAATACATTGAAATGTACAAAATCTCAACAATTTAAATTTGATACTGAGATTTACTTAAAGGATGGGACGGTAGCTAACCTGTCTGAAAGTATCGGCGGAACGGGTTCGGTCGACGGAGAGTGAGTTACGTCTGTTTTTATCGTCAGGAAGCACGCGTTCTACTGTACCTATGCATCTGTCAGTATTGCCATTCCGTATGTGTTGCCATCTGTATTGATTAGTTACCATACAGTTTACATTTTTGCCCCGGAGCCCCTTCGGATCTTATGCGGTCATATTTCGTTCTCGTGTGAGTTTTGTCATATAAACACATTTATAAAGCGAAATGATAATTTCAAAAAGAGAAATATGGTTTTATGGAGTATTAAGTATTTTTTTTTACTTTTTATTTCGTATTTAAAACCTGAAATATATATTAAACTATGTGAAATTATCGAAAGACGCAAGAATCGAAATTATTCATAACAGAACAAGCTCGAGACGTGTCTTGGTGCCGTTTGAAACAAAACAGTTGCAAACGGTACGTCATAGCCATTTTGGATTGTTACTATGCTATTATTTTGTATTTTTCGATGGTTAAATTGACGAAGTTTTCAAATTATCATTAATTAATTATACAAAGAAAATGTAAACAGTAATGTATTTTTAATCTTCAAGTATATGTAGAACTATTTTATTTACAAATAGCAACATTTAAAATTTTTTGTGTGACCTATTTCAGGAGTTTAATGCGGATGATGGGGTTAAACTGTTGCATAAAAACATGGGGGATCATAAATTATTTTATCAAGAAATTTTGGAAATTAATAGAGCCCAGTTAAACTCCTTGCCAATCTTGAATGAGCAGCTGAACCTTCCTAATTCTCCACTATTATATCCGATACATTGAAACACCTAACAGATGTCACTAAATGTGGAATGATTGTATATATTTACCCATTCGTCGAATTACATCCCGTCAAAACCCACAATACTATTATAATCGTAAAATCACTGGTATTTCTAAAAGAAGTTGAAAAGCGGCAATTCGCCACTCTGTTAATATGGTGTTTACAAAATAAGGATTAGGGAGATTCCCGAAATTTTAACTCAGGTATCAATGTGGCTCTCAGACGTATAATATCTTACCTCGTAAATAATATTTGTCGCATTTGTATCTTCTATATAAACGTTAGACACTGTTTACTGTCTCTCAGTTCGAGTCCATTCGTGTGCTCGAATGCCTGAAGATGCCGAAAGGCGAAACCCGGGTCGTTAGTGACAAAATACATGGAAGTGTACAAAATCTCAATAATCCAAATTTTATAATTTAAAGGTTTAAAAGTCGAAGTGACTCATTTTCACACCATGAATACGGAACGGTTAAAGAATCACACCCTTTCCTCCAGCAATAACATTTAAATTGAAAAATCAAATACACAGATTGATTGTCTGTTCACTTCATGCGAATCGTCCTTACTGCAAGAAGAGCTCGCTCCGCTGCAGTTAGAACCTATTTCTACTAGTTTTACTTTTCCAATTTCCCCTAAGAATTAATAATATCTACGATGTTCATATAAAGTCACGCTATAGTCGTTCTACCGAGACGTTGTAAAAGTTGTCATGCAATATTGAAATTGATGTTTTTATTCAACCACACAAATCGTACTAAGTGATTGTTGTTTGTTTTGTTATTGCACGTACTTATTTATAACACGGTAGGGCCAAATCGGGTGCCGCCTGGAAGATGACTCCCAATTTCACAAAAAAATCATATACAACTTAACACTAGAAAATTGTAAGAATTTCGAAGCGTGTTTGAGAGTTTTGATGCCTGAAAATTTTAAGAACTTTCCAGTGTTAACGCGAGTGAGGTGAAAATGTATTGATCGTAAATTATCGTGTTTTGTAAAACATAAACCAAAATTAATCAATTTTAATGATACAACACACGCTGTTTGGGCTTTTCCCAAAATTTACAGAAAACCTATATTGAAATTTGTTGTGAGACTGCTTTCATGTAAATATTATATACAGTCCACTTTTCCGACAGTATTCCTAATAGTCAATTTAACTACCCTTCCTTAATAAAAATGAAAAGTTATGATTTATAAGCTGAATAATATTCAGCTAATAGCTAATTTAACGTATATATGAGACATTTACAGTTTCGATTGTTGTTACTGGTGTATAGCAAAGTTGTAATAAATATCGATAGATAATTTAGTCAAACAAACGTATGTTTCCACTCTCACACGATACTGAGTCGAGTATGCAATCGGTATCACATGTTACAATCCAGAGCATGCTCTATTAACACTTTCTCGCTAAGTAAAATGCAGCAAAAAAGTTATGTTTTATGGAGAAATCAGACAATTAATATTTCTTGAAAGATTCCTAAGGCAAGATCGAATCTCGACTGATACGTGTCAATTTTATTCTCATCGCAGCAGAGCTAAAGCAAATTAACAATTCTTAATGTCAGTCATGCGCAGGCTCGATTGATAATTATTATGTTTAAATTATATGTACTGATTATGTAACATTATTCTAGTAAAAGGATCAATTTCTTTCAGAATATCGATGCTCTATCGTGATAAGATATTTTGTTTTATACAAGTTTTGCGTAACTTTTCCTAACATATATGGTGTCAGAAAATGTGTATCAGTTTAATATTCATTCAAATATTAGGCCATAGTTCAAGAAAACCTTTCGTATGTTACCGGTGGGTAGCTTATGTTGAGATATATTTTTTACATGTATACACACTGAGCCAAGTAAAAATTTATATTTTCATCTGTTTAATATTTGAATAAACGTTTTTCTTGAGTTATTCTCAATATATCAAATTGTGACATTTCTAATACAGCACAACATCCGTTATACTAAATTCGATCCATGTTGGGCCAGTGCCCGCCAAAAATTTTTGAACCGCGGCACACCAAATAAAAATGACTTAAATGTTATGTTCTTTATTAATACATATGAATAAAGAGAATCTTAGTGTAAGTACACAATATTGTTTTATAAACATGTATAATGTAGGTGGTATATTACTAATCAGTGAGAATGACGCAATAGATTTTCAGAAAGAATTATCTCAAAACGCCTCTCTAAAATTGATAAAACAAACATGTCACTTCTCATCTACTACCTTTAGCCGCTCTCGTTTTTTTTTATTTCATTTACAAAAATCTTTCTGTAAAACCAAAGCGTCTAAGCTGTGAGTTTTTAGCTTGTGTTGTCCACAGTTCTTATTTGTCGCGACGCACCTGAGACTTCTTTGGGCATATTAGTGTACCGCAGCACACAGTTTGGCAAACACCGTGCTAGAAAAAACAAAATTCAAAGTCCTTTATATAATAGGTATACATTTATTATTTTCGTCCAAAACGTCTTTAACATATTATTTATTAAACAAATTGAATTTTAATTATGCAATCAAATGTATATTTTATTAACGGGTAAATCTATAAATCTGTGAATAAGTGACAAACAAAACAACTGAAAGCGCTAAACTTTACACCTGGTGTTGTGTTTTTTTACCAAGTCACGCTTTTAATCACTGCTTATTATAGATCGAGTTGATCTCAAAAACAAAAACAGCCTTTTCAGAGAAGACTATTGAACTGTTGTCATTCAAAAAGGGCGGTCACTTTTTCAGTCTTATACTGATTCGACGAAATACGGTGACCATACGATGCGAAGCAGCTGGTTTTCAGAACCATACATATTAGCGTAATATTCATTACCATGACAATAAATAATAAACACATGCCTAAGACTGCATAATCTATATTTTGAATGAAGAATCAATGAGAGTAGTATCCAGTCGGCAATTGGAATTGCTGAACACACTACCGTGTAGGGTGAAAGCTGAAAGCTGAGGACACCCCGAATGATTTATTTTTGCTGAACAGGAGAGTAGAAAGCTGAATATAAAATCGAAATACACTAATTTATCGAATCAGATCAAGTCAAGTTGAAGTTCATCCATATACTGCTATAAATCATGAGTGATTGATATCTAATTTGGTACTGATAAACGAAGGCGTACATAAATTTTGGTGAAACAAACCCATTCTGGAATTTAAAAACATCTTTATTCGCCTTAAAATCCCAGTGCAGATGAATCCATTCAACAACTGCGTGCTTTGGCTCACTTTTCTATTTCATGTGTGCGAATTTTTGATTATTTCATGCCGATTGACTTTTTATTTTTTGACTGTGTATTTTGTGTGAAACGATTTGTAAAACGATAATTTATATTAATAGGGAAATAAACAAATACGCAACAAAAAAAAACGTTGACGTGCATACATATTTAACAAATGATAAGGAAAGTAACACACTCTTACACTGTCATAGATTTATAAATTACTTTGTTATAATTCTCAAAATTAATTGAATATTTTTCTTAAAATTTTACACTTGGTCACCCGATAAGTCAGGTTTTTTTCAATCAGCTGAATATAAAATGAATATTTTAGAAAATCGACCAAGACACGAGATGACGACAAACATGCATTTTGTAAAGATGTTTACTTGTGAGTCATCTAATTCAGTCATCATACATAGGAATTGGATATAGGTTCAAGTCCGGTTGAAATGTCAATGAGTCCATTACTCTTGTGTTTATAAGTTTCGATGATTCTACCGAAAAATAAACTCTTTTTCGATATGAATTATTACAAATGGCTTTAAATTTGACATGCAAACTAATTTTATGTTTATAATCTGTCTATCTCGAGATTTATAATAGTTTGAATGTAAGATATTTTGCTTTTCATATGTTTAAGAAGCGTGGACCATTGTATGTGAGGATTAAATTACTGCTATGGCATTTTGCTACGAAAATCTTTCGGATTATTTAAGCGTTTTTTCAATATTTTCAAAAAATAAGTCAATCATGCTATGAGAAATCACGGAGTAAAGAAATGTAGTGTTTTATTTATTATTGAAATGTCCTTCGGTCGATTATCGGGAATGAAAATTCTAATATTTATCATTCATACTTGATTGTCCGAAGATACAGGAAGCTTGATTTAACTTAAATTTTAATCAAATGATTTTTTACAGAATTCATCGAACAATTGATTAATTTCATATTGTTTTTGCTGCAAGCTCTGTCAATATATTATAGTATTGTCTCCAACAAGAAGTAGAAAGGTGAAAGAACTTTTTTGAAGTCACGGTACACTTTACCGTATCGTATGGTTATTTACTTTTAAGGTAAACGATGATTTTATTCTTAAAAGGGTGGGGGTGGGTGATAAACCAAGTGGAATAACAAAGATATCAATTTTTAAATTTGGATTATTGAGATTTTGTACACTTCCATGTATTTTGTCACTAACGACCCGGGTTTCACCTTTCGGCATCTTCAGGCATTCGAGCACACGAATGGACTCGAACTGAGTTTTCGGACTCAGTTCGAGTCCATTCGTGTGCTCGAATGCCTGAAGATGCCGAAAGGCGAAACCCGGGTCGTTAGTGACAAAATACATGGAAGTGTACAAAATCTCAATAATCCAAATTTGATATTGAAATTCCATCAAGCACCCTCAGACGATGTCTTATATTATATAAAAGATATCAATTTTTAATTTAATTTAATATTTAAACATATCTAATCTATTTTTCTTATTATTTGAAAACCATTCGACGCGAGGCAACACGTGCGATCGATTAGACAAAATCGATTCGTTAGATATCATAATTTCGCGAAGCATTTTTTCGGTTTTCAACATTTCGAAATTTTTTTAAAGTCTTTTACAATATTTCCAATGTGCACTTGCAACAAGCTCGCGGTACAGCAAGTGCACCGGTTAAGAACTGCTGTTGTAATGAAACAACAAACTTTGTATGGTAATTTCCTTAAATTCTTATTTTAAACAAAAAAAAAACAATAATGGTTTTAAATTTGAATTGTTGAGACTTTGTACATTTCCAAAATTTCATCAAGCACCCTCAGTCAATGTCTTAAATTATATTAATGCTGGTTTTCTTAAAAAGAAATAGTGCAATATGCCATACGAATAATTCTGATGATTCGTTTGTTGACATCATTTGTAATATTAAAATACACGTTAACAGAACTTGATATAATATTGAAGATAGGACCAAATTAGTCATTTGTATAAACGCGACATTTAGCTGTCGTTAACTTAAGTTTGCGAGTGTTTTTGAACCTGGTAATGCTCAAATGCGAGTTCCGGAAGTTAATTACAAAAGCATCGGAAACTTTCAAGATTATATTTATGATTGAAGCTTACTGCAACATAAAAATATATGCGTCGTGACAAGAGACTTTATGTGCATCTTTATCACTGCCTTTACATGTTACAATGTGAAAATGTAAATGAGCTCTATCTGATTTACGATTGTAAACAAAGATTTATAGTGCAGATATCAACAGGTATGTGAAAAATATCCGCACGCTAAGCAACTTCTAAACAATTTAAAAACGTTTACAATTTTCTTTCACGGATAAGATCACTTGAAGAGAGGGAAAACGGATTTAATTTGCAACCGTTATAATGTAATAACTTATGCTTGTTTACGGTTTGCCGCATTTTCATTTAGAATATTTTTGATATATTGATCGAGGGATCATGATAAGCCGGATACCAAAATAGAAATATAACAAAGTGTTGCCCAACCTTTTATTACTATAATATATATTTAATAAGGTTAGTACGGAATTATTATTCTAGAAAAAAATGATGGTTTAACGTAATATAATTAAGGGCATTAGTGTTAGTTATATTTCGACACGTGCACTTTCCTTATCAATGTTAATTTTAAGTTAAGTCTGGAATGGATGAGTGAAATAAGTTTTCCTAAGTATGATCTTCTTATTTTGTGTATACGCATCTCCCAAAAAAGCTTTAAGCAATCATTCTGCGGTCTTGTTCGATAGCTCCAGTATTTGTAAATAAATACAATTAAAGATCGTTCTTCAAGATAAATTTAGTTAGACATAACGGACAGGTGTCCAAGTTTTTCAGGAATAATTGCCTTGTACAATACGTGACATGCTTTTACCCTATGGGTTGTTAGGTAAAGCAGCTTTTTAAACGGGTCTAAGGTATAAGAGCTATATTTTAAAAATTTAACACAATTCGCTTTGTACTACTTCCACATTTTTACAATAATCAGGAGCGCTTTCGCTCATCGCGAGCATCATCAACTGATAAAATATAAATCAGTTGCTAATGCTCGTAATCAGCGAAAGTAGTTCTGATCGTTATAAAAATGTGCAAGTAGTACAAGACAGACTATTTCATTTAAAATATCATGCATTTCCACCAATAATTCACAGTTAACACCTTGAAAGTATAAGAGTTGCGATTAATACACATAAAGTTATTATTCAATATTATAATAATTACTAATTGAACAATACATTGATAGTTATATACGCCGGTAAAATATATAATAAATCATAGAGGGCGGATAAGAGAAAGTCAAAGCCCACTTAAAGCTGTATTGCTGATGATAAAAAGCATTTTTAATTTAAAAACGCAACGACGGTATTCCTTTTTTTCAATTTATGCATTAATTTCGGTAACATCTTGATTATATAATTTGATAATTCTTAAAGATTTAACCGGTTGATTTTTACATAGCAGTTTGGCATTCGGTTTTAAATTGTCACCCGAGATTTTTTCTAATTAGTATAATTATCACTTTTAATGTGGTTATCTGTCAATTCTTGGTAGAAAGATATTTTATTTTTTAAATAATAGTATGGTTATTTATTATCAACCCGCCATACAACTACATAAAAAATTCCTGCATATTTATTTTTACTCAAGGAGAGAAATAATTTCTCATCTGTTATTTTTTAGCGGATAACTGTCAATTATTTTTAGGGGAATAACATTATATTTATAAACACAATTTCTAGCCGCTTTTCAATTTATTTCTAGAACTTTCAGTAGCCGGAAAAAAACAAATTTATCAATATTTCCACTTCATATTCGACTACGTGTTAGCTTTCAAAGTGAGCTTTAATAAATATTTATCGAACTATACTAAAATATTCACGATTATTGAAAATATTTTTCTAACCAAAATATAACGCGAACTCACGACAAAATTAAATTTATCAAATAATTGCGTTCACATAATCAATCATAATACAAGATTCCTCTTAATTATTGCAGACAGAAACAAGTTAAGATTAGCGCATATTTTGTGAAATTTCTTAACAAAGTAAACGCGTTTTTACGCTCTGCTATAAAGTTGTAGCTTGTGGAGTTACTACCTTTAAACTGTAGGACGGCAATATATTTTGATTTAATCGGCATTGTTACAACAAACCAAAATAAGTTCATATGAAATAGTCTCATTCGGTACTCGAATCCCCAAGGGCAAAAGATCATGCGGTAACAAACCAAGACAATTCATTTACAATAACCAACAAATTGTAATGTCGTCTCTTGACAGAACTTTATCAATCTAGGAACTTCGTTAATTTCCTCGTTCATAATTCAGATGCCGCAATTAGGACGGCGGACCACACATTCATCTTCTCTTTATTGTTATACAAACGACCTTCCAGATGTCCGTTGCCAGAGTGACAGACTGTTATGCAGACAGAAGTTCAAAAGCCGAGGGAGGCAGACGTAGTTTATTTGTTTATTAAGGACCGAAATGAAAATTATTTGTATACATTCATCCGAAATGAAACGTCAGTATTGAAAAAAAAACAAAGTTGCTGTTAAATGATGCATTTTAGAATTACAAGAAACATAATATGGAATATTATAAAAGGTTAAAATAATAAAAGTGTTATGCCTTTCACTATAAATGAGTCGGCTCCGTGGTGCAGTGGACAACGTTGTTCGCTGCGGCTACGGATGTCTCGGGTTCTTTTTCAATCGATTTATGGGTTTCTGTTCGTAGTCATGAATGTTTGTGATGTCTAAAAAAACTCCCACCCATCCGATCCTGAGTAGCTAACCATTTGTTCTGTCCTAACCCTATTTTTTTATCCCTACTCTCTTCGAAAAAAGAGGGGTTGAGCAACTGAGTAACTTCAAGTAATTGAATTTTAACAATAACAATATATATAAAACAGTCGGTTCAAGGACTATGACAAGAATTTACAGGTAATTATGAAAATTAAATAGTGTACAATTAAAATGTTAAGGACCTCTTAAAGATCAATAAATATTAATCCAAAATCAAATAACCGATTTAATAATCAGATCGTTCTCTTTATAGGAGAGATATTATTTATATTACAGTAGGTATAGTACGATACATTAATGAAAAGTGCATGTTATTTCGAAAATAAATCTAAACTATCTGTTAATAGAAGTAATAAGTAATGCTGACAGCTTATGTTACATGCTTGACATAAAATTGACAAGAAACTTTTTGAATTATAGTCTGTTATGTGTTGCTCATACAAACATTTTACGAATATAACAACGGTTGATTATCTAAGTCCGACTTTTTCCAGATACACATCTGGAATATTCATTCGAGTCTTTGGTTCTAGGAAAACTCGAAGAAGGATCAATAAGTAAGTCTCCAGGAGATTACAAATCATTCCGCGAACGAGACTTGATGTATCGATAGGTTCAGTCGAATTTTATGTTAGTATCAAGATAGTTACTATTAAGGTGTGATTTATTATTCTTTTTTTGAATATTGATTGTTAAATGAAGAAATCAATCGATTTAAATATTAATAAGAATTTTTATCTACAGACAGCGAGAATAGAATACAAACAACCCTCTCTATCGACTTGAATACCTTGAATACATTACATTTTCGTAGATGTGAAACCTCAAGTGAAAACCCTGTGAACAGGGTATACTTATTACTGCTGCTGATCTTCAATACAGAAGTTTCCACATAAAAACAAAGGACCAACTGTATAAAATGCTGGTACGCACTGTTATAGCGTAGATACGGGTATGACTCTTTGACATTATCTGTGCAGCAGCTAGATTGGTTGACACTTTTGCGAAAACTCACGAATAAGGGTGGAATGTAGAGAAATATGTATGAATGAACTATGCAAGCCAGATCCAGTGTATGTCCGAGACACGGGCACCTAAACGTCCATGAAAACCCTTGTGTCAAAAGACCTGTAAAGAAGCTGCGATTGTAGAACAGCGTAGTGAAGGATGCCGGTAGAATTTTAAGCATCAACATTGTTAAAGCAACTGAGGACCGGGACGAATGGAGGAAACCGGTAGAGGTGGCCAGGACTTGACCTCAGCTGTAGCATCAAAGAAAAATAAGAATCCTCCTCCGCGGCATTAAATATCATAAGGAATAAACAACATGAGAGCTAAAAAATTTTCAAGTGTCAGTGCTTATTTGTTAATAAATATGAAAGTCTAAAAAAGGATTTAAGTATGTTTATTATTTTCCATGTTTTGACCACACGTCAACCTTGATTACAATATTTATGACCATAACAGGAAACAAAACATGTCATTCTATTTTAAAAGCATGCTTTTGAAATTTAAAATTGTAATTATTGACACTGAAAGCATTTTAAAAAGTGTGGTTTGGCGAGAGGTGAGTCTTGGTTATTTATTGGATTGGAGTTGAAACGAAAATAGTTAACGAGTGAACAGAATATTATAATATGTATGTTTATTGATAAATTTTTTCACTTTTATTTTTAATGAACAAAATAAAATATGTAAAGAAGGTTATTTGTATGAAATGGACTAATTGAAAACTATAATAGACAGAGCACTATGATGACAATTGTAAATCAAATTAACAGTTTACATCCCTTTATAAACAAGGATAATAACGTTGCAATAACTTTAAATTAATCAATAATATAATAATAATTAACATAATAGACACTTTTATAACTTTTTTAAGCCTTATGAGTTTATATGTTTTAGTAAAGGAAAAATAATTTAAAATAACGTAAATCGAGTTATATAATACCTTGAAATGCTTTCCACAAACAATCAATAATTATTTGGATCATTGAAGTCATTTTTAGTGGGTCAAATATGGGAAAATTTAAATTTATTAGATAAAGTGGAAAACAAACCATATCAATCTAGGAGAAGAGGGACCTTCCATGGGTCTCAAAATTTTTGGAGCTTAATTTCCACTTTAATATTGTAAATTTATAGTCTGGGTTTTGCTTAATTAATTATTTTATAAATTGTATACTTCCTTTCATTTAGTTTCTAATTTTGAAAGGGTTGACCTCAAATATATCAATCGCACTGATTTCAAATTTTCTCTGAAAGGCCTTTTATATATATAAAAATAATATGTTTCTATCTAGGTACTCAAAGCATAAATATTCAAGTATCTGAGTGATATTATTTTCAATTGAAATATCAACGTACGAAAGCCACTGAGAATAAAGAAATAATAAAAAAGAATAGAATTTTATAAACGGAAACATTGAGCTCGTAAGCTAGCATAGCAGTAAAATGAACGCAGAATCATTAAAATGTTTATTTGATGACTTAGTGATGGATTAGCTCTCGCGAGTCGACTGTATGAAAAGCTTACTGCTACGCTTCCTAGAATCGTAGAGGGAGTGGTGCTTCGAGGAAATTCAATGACAGCCCGGAAAATCATTTCAAAAGTCTTAATATCGTCTCTTTGTTACAATATTTTTTGTGAAACTATTTTCAATTTATAAGATTAGATTTATATTTATACGAAGCGCCAAAACGTTATTTAAAAAAAACTTATATTTTTTATAATATGGATACACGATACAACACACAAAGATGTACGTTGCAGAGTGTAGAGGTAGGTTTACGAATTTTTAGTAAACCTATTTTTCTTTCATTTTCTTTTTAATATCGATTAAAGGTTCCTTTCGCAATGTAGATAAAAGGGTCGGCGATATACAAAATATGAAAGGACTGAGATAGGTCTATATGAGTCCCTTGGTTGATTTATACATTGCTAGACACATTAAGATTTCTTTAAAAGTTTCATGATTCCATTATCGAAATTTATGAAGAAATATATGATAATCAAATATGAATGATTAACGAAATATATATATTTAAATTGTAATGTAATATAATTGGAATTCACGAGATTATTGAAATATTTTAGCGGCAGAGTTTCAAACGTATATTTTAATTTGTATATATATATACTGAGTAGTAAATGTTAGTATTAATTTATCAATTTACTTGGAAACACTTGCGCTACGAGTTAGTCTTGGTTTGTGAGCCGTTTTGTTGTATATATGTATAAAATTTGAAGTGTTGAAATTTTGTGCATTTCCATGAATTTCGTCACTAAACGGACATCTTCAAATTAAAAACATGTTTACTTTAATTACGGAATTGTTTTATATTGTAATAAAACATATTTCTTCCAACGCCTTCGGTAAAACATGACTGAAGTATAATATTTCATTTTTGTTGTATTCCACGCCTCTGGTCTTGGTACAAAATGCCACCCTTCTATCTCACGCCGCCGCCAAAGCATCTCTAGCGCCTGCGAAACTCTACCGCCGACCCTGACCTTGCCTCACTTTCGCATGGGGGAGTTGCGAACATAGTGGGCGTCGCGCGAAAAGCTATTATAAGGGGCGGAATATCGATCAGGCCCAGCTGGTATAGCGCGTCGTCACGGGCGTTCGAGTTATGGGGCGGCAATTAATCTAATTTAATGAACTTAACATGGATATCAATTAAGAGATTAATGAAACTCTCCCCAAATTTCGCAAAATAACCATAATATTATCTCGCAGAATAATTACGGAGAGCAAATTGAGTTTTTTTTTAATTTTAGGAGATTGGTAGGTCTGTTGAATTATTAGTGGGAGTAATAACTATTCTTATATGACATCCCAGCGTTGTTTGGTGAACCATTTTTCTATTATATTATATTTATTTTGAGATATTTTGTGAGTAAATTTTTGACTGAAAAATAGATACGTTTATCATAAATAATTAACCGTAAAACGTGTACAGTTTTGGTAGCTTATAGCAGTTTGAGTGTGTGAAGTTAATATTTTAAATCCCTTAAAGTTTTGCGGCATTCACAAACAACCCCGAGATCAGAATCAGATTTATTCAGTCCTACATAATAATAAATATTTTTCAATGGTCTAAATGTTATTTTATACTGTAGTATTGACAGTTTATAATATGCACTCAATCCTTTTTTAACACGGGGCAAACGTTCAATACAAAACGGATGTACAAAGAAAACGTGAAAAAAAGATGCAATAAACATAGAAAAATATAATGTAAGTATGCTTTTTCGAAACCGCACAGAAATGGAATTGTGTGTGAAACATTAAAACACCGTTTAATATTCCTTATACGTAATTGTATTTATTATATTACAGCAATGGATTCAATGCAATATTTTACCTAGTCCGGATTTGATGTAAGCGCACACTAAAGATTTATGGAATTTGAAGTCAAATAATTTGTGTCATGTTTACATTTTACATCCTTACTCCTTTCCAAACGTCGCTATCCGATTCTGAAAGTGTATAAGATTCAAAAAACGTGTAAATATAATTATCCTACTAAACCTAATATTACATTACATGTCTTTCTGAAAATAGCTTTTTGTTTACTGTTTGTTATACGTCATAAAATACAAGAAAAATTGTTAATAAAACGTTTATACTAAAAAAGGTTTACTATAGTGAAATTTTATTGATAAGCTTATAATCAAAGGTAAACTTATTATAATTTGTCCTCATTATTCCATTTCACTCATTATTATAAATCTTAACATCTTCATCCCTAAAGGTTTTTTTTCTTCAAATATCTTGTATATTGACGAATTATTGTGTAAACATACGCGGCGCAAAATTTTAAATATGCAAAAATAGCTAGCGTTCATCTTTATTTACATTTCAATTTGCAGGATGAGCTCGTTTAATCAAAAGATTTTCAAGTCAATATTCTAATGTAACTGTATTTTTCAAGGAATTTTCAAATTCCTTGGAATAGAGTTACTATTTATACATATGCGTGTTACCTGGAGCATTTATTATAGATCGGTCTAGGACGCTTTGAATTTCAGATATTGTGATTCTAAAAACAGTGACGCCCCACTAAAGCATTATTTTGATAATTATGAATAATCCATATTATTCTGTAAGAATTATTGACGCAATATTTAAATTTATTCAAAAGATAATATATTAGTTTCTATCAACGTTAGTATAAACAATAGGCATCACCGAGGATTTTACAGTTTTTCCATTACATCTTGAGTCTAGTAATAGTAAGGGTTCTTAGTGAATATTTACTTTTAAATGACATAATTCGACGGTGTTTTGGCCAATTGATGTAGCACTCTAAAAATACGAAAATGTGTTAATGATGGGATCTGACTTTAAAGACGATAGAGCAGGTCTCGGCAAAATGATGTAAATAAGAAAAATAAATTGACGACTTTTTGTAAGGGAAACATTATTTTACATTGGTTTAAGGTTTACAAATTCTGACCCTTCCACTTGATGTAAGTCACTATTATATCGACACTCCCTACGTATAATCCCGTATCTGAAAACATGAGAATTTACAGAAGTGCATTTCAAAGATACATAACGCAGGAGAGCAAAAATACTGAAAAAATATTGTGTCACTGAGAAGAACTTAGTGCCTTTACCACTTATTTTCAAGTATTGGAGTTTTTCTTGCATTTACGGAATAATTCTTACGATATTGGTAACTTTGTCTCTCAATCTGATGAACTTTAATTTGTGATATTTTTACACATTCACTGTGTCGTGTCAACATTTCAAACGAGGAAGATAATATCCTATGTTATCTTTAACAGTGAATCATATATCCTAAAATAACAAAATGTTTACCGCTTATTATACTTCACATGCATATGGCCACAACCACAACCGTAAGCTAGAGCAGTGCTCCGCCACCTTTGCTTACCCACATCTAACCTGAGCATTGCGTAGAATTTCGCGGCACACCGCAGGAACAAATATGTAATTTTCATAAAAAAGAATTTACACTTATTGTTTTTATTTCATAAACTTAAAAAAGATAGAATTTTGTGTCAATTGTAACCAATTAAACCCTTTTATGCCTATTCAGGTGGTGCATAACTTTTTCAAGGCGATGGAACATCTTGATTTTCGAAAGATAAAAAAAAGAATGAAAAAAATACATATTTTTGAAAATTACACATTCAAAAAAATAGATTGAAAAGACCTGTAACTAAAAAAAAATAACTAAGCTAAACTACTCATTAAAGAATGTATATAAACGTCAAACGGATGTCAGTAATATTAGGTATAATATTATGTGACATTCATTATTTCTTCGTTTATATTTTTTAGATTGTATGTAAGTTAATATTGACTTTTTTTCTCTTATTAGACACATTGCGGTCCGGTACACCTAGCATCGTCTCGCGGCACACTGGTTATGGAACACTGACCTAGAAGTTGTAATATTTGTGAGGAAAAGTAAATTTAATCTTCAAATGAAGCAGTTTGCAGGGTAGCATTAATATTTGTCGTGTCCTATTTTTACAACCAAAAATACATATACGAATAATAATGCAGTATGAATCTGTCCAAGCGGCAGCCGAAAATAAATGCGTGGACTTTGTAAAGGTAACTGTGTTTTAATTTAAGCTGTATTTAATAATTAAATAAATACCACATTGGTAAAGGAATCAAAAAAAATAATACTCGGATCAACGGAATGGCGTTCAAGACAGTGGCAGTTGCTGCAATGTCAAATACCGCCCAACCTTGTTTATAAACGTGAATTTATAAAACTACCCCTAAGCAATAAGTCTGCAAGCAAATTTGTTCTTTTCGTATATTGATTACTTCCTTCCTTCGCTGAACACTGATAAAGTAACCGAATTAAGTTTGTCATGTTATCTTTGCCCAAACTTAAAACTATCGCATGATGTTGATGAAAGTAAAGCAAATATTTTAGAGGTAAATTGGATTTTTACGTGTCGGCATTTCGCACGGATTCCTTTGGTAAATATAAGTGAAAAATGCACGGCAATATTTATTTTACTAAGACCTTGCATATATTACGTACTTTTACGTTTTTAAATTGTTTAAATCTTAATAAACCAGGTTTTTCATTATTTTATAATGATACTTTATCATTTTGATATGATTCATTCGTGTTTAGTACATGAGATTGCTGATTATAGTAAATTATACTACAACCGCAATTTTTATCTCTAGTGTCATCATGGGTTGATGGATCGTGAACATAAGTCGATGAGACTGTTCTATCTGTAGTAGCAATGAGGTGTAACCAGGAAACGATTTTAGTCAATATGGCCACGTTTAAGGACACTTATCGTTTGTTACATTATGTATGTGGGGGACTAATCAATACGGACGACAACCCACAAGAGATGGCAATACTACAGAGAAGCATAGACACGGGCAGAACGCGCAATACCGAAAGCAAAAACGGATGACAATGCTTTCTCACTGGCCGTCGGCCGCTCTTTTCTTAAAATTAAATCTTTGTAATAATACAAGTTAGGATCACGATTCCTAAATATATCGTTTCTGAAAACGTACCATGAAAAATATCTATCGAGATTTAGTTGTATTATATTTATTGTAAGACATTTATGGCAAGATTGGGTAAAATGACGGCTCACAGTTGCCGTTTATCGTTTGTCCACACTCCTCTCGTGATTTTTTTTTACTAGGTAACATTTATGTTTTATTACAATTATTTTTTCTTTCAATCTGTTTCCAAATATATAGCTCGCGTTATATTCAGGCTAATCAGTATATATAACATCATATTATACATATATTTAGAATACCAATATTTTTGAATTGAATTCCTAACTAACACCAATAGAAGATTTGCACGCGGGTCGCTATAGGATCTGGGAGTTTTAAGTACTTAAATGTCAATAATATAATGTATATGTACTGCAAATTTAAATAAACTTCAAAATCATGTATCCTTTTAAGACAAGATATTCGTTTTATTGTTTATGTATTTATAGGACGGGGGTAAATAAGACAGTAATTTATTGCAAGGTCAAAGAAAATTCTGCAAGTAATAAATTATGATATTATTATTTATAAAAAAATCGAATATATTTTTTTCGATTCATTTATAAACTATCATGTAATATCCGTGTCTCAATATTATTACGTTCAAATTTATACTACAAAGCAAAGGTGCATGTGGGTTTAAAACAGGGCTTTTCGTCGGGAGTAGATGGGTAGCAATGGGGGGTGATTTGTGGGTTGTTGGGGTGGGCGTGGGGCGGTTGCAGCGGCCGTCTGGAGGTCGGCCACTCACCGGAGAGGCACCGGGGCTTTGAACCGACGTCCGGACGTTCGAGACGGGTTCGGGGACATCCCTGTCTGGGGTGGGACTCCCTTTGCAAGTTTACTCACCAACAAACTGGCTGTTTTTAGCGGGCGGATGCACCGGTGAGTAAAGAGAATCCGAGATTCCACAGCGATGACGCCGGTGAATGTTTACATTTTTACTGCCCTTGTAAGAATAGTTATGGTATCTGACTATTGTTTGTGCTAAAATTTTGTCATACTATTGATAACAATTGTAATTTTTATAACGACAATATAAATTGGATTTTCAATCTGCAAAAAATCATCCATAATATGAACGCAAAAATTTGTTCGCATTCATGTATATTATAGAGCTATTATATCTCTAACATTTTTTTTATCTTTTATTCAGTTGAAAACGAGTAGTATCAAGCCTTTAATTGAAAGTTTATTATTATTTTATTACAATATATTTTCGAAAAAGTTGTTGATTCATATCAATAATAGCACGGTGTCTTCCAAAAATCATATATATTAAAATCGTAAAGGGTGTATTGCGGTATATGTAACGTCACGCATGTCATTTCTTATTTCCTTTGCCTATGACAGTCTTGAGGGTTTATATTTCCATTCATCTATAGACAAGCTAAACAGTGATTTAATTTAGAAAGAAATATTTAAATATGTGAAATATTTGAAGTATTCTCGAAATTCTTTAAACACAATATCTCGAGAAACAAGATTCTAGAAATTTTTAAAACAAAAAATCAGAGAATCAAAATATATTTGGTATTTTTTAAGAATTTTTATCTCTCATGACAGCCGAAAACAAAACGACTTAAAAATAATTTGCGTTGCCATGATAGTATCACAGTTGCCAGATAATTTAGCTTAAGGGCAAGTGCACTTGGATACGGCTGTGGTTAACAGAAATGTAATATTGATGGCCGGTGATCCCGTAGGGAGCGGTAGAGGGTAGCTAGTAATAAGCTCAATAGCCAATGTTTTCACCAAATTTATCGCACTAAAATTGAGATACGGTATTTTAGTTTCCCCAATATTGTCATTATATGGGCGCAATATGATTTCATTTCTCAGCATCTCAACACAAGTTATTTCATTGAGGACTAATATTCCCTCTAAAGTGAGAGGTTCTCTGCACGGGAAAATTGAAAGACTCAGTACAGGTGTAAACAACAAATGTAAAGATTAAATTTATGCTTTCTTAAAACACTATTTTGTCATATTTGAATACTGTTTGCAAAGATGAGTATTTTTTATTTGTTTTTCATTGGAAAATTATTATTTCATTTATACTATTTGTTACAAAAAATGGTTAATTAGATTTTTTTACTATTAACAAGTGAATGAGCATTGCATTGGAAGAAGACATTCATCAAACAAAATGAATATGTATATTTATTCAGACATTAAAGCTGAATAGTTTGTATTGTAGTGCGCGGTAGCTTTAAAACTGTTTAGATGTAGGGAGCATTGGTGAGAATAGATGAATAGGGCACGGAAATGACTAGTCGCTAGTTGTTAGTTGTAATTCGTTCTTTTTAGCATCGAATGTAAACAAAACGTATGTATTCTTACCTTTTAACAACACACATCTATAAGTGGATTGGAATATCAATGGATGAAAGTGTCTGTGTGATTCAAACCTGTAGATACAGAGCGTTGACTTGATTACAGAGCTGGCAAAGTCATCACTAATTTTACTAAAACATATTTCGAATACATTTTTTATCATTTAACCCGTGAATTTTGGTAATCAATTATAAAAATAAGTTTTTTAGTCGTCGTAATTAAAAAATCGAATTGAAATTTAGCGGATCTTTTCGACTGCCCCTCTTAAACCTGGCGCAGCCCCCTCCTTAGGGCCTGAAATGACATTTGAAAGTTCAACAGACGCATAACGATTCCTCAGACGCTCTGGTAGGGGTTGACGGCGATGCCTTTCGTTCGCGGCGCATTTTCTCGGCGAAAACAGCGCCCTTTTGATGTCGCACCACTTCAAATGTTTCATTCTAATGTACATTTTGTTTACGTCGGACAAAGTGTATGAAGTCACGTGAGATTTTGATTCAGGAAACATTAAAAGAAGAACTATATATATTTATATATATTATATCACTACATCAGACCTCGAGACTTGTTAAAGCATTTTTCTTTTGTGAACAACCGTTTTGGAATTGTAAAGAAACGATAGTTTTACTTTGTGATTCTTCTCATTTACAATTATTAGCTGCGCTACTCAGCTTCACCCGGGATATATATTTGGATGTTATCTTTTAACTCATAACTAGGGAATGAAGAGACGTAGCAATATGAAAATAGTAATATTCATTTGCGTTAATCAGGCACATTTCGCAACCCATTCGAAAGTTTTGAAGCCACATAAAAACACACAAATGTACAATAAAAACTATAATTTTGATTATATATAATGTGTTTAAAAATTCTGTTGATAGTTTGAAACCAGTTATTATTTCACCATCACCGAATAAGATGTAATTATGTCAATGCAATGATTGGAAAATAATTAGCCCTTGTTCATTTTATTTTTCAATCATGCCCTCTCCCAATGTAGAGTATATGGACTCCAGACGAAGCATCTCAACGAAAATTGTTTATCTGAAGGAGATTTTTGAGTTTTAAAGTCGGTCCTTACATTCTCTCACTGCACTCCGTTTTCAGGACCCAAGGGTGCTTGGAAATGAATGACAAAATAAAAAAAAAACTCCATAAGTCAACGGAAAAATCAATGTTTGAAAGTTCCCGTTTAGGCATTTTTGACTTGATAGCGCAGCACCGCGCAGAACAAAAAAATAATTTTAGGCATTACTATAGTAAGTTGTATCCTTATTAAAATTTATTAACGGTTTTTTTGATAAAATTACTCTTAAAAATGTAGTTTGTCTTTTTATACGGAGAGCGATGACGAAACCAATCAAACTTCTATTACCACTAGGCTGTGGCGATTAATGAAAAAAAAATTCAAAATAATCAAAGAGGATATTTAATTGATGCGAAATTCATTAGAGAAGAACACTGACAAAAATAACAAAATGAATGCTGATGGAATAAAAGATATTTTAAACGAATTCGAATTTCAAATCGTTACATATTTTGTTTGGAACCATAATCAAATGTCAGATTTTTAAATCAGAGCCACGGTTATAAATTTCGGTCAATATAAAAAGAAAATTTACATTTCATACTTCTTTTCTTTTGTTTATGTCGTCGTGCGGTTTCTATAGTCACGTGACAGCTCTAAAGTAAAGAAAAAAAAAATCGGAAGTAATTACGCAGTGGCGACCGTCTGAAAAGTTTGCCCGCTTTGCAAGTTCAATGTTAATTAAAAGTTATACAATACGTTTTTATAATTGCTTTTAAATTATGGATGATTTTCATACTGTAACTGTTAATGTAATAATTTATTCCTCGTCTTTTGGGGTATTGCATATACAATTGACAATGCTTATGAAATAAACAACCTTTAAACGTTTAATAATAGTTAAATGTTTTTCCATAAAAAATTTACTGTTAACGCTGTTCAAAATTTTTTTTTCCATGTCCGCTCCCAATGTGGAGCATATGGTCTCCTAATGAAGGTATCTTAACAGATTTTTTCTATGAGAACTGTTTGTTACTCAGTTGTTCAACCTCTCTTTATCGAATAGAGTAGGGATAGAAGGATAGGGTTAGGACAGGACTAGTGGTTAGTTAATCGCTCTCGCTACGCCCCGTGAGTATGGGATGGATGGGTGGTGAGGAGGAAGTTTTTAGACAACACAAACACTCAGACTACGAACAGAACTTCATAAATCAATTGAAATATCAATTTATGAAAACTGTCCGGCACCGGGAATTACGGCATATTTTTATTTGTCTATTTTTGAAGATGTGCTTTAATTCATTGCAAGTAAAAATATTTAGATTTTTAAGCCACAAAATAAGAGAATATGTCGCAAATTTGACCTGAAAAGTTTCGGGCTGAAAATTTTACCCATGGGAGTTTTAGCATAAGTTAAGTGGGTTGATATTTCAGCCTTGTGGTAGTAAACGGTTTAAGTATTTTTATCATCATTTGCATCGTCAAAAGTCCTGATCATCGTCTTGATCATTATAAACATGTCAAAGTAGTACAAAAAATTGTGTTTTATTTAAAAAACTATGATATTAAGCTTTTTCGGTATTTTTAAAGAATAATTTTTAAAGTTTTATCGTATTTAAAATAAACAGCACAGGTTGAAAAATCTGAATAATAAATTAATCGTTTTCCAATAACACCTATTTAAATATAATATTAAAATTGATATCTTTGTTATTCCTATGGTTTTGTTACTAATCGTGACACGTAATTCGCTCCTTTGACAAGCGTCTTCAAACTCACGCAATCTTAAGGTTTTTTTAAATGATGAAGACATTGACAAAAAAACACATTTATTTATTTGAAACAGTTGTTATGTCTTTAAAAACCGTTAGTTTGGGTAATCATCCAATGGATCGTGCCGAACAGGTCAGGTGGGACTTGTTGTAATAAATTACTTTCCCAACCCAATTCGTCTATGTAACAGCTATAAGCAGTATATAAACTCAAATCCCGGCTGACTAAAATGAAGAGCTGGGTGCATTGCTCCGATTCAGTTGGGGTGTGCAATTCGGAGCTGGCGGGGTGCTACTCCCCTCGGCAAGGTCGTCTCGCGGGGCCGCGGTCCATCCGAGGTCGGCAGGGCGCAGTTCACCCACTGAACTTACATTTATTTAGGTAGATGGGATACTGGGGTGATTTTAAAGGAGTCTGCGTATGTTGCAATAACGAATTTAGCTAAGCTGATTTCAGTTTTTACTCTAAAGAACTTTATAGTGAATGTGACAGCTCAAACACCATCAAACATTGATGTCATTATATTCACGGTAAAGGTGAAAACTATAACTAAAATCAAATTAAATTATCTTTATAAGAGACACATCAGTTGTACCAAAGGAACTTTATTTTATGTGAGGGTTTCCCGGATTTTATCTAATTTTCATTCAGAAAATAAAAAATAATGTAATTAAAAAAATGCATCAGATCAAAATATATTATTTTTTAAAATAATATTAATTTTATTGATTTGATCTGAATCATAATCTGACGGCTTAAAAGGAAGGAGTAGGTTTTTCTCTCATTTAGTGAAAATCGTTAATAGTGTTCCGTCGCCTAAAAAATATGAATGGTCGAAGTATTTTTTTTCTTTTAATAATTGCATTCTTTTTTTTTACACTATTGCACTTTTATTTAAATGGAAATAGTACAGTTTTAAAGCCTGTCTGGCAAAGAATTGACACCTGTTTTTCAGAAATGCTTTATTTGCTTTACGCCGTGACTAGATTATGGTTTATCGTAGGTTATCGAGATTTGATGTCTGAGACAAAATCGTAAAACAAAGTATTATTAAGAAAGTTATCGATAAGGAATTCGCAATTTATTGAATATAACGATTCCATAAAGTTTTTTGAAATGTACCAAATTCTGATTAAGTCGGTGTCTGTCGTCTGCTTCGATATCACACTCACTATTTCTTTAGATTGTATTTAAAAAGGTGAATAATCGCTATTATAATCGGTAAATAATTTTATAGAATATTATTTTTTGATCTGTGATTTTAAAATTTTACATTTCAAACGAACTCTTTGGTACATTTCAAAAATCTTTATAGAATCGTTATATTCAATAGATTGCAAATCCTATTCGCATAACTTTTTTAAAAATACTTTATTTTACGATTTTGTCTCAGACATCAAATCTCGATTACCTACAATAACCCCTAATCTAGTCACGGCGTAAAGCAAATAAAAGCATTTCTGAAAAACAGGTGTTAACTCTTTGCCAGACAGGTTTGAAAAATTTACTATTTCCATTTAAATAATAGTGCAATAGTGTAAAAAAATAATTTGAGAGTGTAATTATTAAAAGAAAAAATAAATATTCCGACGATTCATATTTTTTGTTGAGATTGAGTTGAGATCTGAAAAAAATTACAAAGAATACTTTTCTTCCATCGTCTCTATGGTGAAAACATGCAACGGTTACGAAACAATATTAATAATGTGACGTGACGATTCGCGACTAAGAAATGGCATTTCTCCCTGAAAGTAAAATTTCCCCCTGTCTGGCGAGGTGAATAACTCGGCCAGGGTGAGGCCGCGGCAGACAAGGTCGGGTCACCGGCCTGGACTGTGTCTGAGGTCAATTCAGACATAGACGGTACACTTAACTTTCATCGGGACAGGGAAGAGGGATCCCGGTGGTTGATTTAGATTTTTAGCAAACCTTCGCTGTTCTCAATCGTATAATGGTAGGTATTTTTGTATACATCAAAATGTAGATACGATCCGAATATTATAAGAAATATCACTCTTTAGATATCACTCAAGATTATTTTTTTTTCTATTGTGTACAGTTTTCTCCAAACGTTTCGGAACTATATTTAGATTGTATGTTGTACATTTATCAGTGCGATAAAAAAATGTACGAATCTTTAACACATATTCATTATAAAATACAGCATTCAATTTGCAATGCATTAATTATTATATAAATAAAACGCCGCACATAGAATTGTATAGTATAGAATAAATTAAAAAAAATTACGTAATTACAGTGTAACAATATAATTTCACTTGTTGTGTTATTATGCGTGACAAATGAAAAATTCTTTAAAGACGTTTTGTAGATGCGTCTTAGATGAATAAAATGCATGTCACAAATTGTAAGATAACAAGTGAAGCAACAGAATTATAACTCAATTATGTACGTTAAATTTTTCACAAATTATCCACCAAATCAATATATAATATATGGATATACAATATTTAAAAGGTTTAATATACCCCTAATAAGATCCTACATAAATAAATTAAACTTACCTCTTTGGAATATCACAAGAAAGCAATTAGGAAAGTTCAATAGCAAAATTAAATTTTACCTGCAACAAACAAAAAAACTATCCGTTAGAAAACAGTAAACATCATTATTAAGTATAAGTTTTTATGATTGTCTATGATAAGTGTGCTATCTATAGATATTAATCATATGCCAAATTAATAAAACATAGTTTTTGAAGAAGATTAATGGTAGTACATAAACTATTTATAGTATTAAATATTATAAACTGTAAAACGTTCTGCAAAACAAATTCGGTGGTATGAGTCGCAAAGGCTGTACGACACATGAATGCACTGCGTGGGCACGTGAATGTAATATCAATATTTTTTTCTGTTATTTCAATACATATACTTTTTTATGGAATAAGAATTTTGCGTCTAAGTTGAAGTAAAAAGTTAGAGAACCAGTTTTACTTCTTTACAATTGAATTCTATATAGGTACCTGGCACTTTAGTAATAACTTTTTTTTACTTCTAATGGCGTCTGCGGATACTTAATTGTGATTCTTTTTCAATAAAAATGAAAAAAAAAAGATTCTTATTCAATTTTTAATTGTATACTGTTATTACAAATTAACTTAACTTAATTAACTCTTTTTGTTATATATAACTATATAAGAATATGCCAATTACAATTAACGATAATTATTTCAGCAAAAAAATAAAAAGTAACTAAAAGTTAAATAAAAGCTCTTTCAATGAAGTCTAAATAACTTTTTTCAACAATAAACACAATATCAGTTGCCATAGCGAGAAACGCTTTTCCGCAAAATAAGTCTCCCCAAATTCTGCACCGTAGCCAGAACGACCCCTCGGTGTCGGAGCGGCGGTCGGGGGTGTTTTTTCATGGAGGCTGTCTCAGACTCGTTCATCGTGGGGTAGGTTCGGGACGACCTTGATCGACATTGGACGCACACCGCCGCCTGGGCTGAGCGAGACGCACGATGCCGGCGAAGCCTGGAGAACGACGCATGGAAACACTGCTAGACGCCGGCGTCAAATTTTCTCGGATCACATGGGAAATGTGATTTGTGTAGAGCTCTAATCGAATGTTTTAATTTTATTTTGTTGATTTCGCGCATTGCTTTATGAAAATAAACAACAGAAAAATGACGATTCTGAAAAAGTGACTAATGATATTATTATTATAATAATTCAAAACTATTTCCGCATTCAATTTGGAGCATATGGACCCTTAATGGAGCATTGCTTACCAAGGTGTTAGACAAAACACAATGGCGTTGCTGAAAAAATATCTTGTAGTACTATTATTTTATTAAACCATTTTAGCACCTAATAAGAGTCGTGTATTTGAATGCCTGAAGATGCTGAAAATCAGTTTTCTAAAATTTTGAAAATTTCTCAGTTGATTAAGGCATACCTAATAATACTTTTACACAAACTTTGGGAGTCCTGTATAGGGTAGATAACACGCCAACTCAAATAAAATAACGATTGAGAAAGCAGAAAGCAAGTTACGCATTGAGTTTTTAAACGGATCTTTGATTATTACGCACATTTTTCACCATGGAAATTCGATTGAATTGAAATCTGTCCTTCGTCATTATTTCAGGTTTTGAGGTTAGAAAAATCAATGGATTCAAAAGTTCGATTATTTGGTCATTACTAACTTGCCCTTCTCCACCCACCACTGTTTTCCCATTTGTTTAATTTTATACGGCAGTATCCAGTGGTGTAACAAACGTTAAGCGTATATACAGTTTTTTTTACAGGGAGTGTCTTTGGAGCAACTGCTCAAGACTTGGTGGCGTGCACTTAAGTGTGCAGAAAATCAATCCCTCTATATAATTGAAAAGTTTCTATGAGTTAAGGTGTACTCGCTCTCCGTATGACGCCGCAAATTTTTAAAGGCCTCGTAATTGGCCTTATTCGCCACCAAGTCAGCGTGGTCGATCGGTCTAATAGAAGGTTGGACCGACTTGCTCAGTTCTTCCCTTTCTCCATGCATTAAATGACACTCCGATAGGACGTGTGCGGCATCCTGCTTTATAGTACCACATTTGGGTGGCTCTGCCGGTACTCGCCGGATTGCTTCCGTTGAATCTTCACTTGCAGGTTCGTGGCGAAACGGCCTTGCCGTTGAGAGGAGATGCTGTTGAGATTAAGGGCATCCTGGTGTACCCACCCCCTGGCTTTGATTCTATGGGGTGGCTCCATCGCATACCCATCGTCAGGGGTCTAGCGATGGACGCTGCTTTACGGGTCTGGCAGGGACGGTTGGACACTTCCACCAGGGGCCGCCAAATCTACTTATTTTTTCCGAAATTAAAGTGGCGAATGGAGATAACTAAAGTACTGAACTAGCCAATTCATTACTGGCCACAGTGGTTTCGCTGCCAAGCTCTCCGAGCTTGGCCGGTTAGTGGATAGGCCAACATTTGGTCATTGCTTTTGGCCACGTCTAGTATCATGGAAGAATGTGTTTAATTAATTGTAATGAAATTTAATTCTATGCCAATTTTTGTATTATGTAATTTGTAAATAAGAAAAAAAAAAATACATATCAGTCTCCGTATCGGGCCAAGAGTCTAATGGTGATAAATTCATTAGCAGTTGCAGTATAGTCAATAGCAGTGAAACAACCAACTTGTATGCAAATATAAATTGATGTTTTTTTATGACTATGATGCGCATAACTGGGCTCACTACTCGCTGAAAATAAAAAGGAAAACGCTCGACCGGCCTTTACCTGCATGCAGAGGGCGTCCTACGAGAAGAGCTTTCGCAAAGGGCAGTAGAGTTCGCGACACGGCGCGTCAAAGGGAGGATGGGACCACAAAATTAGAAGGCTTTTTAGGAAAACCCGTCTAGGTCAATGATCTAAAAAGTTTTATCTTTCAACAGAAGAGTTTTATACATTTGCCTACTGAAAAGGAGCTTGTTAATTAAAACTCTGTATTATAGTGTCAAAATTCGTTATAACTATCAACATCAGATAAATAATTATATAAAACACTATATAAGTGATTAACTAAAATGCAGTATTATATATTTGCATATATTTGTTTTTAAGGTGTTAACTGTCAATTCTTGGTGGAAAGACATTATATTTTAAAAAATAAAACAAAATTCATTTGTACTACTTCCACATATTTATAATGATCAAGACCGGTTTCGCTTATTATAAATATGTGGAAGTAGTACAAATGAATTGTGTTTTATTTTAAAGAAAAAGCATATATTTGTATATTTTGTAATAGTTAAATAACTCTCTTCCTTAAGGAACACGCCAGACAGTGGATGATTTTTTCATATTGAAATGAAGCGACACAGAATAATATTGATCATGACATATATATATAATTTAAGACATCGACTGAGGGTGCTTGATGGAATTTCGATATCAAATTTGAATTATTGAGATTCTGTACACATCCATGTATTATGTCACTAACGACCCGGGTTTCGCCTTTCGGCATCTTCAATAGTCATCGGAATCTATAAAAGAAGTGTACGAAATCTCAATAATTCAAATTTGATATATATATATGAGTATTTTCATTTAAATTATTTTTTCGTGCTTTTTCTCCAAGGCAAGCATCACTTCGAAAACAATTAATAAAAATCAGTACAAACGTGATCATTTAAGTCATCGCTTCAACAGATTTGTAAAATTATGTAAAGTTATCTCGACAACTTTTTAATCGTAAATTAACAACGCCAAAACAAAAACAAACAAGTAACAATGATTGATGTGCTGCCGTCTTCGGGTGGGCATTGTGCACAGTTCTGTTGGCGCTCGCCAGGCGCCGCGACGTCACAAACCGACGCCCGCTAGCGGCTAGGTCAAGATCAATGCCAGAGAAAGTGAAAGAACCGAGAAGGTCGACAAAATGGCCGACGGGCGCTGGAGGGGGAGGGCTACGCGGACGTGACGCGACGAGGAAATGCGGATGGATTGTGTGTGTGTAGGCGAGGGAGGGATGATGCGCATTTTTATGGGAGAGTTTCCCGGAAATACGAGTTTTGCTTCAAATTACTTTATTCAGCAATATTTTTGTATATTGTCACATTTTAGATTTTTAAATCATGGTCTTGTATACAACGATATGTTTAGTAGGCTTTAAGTGATTCCACAATTAAACTTCTCTTCTTTATAGAGAATAAGGATAGAAAGATGAAACTACACTTCTTTATTTATTAATTTAATATATATATATGAGTTTTTCTATAGCAGAGGTACATATTTCTTCAATCTGTACATTATTATCGAATATTCGAATATATGATAAAAACCATCAATTATAACAGAATGTTTATAAAAAAAGCGTTATAAATAATTGCACTTTGTGTTAGACAGTATTCACTTGTTACACTTGAACTTTTATTTCGATAGTATTAACTTGGTACACTCAAATGTGATTTTAATATTTTTCCCCTAAGTCACAGATTCTTTTAACAAAGTGAGTTAAGTTGTAGTAGGTTTGTTAGGGTTGGTCTGGTTTGGTTTATGTAATGTATTCTAATACGTGGAGCAAAGACAATATAGGCGGCCTAATATAGGGTAGAACAATAAGCGACATTTCATTACAGCTTCGTGCAACTATCGATTTCAAAGTGTGAGTATTTATATTGAGTGAAGACTCTTTTATCTATATGAAAATATTTTTTCGTAAGTGTAATATATTTCTTGAATGTTAAAATATATTTTATTATGTGGGATCACTTTATTTTTAGTGAAAGAATTTGTTTTTTGTGGAATGTATTTGTTATAAGTGAAAACTATTTTTATGAAAGAGAATATGATCTAAACAGAAGTGCATTTAATTGTAAACCAAAATAAAACCCTCCTAACTGACACCGGTCATGGAATGATACAAAATTTTGGTAATAAATTGTGATTTGTTATTGTATAGTGTATTTTCCTTACACAGCTTAAGTGAGTTACAGAAGGCTTAGTGTGATAAAATTCTATTATAATACTGGTGAATAAATCTTAACCGCCGCTATCTGATAATGTAGATATTATTTAAGAAGATGCAAATCAAAGTCGGGTGGAAAGCCGTGCAAACTGGGAAAGAATGGATTAAGGCAGGAGATAAAATCTCACGACGGTATGAGTGTTGAAGAAAAAAATAACAGTTTCATACTGAGAATTGATTCGGTTTTATCTAATCATTACAATTGAATCTCTGAGTCGCTAATCACGCTCCCGAAGGTTTTTGCAGTTTTGAGTAAATCACGAAAAACTGTTATGGGCAGTAAGTTATTTTGTGTCTTCCGGTGTATAAGGAAAAGTAAAATATTCTTTTACACTGTCGTTTTTTCGGAGCGCGTTGAACGTGTAAAGTTAGGATCGAGACCGTGTAAAAAAACGACATTTTTAAGTTGGGAAATGTTGTGAATTTCGAACACGGGATGAAATAGGAAGAATTTTCAGAGTAGCAACTGGAGAAATTGATAAATCTATCGATAGAGCACATAAAAACTTCAAATTGTAATTGTTGAGATTTTGTAAATATTCATATATTTCGTCATTAACGACCCGGCTTTTGTCTTTCGGTATCTTCAGGCATTCGAGCGTATGAATGAACTCGAACTGACCGTTAGTGACGAAATACATGGAAATGTACAAAATCTCAACAATTAAAATTTGATATTGAAATTCCATCAGGCAAACTCAGTCGCCAATGCTAAGCGCCAGGAGCATGTGTAGCGACTCAGCGACTCAATTGATCCCAGACTTACTGTAATAACATATTTAAGAAAATTACAGAACTTTTTTCCCTAACGACTAAAACGTCCTTAAAAGAGTAAATTGTATTTTTTTATCAATGTTTGTAATGGCCGGTATATTCACAATTTTACTCTCCATTATCATCCACATAGCGACGAACAACATAATAAAACATTAAATTATTGTGAAGCAAGCGTGTCACGTAAAACAAACGCATTAGTTGGAATGGCGTATAAGAAAATGATAAAAGAGGGGAATATGTATTAATTTTGCAGTAAGTATTTAATTATAAAATCACCTAAGAAATAAAACCCTCAACATTATGTGAAAATTGCTAAGTATTTGGTTACACAAGAGTTATCGTATTACATTTGAATCGATTCAAATTTTATATTTTATTCAAATTATTTAATTCAAGTATAATTTTATAAGTTCCATTAACACCCTCAGCCTATATTTTAAATTACATCTTATTAGAGTTGGCAGCATTTTCAGTGTCTCATCATTGTGAACTAAATTATTTTCCATTGTAACCGTATTATAATGGTATTCTATCATGCAAATGCCAATTTGCAATAAAAGATTCGGGAAAAATATTATTACAGTGCAGAAAAAATGCACGAATAAAATATGTTATTCCGTCACTTCAGGTAAACAAGGTTCCATCTGCCATTTTTTGACAAAATCACTTTTAAATACAGTTTTACTTGTATTAAAAATACGGTTCTATCTGCATTTGAAAAACCTTACAATTGTCTGCAAAACCATCAAAATTCAAATAAGAAAAAGGTTCTATTAGAAAAACATACATGTGATTACAGTGCATCAAGGTTCAATTTGAATATATAATTAGATATAACGCGTGTAGGAAATCACAGTCTCAAAAACGAGCGTCACTTTTATTCACGTACGCAAATGCATCCAGGGCGACAACTCAACGACAATAGCCGAAGTTGCTTAGCTTAGAGCTAACCTTTTCAAATAGTAAAACAAACAATTATGGAAGTGTACAAAATCTCAATAATCCAAATTTGATATTGAAATTCCATCAAGCACCTCAGTCGATGTCTTAAATTAGATAACAATATGTTTATATTTAAAGCCATATTAGCAGTATTAAACTTATCATGTTTTCTTAATTGTATTAGTGTCGTGAAACATAAAATGAATACTTATTAATTTTGAAAAAAGTACAAGCCCGCCTATTGATGCATTAAATTACGATCAAACGTCGTGACGACGATGATTCACAATACAAATAACACATAATTCGACCAAGAGCTAACAGTAAATTAATCATTTTTTCATTGTTCACCCCCTCTTTGAAATGTCTGGGATGCTAGACTGGGCTCTGCCACTATTGTAATATAATTTTCAAGATTGTAACGTCAAGTAGATAAAAGATTCATTGTATAAAGGCAAACTGTGACAGATCTATACCTCTTTACCCAATGATGTCTTATGAACTGATATTATGTATATGTTAAGCCGAATGTGTGAAATTGCTTATTACATGAAATGGTAAAATTTTTGCTTAGTTCATGGATTAGGCTAATTATCTGCCAAGTGCGTGAATGCGGTAGGGTATGGAATTCTTAAACTGTCAAAGTGACAGTAGAAAAAGTAATTTTAATGCGGATGTGAAATCTAGCTTGATTAATTAGGATTATTATTAATATGCAGGACAGTCCCGGGTTTAGGTTGTCTCATTGATTACACATGTCAGTTTTAGCAAATTTGCTGAATGTGGTGTCATTTAAGTAAATCTGCACTAATTATACCTAAAATATCCTAACGCACGATGCAAATCGAAAAAGTACCTTTTAATAAAATTCGGAAGTCATCATATTACAGTTCTAGATTTTTTGGGCATGTCAAATGGAAACTTACGTCATTGTAGTTATTGATATATTTATATATAAAAAGTGAAATCTGGTTTAGTTGCAAAGAACACCACCGGAGCGCTACTATCTATTTTGCTCAATGCATGAACTAGGCAGAAAAAATCATACCGAATTCACGCACTCGGCAGATGATTTGCCTAATTCATGAATGAGGCAATGGGCTTTCACTTTTCATGAATTATAAAAAACTTTGCCCATTTCATGTAATAAGCAACTTCACACATTCTGTTTAACATATATATTATGTTATAAATGAAAACAATATGTTTGATATCGATTTTGGCGATCGCTTTACTTAACAGAGAACCTGATTTTACGAAGCTTTCCGGATTTGAAATTACAAAACCGCATTAAAAAAATTTAAGTACTGGTGTGACGAATTACAAACATTAAATTAAGAATTGATATAAGAAATAGAGAGGTTGTGCAACTGACATAAAAATAGTGGTCAGACAAGTATTGTTACAATAATCCATTAGGATTTCATATGACACACATTTGGAGCACGCATGATTAAAAAAATGGGCAATGATGGTATTTAAATAATGATTCCTATAAGCTTTTGTGTGGTTTTATATGATTTTTTTTTGTTTACCGGTTGCAATGGATGGCATTAATGAATTTGCTTAATCTAACCATAAGAAATCTGAAAAGGTTATTCCAGTAATAAGCTCAACTGTCTAGATGTACTGTACTGTTGTTTACTACCAAGAGGATACGGTAAACAGCATTGAATAATCATTTATTTTTGTATGGTGTAAATTACACACATAGTACTGTTTCTATGCGATTTATTGGACAGCACCGTTCCTTTTTTTTCGCGATTATTTCTTTTAAAAGCGTTTTATAAAACCAGTCAGAGGAAATTTCAAATTCGAGCGAATTTCAACAAGTCCATTCAAAAAATCGCAAACGAATGCATTAAGTCACCGACAGTGAAAGCAGCAGAGTGATTAAAATATGAAAGTTAATAAGATTGTTTGTATTATCACTATCACTGCGAATAAATAAATATCTCATGTAATACAGAGAATGTAGCTGAAAATTCTTGATATATGCGATTTTTTTAATCTACTTGTTACAAATCAAAAACTATTAAAAAATTAGTCACCTAGCTTATTTCTTCACTTCTCCAAAACACGTGTCTCTGGGACGTATCCTATCCAGATGACGTAACTTGAGCAGTTATCTCCGGCCGAGCGAACTAAAGACGCGTTCAAACCTTGCTCTTATTTTGCATTTGTCTACAAATTTTCAAAATAAAAAATCTTAAATTTTTTTCATATCATTTTAACGAAATTTAAGGTTTATATCTTAATAAAAAACTTTTTTATACAAATTTAATGAACCGATTTTAATTTTCCATAAATTCTTGATAAATCAATATATCAGATTATATAGAACTGAGGTATTGTTTTACGCGTCGATTTCTGGAGCTAATGTATCGTGTAAAAACAGGATTGAGTAAATTGTGTAAATGTAATTACAGTAAATAAATCAAACATATTTTATGGCACACTATTTTTGACGCATACTTGACAAAATCCTTGCGGGTGTTTCTACGAAAATATGTAAGCCTTTGACAGACGACTCCAGTTTGTAGAATTCCGAAAATTGGCGGATAAGACCCGGGCCGGAGCCAGGGCTCGGATCGCGGATCCCAAGAGCCCCTGGAGGACGCCGGGGTCACCGACGGAGGTTCCGCCACCCTTCACGACACCGAGGGTAAAGACCCGATTGTTTTCAAGGGCTGCGTCTAGGCCACACATACACGACGTCGCGATACGCCCAAAATTTGACCTCAGTGGCACTACCTTTTTGCGTTTTGTCATCTCTTTGATGTATTTATAAACTAAAAACTAATGAGGTGATTGTTAAACGCTTGAGTTTAATTAAAGAGTCAATAATTACTCTAAACCTCGTTAATTAAATAATACATTACATATAACGCCATAGAAATTTTATCACTTAATACAAATGAAAATCTACGACAAAATATGTTTGCAATTGCATCACGAAAAAAACATATTTCTCCGTCAATGATTTTATTATATTCGATTAATAACAAACGCCATTATATCTCAACATAGCCTAGTGAGCAAATAGTCGTACTAATCTTATCTTTATGTGAGCAGTTTTAGCTTGGCATTTCCTCTAATAAACGTACATATTTTATGATGTTTTCTATTAATATTATAAAAGAGTTTCATTTCTTTTTTTGGTCGTGTATCAAGTCTTTCCCTCTGCAAATTAAAACTGTTTCAAACTTGGCTCTCTGGTGTTTCTATTTTACAACGATTAAAATGTGAAATACTTAATTGAGTGATTTATCTATAAATTTTGATCAATAGTTTAATTACATATTACGAATTTTACCGTCTTTTTGTCGTGCGTAGTTCACTGCTTAGTACATTTAATTATAGTTGGAGCGAATTTAACATAAGTGTAGTAAAAAAAATAATGATAGTTCCAATTTTTAGTGCAAACTGTATGCTTTGTTTTATTGAAAAAAAAAGGCTTTTATTTTGAAGGGAAGATGGAGATAATCGAGAAAAAATCCGTTCTTCGTATCCGCAATTCATTAACGTCGAAGACTCGAGTAAAAAATCTGAAGTAATTATTTCTGTCGTATAATCGTGATATACTATTTTTCTCCGCGATGTTAATTCATTTGGCATGGTGATATAAATAACACGGCATACTCAATAATAAACAAAAATCGCAAAAGAGAGGCAAGGGCAAGTGCGCCAACGTCTGGCGGGGTAAAGCTGCCGAATTTTCAGGGGTGACCGAGAGTGTTCCGCTACCCTTGGCCCGTCGGGGTTGATGTGCCGAGCGTCTGGGGCGCAGAAACATAAACGGGACCTCCCCCGTGAAAATCGCTGCCCCCCAATCGACTCAGAATAAATGCTCAGACAGGAAAAAATTACATTGCAGGCGACGTGTAACAGTCATGTAGTATGTAATCGGATTGTTTTGGCTTGTTATTCGTTGGGTTGGTAACACTAATGTTACCTATTTTAAAATGTGTATTATGGAATATCTGCATATTAATATGTTGACTTATTCTTTTTTTAATGTCAGAAAAAGATTTGCATAAATAGCAATGCATATATTGAGAAACAAATTAGTCATGAGAAATGAGTCACTTAGGCACGAATCGAACACTTGGTCAACTGATCTCTACGATTCGTTCATTCGAGTCGTATTAATTCATAACGAAAACAAACGACTCACGATTCGATTCTAATTTGATTCTTTATGAGTCATTTTTTTCTCATTCTCTACATTATCGACATAGCAGTGAAGAATGAAGTAAAATCAATTGATTCGCGATGATTTTAATATTTCCATACATATGAACAAATAATGATTCTTCACTGCACGATATGGTTGTTTGGATTCGTTAATTCATAAACAACGCATATATTTATCATAAAAATTCAAAAATATATCAATTGTGGTTTCTAGAGTTATTATCTACAATAGGTGTGTTATATTCAAACAAAAAAATGTATACAGTTATTTTTAAGTCCCGCAATTTCGATTCGTTAGGAAAACAATTAATAGATTTGTACAAATGGTTACAATAGAAAATAAAAGGACCATTCACCACAAGAAATCCCAAGTATATAACTCCGCAATAAAGCCATCGTGGAGTCTGTATCCGCTGAAGGGCGGACGCTCCAGACCGAGTTCGGCGTACTGAGGCCTCACCAGCCCCTGCGACCCCTACTCCTCGCAGTCTGCGCCCTTGCCATAGAGGTCCGCTAGGGCGGCGAACCCAACATTTAAATCCTAGACTACCTACTCAAGCACCTGGAGGATGGTGCGATGGAAAATTCAGCGTATCAGTCTGTGAGCTAATCCTGCTGAATATTATAGTGTTGTGGGACATGTAAAGACAGAATAGATACACCAAATTTTGAATTGCTTATTATATTAATGTTGATGACGCTGATGTATAATTTAATTTTTGACAAGTTTTGATTTTTCCTTCTTATTTTAAGTATGCATGAACGTATAGCAAATTGTTGTATGAGAACTATAAAAAATAGTAAAATAAATTCGATAATTTTGTAATTTTTTTTATTAATGAATAAAAAAAAACTATTATTTAAAGTTCAAAATTACCAATAAGCCATAAATTTTGATTTTTCTTCAAAAACATTTCATTTGATATCAACTCATTTTGGATATTTGGCAATTATAAGTACAAAGGTCAAATAGTTTCAAAACATATTTTTAACGTTCTCCTAATAGAAGTATCTCCACAGGAGTTTTTCTACGAGAACTACTTGTTACTCAGTTGCTAAATCTCCCTTTTTTCCAAGAGAATAGAGACAGAAGGATAAGGCATGGACAGGAATAGTGGCTAGCTAATCACTCTCGCTACGCCCGTTTTTTTAGGATCAGATAGCTGGGAGGGAATTTCTAGACACCACAAACATTCACGACTACGAATAGAAATTCATAAATCGATTTGAAAAATCAATTTATGAAACTGTCCGTACCGTGACTTGAACCCGAGACATCCGCAACCGTTGCAAACGACGTTGAACACTGCACCACGGAGCCGACCGAAAGAATGAATAAGCCGTTTTAAAAAAATGTATCGAAATGATTGTTTGATTCTACAACCTCTTAAATACCGATAATAGTCCGGAAACTTTAGAAACGACTAGTAAGTATGGATATTACGGCTCGATAAGATTACATATCGAGGTAATTACACTATAATAATATATTACACTATCTTACTCTCTCTGCGCATTGGGATAATGTTCACAGGTTACACTTCAATGATTTAATTTAATCCTTAAAGTGCGAGCCGTTTTCGCACACATTTATTTTTATTGATTGAATTGGCATTTACTTAGTAGAACTCCATTATAATAGGATTTAATAACAAAGTATTTATATTAACAATGTACAGTTCTGACGATGGCGTAAAGCCGAAATAGCTATTAACTACCTGTTAAAAAAAATTTTTTTGTAGAACTAAATACTTTAATCCTATTTTAATTTATTTTTAGTCAATTTATCTGTTAAAACACTTAGTATGGCTAAAAATAAATCAATTTCAACAATAAAAATGTAGAATTATGTATATTAGTTATCCCAAATACACCAAGAAGTTTGCTCAACTCGTCGAATTCTCGCTAAAATAAATCTAAGAATATGAAGAAGCTGAAAAATATTTAATCTACTACTTTGCAAGCAAAACGGCCGCGGCCAGTCTTCATATATACCGCCAACAAGCATACAAGCAAGTGCGTTGCCGCATACGTATGTGTAATACATAGGGCTGACGATTAATGCTGCGTATCGGGAGTTTAAAGCTGAAATTCGAAAGACCTAATATCGAGAGCTCTTTTCAAAAATATATTTCCTTGTGTTTTACTTGACATTTTCATGATGTGTAACCTAATTTCTCCACCTAAGGTTTTAAATATTTATAAAGCATATATCTACAAGTGTTTTTAGTTTAGTCGGAAATACGACATAAAGTCTTGGACATGTAAACATGCTAAGCGCATTCATAGGGTTAATCCTGTAGTGTTAAAGAATAAACCTGTGCCTAATCTGAGTGATAATGGTATCTTCGTCGTTCTACTCAGATGGGCGGTGAAGAGTTTTCCTGAAGTCGTCAACTGTACAAAAAACCTATCTAATATGAAAATGAATGTTGATTAAAACTTTTAGTCTAAAGGAAGGATGCCCAACCGGTCGATCCTAAAGCAAAATTTTGTCGATCCCGAAAACTTCCGTGAATTTAGAAAAAAATATATTATTTTACATAAATGAAATATATGTTATATATATATATTATATACAATAAAAATTATAATAAATACTATGTTAAAAATATACGAAAATACTAAATTTTTATTATTTTGTAAGCACATAAAATAAATATTTTTAAATTTGAAGAAGGAAAAAACCTTAAATAAAATTTCTTATAAGAATCATATTAGAAGTCGATCCCGAGAAAATGTTTAATTGAAAAGTAGCTCCCAAGGCAAAAGAGGTTGTGCATTCAGAAAATGAAAAAAAAGCGTGAAAGTTATACAGTTAGAAATAATAACCAGGTGGCAGTGTCACCTTTCAGATTACTTTCAATACGCTTGATGCACATTTACGCTGACACACACACTCTATATCTGCGCATACGCTTACAGAGTGAGAGTGTGTGTGTGCTGCGTTACAGATATTCAGATAAATCAAGAAAATAAAGATATAAATTGTAATAAAAAGAATAACAATTTATTTAAATTTGTATCCAGTTATCACACGGCTCCCATACTATTGACAATAAATAGCGCCATCGCAATGGAGTAAGCTAGTAGGTATTGTGGTGTGTCCATCTATTATTATTTACTTAGAGATTAAATGACCCTGATTCTTGTGTCATCGTGCTCGCGGAGTAGCGTTTCATAACACTGAATAATATTGCACTTATAGTAAGTCGGGCGACCACGTACTTTTGATATTTTAGTAATAAAAATGGTACAATTTGGTAATTAGTTTAATGGTGGTAACTGTCAAATTGATAGGCATTAACATTTATAAAAATAAAAAAAATCAATTTGCAGAACTTATTACAGAATTGTAACATACGATCAGACCAGGTTTCGCTTATCAGTTGAAGATGCTCACTAGTTGAACGAAACCGGTTTCTATCATATTTAATAAGTATGTATTTATTACCAATCGTGTTTTTCTAATTTTTGATTAAGCCATGTATAGTGAACCTTTTCTGTGTGGAAGGCAACACTAAATTAGCTGTAGACTAATAAGACCGTATCCAAGAAACTAAAAATGGAATAAAGCATTGTCGGCGCCCGTGGCGCAGTTGGTAGCGTCGTTGGCTACGGCTACGGATGTCGCGGGTTCAAATCCCGGTGCGGACGGTTTTCATAAATTAATCTTTCAATCGATTTATGGATTTCTGTTCGTAGTCTGAGTGTTTGTGATGTCTAAAAAATTCCCTCCCACACATCCAATCCTAACGGGGCGTAGCGAGAGCGATTAGATAACCACTAGTCCTGTCCAAGCCTTATCTTTCTATCCCTACTCTCTTAAAAAAAAAAGAGAAACCTGCATTAGGAGGCCATATGCTCCACGTTGCGAGCGGACATGGACAAAAGAAAAAAATAGGGTTTAGCCAATGCGTTTTTGCCAATTTTTCTTTAATTTATTTTGGTAATTTTTTATTTTGCCACCACATGTGGTGGACTTTTTTTTAAGTAATAAAAAATTGATATCCAAGGAAACGGTGTTCACTCCCTCATTCAGATTCTTTTGTTTAACTAGTTTGCTCTTTGCTGTTGTTGATTTGACACGCAGAAGTTTGAATCATTAAAAAGTTCACACTTTACTGTCGACAAGGCCATGGGTTGCCTGCCACTGAATTCATTATATTATTCTCACAAATGGCGATCATATGTAGGAATCGCCGAATGATCCGATTGAAATTGTAATAATTATTCAAAATGGACGATGTATTATTTAACACCAAGAGCTAGTCGAATAAGAGTGGTTTTTTGAATGTGTATCAAGTTTAAAATAATAAGTTTCATATTCGTATGGCCACCCCGAACGCACAGGCCTACAGTTGCAGTTCCACTTGCATCTATGGCGGTGGGCGACCGAAGTGCAGTGGACCGACGAAGTGGGCAGCGGGGAGTGCTCCGCTGCAACTGGGACAGGCGACGGTGGGGGAAGTCGTCCGCGGGTGGCCTTGACACGGTTCTCTCATGCGAGATCTAATGCACCGCGAGATTGCGTTGTGAACGGGAACTAAACAGCATATTACTTACCAACTATCATAGCAATTAGTGGCGCGATTGCAACTATCGATAAGCTCAGCATTAAAATGTCAACGAAAAACTTTTAAACACACTATGATCCGTATGCCAAAGATGATCAACAGATATATCGTTGACATAACAGAGAAAGTGATCAACTGCAGTTTTCACGAAAATGTACTTAATAGCTATTTGAAGTCTTAAGAATATAAAAAAAAACGACTGAAAGAAGTGTTAATCTAATAAGGCGAGTGTTCCTAAAGTCAGCCGTCGCCAGTCGCTTAAAACTTAAATAATAGTGGATACATTTAAAAAAACAGATTTTTTGAATTCTTGCAGGTAGTCTTGCCACTTGCTAATGTATATCTGCACTATTCTGACCTATATGATGCAATACGCAATTTAAAAAAAGCATATTTTACTTTGCAAGTTTCGAAAAATTCATATTGTATGGGAATCGCTAACAAAATATACTTTATATTGTCATGCTTTCAACATTATGTTTTTTATTGTTCTGTCTACTCTTAGTCAATTCGATCGCGATATTTATGAAGTTTAATAGTGATGGCCGAACAGTGGGCAACGAAAGGCTGAGAGAATTGGCATTTTTTTGTAAACTTCTATTATTTTATGCTTGGTGCAATATTAACTATTATGTTTAGTTGGTTACTTTACTTAATCTCTGTTTAATTGAATAACAGCGAAAAAGTATGTATTTATCATTCATTGACTCAAAATCCCTTTTGAAAGTAAACCTGTCGCTTAACTGGCCGACCACTGGCGAAATTATGCCGAATTTTAAGATTGATTGTAAATGTTCAAACGGTTTTTTGGAAATTTTACTATAATACACTAGGTCACTTTTTCCTGAATGATGAATACGTAATATATGTATTACCTCAGTAAATTTAATGTCAATACTGAACACATGTACAACATAAGCGAGCCTTACCTTAATAATTTTGATTAATCGGAACGACAATCCACTTCTTGTTGGAAAGGCATTATAGTAAATAAAACACAATTTGATTTATACTCTTTTATAACAAATTTGGATTATTGAGATTTTGTACACTTCCATGTATTTTGTCACAAACGACCCAGGTTTCGCCTTTCGGCATCTTCAGGCATTCGAGCACACGAATGGACTCGAACTGAGAGACAGTAAACAGTGTCTAACGCTTATATAGAAGATACAAATGCGACAAATATCATTTACGAGGCAATACATTATACGTCTGAGAGCCACACCGATACCTGAGTTAAAATTTCGGGAATCTCCCTAATCCTTATTTTGTAAACACCATATTAACAGAGTGGCGAATTGCCGCTTTTCAACTTCTTTTAGAAATACCAGTGATTTTACAATTATAATAGTATTGTGGGTTTTGACGGGATGTAATTCGACGAATGGGTAAATATATACAATCATTCCACATTTAGTGACATCTGTTAGGTGTTTCAACGTATCGGATATAATAGCGGAGAAATAGGAAGGTTCAGCTGCTCATTCAAAATCGGCAAGGAATTTAACTGGGCTCTATTAATTTCCAAAACAAAGAAACCCGGGTCGTTAGTGACAAAATACATGGAAGTGTACAAAATCTCAATAATCCAAATTTGATATTGAAATTCCATCAAGCACCCTCAGTCGATGTCTTAAATTATATTATATTTAAATTGAAAATTAACCATTAATTTAAATTTAAAGTCGTTTCTTGTGGCCTAGTGGTAAGAGGTTTACCCTAGCGATCATGTGGGTCCTGGTTCAAGTCCCAGCAAGGTAAATTTCAAATTAATTTTCTGATTTTGGACATGAGTGGCTTATAAAAATTTTCGTCGAGTTTATCTCGTGTGATTTTTAAATTTTCAAAATATTTGGCGCATTGGCTGTCAACTGTATTGCCAGATAAAAATATATTAAATATTAAAAAAAAAATTACTCACTGCGGTAAACAATCAGAAAATATTCACCAATTCAAAACATTATATGAAAATATCTTTCTTACGTTTTTTTTTGCCTGCAGTGTCTGAAGAAAACATCCTAGTACTTTTTAACATGGACTATGAGAGCGAGGAATTAAAAAAAATATATGAAAAGCTTCAATGAGATGAGATCCACTCGTTTTCCATAGGAAGCCGAGAACTCTTTGAATGTTTGTTGTAATTTATCCTGGATGCAACCAAGGCGTCATGACCGACGGGGCTGACAGATTAGGCTCAATGGTTTCACCGAATACATACTATGGATAGTACTCGATGATCTTCCAAGTTAGTAATGGAAAAATATGTTGATAATTAACATTGAATAGTCAACACAAAAAATGACAGTGCTTAGCAACAAGTATTTGATTCGTCGATACAAATATTTATTCAAACAATAATCATTGCAAAGGTTAGAATATGTTGAGTGTGGTATTAAAATATTGGGTTATTCGGTTTCAAATATTTCTCGTAAGCACATTTTTATTTAGCGTCTGTTTGCGCTTGTATTGTTTCGAAAAAATCAAGATTTATTTAATTTGCACGAGCAAGCCGAGTGTCAGCGCAAAAAGTGTACACAAGTACTGAATAGTGGGTCACAGTACATTGCCATGTTACGTAACCAATACCCGGCTGTAACATTGCGCTCGATAATAAAAATATATTATTGTATAACTGGCTTTATACACGCATGTTACTGCAGTGGTGGACAACATTTCGCCAAATTGAGATTGGTTTGTCAAGTGGGCCAAGTAATAGTTTCAAGATAAATTCCGCACAAGTTGTTCCAGGAATTAAAGAGATCTAATCTTATTAAAGTATTTAAGTTTTACAAAAATATAGGATATAGTTGTAAGTTTTATTTCGGTTTTAACAACATCGTCAGAACTATGTTTATACGGATTTTTGTTTCTCTATACATTCTTTTCTTTTTACCATGTCCGCTCCCAATGTGCAGTATTTGTACTCCAAATGGAGGTATCTCAACAGAAGTTTTCCTAAAAGAACTGTTGTTCAATTGCTCAAAACATACAAACTTAGAATAGATAGATATGGTGTCTATCTAGTAGAAATTAATACTTTGATATTTTGAACTTTCTGCAAGTGCCAATTCAATCAACAAAAGCAGATATAATTTAAGAAATTGACTGAGGGTGCGTGATGAAATTTCAATATCAAATTTCAATTGGTGAGATGTACATTTCCATGTATTTCGTCACTAACGTGCTATCAGTGTGCTCTGATGCCTGAGGATGCCGAAAGGCGAAACCCGGGTCGTTAGTGACGAAATACATAGAGATGTATAAAATCTCAACAATTCAAATTTCAAAAAAGCAGATATATTTAATATTAATATTTTTTCTCAGTTTGTCTTACAGATAAACAATATTTACAAACTTTTCGAGTTCATTCGTGTACTTGAGTGCCTGATGATGCCGAACGACGAAACCTGGGTCGGTAGTGAAGGAAATGTATGGAAAGGTGCAAAATTTGAACAATTCTAATTTAATATGAAGAATAGTGATTGTTGACCGCTGGTTTTTCAAAAATAAGAGTTGCGCCTGCACTGCTAATTCATTATTCATTTTAGAGTGGGCGTAAAATTTTCAAAAATCGATTCATGTATAGTTTTCGTGACCTATACATAAAATTACCTAGAGGAAGATTTAAGTCGATAAGTGATATTTTACCATTTTATGACGATGAAAGTCTTTCATAGTAAAGATCATGTGGACTTGATTGATCAAATCAATACTGGAATAATTATTGCAGTAATTTATTTTTTAAATAAAAGCCTTGTATTTTTTTTTTTACGACGCGAGAGTTGCTCTTGTCTTTGGGGTGTTACTTATAATGCAAATTAGATGAACAGTTATGATACGCATAATACATTTAGCTACTATCTTTTAAGACAGTGGTCACTAAATTTTTTGAGAAACGGGCCGGATCGAATAATTTAAAAAATTGGAGGGCCGGACGACAGCTAAATTTTTATTAGAATGCATTTGGAATACTAATTTATATGTGCTTACATATCAAGCGATGCTGTACTTTGCATACTTTGAAAAACAACTGAATACTTTCGATTGGGATTATTATTTTGACATTTATATTGTTCTATTTTGCCTGCACTACATTCTTAAAATTTCAATAAATGAAAATATCGGAGAAATTTTCGAGTAAACGAACATTTGGTCGCCTCCAACAATACATTTTATGCCTAACTTTTTTCACTTTGAAATGCTACCTTCTAGTCCAAAATTGATGAATTGAAATAAATAGTTGCCGTGAATTCACAACCAAATCATGACATTTAATAAAATTAATATTTTCTTTATGAAGGATTTATAAGCGCAGGCCGTAGTTTCTTGACCCCTGTTTTAGGTATTTTTTGTTATGAGTGCACTAAGCGTTGGGCCATTTCGTTAAGGTTTTAACTCGATATTTTAGTAGCAAGAAAATAATCGTAAAAAGTTTAAATTTGATTAGCAAGAAAAATTATTGATAATGAAATTAATTTGAAATGAAGGACAAATTAAGTAATCCTTGACCTTGAAATGCATTAAAAATATAGCGTAGTTGTTCTGGAAGAAGGTACTAACTGAAAAATAGCAGTTTTGAGTAATCGGACTTTGTAGTTTTTCAAATGTTTGAATGCTATATTTTTTTCATTTATTGTACAAAACCGTTTGTAAGTAAAAGTATAATTTATAAAAATATGTGTACTTCCATACGGTAGAGTTCAAAATAATAAACATTTGGGTATAGCTTATTCGGTATGTAATTTTTTGATTTTGTGTTTTCTTCCAGAACAGCGACGATATAATAATCAACAGATGTTAAATTTGGATTATTGAGATTTTGTACACTTCCATGTATTTTGTCACTAACGACCCGGGTTTCGCCTTTCGGCATCTTCAGGCATTCGAGCACACGAATGGACTCGAACTGAGAGACAGTAAACAGTGTCTAACGCTTATATAGAAGATACAAATGCGACAAATATCATTTACGAGGCAATACATTATACGTCTGAGAGCCACACCGATACCTGAGTTAACATTTCGGAAATCGCCCTAATCCTTATTTTGTAAACACCATATCAACAGAGTGGCGAATTGCCGAAGGCGAATTGCCGCTTTTCAACTTCTTTTAGAAATACCAGTGATTTTACAATTATAATAGTATTGTGGGTTTTGACGGGATGTAATTCGACGAATGGGTAAATATATACAATCATTCCACATTTAGTGACATCTGTTAAGTGTTTCAAAGTATCGGATATAATAGCGGAGAATTAGGAAGGTTCAGCTGCTCATTCAAGATTGGTAAGGAGTTTAACTGGGCTCTATTAATTTCTAAAATTTCCTGATAAAATAATTTATGATCCCCCATGTTTTTATGCAACAGTTTAACCCCATCATTCGCATTAAACGTATGGTTCTCCATTAGCAAGTGATTTGCGAATGTCGAAGTTTCTTTTTTTAATCTAAAGGCAGCTAAATGTTCTGATACCCTTATATCTAATGTACGTGTGGTTTTACCCACATAGAAATGTTGGCAATCATTGCATTGTAATTTATAAATACCAGATTTGTTCTTAAAGTTTACTCTATCTTTATTGTTAATAAGTAATTTGCCTAGAGAGTTTTTGCAATAGAACGCCGGTCTAACACTATCAGCGAGTTGTTTTTTTAATTTTAAAGCTTGCAACCTAAATAACTAATTCTATGCCAGATTCTAGGGCGGTCTATGTCTTTAGACAAGTTCCCGAAATATAGCATCTTTTCTGCTAATTTACGTTGTTTTTTTGATACCGAAATTTTAACTCAGGTATCGGTGTGGCTCTCAGACGTATAATGTATTGCCTCGTAAATGATATTTGTCGCATTTGTATCTTCTATATAAGCGTTAGACACTGTTTACTGTCTCTCAGTTCGAGTCCATTCGTGTGCTCGAATGCCTGAAGATGCCGAAAGGCGAACTAGTCGTTAGTGACAAAATACATGGAAGTGTACAAAATCTCAATAATCCAAATTTAATATTGAAATTCCATCAAGCACCCTCAGTCGATGTCTTAAATTATATCAACAGATGTATTGATTATAAAACGAAACGGAAAAATTTTGACAAAAAAAGAGTGAGAATAAAATATTCAAATCACCCAGCGCTTAACGAAAACGTCAGTTCCAAATGACGTGATCGTTGTCGCAAGTTGCAAATTCATAACGCATATATAAACGATATCAAATGTATGAAAACCAAATTTGGATTTGTAGCTTGAAGAATACCCGGTAACAACTCGGTATGCTGATTTTTATTGATTGAAACAAAAAAATATTTTTTCCTTACGATTCCAATTACAGTTATAATACATCTGTTATCAAAATTATAATCAATAATGTTTTAAAATACGGTACTAAAGTACTCACTTTTTAGACTACCCATATATTGTAAGCACTTTATTAACGACGCTTTATATAACAACCGCCACACGTGCCGGCTCCACCCTGACCTACCGCAGTTCCAGGAAGCTTTTGTAGCGTCAGAGAAGTGGGAAAGCAGACTGAGAGGGTGTGAGATCGGAGGGTGGAAAATCAAGCTCCGTCTACACAGGAAAATCGTCACTTACAATCGGCCATCTACTTGAATGCGCCCTACTTTGCTGGCAGTTGACAATTTTTAATTATCCATAAACAATTCGAATTACATGTTCTTTGGATTCTGCAGTAACTTTGTGGAAATTCATTTTTAATATAAAATTAAAATTTTAAATTCAGTAGTAACTCTATAATTTTAATAAAAATAATAACATAGAAATACTCCATCGATAAAATAAAAAGGATATTAAAATAAATAGCTTAGAGTTTTTATAAATTAATAAAACCATTAACAGTAATCGAGTAGTATAGTAAATAACATTTTTAATAGGATATGTGACTCACCACTACCAAATTTATTTCTTTTGGGATTTTCACCTCCAAACACTAGTAATTAATTTGAAATTAGCAGTATTATAATAATTGGTACTTTCATTATTTATATCTCACCTCCTCCCCACTTTCAGAAGAAGAAAAAAACCCACCCTACCCTTAATTTTTAGAATCAATATTTACCTTAGAAATAAATAACCTTGCGATATTGTTAGTTTGAAGATGCTTCTTAAAAAGGCGAAACGCGTCACGTAAGGGAAAAAACAGTTGAATAAGTAAGTTACCAATTTTAATTTTAACTTAATTTGAGCTATAATTATTCGTGCCATCGACTGAGGGAGCCTGAAGGTACTGCAATATAATTGTTATTCTCAAGTTTCCATTTGTCTTAGGTTTCACATCTACCTTAGCCTAGTTATAATGCAGTAGGCTTTCTTGCTTCTAGACACTTTTTGATTTTGATTTTAGTTGTCATGTATGAAGACCTCTTCGCCTACACGGATGTCATAGATGTTTTTCATCCCTTCCCACCAATCTAGTCACAACCTGGAAACGGGCGCACCAGCGGTGATAAGCCAAGCTGCTCTTTTCAAACCATTCTTGAAACTATAGAATAAGCGACTGACATAAGACCAGATTTCGTTAAAAAACTCTCTGAGAAAATACTTCGATAAGAATCGATATTCTCCGCATTGTGAGCATTGGTTATTTAAAGTTAGTAGTGAAGTTCGTATTGAATTTTCGCTAAAACTCATATTTAAAATATTAATACAAGAAGCGTTTTTCACTATGCCTGTTGGTGCTGTTAGCGCTCACACTGTTACACACGGTTCGCCCAGTCCACTTTCACTCTCGATTCAAGGTTACCGGAAACCGGAAGAGAGGTCTCTTTCCCCAAAACGAAAATGTAACGTTACTCTATAGATACACCGTATTCACGGCCTGGGTACTTACTTATTTTGTTTGTAAATATACCAAATTTGAAAAGAGGGCAGGCGTTGATTCAAAGAGGTTTTATTTCAATATAAGTAAGTACCTATCTAATATATAAAAATCAATGTGGGTTTGTTCGCATCTTATGCACTGCCATACCGTTTATCCGATTCCGATAAAAGTTTGTCAAGTTATTACTTGCACTTGCGCGGAGAACATAGGCATAGTAAAATTAGGCCCGGCCCGGCCCGAGTCTGACTCTCAACATTTTAATTTTTAACTAACAGTAGGTCTTAATATATATAATAATCAGTCTCACAATCCAGATATATCTAAAATAAAGAATCAAATTCGTAAATATAGAGGAATCTCGGAAAACCTTCTGATTTATTCGTGTACGCACCAGACATAAAAACAAAAAAAATTGTGTGTCCAAAAGCACTTCAATAAACAGAATTAAAATACAAACACTTTCTTTCTTTGAGTGGCATTGCAACGCATGCCGGGTACTCGATAGTAATATATTGTAATTGTTATAAACAAATATAAATCTCTTTATTAAGCTCACGTATGAAGACCCCTTTTTAGTGATTATTTATTTAAGATAGCATTATTAAGCCAGTCGAGTGAATTTGCTGTGAGAAAAAGACATTGGTACATAATAAACAAATAAATTGAATAATGTACTGAAATAGAAAAAAAATGAATATGATATTAATAAATGAAAAAAAAAAATAAAACAAAATAAGCTAAAGAATTTAATATTAATATAACACTTATTTTACATGACGAAAATATACGCACAAAATAAGCAGAAAAAATATAGCATTAGGTGAGTCTCTAAAATGAATCGTAAATATATCGGGATAAAATTATTTCAAAGCTCTCGTGATAACAAGGATAACAGGTGAGAATGAAATCGGTTCCATCGAGGTCTTCATATAAGTCACTTTAACTGTCAATTGTTAGTAGAGATGATTCATATTTTATAATAAACCTATTTTTTTTGTACTGATTCCACATTTTTTATGAAGATCAGTACCGATTTCGCTCATCGCAACCATTATTGACTGAAGGCTCGTGCTATTTTTAATAAGTAAAATTTTTATTTTGTGAAATACAATTTCACACTCATTTTGGATGGATATTAAGAAGTGCAAAAAAATGGATAATGAATAAACAAACAATATCGTCGTTTCCATTAAAAAATTACATATATGCAAATCAAAAAAATTCACGAGAGCATAAAAACAGTTTTAAAAAAAACCTTTCCGAATTACAACAATAATAAAAAACAAGCGATTAATATAACAATTTTAAAAATAAAACACAATTTGTTTGTACTACTTCCACACGTTTATAATGGTCCTGATATTTACAAAAATGCGGAAGTAGTACAAATGAATTGTGTTTTATTTTTTAAACATAATGCCTTTCCACCAAAAATTCTCAGTTGACAGCTTAAAAATGAATATTAAATATATCGACTGTGGAATGGAAAAAGGACGTAACCCATACACAAAAAAATTGTGAGTAGCCGAAAACAAAACGTGTATTGAATTGTATACATTGTGATTACTGAAAAAAAAATATTTTGAAAAGACGAAGGGATAAGTTCTTTTACCTTTCTTTTTTTCCATGTCTGCTCCCAATGTGGATCATATGGTCTCCTAATGGAGGTATCTTAACAGGATTTTTCTACGAGAACTGCTTGTTACTCAGTTGCTCAAACTCTCTTTTTTTCGAAGAGAGTAGGGATATAAGGATAGGACTAGAAGACGACTAGTAGTCAGATAATCGCTCTCGTTACGCCCCGTGGGATGGGATGGGTGGGAGGGAGACTACGAACAGAACTCCATAAATAGGTTGAAGGGTCAATCTATGAAAACCGTCCGCGCCGGAAATTGAACCCGACACATCCGTAACCGTAAGCCAGCAACGCTACCAACTGCGCCACGGACGCCGACAACTTTTCTTTTGCTTTTCTAAAGTCGATGTTTTATATATAAATATAGTGTATTCGCACGTTTTGTGTGAGTTATACACAATATTTTTCGGTGTGGATTACGTCCTTTTTTCTTTTCACAGTCGATATATAACTACACTAATTACGTATTTTTTTTTTATTTTAACTATTTTTATGCTCTCCAAAAAGAAGATGATTTTGAAGATTGCTTCAATTTTGCAATATACCATATTAATCTTTATTACTATATTTTCACAATATCATTAATATTCTATAAAAGATATGTATTAGATATCCTATTTCGGTTTAAGGTTCAGTTTTTTTTGTAAACACCGTGCAAACATAAATGATATTACATTATTATCGCAAGTAAGCACTGGTTCCATACTGGGTAAATTTACGGAAATTATATTTTAAGTATTCACACGATCCAGCATTTCACTGAATATAAATCGAAGCAAGAAAGGCTTTCCGGAAAAGAGGGCTTTTTTTTATTCTACAAAAGTGAAGAAAATTTATATTCGGTGCGTAATCGCAATAAATTATCAATGAGAAACTGGAAAGAAAGACCATTACTATCTGTGGTATATTATTACGGTAATAGTCCGTAAAAATATATAAGAAAATCAAGATTTACGAAATTACTGCAATACTGAATTTTATGATCCATACGTTAATCTACTTGTAATTTTAGTAACGTTTATTTCCTCAAGCTTACATTGAGCATAAAGATAATAAAGTAAAATACATAATATCGTCGGCATAGTGGCAGAAGGCAATAAGTCGAAAATCGATTTTATGAGTTATGAATACAGCACGATAGACTTTAGGACGGTATATCGTCTGAAAAAACAAGCTCAGTTCCATGTATTTTTTTACGTAATTTGAATACATCAATATGAATTAAGTCAATTTCATTCACAATTATTATTTTTTTTTTAACCATATCCCAGCGTCCCGTAGCTCCGCCGAATACATCCTATGGATGGTCATCAGCGGCCTTCCAGGGCGACGGAATCCACCTGGTTGGTAGAAGAGACAGGCAGGATTCAGGCTCCCCTGGGGCATCCGCAGCACGTGTCCAAGCCAGGTCCACCGTCGCTTTTTTATTTTTGACGTAACAAGAGGCTGGTCCGTCCGCTCTCTTAACTCCGAGTTCCTGACAAAATCAAACCACCGTACCCCTAGTATTCGCTGCAAACATCTGTTTTCAAAGCACAGTATACGGTTACCCTGTGCCTTGGTGAGGCGCCATGACTCGCAACCGTAAAACAACACTGTCAGGATGCATGCGTTGAATAAGTGGCACTTGGTTCTGACCGAGTACAACCGTGAGTCCCAGACTTTCCACATTGATTTAAAAGTTGCTCCAGCTAACCCTAATCGGATTGCGAGCTCTTTACGCGGATTGCCATCTCCCGTGATGTGTACCCCCAAGTACCTAAAGCCGTCGACTCTCTCGATGTCTTGCCCCGCGCTCGTCAGAGGGTAGTCTGGGTCTGGACAGAAACTGTTGCAGAGCACATTGGTTTTACTCGCATTGACTTTGAGACCAATGCGATACGAGTTGCTCTGCAGCCTGTCCATTGTTTCCTGAATACCCCAACTGTGTGCACAATTGTGTGTCACAATTATTAGTGGCAAAAAACTATAATTAATATTACTATAAAAAATAATTACTAATAATTCAATCGAATCCATAAAGTGGTTAGTTTAATAAATAATGGTTGAGGTATGTAAATAGAAAGATTCAATTTTCATGATTTTCTTAAAATTCGATTATCTCAACACAAGGTTTTTTAACTTAACGCCTTCTGCCACCTATACTAACAATACATTATTATACACTTTTTTTCCACAAATAAATATAAATAGGCTCAAAAATAGCCGAACAAGAGCCCCAATACTTATTGGAAATACAACAAAATTGCATGGAAATGTATTAATACAATAAATTGTTTGCGAGTGAAAAAAATATGTCATAAAGTAATTATAGTTTTTTATATAATATTTTGAAGTCATAAACGTACAATAATAAATTTTTTGTTAACCTTTATTTAACTTTTTAATCATTTATTTTGGAGAGGCATCATTAAACATGTCAAAGCTGTTACCGGATAACTTGCAGGCAGCTTTTTATACAGTTAAAAATGTATGTAAAATCTTATTGAACAATAAAGATAGAATATAATGATTGTCACAGTGTGGAATATACCACCTCTCTTGTGAAAACTGTCAAGCTTCCTATGTAGGACAGACAGGGAGAAGCTCTAATATTAGAGTTGGAGAACACATAAGATGTCCCAAAAGTAATAATTTTTCAGAGTTTGAAAATCATTTAATTGAAAATGATCATACTTTTAATAAAAATAATAACGTAGAAATACTCCATCGTGTAAATAAAAAAGGTATTAAAATGAATATCTTATAATTTTTAGAAATCAATAAAACCATTAACAGTAATGGAGGATTAGTAAATAACATTTTAAACAGAACAGGGGGCTCACCATTATTAAATTTATTCCCCTTGGGTTTTTCACATCCAGGTGCCAGTAATTGATTTGTATATAGTGTAACAGTGTTTATAGCTTACTTCCCTCCACACGTCCAGTAGAATGTAATAAAACCCACCCCCACCCTTTTAAGAATTAGAATCATCGTTTACCTTAGAAATAAATAACCTTGCGATACTTGTCTGAAGATGCTTTTAAAAGAGGCGAAACGCGTCACGTTAGTGATAAACCGAGTGGAATAACTAAGTAACCAATTTTAAATAAATTTTATATTAAAAATGAACTTCCACAAAGTTACCGCCGAATTCATAGAAAATAAAAAAGTGTAATTTATAAAAATAAGTGAGTTCTGTCACACGGAAGAGTTTAAAATAAGGAGCATTTTGGTATAACTAACCCAATATGTCATTTTTTCGATTGAGTGTTTTCTTTCTCACAGTGTTAATCTCCGCTAAGCGATCAGAAGGTTCCGAAACCATCTTTGGAATGGTCAATATCAAATGTAGAGTTTTTCATTTTTTTTTTTTTTTAATATAATATATAACTTTAACGATATTTTTGATAATGACTACATGGAATCAATAAATAAAATAATAAATACTATTGTGAACGAATATTTTCGAAGAGAGAGGAATATATGTAACTGATCTTATATATAATAGCCCAGACCGCTCTGTATACGCTTTATTATTATCAAATATCACATGTAGGTATGAAATTTTCTCATAACGGAAGCGTTCGTGGTGCGAACAATGCACACACAGTTCCGACGTACTAGCTACTTTAGGCTTTCAGTATTTCAATTTCAATACAGTCATCTATGACGGATACAGTTATACTAGTATTCAATTAAGTACTATATTTTTTAAAATCTATTGTCATGAAATAGACGTAATGTGATCGACCCATCACAAAACAATATCACCCTTATAATATAACCATAATATGTTCCAGCAACGATACCAAGGACCATTCGAAGATTAGAAGTCATAATTATATCCAATATCCAATTATATTTATTTTATATTGTTATTAATTCTGTGAATCATTTAATTTGTAAAAGTGTATTAAATATCCTATGACATCCATCTTCCACTAATGTTAGTTCTGCGAATAATTAAATTTAAAGTAACTTACCCCATACCACGAGTTAAATCAAAATAATTCTTATATAATGGGTCCTTCCTTACCTGTAACAGGAAAAATACAATTCATTAATTATGACATAATTTTAATTTAAACAGTTTTTTTTAAACTATGTCTGTTTCCAATATTTAGTATATGGTCTAAAAATTAGCTAATCACTCTCGCTACCACCCGTTTTTAGGATCGGATGGGTGGGAGGAAATTTTGGGCTTCATAAACATCCACAAATCAATTTATGAAACTATCCGTACTGGGTTTCGAGCCCGTGAGATCTGTCACCAAAGCCAACGACGTTGACAAGTGCACCACGGTCGCGGAAATTTTAATTATAATGTTATGTAAATGTTTCTGTAATCATTTTCTGTAAGTAAGGAAAAAATTGTATACAAACAAATTTGATACAGTTTTAGACAATCGCGAATTAGAATACATATTTGTCTAGATTTTTCTGTCTTTACTCAATATATAACGCAACACACACAGACACTCACGTCCACCTGGTATTTATAATACAATAATTCATAATAGGATAAAATATCAAAGTATTTAGCTCTACAAAAATTTATTAGGTAGTTGATAGCTATTTCGGCTTAACTGGGGTTACGTGTCTCGAAAGCCAATAATAAGGTTCAAGACAATAACAGTTCCTGTCCAGCGAACCATGAAAAATCTTGGAGTAATATTGGATGACAGATTATCTTTCTTAGACCACGTTAAAACTGCTATAGCTAGCTCTAAGATAAGCTTTGAAAAGGCAGCACTCATGGCTAGGGTAAGTTGGGGCTTAACATTTCCGAGACTCTACTACAAATCAATATTCCTTGGTATTGCGTGTCATGCTGCAAGTTGCTGGGCATATAGATGTGCCCAACGACAGGAAATATGTCAAATACTTCTTCGGGGGCAAAGGTTTCCACTTCTTGACATGACCAAAGCCTATCGAACATGCTCAACCGAATGTCTTCCTGTTACGTTAGGACTTATTCCTCTAGATTTAGAAGTCCAAAGAAGAGCTGCAATTCATCTTTTATTGCTCGGGAAACCAGCTCAAATTAGCAGCAATATTTTATAACCGTTGGATTCTCAACAGTTTCTCAAAGCTAAAGTGAAAAAACTCTGCTCACTGACTGTTCTAATGACTTTTCAAAAACGGTGGTCAATGTCTCCTCGGGGTAGAACTACCGATCTATTCTTCTCAGATATTCTCTTTCGTCAGAATGCAACATGGTTTTCTCCAGATCACTGGACCTCCCAATTTATCACTGGTCATGGTGCGTTTAATGCCAAAGTATATGAGTTTAAAATTAAACCAAACCCATATTGTAAAGTGGTGATAAAAATCAAGATTCTGAACATATTTTTTGGGATTGCCCAATTATGTTCATTGAAAGAGATATTCTGTAATTGTCTTGCAGAAATAGTCGCGATGGTCCTATTGGAAAAGTTTTGTGTATTTGAATTAATTGTTAGTTGATGAATTTAATATAATTATTGTGTACTCATCATATATTATAAATATTTGTTGTGGACTTAATGTATCATTGAAGAGACATGATCTCCAGTGTGATACAAACAAGTTCATCGCATTAAAAAAAAAAAAGAAACCTTCAGAAACCTTCCCGGGTGGGCGCACAACAAATCACCAAAGTTTCATCGCAATCAGGTGAATAGTATAGAAGCGTATACGGGACAAACAAACAAACATTCATTTTTTTATATATAGATAAGAAAGATTAACATATTTATGCTAACAATATTTTAATGTTTTTCGTTTCTAGTGAAGTACACAAGGATAGGAAAGTAATTTAACTTGTTAGAAAAAGTTTTACACTAAAGAAAAACTAAAAATGTTTAAATAATGTGAATAATCAGGAATGAAGATTTTTCCCATGTATCTCTAGATTATTGACAAATGTTTAAACTGCACGTTTTGTACTGTGACCAAAAGATAAGTGTCGTAGTAGTGTTTTTTGTCATTTTCCATATCGAGGTGGGTATATGGCAGTGCCAAAATGGTGTTGTGTCACTCGACGCAACCCGTGTTTCTAGGATGACGAGGAGGTCGGGCCGTCAACCTGTAACTAACCCGAGGTCGCCCGCAACTTTACAAAACGCAAAAGAGTATGGGAAGTCCAAGCTGCTAGAATCGCGGACTCTGATGCCAAATCTAATTCTAAATGCTATTATTTGTAAGGTGACTCTGATTAATTCTAAAATATGTTTAATGAGAAGACGAAGCGACACATTGCTGACAATATGTAGTATACAACAATGTTTCATACAATTGTAATATTAATTATTATTAGTAAATTGATAATAGTAACATGAAATATATAATATTTTCGAAGGATTCGGCGGCAACTTCGTGGAAATTTATTTTCAATATAAAATTAAAATTGATAAATTTTTTTATTCCACTGGTTTTGTTACTAACAATGGTACGTGTTACGACTGTTTGAGAAGGATCTTCATTTTTTTAAAATATTAGAAGTATTATGGTAATCAGTACTATTATTTTTTTATGTTTAATCCCCTCCCCACGTTGAGTAGAAAGAAATATTCCCAGCCCACTCTTTGTAATTTATCAGTTAAGAATTAAAATCATTGTTTTTCTCCCTAATTTTTCACAAATTCCCTCCCACCCATCCGATCCTAAAAACGGTGCATAGCGAGAGCGATTAGCGAACGTGTAATCCTTCTATCCCTTAGCAAAAAAAAAGGTTAACCAACTGAGTATCAAGCGGTTCTAGTAGAAACCTTCCGTTGATATACCTCTATTAGGAGGCCATATTCTCCCCACTGGGAGTGGACATGGTAACAAATAAATAACGCTACGGTATAGCGTAAGTCAGAAGATGCTTTTCAAGGAGGTAAACTTTGTAATTTTGTTATTTAACTTTTTGTTTCACAAGAAGTGAAATAAGAAAGTGAAAAATTTTTGCTTTTTATATAAAAGTATATATAATATTTATTTTGTTTTATCTGGCTGTCTGTAATGTACAACACAGCGATGTTATAGTTTTGAGCGAAAGTTGATAGGTATTTATAGCTATTCGGTATTTATAACTATTATTTTCTTCTATCGCTAACGCAAAATCCACTTTGAAATAATTTGGATCATGTGAAGTCGAAGCCCATTAGCCATACTGACTATTCATATTCAATGAATTGTCTATATAATATTTACAATAAAATAATTAATTAAACATCATTGAAAACTTGTAAACGAATCACGATATTTGAAATTGATATATTCATGATAATCTAATTATAACGGCAAGCATTTTACGAAATAATGTTTTGGTTTACAACTAAAATTAAAATAATTGCTTTAATTGCAGTTTTACGACAAAATTTTGATAAAATATAATCAGTAATTAAATCATATGTGAGTTTGGCAAGACATTTTCGATCTGGAGTAAACTTGTCGGATACTTATAGCATGAACTGATAGAAACGCTCGTTTAGTATATTATTTAAAAACTAAAGGGATATTAGAAAGGCCGCACTAAGAGCCCGAGCCGAAGTTGAGAGTGCCGGAAAAGCATCATATGAGAGTATGGGAGGGCCGCGGGCGAATCCGGAGTGAAGTGAATAGATGAATGCGCAAACTGTGCCTCACACACCTGTCTATTTCAGAAAAATCTATATACCACAGGGGTGCATCGAGGGAAGGCATTCAAATGCATCATTTTTATTTAAGAAAGTATTCTAAATTGGCTAGCCCCGTGGCCGAGCGTTTAACGTGGTTGTCTTCTGTTTTGGTGATCACGGGTACAATTCTTATAATGGACAGTTTAATAAATCGGTTTATGGATTTGGATTCGTAGGCATGAATGTCTGCGATGTCAAAATTCTTTCCCACTATTCGTAATAATTTTCAATGAAATATTTTACAAAAACGCCAAGAGCTAATATCATATATTTCAAGAACAATAACGAAGACCAGAAGACCCCCCCGAAACCAGGTTTTTTTTTCTTTTCACTCAACTTGAGCGCTTACATTGCCTTACCATAATACTTGAGTTTGACAAATGACTCGGGGCTAAAAAAAACCCTTTGAACGTGCCGTAATTTAGTAATTGAAAAAAAAATACCGTTGAAATAATCCGACGCAGCTGCAAATTTTAAATATTGTAAAATAATGGAATGTGTACTTATATTGTCGTTGTCTGGAATTTGGCAGAAGTGGGAAAAGATTTAGTCGTAAATTATAAAATGAAAGTACACCATGCTTAAGAAAATATTAAATGTATGTCAGTGATTTGAAATGTATGTCAGTGATTTGAAATACGAGTTTTATTATAAATAAGCTCGTTTTGTTACAAATGTATTATTTTACTGTTATATATTATAATGTTTTATTATTAATTATTCAAATAGAATTTTTAATACTAGTTTCATACTTCAGAAACTATTAGATATTCGAATAGTTGGAATCCATAGTAACTAAGCACTATTTCTGTCCTAGCTGCATTCTTCTATCCTTATTATCTCCGAAAAGCAACAGGCTACCAACAGTTCTCGTATAACAACTTCTATTGAAATAAGATCTATATGTTCTACACTGGGAACGGACATGGTTATAAAAAAATCAGTGGTTGCCTTCTTCGAATTATAACTTATTCGTGTTCATTATTCTTTGGCAAAATTAAGTTCTTGGTCCACCTCCGAGTCTATGTGTTATTTTGTTATTTCCCATCGGTCTGTCTAATCGTATCGAGAAACCTTGCGCTCGATTTGCGCGCCTTTTCGCCCATTTTGGAATGGCGACTGTCCGCTTACTTACTCGGAAACTTAAAGGTTAATATCAAACATTAGGTACTCACTTCACACATAGCCTAAAAGAATATGCAATATTACACTACGTATGGAAGATAACATTATTCGCACACATCTGGGCAGCAGTTCATTTTAAATTTAATGAAACATCTACAAACAAAACCCATTTATGTTTATCTAAGTAATAAAACATGGTTATGAAGAGGCTGTTGGTGAATTAACTTACGTTCATTACCAAAAAAAAAATAGAATTACAGAAACAGCTAGTGTAGTCCTAGAATGAATTGTGCACATGCATATTGCACCCTCAGTAAAACCACCTTAGTGTCTTAGTCCGAAATTGTCATTATAGAATGAATTTTTACTGTATTTTTATAAAATAACTTCACATCTTGAACTCAAATATTGTCAGGAAAAAAACCATTTAATTAGTTTCATATTTCGACAACTGTGAAATCGATGGTAATTATTTCTCCTAATATATATTTTAAAGAAAAACTGATCATACAGTTGTAAGGAGATCATGTTTAACCATGAAAGCAAAGAATAGTTTATGCATCTCGACTTATTTTGTAAAATGGCAGATTCAGAAGACTTAATTTTACTGGAATATTTATTTGCGAAATATTGTACGACCTCTTTGATGTTAATTGTTTTGGTATGATATCATGAACTGGCTTCATCATGGATTAATCACCTCAATACCGTTCGCGGCGTTTTATATAGAAACGATACAGATTACAGTCATAAAAATAAAGATGATATCTGACGTCTGGAATTTTAAAATAATTATTTGCTGGTCTTAAAAATGTTATAAAATTCTAGTGGCAATTTTATAATCTTATCTGTTATTCAAATTTTAGTCTTTTGTGTTAATAAAATTGGATTTAAATTATTTGCTTATCGTGCAAATTTTCAATAAATTGAATATAGACATAGCGAGTTGAAACCTCCACAGATGATTTTCGTTAAGAGTTTATATAAATATAATACATTATGCAGGTGTCCCGTAGCTGCGAATCAATGTCAGTACATTATTAAAAATATGTATAATCCTGCAAAAGTGAATGACATTACAGTTAAGAGGGTTTCTGGTGCAGGATTACTGAAAAAAAATGACATTATTTCAAGTTATGGGTGCCAATACTGCCAATGATAAATAAACCTGCCGTGCGGTTTATTTTGGAACGGGATAATTGAATCCTGAACGGTCCTGACGGGAGACGAAACGGCTAGCGAAACTTTTGCGCAGCAGATGCACGCACCACACCATAAATTAAAGCCTTGGCGGTCTTTCCGCCGAATTGGAAACACGGCGCAAGACGTGATCGGCGGAAGGAAAAGTAAACGCCACTTCGCAAGATCATAAGTCCCTGAGTCGCAGGGAATGCCATAGAAAAAAATGGTCGATTGCGTTGTTTACGAGGCAAAAAAAAAAGAATAAATAATAAAAAACGAGAGTCGAATAAGCGACATAACCTAAAAATGAATGAACGAGCTGCGATGGTTCATGGCCGAGAGACGAATATAGTTGTAATATTACACACCGTTGTAATGGCACCTGATTGACAACCGATGGATCGAGAGATATAAATTCATTTTTTTATCTTTTGAAAACAATATTTTGTTTGCTATTTCATAGAACAACTTGAACCAAAGTTATCACGTCAAATAAATAATATTTAAAAAAAACTGAAGAAGATGTTATAGTAAGTAAGATGCTATCTCGTTTAAGTTATTAAATTTAACCGAAATTTTTATGAACTGAAGTAAAAAATGCTTGTAGAACTAAATAGCTATTAAACATTGTTACTTTTTTACCTTATTATAATAGAATTTAATCAATATATACTGTATAAACTTATTTCATAAGTTAAGACATCGACTGAGGGTGCTTGATGGAATTTCAATATTAAATTTGGATTATTGAGATTTTGTACAGTTCGAGTCCATTCGTGTGCTCGAATGCCTGAAGATGCCGAAAGGCGAAACCCGGGTCGTTAGTGACAAAATACATGGAAGTGTACAAAATCTCAATAATCCAAATTTTATTTCATAAGCTTTGAGATTGAACGAAATGTCAGTTGCGAGTTGCGTGCCTGTGAGAGTGTCAAGAACCAAAGTCGTCAAAGTAAGCAATAATTTATTACGAATAATATTTTAATACTTCCATTTTATTATAAATGTCAATAAAATATGTTCATGCTTACAATGAATTTTATTGAATGAAGACAAACTAAAAATGTAATATATTAACTGTATGGATAAGTGTGAAGTAGAATAAAGAGATACGATTCCAATGACCTGACTTATGAAATAAGGCAAACATATTAATCATAACTTATGAAACATTTTTTATTAAAAATATATTAAGACATAGTGTCATATACGCACGGCGGCAAAAGGTAGCCTTCGCCACAGCAAGTCTGTCCCAAATTGTTCGGCACAGCATTCGGCAGTATAGTTGTGCAATCAGTTGATTCAAAGCGACCGACATCCGCGTTCAATTGCTCAACACCTGTTCGAATAATCAACAACATACTAGCACACCGAATTTACCTGCCCGTATTCTGTACAAGTATGCGTTTTATGAAGAATTTCGCGAGATTTGAGCGCTCTCGTATCACTTACTCCACATATTTGAAATTTTAATATTCGTTCATTTTAATAAAACGTAATTTAAAAATAAAGATAACTTATAATGATCCACGTGATAAATGTTAAATTAAATAACGACATGTGTTTGCTACTTTAAATGGCACGTGTTTTGCGTTAATGGGAGGCATTTTCGAACTGATGAGTGAAAAGGGTGTCGTTTAGTGGAAACATAAGCCAGAACTAATTCAAAAAATAAACAATTTTATATTGAATTAAAGACAAAGCCGATTGGAACTATAAAAAAAACTTACTATCGACTCAGGTTTGGTTGATGGAACTTATCTTTGAAAACTGGGATGTTTAAAAAATTTCGTACCCCAAAAGGTTGGGGATCTTCGTATCTCACATCACTCGAATTTTTTTCTTTCCTTGTCTGCTCCCAACGTGAAGCATATAGCTCCCTTAATGGAGATATCTCAACAGAATTTTTCTATGAGACTCAGTTGCTCAACCTCTCTTTTTTCCGAAGAGAGTAGGCATAGAAGAGGATAGGGCTAGGACAGGACTAGTGGTTAGCTAATCGCTCTCGCTATGCCCCGTGAGGATCGGTTGGGTAGGTGGGAGGTTAGTTTTAGATCACAAACACTCAGACTATGAACAGAAATCCATAAATCGATTTAAAGATCAATTTATGAAACTGTCCGCACCGGAAATTGAACCCGAGACATCCGTAGCCGTAGCCAACGGCGCTACCAACTGCGCCACGGACGCCGACAAACTATTTCTTAAGTAGGTTCACATCAGTAATTGAAGAACTCAAGGGACCAAAAGACCTCAACATCGTAAAAGTAATAAAGTTAACTCGACAGAGATCGGTTGGTCTTCAGCGACTTCTCAAAATGACATCAGAAACTAGGTATGCTGCAAAAGAGGAGTACAACAATTTTGATGATAGATGTTTGTTGGACTGCGTACTGCAAGACGCCCATGCAATTTATTTCAATAAGTACTAGAGGTCTGCACGGCCCGAAATTTGATGAAATTACCCGGTCCGAGCCCGTCCACCTCAGGCCCCACCCGGCCCGAGCCCGAGTCTTATTACCACACTTGTTACCTGAGCCCGACCCGAAGTCTAAATTTAAATATCTCGGCCCGAAAAAAGCCCGATTGAAAAAAAATACAGAAGCATAAAATTGATTAACCTACCCAAGTTTTTCACATGAAGAAAAATCTATTATTTCACGAAACGATTTCCGCACATTACCACAGTCACCACTTTTCAACATTTTCTTTAAATCGTTGAAACTCATTTTTAACGAATTTTTCGTATTTTTCTATAATGAATTTTTCGGCACAAGGAACAGTCGACTATCTAAAACGAATAGAAAGCAGATACTGAATTTCATGTTTAAATGAACAAAGCATTGTTTCATGGATCAATAAAATTTTATGAGCTTAGTTTCAGGTTACCAAAATATAAAATGATAACTCCATACTTATCAAATAAAAGACTCTACTGTGTCCAATGCTATTCGAAACGTAATAAATTATTTTATTTATTGCCTTTTTCTTATCAACAGTATTTAGTTATCAAGAGTACTCATGATCCGAAATTAGTCCGAAATATTTTTCTGAAGAACAAATCCCTTACCCGGGCCCGGCCCGAGCCCGAATATAAATTGTCCCTACCCGCCCGAACCCAGCCCACGGGCCAAGCCCGGGCCCGTGCAGACCTCTAATGAGTACACTGACATTCTTCTACGCATCTGTTGTGTTATTCATAATTGAATAATGAACAGTAAAAATTACTTTTGTTTCATTTTTTTTTAAGTGTTCGATCATATTGTTAATAATTATGGAATAAATATGCAAAACTAATACATATATATATAGATAGGCTTTTTCTCAAGCCGGGACAATTAACAAAGTTTGTCCATAACAGAAAGCGAGCGTCATCAATGCAATTTTATAAAGAGAGAAGTATTATACATTCAGTTAAATGATTCAAAAAGGCTAAGTAAGTACTGAAGTGGTTAACAAAAAATAAGTATGTAGTATTGATTTAATTAATTTAGTAACAACATGCCAAAAACAAATATCGACTCGAATAAATTACATTCTGCAATACGAGAAAACGCAATTAAGATTGCGCTTGCGCGTTGGCTGCGCAACAGACTTGCAACGCTGTGTGCTACGCCAGTGTAAGATTTTCGGGTTGCCTAATTGTCATTTTCCGGGGCTGCAGTTTTTAACTTCGTGTATGTTCGGCACATGTTTTTTTGTACACATGTTTTATATGTGTAGCATATATATACATTTATAAATCCTTGATTAACTTATTTTTTGTATCAGCTTAGGAAAACCATCCCTGTTAACATGTCTATTGTTTACGTCTCCGACACGTGTGTAAAATATTTGTTCTGTCCACGAGGTGGACATAATCCAGTTTTTTATTATTTTTTTTTCAGTTTTTTCTATATTCTTTTTTGACTGATTTTTGGTTTATGTACTGCCTACATACTCAACATTATTGTTGTCAAATAAATGATATATAAGCGTCATTACTGTTCTTTTTCTTTTCACAATAAATGGTGAAAAAAAACCTACTATGTCCGCTTCCGATGGGACGCATATAAACTTCAAATGGTGTATTTTAACAGAAGTTATTTAGTCACTGAGGACAATAAATTCACAGTTTTTTTTCATTACATCTGCAGAGACGTACCATCAATCAATCAATCATAGTACAACTTTCGTGAATCGTCACGACATATTATCATTGTGTGTGTGCAATTCGTGGTTTATGTTAGTTATTACGAAAGAGCGCGAAAATTTTTCGAAATGGGACTCACGTTCGGTGGTTTTTTGCCGCGTTTTTTTCTTCCATCACATAGCTTGGCGCGTTTTAATTTAAGCGCGATGTGTTATTTGCCATATTGACGATCGAATTGAATGTATTTGATACCAGTTATTATTTATTATCCACATTAGTAGACATACACTTAAGCCGAGAGTACTTCACTAAATGTGTTGATGACGTCATATTATATTAAAATACAAATCAACCGAATAACGGTAACAATAGTATCGAGATAAAATGTATTAATTATATTTGTTGTGAATTATATCAACCTTATATATAATAGCCCAGACCGATCTGTAGGCGTTTTATTATTACCACATATCACATGTAGGTATACGTTTTGATTATAATCAAAAAAGTAAAACTAGCTACTTTAGATATTCACTATTTCAATTTCAATATCGATATCTATGTGACAGGCGTCCCACAGGTTATAACATAAAATGCGAGGCCCGGGTCACACGATTACCCCCCCCCCCCCCGTATCATTTAAATTTATGAACTGTAAGGAAAGAATATCTGACTGTAATACGACACTCCCTACGTATAATCACGTAAGTGCAGAATACGTGATTATTATGTCTTTTGTATTTTCGTTGTCTACAAACTCAGTTCTATGGCCTACCCAAACAACAAGGAAAATTAGATTTTAAATGACCTAATTTTGAAGATTATAAATGATTAATATGGATTATAAAGAGTGCGAATAAATTAAATAATATAAAAAAATAGGATTAGAATTATCAAAAAATATTCACCAAATAGATGCCTGTGAGGCTTCCCTAAAAGTAAGTCCTTTATGCACCCCTATCACAGAGGGCCGGAAACCAATTGACATATATTTGGATACGCCCCATTCACTATACCATATAAAAATACATCGATATTACTCATTTATAACGGTATACAATATATTGTCGGCGTCCGTGGCGCAGTTGATAGCGTCACTGGCTACGGTTACGGATGTCTCGGGTTCGATTCCCGGTGCGGATGGTTTTCATAGATTGATCTTTCGATCGATTTATGGATTTCTGTTCGTAGTCTGAGTCCTCCCTCCCACCAATCCCATCCTCACGGGGCGTAACGAGAGCGATTAGCTAATCACTAGTCCTGTCATAGCCCTATCCTTCTATCCCTACTCTCTTCGAAAAAGAAAAAGAGAGGTTGAGCAACTGAGTGACAAGCAGTTCTCGTGGAAAAAATTATGTCAAGATACCTCCATTAGGAGACCATATGCTCCACATTGAGGAGCGGACATGGAAAAAAAAAATACTAATAATGTCTGTCCATCAATACGGAAAAGAGTTGGCACGGAGTATTTTAAAGTGTTATTACTCGGTGACGGCGATCGGATAGAGCATAGAAACAAAAAAAAAAGTTTTTTAACGCATCAAGTATTAGTTTTATCCTGCTGCCTGTTTTAACCTGGCGAATCCGTCGAGCATATTTAAATTCTACTGAATTACTTTGGTCGACAAATATGCTATGTGTGATATATGGAGGAACTCTGTCCACTTTAAGACGAGGCTTTCCGAAAGCAATCTCATTTTTATTTACCTGCGTATGACGCAATGTGACACAGTTCTCCTTACTTGGGCCGCGAACAAAAATATATCTCATAAAAGGATGGAATAAGTAGTGTTGCAACATTTTAGCTCGGAGCAGCTCTTACAATAATTTTATTCTTGCAACACTTGGCAGAACCGGCAAAAACAGCAATGGCTGAGCCACCAAAGTGAGCGCTTTTGGCTTTAAAGGTCGTCCCCATCTCGGAAGGCATTTAAGTAGAACGTAGATGGAATTAATATTAATTACAATAACGTTGATATGCTAATTTGCTAGCGGTAAACCAAAGAAAATCATTTCATTACGCGAAACTGGTAAAGGTCCAATTGCGCTTTTGACGTCTGAATGACTGTATGAGAATTTTCGGACCAGATAAAAACACTTCTGTTGTGTCATTAATTTTTATTTTATTGAATCTACTTCTCTGGATCATGTTTTTAATCCAGAAATTAATGAAAGACATTATTAAAATTTTGATTCGAAACTAGATAAAAAAAACATGCTAGGACGAATATTTTGTAATGATAGTTAAAAACAAATGAATACTTCGATAACAGACATAAAAATATAGATATAAATGTAGACTCATTTAAGACTAATTAAACAATATGTTAAAAGTTATGTAAAATGATAAGTTTTCCACTACTTGTAAGTTTCAGAGTTAAGTAGGGCTGGAAAAGATAAGTTCATTAAAAAATAATTTATACTACTATGTTTTGGAACTCAGCCCCAAACAATAAGGGTAAAGATTGATCTATGAATTAATGGTTAAATATTGAATGTAAACTATTTCTTTTCCATCGGAAAAATTCCACTTCTTCAAAATCAAATGTTCAGTGAATATAACGTAATACTTTGTTTTTTTATTAATAGTAAGAAAAGATATCAAAAATAAAAATTTCTTTTTAAATCGAAGCTCATATTTTAACACGCTGGGTATACTAACGTAGCATCACGCATTCCATGGTTTGTGATAACCTCATAATTTTGTGAGTATTATTATTACATAAGTAAATATTTTTGATTATATCGAATAGTTTTTTTTTACAATATCTTAAAGATATCAGTTGGTTTGACATGCGTCTACTGATTGTTGATAAGTGACTGAACGCAGGGTTACGATTCGACGATGCTAACAAACTCTCAATGGAGGACCTTGGCCGAGTGAAGGAAATTTATCGCAGCGTAATCGTAAATAGTTATAATGACAAACTATGTAGTGGCGATTAATTTGTGCTGCCAACAAAACAAAATGTAAATACATAATTTTTTTATCGAGAACAATTTTATATGCACGTTTCAAAATTAATCGAGTTATTTATATTTCAATAGACGAAAGCAAATCCAGATAATGATTTTAACAGTGAATGCCACAGAACTCATGTATATAAATATGGACTCACAAGGGAGTAGATTTTTTAAAAATGAAATGTATAGTCAAGGTCTCGTTTTCGGAGAGGAAAAGAATCCGAGGCATGGAAAGGAGTATCATTTTCTCTGAGTTAATTTTTTGTATAGAATGTATCCACCACGGAAGGCCACAAATCTATTGACAAATCAATTTACATAATATCGACGGTGTTTAGGCCAATTGATGTAACTCTGAAAATTTAAATTGTTCCTGAGAGAGTAAAAACTATTATCGAAAACATTATATGGTGAGTTGCGTCATGAATCTTTGAAATACAATCCTGTAAATTCTCATGTTTGCTGATAGGGGATTATACGTAGGGAGTGTCGATATAATAGTAAAACCAATGTAAAATGATGTTTTCCTTCAAAAGGTGCTCAATTTATTTTTCCAATTTACATCGTTTGGTCGAGACCTGCTCTGTCATCTTTAAAATGAGGTCAAATCATTAAGAGAAATTAGTAGGTTTTCCTCTCATTTCGCGAAAATCGTTAATTGTTTTCCGTTGCCTAAAAAATATGAAACGTCAAAATAAAAAAAAAATATTTTAATAATTTCACTCTCCAAGTATTTGTTTCAGCTATTGCACTTTTATTTAAATGGTAATAGTAAAGTTTTCAAGCTTGTCCAGCAAAGAATTGACGCCGGTTTTTCAGAAATGCTCTTATTTGCTTTACAACTTGGCTGGATTAGAGTTTATTGTAGGTTATCGAGATTTGAAGTATGAGACAACATTGTAGAACAAAATATTTTTAAGTAAGTGATGTGGACGGAATTTGTAATTTATTGAATATGTTCAATAAATTCGCCATACCAAAGAGTTCGCTTTCTCGCACTTTTTCTGACTGATATTTGAAGTAGTATTATACTGTATATATATTTTTAAATAGAGCAACAATAAATTCTATTATATACGTCTTTTAACAAAATAATCTCAAAAAATTAATAACAGTAATAGTCGAGTTTTAACTTTGAGATTCTCATTAATTTACATGCTCCAAATTTTCAGCTACCTAGTCGAAACCGTAACCATTTTTTTTCTTAAAAGATGTTCTTGGCGTCGGTTATATGAGTCGGTAGTTGCAAGTTGCAAGGGCTGTTCGGCTGATGAATGCAGTACCAAAGGGGGTGGACATTTACAGCAACGTACTCTGTGTATTGTTTTATAGTTTTTTTTCTTATTTTAATTTGTATGTAAATAACATATTTTGTTCTTCATTCTATTTTCTCAATTCTAAAAAACGTTTTTATTATTATTATTATTATTATTATTTGTCATATGTTTTCGTTATTTTCGTAAAAATTAATTTGCGTCAGCTTTAAAGCAATGCCATTCTCATATTCATTTTACAAATAAATAAATAAATAATAATATTAGCTTACCGAAAAGAGCATTCCAATTTCCAACATACATCAACTTTATATCTCACCTACTCTATCATATTAAATAATATGCCAAAAAACAAAGATGTTTCAAATTACAATACACATAACAAGGTACAATGTAAGCATCTGTATTGATTTTTCCTTCCCGCTTCTAATGTGGAGAATATAAACTCTTAATGGAGGTATCTCTACAGAATTTTTTCTACAAGACTGCTTGTTACTCAGTCAACATCGCTTTTTCGACGAAAGTAGAGATGGAAGGATAAAACTAGAACAGAACTAATGGCTATCTAATCGCTCTCGCTACGTTTTTTCTTGGATCGTCCAGTACGTTATTACCGGGAATATAAATTTATTTCTGAATATCACGGTTTATAATTGTCTTTCATTTTAAACTATTTAAAATATAATAGCCCAGAACGCTCTGTAGATGTTTTATTATTATCACGTATCACATGTAGGTGTGAAATTTTCTGATGACCTAAGTGTTCGCTGTGATTATATATAAAATAAAATGTTATGCAATGCACACACAGTTCCGACGTACTAGCTACTTTTAGACATTCAGTATTTATATTTCAATATCATCATTTATGACGGGTAAGGTTATACTATTAATTATAAAATTTTAAAGAACTTGAGTGGAAACGGGTTTTGAAACTTTTTAAACAAAGATTTTGATCGTAAAGTCAAAAAATAAATATGTTTATATACAAAGCGACATATGACACGCCACGTAGCTTAATTTATTATGTTTAAGTGCCACAACAATGTGTCCACGTTATCTTAACAATATATTTTTTCACCTTGTCCTCCCTTAGAAAACGATATTTACATAATACAAACATTATTATGTATCTAGTAAATAAATACAATATTCGAGTGTGTTAAGAGCGTCTGCCTTCATAAGAAGTGGCATGTGATTGTTTATAACAAGTACACAAATTTCCTGCAATTCTAGGCCAAATATCTTTCACGGATATCCATACATCAACAGTTCATTTTGCGCTATTAAGACATTGAATAATTATGTCATAGATATTTACATTCATATTTCGTGGACTGTTCGCATCGTTTTAAGTTTTGTAGTAGAAACGGAGTGCGCTTCGGTAGTTCTTCAAAAAGTTCTCATAAATATTATGTTACAGTCTTTTCGAAACACGTGAATATATCATCGGCGTGCGGTGGACTTATCACTATCTCTATCGCACAACCTAATTTATATATGAGCAAGAAGGATACAAGAGCATGCGCCGCATGCCCTTACATCTCACTTGCACCTTCACTTTTCATGTGATTGAGCGAGAAAGAGATAAGACCACCGCACGCGCCTGCTAAGTATGTATTTTTTCCTTGTCCGCTCCCAACGTAGAGCATATGGCCTCCTAATGGAGGTATCTCAACCGAATTTTTCCATGAGAACTGCTTGCTACTCAGTTGCTCAACCTCTCTTTTTTCGAAGAGAGGTTGAGTGGAAGGGAGATAGGGAGATTTAGACATTAGGAGACCATATGCTCCACATTGGGAGCGGATATGAAAAAATAAAATTTAATAACATTAAATAAAATAAATATAACTATTTCTATGTAGCGAAATGGTTGAAAAGATCGTTGCAAATTTGTTGAAAAACATTTCTGGGAAATGATTGATCCGTCACCGCATTTAATAACTGTTTTTCTTCAGAAATTTGCAATGTGTTGACTGCTTCAACAGGTGGCTAAAAGCTATTCTCATATATTATTACATTCAGTAATAAAATAGCACCAATTATGCATGGGTTACTTGTCCAACTGTCCCCCGTTATAATTCATGTTTTGACAAGCATGGGTCAGCCCCCTGTCGTGAGAGTATCAATTAATTATCTATGGGAGCAGAACATGAAGAGTTGGGAAATTCTTCTGCCTAACAACATACCCGACACGTTTCACATTTGGCTGGAGATTTGGGAATTCAAGGGATTCCTTGGCTGGCAATAAATTATTGTTTTAATAGCTTTGGAATATAGCTTTTGATGTAGAAACGCGGAATATGTTTGTTTTTTTTGGATTCCTCTGACGTATTTTTAAACTCTGTTTAATGCATTCAAAACTAATTTTGGAAATAAGGCTTTATATATTTTATTGATATTTTCACACAGAAAAAATGAATGCTTTTATTGATCATGTAATTTGGCAGTGTCTGTACAACAATTCTTTTATAACTGGAGTAAAATTGTCAGCTCTAAATGAGATCTTTGATCCAATTGCAAAATATTTATTAATCACTTACCAATTCTTAATGGAAAAGCATTATACATTAATGAATAAAAAACAATAGGATAAAATATTTAAGTATTTTGTTCGACAAAATTTTGTAGAACTAAATACTTTGATTGATTGAATTGGCATTTACTTGGTAGAATTCCATTATAATAGGATAAAATAACAAAGTATTTAGTTCTAAAATTTTTTTAGAAGGTAGTTGATAGCTATTTCGGATTTACGCCATCTCTCGGTTCTGACGATGGCGTAAAGCCGAAATAGCTATCAACTACCTGATAAAAAATTTGTAGAAATAAATACTTTGATATTTTATCCTATTACAATGGAGTTCTACCAAGTATATGCCCATTCAATCAACAAATAAAAAAACGTTTTATTTTGTACTACTTCCACATTTTTAATAAGATTGGGACGGAATTCGGTTTCGCTCGTCGCGAGCATTATCAGTTGTAATACTCGCGTCCTATTCCTATTAAAAATTTGGAAATAGTTCAAAGTAAAATGTTTTTTTATTATTTAAATTTTATATAATCACTTTTAATGTGTTCGTTGTTAAAACTGATAAAATATAAATTGATGATGCTCGCGATTAGCGCAACCGGTCCTGATCAAGATCATAACAATGTAGAAACAGTACAAAACAAATTATTGTTTGATTTTTAAAATTTTAATATTTATTATCGTTTATTTAAAGAGTGTTGATTATGCAACAAATGTGCTTAACTCACTACTAGTTCACTTGAACATATAGAAACCGAATAATTCTACGCAACATACATGACATAAAGTAAAAAAGCCCAGCGGCGTAAGTTTCAAGGGGTGTGCAGATTTACCCTAAATGGGTGATTTAAAACCGTCAGGTGCATTTAACGTGGCCAACATGCTGCTACTGATTATTTAAAAATCGGCAAAATGCACACTTCAAAATGGTTCTAAAAAGCATAACATAGTTTTAAGTTCCTTTGGGATTAAGGAAATGTTTTGTTTTTGCCACTTAAGGGGAAGTATCATTTTCAAGACATATGAAACGAGACATCCTTCATAAAAAAGCATAACCTCTAAGGAATTCCTCGATACATTATCGTTCTTAAAATTTAAAGGATTAGTGTGTACTTATGACATATTAGCAAAAATATGCTTGTTGATATTTTTAAAAATAATATTATTATTATAACTAAACAACTAAATAATTTAAATTAATATTTTCAATAGTTTACTTCCAAAACGGGGACGCCTGTATTAATGTAATAGGTATATAAATAACACTTGTTTCGCTACATTTGCGTAATTTTAAGATCGTTAAAACTGCTCATATTATTTAATTTTATTGCCAACTTATGCTGACTATAATAATAATTCAACGAAGAGCATTCACACATATATGTTAGAAGTCAATATTTATATTTTTTTTATTAATTAAAATTCATAACACATTTAATACCCGGGTGACATGAGGATTGTATAAGTTTTTGCTCGCCCCACCGCGCGCTATGTGTGTGCAGCCGCTGATATCACAAGCGGCTTTCATGATGCAATAATTGATTTTACTAATCACGCTATTGGTCCTATATGTAGCTATACTTTAAAACTTTTTGGACTGTCAGGAGAGTCCAACGCTGGATAAAAAGAGGAAGAATAAGATGAAGAATTGACGATTGATGAAATGCAGAAATGATAGTCTTTTAAAAATCTGTTCTTGTGATGTATTCAAAATGTATATTCTTCTCCGTGATTTATTGCGTTCGGTTATATGGATTATAATAATCAATATGAAATATTCATACTCAATATTTTTCTAAAATAAACAAAACAAACTTCATCAAGACATCCCTATCGAAATTTGGATAGATTCATCTAACCTTTTACCATTAGTTGGTAAGTGATATGATGTGTTAAGTATAAAAAACCTTTGTAGATGAAAAACACCGTGAAGTTGGTTAAATTAAGACGTGTAAAAGTATCCCAAACTTTAACAGATGTTTACAGTTTAACTCATTAATGTAATTAATAAAATGGATTTGACAAACTATAACTTATACTATTTAAATAAGTCGCTACTGAGGGTGCCACCGTCGCGTTAGGAATGCTACCATACTCAACCAGAACTGAAATTTCAATAAATTTCAGAACCGATATTTTAGCGACGGTTATTAAAAGTAGACAAGATATTTATTTTGCATAAAACGGTAATTGGAAAAATTTAATCTAGTTCCAAATTCAGCGGCGGCTAAGTAATGTTGGTAATATTATAGTAATAAATAAATGTTGGTATAGAAAATTATTTTATTTAATAAGTCTATACAAAATCATATTTAGTTCCAGTTCTGACAGAAAAAACGTCCAACAAGTCGTGTATTGAGTTATTATTTATACCAGTATTTTTCTTTTTTATAACAAAATAATAATAAAAACTAACATCATAAAAATTATGTTTACGACATTTGGACGATACATCATTGTTTAATTACAATGACAAAAATATTATTGTATATCGATTTAATAAAAACATGTTTTTTCCGACATATTTAATAATCGACCTTCCAACGGGTGTGCAGTATTAAAAAAGTTTGAGAAATTCAGTCACAATATCCCCTACAACTAACATATTTACGAAAAAAAAACTATGAGTCTTGTTAAGGGGGTCAAACCTTTGAGGAGGTTTTGGTTTCATGTTACATGAGCATCTTCAAGCAGACAGTAGATAAATTAAAACCATCGATATTCAATGTAATTCGTGGCGATAGGCGTAACTTGGTGTCAAGAATTACACGGCTTTCTGAAATATGTATGTGTGAAATAAATGCTTAACCTAATGAATTTGTCTATGGTAAATCTAGATTTTTATTGAACGGGCCACTAGTATTTTTATGATTTATTAAGCATTCTTTACGCATATAAAATGTTAAATACCATCAATCACATCGCACCCCTAGTTTTAGACTATTAGGAGTCAAAAAAATGATATTTTGAGTTAACGATGCAAAAAGGTTGAAAGTACACATCACAAGTCTAAATGATTTCTTAGGAAATACAAGACATAATGAATAGTCATAAATTTTTAGAAATTGTGGTGAGTGATATTTAAATATTATGCTATTTTGAGTTACTATTGTCTAATATTAGACTTCTAGACTATGGCATCATTAATTATCATAGTTCCGGAATAGACAAAGTAATTACAATAAACGAAAACGGCCTAATTGTGAAGCATTCAGTAACAATAGTGATCAAAGAGATTTAAAGAATAGGTTTAATATAAAAATAGTTTCAAAGTAAAAATATTTTTAATTAACACGTTGTTTAATGTTTTGCACGATATGCATATTATATCAACGAAATTTTATGTTTGAATTGTTGAGATTTTGTACGTTTCCATGAATTTCGTCAGGCATTCGAACATACGAATGAACTCGAACTGACAGTCAGTTCATCACGTCAGTTCGATTTCATTCGTGTGATCTAATTCCTGTAGATTCCGAAAGGCGAAACCCGTGTCGTTAGACACGAAATACATGAAAATGTACAAAATTTTAGCAATTTAAATTCGAAATTGAAATTCTATCAAGCGCCCTCAGTCGATATCTAAAATTTTATGTTGTTTCCTACTATTTTATAATAGTAATATGATATGCATAGTAAAAATAGAGTTATTTTAGACGTTTCAAAAATACTACTAAAAGAACTTTTCTGTAAGATTTTTAAATACAAAAACTATTTCAACCAAAAATAGTCACCCTGAAAATTGGCTTAGTATATACATTTTCAGATTTAGTTGAGATGGTTTGAATCTTAAAATCCAATTATCTCAGAATGCCATTTTTTGACTCACCATAGTCCAAAATCTAAAACTAGGAGAGCGACATGTTTGTATATTGTAAGTGAGTCTTCAATGATGAAAACGGTTTTAAACTTATTAAAGTTTTAGACAATTGCAAGTTCTTATAGGAGTTATATAATGTAAGAATTTCATTATTTTTTTATATTCATTGCTTTTTCATATTTCTGCTGAGACGTATCAATTTTTAACCGAACGTAGGTACTAGTTATCAGCACGTGTCTTGAATGAGTATTATGGTGTTCAAATAAACAATATTGATTATAATATCAAGATGTAATGCAATGCCGAGTGTCATTTTTTGTTAACCTAGTGTTTTCATATATATTAATACTATGATCGAATAATCTATAAAATATTTGAATATTAAACACGACTCACATATATTCGATTGTAGTCCCTAACTACAAAACGTAAAAAACTATATTTGAACATTTGTTTACAATCTTTGCGATGAAATTTTAATCAAACATTATATTTAATACGAGAAGTTATTATCCGACGATGGTGGGCGGCAAACGAAGCTATTTCTGTAACCGCAATGTCGTCATATTGCACTTTTAGGTTTGTCGTATTTTTGCGAAGCGATTAAAGAATGCAGTCTGCAGCTGAACACGCATTATATCAGCAAGTGTGACCTCAATTCGGAAGACTTCTCGCATCATCACACCCATTTCGAGTACATAATTCAAATCAGGATATTTCTGTACTAGAAATGGCGATATATGCAAACATCGAGGGGGGCTCATTTTTTCTGTATATTTGAGTGTTATTTAATTTTTTCACTACTCCAAACTGGGGGATTAATATAACTTGAAAATGACGTGTCTATTGTATATTCTAAAATAATGCTTTTGAGGCAAATTAAGCGGAACGAAAATGACCCTGTCTCTTTATTAGGTAGTCAGATGTTTTACATAAGGTAGGATCAATTTTATTTAAGTCCTCAATATCTTAACGTATGTTTTTCCAATAAATTCTCTGACTAGTAAGTATGTATTTCTAAACGAGGACAATTTTATCACATTTAAACAGACTAAGTTTGTTTATAACCAATTGATAAAATAGATAAGATAGTAAATATATTATTTTTCAATTGTTTACCACGTTATTCAATAAAATAACAGCTTTTTAAAGATACTATTTTATTTCAACGTTGTTTTTTTACCTTGTAAGTAATTGATCTTGATGGATTATCGTTTTATTGGGAAGATGGACAAAAAGCAATATGTTGTAACGAGCATGCAGCACTGGTTAGATATTAGTTTTGATCTTACTAATTTAATACTTCATTTATATTTCACATAATTTAAGTATGAATTTTAATGTAAGAGCAAAGATTTCTATGATGAATTTTAAAACCATGTTCGCACCAATTGACTGTTAATTGATAATTTATATATAAAGACGTTACTTTTCAGGTGTTAACTATCAATTCTTGGTGGAAAAACATTATATTTTGATTTGATCATTATAAACATTTGGAAGCAGTACAAATGAATTGTGTTTTATTTTTTTTAAATAAAGACGTTATTTTACAATCAGTTGTAATTCTGTCACTCAAGATTGCTCTTACGAGAGGGTGAGGAAAAACGGATGGGTTTGGGTGAGGAAACTGTGATTTCGCAACCCCCCCGCTGTAATACTGCATAATGCATATGTAAAACGGAGCTATCATGCATTTACGGATTCGTTTTGTTATTCCTTATAAATAATATAATTAACGAATAGTTAGGAATAAGTTATCATTAATGAGTTACATATACAAATATGTTTCAGCAACAAATCGGATATGGCCTAAAATATTTTAATTTATTTAATATCACACCGATCTGTTGAATAGATAGATTCAGCGAATAAAATAATCTGATAAATCAATAATTTATATTTATGTAAAAATTCTCCATAGGTGCTGCCGAAATTCGCGCTGGATAGCAACAGATTTTCCACCATCATTTCCAGCCTTGAAATATAATAGCATGTCACAACATAATTTTTGTTTATATTTCGTTATAATTACGCATAATTTTGCACATATTACCGCAAGATACCGTTGCACCAGGCACTTGTCTATTGGCCAAAAAAACATAATTCAAATGCGAGTCGTAAAAATTGTCATTGAACTGTGTGCGTGACCAGAGACAATACCTACCTACCTACGTAGCTGTTGTGATCGTTGATCAGCATTTTTATCGAGCCGAAAAGTTGCAAAGCATTCTAGTCGTTCCGTTCATCTGACACAGTGGTTGAAAACCATCTTGCAACACCCGGTGTACGTTGCCAATTCAAAATTCGGCGACGTGAAATAAAAATTGAGTAATCTCTACCAATAACATTGAAAACTGATTGGAATCACGTAAACGTTTTTGAAACTCATTGTATATTCAATCTGGCGTTGTTCCTCCGTAATAATTTAGATATCAAGCGACATTATTTGTCTTCTTTACTAGATCACAAAATTAATAATAATTTTTGATTGACGGAATAAATGTTGCAGATCTATAATCAATTAACTATACATTATTAACCGATTATTCAGTGGGAATGAAGATTATTGAGATTTTATTTGTATTACGTATAGATTTTATTACATATTTGCTGGGATTAGGTTTTTATTATTTACAATAATGATTAATATATTGGGATAATTGGAAAAGCAATATTCAAATGGTTACCATAAATCAAGTATTATTAATCTGAACTCGAGTTTTACATATTTTATAAACATGCGTTTAACAATAAAGTAATTTCCAAGTATAGTCAGTAGAAGGATATTTAGAAATATCCTTTTACTGACCCAGAAATATCAACATTTTGTCTAATTCTATAGAAGGTTTTATCTGCCTTTTTATGATGGCATTTTTGAATTTTCTGAGTACTGCAACAGGAGCGTAAACTTTTACATTTAACTCCATATTTAACTCGAATTTCATTTTTTCTTAGTTGCCTGACTAATGAGCTGGACGATCGATACAATTAAGAAATAATGATCGTTGTATAGGTTTTTTGTGTATATAAGATTTACAACGTTTTGTGAGTCATCGTCAAAAACATTTATTGTAGAAATTTTACTTTCACACGAATAAGGCATGAACGACATTGTTAATATTTTATGTATGTTGAGCAATTGACCAACAAATAGATCTGTAAACATTTAAAATTTCATAGTTATTGTCGGAAGGCTAACAACTGGCTACAGTTAATAATTTAGGTAAAATTTTATTGAATTATAAAGATCGAGTAGCATTATTGTCTCAGTATGGTATATACCGTCTCTCTTGTGAAAAATGTTAAGCTTTTTATGTAGGGTAGAAATTTTAGTATTAGAATTAAAGAACATAATATATTAGATGTCTTAATACTAATAATTTTTTGAATTTACAAAAAAATTGAATTGAATTTAACAAAAATAATAATATAGAAATACTACATTGACAAAACCATTAACAATATTATAAGTAAAAATATCCTAAATAGGACAGGTGGGTCGCCACTATTAAATAATATTTGGGTTGGGATTTTCACTTCCATACACTAGTAATTAATTATGTAATAAGTACTATTAATGCTTGTGTCTTACCCCCCCCCCCAGCATTACTACTCTATGAAAATAATCCCACCCACACTTCATTTTTAAGTTGTTACTACTTAACTACTTAACCTAACCTAACCTTAACCTAATAAATAACCTTGCGATAAAGTTAATCAGAAGATGCTTCTTAAATAGGTGAAACACGTGTCACACTTTAAAACACAGCTAGTGGGATAACAAAGTTAATAATTATTACATTAGTTGTATTGAAGTACTCTAAATGAAGCACGTGTCATAAGATTAACTTTGAAAGCAAAACGATCGAACGGTATTACGTAAGGGATCTATGATATTCCGTTCCGTAATTTTTTAAGTAGTAAAAATATCAAAAACATTTAATATAGCTATATCATATTAGGTATCATTAAATATAATAATAATATAAAGAAAATCTTAATTTAAATTATCATAGATATCGATAAATAGAATGAGTTTTGGCAATAGACGCAAATATAGAGTTGCGTTCCTCTGCTCTATCCGCTTTGATATTATTTTAGTGGAACGAGGACGTTCATAGACCCGAAATTTGTTTTTGTCGCCCGGTTTCAAAATCGCTCGTCCGTGCCTAAATTCGTCGATTTTTTCCTCTCTCTACCTACCTACCTATCGCCAATAATAATTTATTTAATCATTCTTCCAATAGATAATAAACGATAACGACCTGTTCGAAGTTTTTTTTTTATATTCTAAATTCGATTTTCAAAACCCGTTTGAAAATATTAATACTGACGTGATATATTATGTGTCTATTCATGAATTTAATTTAATTTTAACTTTGAGATAGGAAAATTATTATATTTTCATCATCATCATCATCAGCCTTGTGTCGTCCACTGATAGATGTAGATTTCACCTATGTTATGGAATCCATCTAGATATCTAGATACAACGTATTTATTCCTACAATTACCTAAGGCTGTCAAATTCAATAAAAAATTAAAGTGGATAACATTTTTTTATTCCACTGACTGTGTTGTACGTGTTTCGTTTCTTTAAGAAGCATCTTCAGACTAAGACTAGTAATGCTTCTTAGTGATGTAAAACACGTACCACATTTAGAAACACAGCCAGTGGAATATCAAAGTTATCAACATTATTGTTTTGTACCATGTCCGCTCCCGATGTGAAGCATATGGAATTCTAATAAATGTATCTCAACATAGCTTTTTATACGAGAACTGCTTGTTACTCAGTTGCTCAACATTTCTTTTTAGACGAGAGTAGGGATAGAAGGATAGGGCTAGTACAGTACTAGTGTTTAGCTAATCACTCTCGATACGCCCCGGTTTTAGCATCTGATAGGTGCGAGGGCAATTTCAGACATTACAAATATTCATGACTACGAAGCGAAATCCATATATCGATTGAAAAATCAATTTATGAAAGGAGCCAACGACGTTGACCACTACACCACGGACCCAATGTCTTTAATCAACTTTTATTTTATATTAAAAATGAATTTCCACAAAGTTACCGCCGGATTCATTGAAAAGGTTGTCAAGGTTAGATCACATTTGTAAATATATCGAATTCAAACACGTTGAGTTAAATAGGTCGCACACAGAAAGTGCAATCTGCAACTTACGATATCGTCTTTCACGAAGGCGTGTGTTGTTGACACGCGTAATGCTATTTCGGTTAAGAAACCATGCTTTCATGAATGGCAATGTCGTAATGTTACTGATTGCATTTGCTGACCTGACATAAATTTATATTTTTTATCGTACTTTCCACTCCAGTTTTTCCAATGTGCTGAATATTCAATTTACTTCAGTTGAAATATAAAAAAAAGTAGCATATGAGTTGTATCAGTGGTTCCCAACCTTATTATGCCCATGGACCAATTCATAAAAGAAAAACCTGACCATGAACTTGTAGAGTGACCCATAATGCAGGATATAAAACTGTTTTTGTAACCAGAATTTGTGGTATCCTTGTTCAAACATTGGTTTCCGCTCCTCATTTGTGGGTAATTTAATAAAGTGCTTCTGTATTAGTATGGATTCATCTGAGTTTGTGGGTTTGCTTGCAAAAGCTTTCAACTCCTGATAAATCTCTACCAATTTATCGATTTCTATCTATTTCAGCTTTCATAGTGGAAATGTGTCACCCCGCGACGCTGTCAACGCACCTCCAAATTATTTTATTTCAGACACCCTCAGCGGGAAAAAAGACCCCTAGGGGTCCGTAAGAACCACTTTGGAAACCACTGAGCTATATATTATCAGATGTGGAACTATTCTAAACTAAACCATACCCCATGTATATGTTTTTCGTTAGGTTATTTTTTTAAATACGACATACTAGTCCAGAAGATCATCGTAATTGTAATTTTCATACCTCTGACGTATTGTTTACGCCTAAATAATATATGCATGTATAGCTACCAACATAATTTAATAATACAATGCGTAAGTTCAAACATACTTCAAGAAAATAATGCCAATCCATTCCAGTTGACAAATTCATATTGTGTCGTGCAATATGCTGGATGAAATATATCACGTGAGATTCGCGCACAATAGTTGATGGTAAGACTTTTTCGAGTAATATATCGAAATAGGTAGACCTCATGATTCACTGACGATTGTGTTTTGTGATGGTTTAAAACGTCACATCATAATTATTGTCAATTCTAATATATTCTATCTGCTAATATTTATAATTTTCTGATGATAGAAAGAAAATTAGTGTTGAAGTTTATCAATGGTAATTACTTAGATGGGCACTGAAACTCTTTAGTACGAATAAAGGATGCGAGATTACTACAATATATCAAAAATATACTAGATATGGGTCTGGTTAAATAGTTTAAAATGTTTACTGAATTTGGATCAAGAATTTTTAATGTTAAGTTCGATATAAAGTATTTGTTCAAAATAATTATAAGCTAATTTAATCCAATTATATTTTTACTAAGAAAGGGACAAATATAATATATGCAAGTCTGTGGGACAGAATTTGAAAAGTTGTGAGATATATATTAAATTTAAATCAATATTCTTAAATGGGCGAGGCTTTGTGAAGTTTTGATCGATGCTTCCTGAATATATAATATAAGTAATCAGGTCGGCCGAGATTCGAACTGAAGCTTTCTTAATGAAAAGTGTCAAAGGTTGGCACTCGCCCAAAGAGCTTTGCATATATACTCTCCATTGGACAATTTCATGTTGGTTTAGCCTACTTAATCATTTTTTCAAAATCAAAATTTACGATTTGATTGCATCCAGACTTCATAGAAGTTGGTTACTAGGGTTGCCAAATAATAATACATGCATAAAATTTTAATAACCTATATTTGTTCTGTAAATAAATACAGGAAAATTTAAAATCGTTATTTTACATTGACATTTTATCACATCAAATTTTGTATTGAATTTCTTGTATCGGTAGTCGTGCATGTGCATGAATATACTGTAAACTTTTCAGAATAAATTAAATCTTTAAATTCACTAATTCTTCAAATACGTAATTGAACATAAATGGTTTATTAACCCTTTGATTAGTGAGTTAATATTGTTTGAATACATATGCTCTTAAAAAAGCTAATAATAATATATTTTAAAAAAAGAAGTATTTGTTATGTTCTTATGTTTTGTTTTTTTAAGTTAACAAAACCAGTGATTCTCAAACTTTTATTTACTTAAAAAATACTCTTAGTAAAAAATAAAACATTTAGTAAAATACTAAGTAAAAAGACCAAAATTAGTGGTTATATTAGTGGCATATCAAAATAAGTAAAATGTTCCAAAATAATAAACAGTTGATTCTTTATTGCCCTTGGTGAATGTTGACGGTCTATTTCTCATATCTTCAGCGGTTGTCTTTCACAAAATTACGTATAATTTTTTCCTGCAATATTGACCTAATTTTTTCTTACCAAAAGATATGTGACACAATTAAAACGATTTTCGCAAATCATTCATAAATCTATGTAGTATTTATAAAAATATACGAAATCATATGTCATTTAAAATAAGGCGCCCGGACATACTAATCAAAGGGAGATGTTTTACAAAAGAATGTATCCCACGTCAATTACCATGCCTTTACTATAACACTATAAGAACTTTATAAGGAAATGCAAGATTTATGAAGTATTTGTACAGGACACAATTTTGTATTGAAGAAAATAAGATTTTTCTATTTCGACAATATGTTATTTGATATGAATAATTATTGATGTAAGGTTCCATGGTGTTGTTTCATATTTCTATCATATCACAATTCAAATTAAATAATATGCAAAACATTTTTTATTATTGTAATTTAATAGGAAATACTTGGAAACGAGACAGTATTTGAGTGTGTGCGGTTATATTATGTAGGTGCGAACGTGTGTAGATTTATAATTTATTCTACAATCACTGAGTGCATAAAACTATCGCAAATTTCAATGTGTTAGTGATAACATATCAGAAGTTTTTAAGTCAACTTTATTAAAATTAAATATTGGGATTCCCTACATTTTCAACGAGAAAACGATTTTGTTGTTGATTTTTAATGACACTTGTGATCCGTGTGATCTATTCCCTTACAGAATAAACTATGATTATACATTTGGGTATTCTTGATGTAAACCTAAAGGTTATCACAATCCCATATGCAATTTATTAACGCACACAACATAGTGACATCTAGTTAAGAAAATGATAAGTAAAGTAATTCAAATTTACAAGCATTGTGGTGTAATCGTAAGAATTTAGGAGCTCATTCAAAGTTTACCAACTTCTCTGTTGTAGGAATTGTATATCTCCAACTATTCGTAGTATGCTGAACTTAATTACATATATTTATGCATGTTTTTAAATATTTTTCTTTGGTATACAAAAGTACTTTTTAAGCAATGAATGATTCGACAGCAGTCGTTGTTTTACACTTTGAATTAGCAACTATAATAAAACTAATGCGGTTAAAACATCTCCAATAATTGTTGTCAAGCATGATTGCTACCAGATGTTCGCGGCGAATAGCAGTACGGTGGTTTGACTTTGTCAGGAACTCGGAGGTAAGAGAGCGGACGGACAACTCCCGTATTACGCCTTAAATAAAAAAGCGACGATGGACCTGGCTTAGACATGTGCTGAGGATGCCCCAGGGGCACCTGAAATTTGCCTGTCTCTTCTACCAACCGGATAGATTCCGTCGCCCTGGAAGGCCAATGATGATCATCTATTATCTATACTCGGCGGAACTACGGGACGCTGAGATGAAATGGGAGGAAGAACAAGAAGTCTGGCGAGGGACAGAGAATCTTAGAGGGACCATGTGTTGGCCATATGCTGCGAGGAGGGAGCGGATATGGTTTAAAAAAATGTCCGATACCGATGGAGTATATCAACAGCCGTTGCTTTACTAGAACAGGTTTCTATTAATCGCTCAAAGTCTTCTTAGTTAATCACTTCGCTACGTCCCATTTTTGGTATCAGATAAGAGTAAGGGATTGTATACCAACGATAACTAGTCACTTTGAAGGTGTTGACTGTCAATTCTTGGTGGAAAGGCAGTATATTTTACAAATAAAACACAATTTCTTCGTACTACTCCCACATGTTTTTAACGATAAGGACCGGTTTCGCTGGCATTATGAACTGATAAAAATACAATCATAAAAGAGTTATTTATAATGGTAACAAATATAAGGCATATAAAGCAGTTGGTTCACGAACTAAGACAACAATCTACAGGTAATCAAACAAATTATATATAAAGAAAATTAAATGGTCTACAATTAAAATGTTAAGGACCTCTTACGCAACAATAAATACTAATCAGAAATCAAAAATAAATCTATATTAAAAATCCATTGCCTGAGCAAAATATAATAATGCGTAAATATTCATTAAATAGAATAGCAGATTAGGACATTTTTAAAAAAATTAGTGAACCATTCCTGTCCTGATCATAAACATGTACTACTTGTACACACAAATTGTGTTTTATTTAACAAATACCTAGAATAAATATGTAATATTCTCCTCAATGTAACGCTTTTTATATATGATTATAAGTAATACGGTATCATATAGCGAATATATTATGTAATATAACAAAAATGCTTGACCGCGACCCTTCCATTCCAACGTATTCTTTAATGAATATAAATACAATATGACAGCATAACTTCTATGTATACCTGTCGCTTATCTATTTATATTCGGTGTGCTATAATAAATAATATGGCTAGTGAATAAAAGCGGTGGTGGTGGAGAGATATCTGTGAACGTCATTTTAGTGTTATTCGCAACAAGTTTATTGAAAGCAGGTCACGGTTATCCACACTTCGCACAAACACACACAAACAACTTTGCATTTTATTCGAAAGATCTATCTACCTACAGTCTCGCTAGATAACAGCTAACTATTTAACGATCTGTCTATTAGTTAAGCTATTATTTTTTATTAAATGATGTAACAGAACGTCAAATACATCGCTATTTATAAACATTTTTTAACTATATTTTTAATCATCGACCATGGGTAATGAATTCTGCACGCTCAAGTTTAGTATTAACCAGCAAATTTCAACTTAACGACTATTAACGTGGCTTGCGCACGTCTTCCTAATGCCATATGAAAATACCACATTCCATTTTGACTAAATTCTCAGAGTACCATCTACATATTTTACGTAGCTCGAGCACGTCTTTAGAATGGCTTTTAAAAATGACACATTCAATTCCTCGTGCTAAAGCTTCTAAGTTCGATTGATGTATTCAATGATATTGCACTACAGTCTCCGATTGCTTCGGTATTATTGAATTAAATTTACAAAAGCTGGAAACTGCCTATTTTGTGCATGTCTTTATAATGCCGCCTGAAAATGACGAATTCAGTTTCACGCGATAGAGCTTCTGCACTGCATTAATGTATTCGATGATATTGCACTAAATTCTCGGAGCGCTTCGGTATGATAAAATTGAATTTACGATAGCTGGAAACTTCACCTAATTCCGGTATGTCTTTATAATTCCGCCCGAAAGTGACACATGCAATTCTCGCTTGGAAACTTCTGAATTTCTCTGTCGTGATCGTCCATGTTGCGCTAAATTCTTGAAGTACGTTTTTAAAAATTTCGATAACTGAACATATTAAGTGGCTTGGGCACGCCTTTATTATGCCGCCTGATAGTGTCATTTTCATACACTAGTGTGGATTTTTCCGTGCCTATGCTTTCAGTGTATCAAATAAATTGATGGAACTTCTATTCTTTAAATATAACCCAATGGATTTTTTATCAGTGTGTAGTGTCCAACAGCTGACGCTAGCGCAAGGGTTGTCTGGTGAAATATAGCATGCTAAAAAAGAAGATTCCCAGTCATTGAGACACGTAGAATTATTATCACTAGACAACGAATGTTTTGCAATATAATAAGAGCTTTTAAAAGATTTGGTATAATATTTAATACAAGGAAGTAAAACTAAAATGGAAATGACATGTTTATACAAGAATATAAAAAAAATGTATAACACTTGATCAAATATTACGTAAAATAATAAAAATGTCCAATTTTTGCAGTTATATATATTTGTAATGGAAATCAATATTTCAATTCGTTTACATAAGAGTTAGAACAAAAAATAACACATATAATAATTATATCTAATGGATACTTGAATATAGTGGACATAAATTATTTAAATATTGATGTGGCCTTGGTAGAAAGACTAGAAAGTATTAATTAAAAAAAGGAGCATAATATTAGGTAATCATTTCGGTCACAGTAGCCGAGCGAGTCACTCTTTAATCCCTTGTGTAGCCAATGATTTAAATCCTAGATCAGAGACTTTTCACACGATCCTTTGAAATCAATTACATGGATAAAATCATCAACAAACAGATGTTTTCATGCATTTCTACCCACGCTATCCGATTACTTAAACGGGTCACAGATAGAGAAAGTGATTAGCCGACTACTAATCTATTCCTAACCTTCCATCTTTATCTTTTCTGAAAATACAGGCTACCAGTTCTCGTTTAATTATCACTTATAGGACATGGATTAAAAACATGTTTAATAGAAAATACTCAAAATTTCCCAGTGGTCACATACTTTAAAGTATACTTCCATTTCGCATGGTGTAAGAAGTATATTAGAGATGAATCGTCGTTTCTGTAAAATCTGTGACGTCGCTTTGACGAACCAACTTTTTACCGTCACTAAAACTCTGTTAAAAAACATAGTAAAATGTAATTCTTTATCTAGCTGTCATTTTTGATCCAGCTCACCTATACGTCTTACACCATGTCCATTTCGTAAATGAGCTTTAATAATTATTCTGTTGCGGCATCTTTTGAGAAAACCACTCATGAATATTACTGCCGTGTTATCAATTTCAATGTAATATTAAATTAAAATTGATATCTCTGTATTTGACTGGTTGTGGAACCTGGTTCGTTCCCATGAAACAAACTTTCAAGATCACTGGTCGATAACTACTAACTAGCTTTTACTAAAAGAATATTATACATAATTTCTTATGTCTCTCGACTAACAGCAATATTTCATAAACTACTTATAAAAGTATTTTAGTTACAGAATATAAATGTTTGTCGAGCGAATTGTAATATATGTAATAAATTACAAGTTTACGATATATTTAAAAATCTCACAATAGAGTTATGTCAAGATGCTTCTCAAAAGTGCGAAACTCGTGTCACATCTAGTTACAATAACAGAAGAATGACAGTTGCCAATTTATTTTTACAAGTAACCGTATAATCAATCGAAAATTTCAACGTATATATTAACCTTGTTTCGTTTTTTAGTATTTTATTTATTCTTATAGGCTCATTGCTGTTATCACAATATACTCTGAGCGCATCATTGAGGAAATATTATCGCCGAAGTGATGCCCAAAACTATAATTATTATAATAATAAAAAAAAATTCAACAATAACATCATGACATAATTGTAAATACGCAAGCCCCACAACCGATATAATAATAATAATCATTAGAATGACCTAATTGTCCGGATAAAACCGGTCTTGAGTAGAGTTAGAAGATATGCCAATTTATTTGTACTAACTCTTAATAATTAAAAGTTATTTATGTTATAATTGAGCAAAATACGCAAAGTCAATGCCAAGCAAATGCAGCTATCTACATTTCTTACAATTACGAGATCTTTTTTAGACAGAAGTTTTTCTACGAGAACTGTCTGCTCTCGCATTGGATTAAAGTGATGAACCTGTAGACACCTCACACATCATGCCTTTGAACGAAAATCCAAAAATCTATTGAAAGATCAATGTATTTTTAACATATCTGTACTTAGATGGGAAGCCATGGACACCGTAACCGAAGAGCATGACGTTAACTACTCGGCTACTGGCAAGCCTCATGTATTATACCCAAATAAATAATATATTTTCATTTAACAACCATTATGAATCGATTTATGGATTTTTGTTCGTAGTCTGAGTCCTCCCTCTCACCAATCCCATCCTCACGGGGCGTAACGAGAGCGATTAGCTAACCACTAGTCCTGTCATAGCCCTATCCTTCGATCCCTACTCTCTTCGAAAAAGAAAAGAGAGGTTGAGCAACTGAGTGACAAGCAGTTCTCGTAGAAAAAATTCTGTCAAGATACCTCCATTAGGAGACCATATGCTCCACATGGGGAGCGGACATGGAAAAAAAATGAAAATTAAATTCTGATTTACAATTGCCTGAATATGCCTGTAGTGCCATGGGAAATCTAATAAATGATATTAAACACTAAAATTAATAGAAGAACTCCATTTGGGATTTTTTTAAATATTCTTGATTGCTGATAACGGCACATAAGATCATCGCTCTAGCAATGATTATCGGAAGTTTGTTCGTTTATATACTTACATAAAAAAGGTGATGATATATCAATGTGCCTACTAGAGTAGATAGATCATATTTAGTTTTAAGTTTCAAGTTTTACAGCACGATGGCAAGATAAACCAAGACAGAAAATGTGGCAAAGAAAATTTATATTTAACTAAATATACGTATAATTTATTATTGCATACGATAAGGCATTCTATCCGCACGCATTGATTTGTCATGTTCCACTTCACAAAAGATGGCGTGCGATTCACAGACATGTTTCTTTTTCTCTCTGCGCATTTCATAAACGGCCATTAAAGAAAGGGAAAATCCGGCCTTTCCCGACAAAACAGAAAGTCTACGCGGGAAAACTTCGCGCTTTTTGCTGCTACTTTCAATTTCTAACCGCCAATCGTGTTCGCTAATAATTAACCTATATTCTACTACAACTACGGCGGCAAGTATTGATGGAAACGGTGAGAAAGATGTGCCACAACGGGTTTGCGTGCATTAAAAATGAGAGTAAACTGTCAATAGCGAAGAAATCTATGAGAATACTAAACTTGCGTTTCATGTAGATATTCACAGTATGTACACGCCATATACTAAAGAGATTGGTATCCATAGATACAAAGATAGAGTTAATAAGCCTGTAAGTAAGGATGGTTTTAATGGTGCCATGACAGTAGAATCATTCTTTATCAAACTTCTATGCTTCCCGATTCGCGTTATGGAAAAATATTGCGAATTAACTACAGCATGATATATGTAAATTGATGTAGCCTAATAACTATATTATTTAATTTAATAATATACGGGCAGTGACTAGAGAGTTAGATATATTGAATGTTTATATCGTTACATTTAAGTGTATAACGGAATTATTACCAATCGATATTTTGGTATTGTGTCATTGACAGTTTGTAAATTTTAGTCGTTACATGTTACAATCAGAAATTAAAATTAATTTTAAACAAATCTACAAGATTCAAAAATATTATTTTCTCCAGTAGGTTTCCATTTTTCGTAGGGGTTTTATTGTGACAATGACTATCAATATAAAATTCTTTCCGAGTTCAAAATAAGATTTTTCACGAAACGAAACACAGTCCTGCACAGTATTGCCGGCTCTACTAACAATATAAGTACACGAGAAGTGCGTGCACTTATTAAATAAGTATAATACAGATTATAGACATATTTCTTTTCATTTTCTTGAATGTTTATAGCATTTAGTGATAAATTAAATGCAACAAAGGTCACGTATAATATATGTGAAAAAACTGTATGTGGAAATGAAGAATTGGATGGGATTTACACCCTAAGCGCAGTCCCAAACTAACAGAGTAAATTATCTTTTAACGACACATTTAAACACAACATAAGCTGTCGGTAAGTTCTTGGGTTATTAACTATTAACCGTTCCACACATTTTTATCTGAGACATGATCCTTTGCTCTTGTCACTTCCCTGGGGGTAATAACTACTTGAATTGAGTGTTTTAGAGTGAGTACAGGCTGACCAATAATTCATTTCTACGTTAGTTTATTAAGATATGTATGAACAGTAAATTATCAGTGCATTAGATTTGATTATCCTAGGCTTCACACTCCAGCTCTTGGAATCATTGAATGGTTGTCTCCAGTAATTATATTATGTAAGTTTCGTTTAAATAATCGAATAACATCAATTTGAAATGGGGTAAAATATCAATATAACTTAAGTATATTAGACTATTGACAGTGTAAGTTGAAGTGCAGACAAATAGAGAGCGATAAGGGTAGATATATCGATTACTTTACTATAAATTGTTGTGCCATATTATAACACTATTAAGATTACACGTATACAGTGTCTATATCTAAAGAGGGCGTAAAAGCGTCGCTACAATATGCTGGCGAACCACAAGTAAAAGCGAGAAGACTAGAAGTATTTACCATTGGCTATATTATAGCATATATTCAACTAAAACTATATATAATATGTAATCTAAAACTATTATATATAACCCTGATAACGATATGAGTAATTTATAAAATGTTAAACGCCAATAATGACCCGATTCCATACCGACGACGAGTTCCCGTGACGAATCGCCGATCTGCCCACTGTTTGAATGCTGAAATATTGGAAAAGCCGTAAAATATCAATATGAATGTGACAAATCCGATGGCATACCGATATTTCCCAAACAAAATTCCAAAATATTACCTAAATACGACCCGAATGTGTGCCAAATCGTAATATCCTACACCACGATTTTCCAACATTCCCCACCCCCGATGGCTTTCCAATACGCAATATTCCGGAAGAACCTTTTCGATCCGACGACACTGCAAAAGAAATTTTCCTAATTTACCGAAACTGGCTCGAATAATAAGCGAAATACAATATTCCGGGGGACATTTCCATACAAAAAATTATATTCGTCAGACGGATTCGAGCCAGCGTCTGCCGGGCTTAGTCTCACCGCGGTATATTTCCTCTGTCAGCATATTATAATCTGTCTAGGTTGTGAATAAGGATTACTTCACAAATATTCAAATATATTTTAGGACATTTTGGTAGATCAGTGTATTCCACTTAATATAACACAGCGACTTTAAGTTGATAATGGATAATAGAAAACAAAACATAAATGACGTGTTCTTGATTCTAATTCACATTTTGTTTTATTTTAAATTTATGACGAACACCAGTAACTAAATTATAATTTATCCTTTTTTTCTACTCTACCCCTTCCAGTAGTAAAATTAAAATCATAAATCCATATCTTTTAAAAGAATACTCTAATATTGACGTTTGTAAGCCTGTTTCCGAAGATTTTGCTGCAATATAAGGACAGTGTTTTGGTCAATTGATGAACTAAATACTTTGTTATTTTATCCTATTATAATGGAGTTCTACCAAGTAAATGCTAATGCAATCAATAAATTATATAATAGTTATAAGATGGAACAGTTACTTCAAACTGTCTTTGTTCATGTTTCAGTTTTTGTAAAAGTAAAGGTATGTATGTATATGCAATTCTTTAAACACCGTGTACAATAATTAATATATCCCCAAATATAGTATTTTCTAATCCCAAGGGTGTTGCACGCGGCTTCTTTCTAACAGAGGGTGTTAATGTAAAAAAAGACCTTACTCTAAGCCCTTAAAAAACAGGAAAACTATGCGTGTGACTTTGTGACACTGGTGCCCTTTTAGGGCGCATGTAAGTATTCCAATGTGGCACATATTTCGAAAAGTGTTTTGATATATTCATTTATGCCAGTCGAGTAGAGGAAGGCAAAAAAACATGTCGTCACACTTACATGTAAATTTATTTAATTCACTTCAGTATATTCTTTTACCATGTCCGCTCCGAATGTGGAGCGTATGGACTCCGAATCCGGTGTCTCAACAGACGTTTTTTCTACAAAAACAGCTTGTTACTCAGTTGTTCAACCTCTCCTTTTCGACGAGAGCAAGGATAGAAGGATAGGGTTAGAACAATACTAGAAGTTGGCTTACCGCTCTTGTTTTAGCCCCGTTTTTAGGATTGGATGAGTGGGATGAAATGTTTTAGATATCACAAACATCCATGCCTTCGAACAGAAAGATCAATTTTTGAAACTATCCGTACCGAAACCCGAGAGATCCGTTACTGAAGCCAATGACGTTAACCAATTTACCACGGACCCGATATATCCCGAGCTTATTCAGAAAATAAGAAATAATTTATATTTAAATAATAGAGTTTTCCGGATGGGTGGGAGGGAATCCTTATTATATACGCAAATGTAGTATGTTTTGTGATTTAATATTGGTAAGATAAGAGAGGAAAATTCTTCAAGGAGGAAACTGAGCCAACTATCGTTTTTTTATGGATTCCACATTTACTTTGAATGTCATAAGTCATAAACAGTAACGTTTACATAACATCTGAAATAAAACAGAGGTGGGTAACGATTCTAAAAAATATTTTATTACCTGTTTTCCGTGTGAGACATTCATTTGCAGGTATTGGAAATCAATTAAGTTATCATTATCATTTCAATTTTCAATAACAAAGTTTATTACGATCAATTATGAATAGAAATAGCTACGGATACCATTTTAGTCCACCCATGTTTTATAACAAGGAGACAAGTTAATTTAAATATTTCTGAAAGAAAACACTAAATCGAGAAAATGGAATATTGAGTTAGTTATACCAAAAGGTTCCTTATTTCTAACTCTACCCCTCTACCGTATGAAAGAACACACTCATCTTTATTAATTATACTTTTACTTAAAAACAGTAAGTCCAATTAGTCAAAACTTTCAGTTAGCGTCATCTTCTAGAACAACGACGATATATTGTTTGTGTGTAAATAAAAATTTATATGTTCACGGGATAGCAATTCAATAAAATATTTTTACAATACAAAACATTATTGAGTTATCACCCAATTTAATGTAGATATTGTAATGTTGCAAATTACAAATTATATATATATTTATGGAATAGTTTGGATTATGTATTCCAACCAAAATTTAATAATTGGAAGTCCACGCAATGGCAATTTTGTGTTAATTGCGGCGGCGCGACTTAACCAATCAAGTCGTGCCGTGGTGGACAAGAAAGAACCAATAAGGTCATTTCAAATTGAATAATAATTAAGCCAGAATAGAAGCGACGAAATTTATAAGATACTTCAGGTCTGGCGTTCAACCGCAGAGGTGGTCCTCCAAGGGCTACCCAAACGAGCAACGCACTGATGGAAGTCATCCGATCCTGATGGAGCAACAACATCTCTATCAGTATCATATTTATATTTCTTTTATTTTTTTATTGTATTTACTTAAGCTATGGTCATTCCATATGTTGTGCATATTGCAACATTTAAATGTAAAATCTTATTTTTTTGTTAAACACGAGGTAACTCTAACTTTTTGTATTAATTTGTGATAATTCATTGTTGTATATTAAAATTTAATTTATCACAATTCTTACTTTATTTATAGTTTTCTAAATACTCGTGTTTCTTTAACCTTTTTACTTAGGGCACTTTTTGTCATATTACTTTTATAATATCTCTGTTAATTGCAGAAGGGTTCTTACATCCCACGCCGCGAGATTATTGTTGTAAAATCTTGCCTTCCGACGAGCTAGTTTCTTTTAAATTAATGATGATAGCATATAGTGCGAAGTGGAGGTAAACCATTTTGCTTCCACTGTACTGTTTTGCTTCATCTTAATTATCCATTTAAATTTAACGTAAAATCATTTCAATCGATCTACACTTCTTTCTCATATCTCTCTTTTTCTTTATCTCCTATCTGTCTATTTTATAATATGACAATATCTATTCCTTACTAAATAATTGAATTCGGTTCAAAGGTTTTACTAATGAAATATAGAAACACTACTATCTATTTATGGATTATATTTAAATTCTCAATACAAGTGTTCTTTTAAATTGTGAGTCGTCAATTGTAACCTAAAGCTGCTGATTTGGCAAACCGATACAGCTTGTGTTTTTTTTTTTTTTGTAAATTTTGAAACAGCAGAAGAATTTTAAGTTGAAACACGTGTTTCCAGTCCTGCGTGTGACTAGGGGGGCACTTAACAATTTAATTTTATTGTGATAATTTAACGACTGTCCCTATTAATTTGTTGATTTACAACATAATATCACTCAATTATTAGTCATTGCATTATAAATGTCGCTCGAATATAAGTAGTAATGCAACTAGTTTAAATATTGTTTCCCTTCATTCTTATTTAATAAAATAAATTTATGTTTGTTCACTTTACGTTAAACTCAAACACTGACAGTGAAAACGATTTTCAACGTATTTGCACAAAGTAATGCGAATCATTTTATTAGTTACAGGTTATAGGTACATAATCTAACACATTCCTTGCGTTTCCGAAGTTTGAGTAACAAAGACTCTACAGGTTGGCTCTACCCAGTTTTTCTGTCAGGACAGCGACACCCTTGCGAGTCGTGGCACCTCACTAAAGCACAGGGTAACTGTAAACAGATGCTTGCGGCGAATACTAGGGGTACGCTGGTTTGATTTTGTCAGGAACTCGGAGATAAGAGAATGGATGGACCAACCCCTTTTTACGTCCAAAATAAAAAGCGATGATGGACTGAATCCTGTCTGTCTGTTCTACCAACCGGATAGATTCCGTCACCTTGGAAGACCGTTGATGACCATCCATAGGACGTACTCGGCGGAGCTATGGGACGCTGGGATGCCCTGCGAGGAAGCAAGAAGACTGGTGGAGAACAGAGAATCTTAGAGGAACCGTGTGATAACCGTATGCTCCGAATACGAAACGGATATGTTTTAAAATATATATATTATCGATAGAAGATCTTCATCAAAAACCGTGGAAAGATCTTGAAAATCTATTAAGTATTGCACACATAAGAGACCATTTTGTTATTGTATGTCATCTAAGAGGAAAGCAGATGGCGCCCTATTTTCTAAAATGGCGTCCGCTTATCCTTGATACACATATCGTCGGTGGAATTAGATTTCCGCCGAGATTCCGACCGCATGCATTCTCATATTATATTATTATTGTGAATGCGCCAAGCCCACTTGAAAATGTAAACATTTTAATCTCATACCAATCGCACTCCATTTATAATAGCGAAGTTTCGGTAGCATCAAATTAATTTTTAAAAGACGACAAAAAATTACAAAACCCACATCTACAAGAATAAAGATTTCAAATTAAAAATATCGTTTTGAAAGTATGCATCAATTGATATTCATTTATATTGTCAGTGAGAAATTCAATTTTCAAAGCTTTAGCCCCGTGGGGCAGCGGTTAACATCGTTGGCTTCGGTTATGGATGTGTCGGGTTCAAATGTCGGTACGGATAGCTTTATAAATTGATTTTTCAATCTATTTAAGGATTTCTGTTCGCAAGCATCTATGTTTGTGATATCTAAAATTCCCTCCCACCCAACCGATGATAAAAACGGGGCGTAGCAAGAACGGTTGGCTAACCGCCAGTATAATTCTAGCCCTATTCTTCTATGCCTACTGTCTTCGAAAAAGAGAGGTTGGGCAACTGACTACCAGGCCGTTTTTGTAGAAAAATTTCTGTTGTGATACCTTTATTAGGAGTCCATAAAGTAGACATTGGGAGCGGACATGGTTAAAAAAATTAAAAGTAAATCCAAGACAATTCGGGTTTGTCGACCAAAAAAATTAAATTTTTGTTTCAACCATGCCAGCTCTCAATATGTAGCATATGGACTCCTAATGGAGCATCAGCTTAGATTTAAAAGCTGTCATAAGGTAGAACTGTTGTGTTTATTATTCTAAAGTGTCTTATATTAATTGTTTGGTGGCAATGGTGCCATGCATTCACTTTCGCTGGTTGAACAAAGTCGTATGTCCTGCCCACGTATTTCATCTGGCAGTAGCAGACCACTGACCCAAATACGATGATGGCACACTATGCAGAAATATACAATAATACAACATCTCGCTAAGAATAAAAACATATACCAACATCGGACGGTAGGTAAATGTTATCGCGAATATGAAGGCGATCTCACAACCTAAGCTTGTACCTATTTCCTTTTACACATTATAGTTCTAGAACTTAATATTTTATTTGAATTTGAATTATTGAGATGTTGTACACTTCCGTGTATTTTGTCACAGGCGACCCGGGTTTCGCCTTTCGGCATCTTCACTGAACGAACAACTGAACCTTCCAAACTCCCCGTTGCTGTATCCTATACGTTGAGTCACCTAACAGATGCTACTAAATGTGGAATGATTGTATATATTTATCCCTTTGTCGAATTGCATCCCGTCGAAACCCACAATGCTATTATAATTGTAAAATCACTGGCAATTTTAATATTAGCTGGAAAGCGGCAATTCGCCACTCTGTTAATACGTTACAAAATAAGGATTAAGGCGATTCTCGAAATTTTAACTCAGGTATCAGTCTGGATCCTAGACGTATAATATTTTATCTCGTTTATAATATTTGTCGTATTTGTATCTTCTATATAAACGTTAGACACTGTTTACTGTCTGTCAGTTCGAGTCCATTCGTGCGCTCGAATGCCTGAAAATGCCGAAAGGCGAAACCTGGGTCGTAAGTAACAAAATACATGGAAGTGTACAAAATTTGATATTGAAATTCCATCGAGCACCCTCAGTCGATGTCTTAAATTATAACTTAATATTTGATACTGCATGTGTACTATATTAAATCTTCCTCGTTCTGGTGAAAAACGCACTGTGTTGAGCTATTTATACTAAAACGTAACTTTTTAAGCTCTTAAACACCCGAATAAAAACCTAGTTTTATTGTATCTTATCACCGAATTCAAGGCCATTCATTGCGTTTATATTTTTACAATATTTGAAAAAAAACATTGCTTATAGATACATAATGAAAAAACATTGTGCCAGAAGGACGCTGGGCAGGTTGGTTTTAATATCGTACTTGTGGGCATGCTGGACAGTACGTTAATCGCGCCCTGTAGGACTGCCCTGAGATGAATTCCAAACGAGCTGTTCGCTGCTATCCACCACTTGATTGCAACCAAGGTTAACTTCACGGCATTTGAAAAATTTTCTGATGTATATGGGGATTGCCATAACCATGATTCCTCACTAGAATCAATAAACTCTACAAATACAATGGGCTTTCAGTATACGGATTATACACATGATAGTTAATCAATATGATTTAAGTGGCTGAGCTAGTCGTCTTTATTAAAAATACTTTTTTCTATTTTTCTCAAGCACATTAGTGCATTGGTATAAAATCAGTCGCGTGCAGCTCTGCTCGAGCTATGAATCTGAGGGGTAGACTCCTTTTTTCTGTCGATAACGTTGTGAAAGCGGCCATAAAACATTCGCCGCACATCATATACAACGGGTGGTTGTGGGAAAAACCGATAAAATTGACACAATAATTAATGATGTAATTCCGTTTTTGCATTTCCTAATTAAACAAATTTATGGTGTGATTTGCTGTATTTTGATTTTAATACGAAATAATATATAAAGTTTTGACTTGCGATTGAAAAAAAAACGAAAGCTTTATAATCTGTAGAAGTATAAATTAATTTCTATGACCACTAATCAAAAATATAATAATTGGTATATAGCTAAATTGTCTTGATTAATGTTTGTGATTATTGACGATAATGCTGAGCTGACTGCCCGTTGATAACGCCGCGCTTTCAGAACTTGTGGTGTGATACCCGCTTGCAGGAACAAGAATGCAAGAGGTAAATATTATTTTTGGCTTTGAAAAAATGCATTCTGGCAAAGCGTTTTCCTGTTGCATTCGCAACGCCTGATGCATTTAATACTACTACACACCAACCTATACATAGCATTAAGACTAACTAACGTGCATTATTTCAATGCAATCAAATTTATTTTGACCATTGGAAATTATGCACGAGCTTTTTCCTTATATTTTTTATTCACAGGTATGCCATTCTACGGATACTTATATTCTTATATACCTAAATTGTGTATAGTATCTACTATGTTTTCAGAGTGAAGACTTTATGGCGGATTTTCTTGACCTGAAGCCGAACGGTTTACCGTCTTGGGCGTTCAGTCTATCCGGTTGCGATAGCAAGAGTTCGAATCCCTGATAATGTATTGATTTCTTCAATGCTGCTGAAAGTGGTGTTTTTATTTCTTCTCACCTACCCCACACCCGTTCTCTAAAACGAAGCGTAGGGAGCGCGTAACTACTAGCTCTTTCCTAAGCTCATTCTTCATTCTTTACACTATTCAAAGATAATGGTTGATCAGCAGTACAACCAGTTAACGCCAAAAACAAAAATTGTTGAGATGCTCCACACTGTGAGCGTAAATAAATAAAAATATTTTTTTTTTAATGCGATGAACTTGTTTGTATCACACCGGAGATCATGTCTCCTCAAATAAAAATATTATTACTACTTACTATTAGTATTTGTTTTCATTCACTGGGCCATCCACTAAGCTTAACAGTGCATTTGAACGTGTTTTACGTGGTTGCCGATATAAAAAAATCAGACGAGCTATTGAGTATCTATACATATAAAAACGAATGTTTGTTTGTCCTGTATGCGTTCCTATACTGTTCATCCGACTGCAATGAAACTTTGGTGAGTTGTCGTGCGCACACCCGCGAAGGAATGAAAAAAATCAAAAAAAGAAACAAATCGGTACAAACACCGACATTTCAGTTCGTGTGTGACATAAAAAGTGGTGTTAATTGTTAAATTCCAATTACCAGTCTTAAATGGAAAATTTAAAGCAGAAGATGTACTGTTGCCAAGCACCCCAATGATTTCGACAGATATGCCTGTCAAATTCAAACTTCTGCAGTTTCCGGTCCGAGTCGTATTTGCAATGACCATCAACAAAGCACAGGGACAAAAATCTTGGAAAATCCATGCTTCTTACATGGAAAGCTGTATGTGGCCTGCTCATACTTCCAAAAACCTTCTGATTTATTGGTGTACAAACCAGACGGAAACAAAAAATATTGTGTATCCAAAAGCACTTCAATAAACAGAATTAAACAGGGTACTCGCTAGTAGTCTATAAAACCTATAGCAATTAAAATAATGCAATAATAAAAAAGTTTGATCGGTTGATTTCTTAAATATTTCAAATTTATCACAACATAGCGTACACCTGCTAAATTACAAACGATAAAAAAATGCATCTAATGACATTTTAATTTCTCAATTTTCTGAGTTAAATATTAATAATAATTACAACATCCATTGCGTGTGACCGAAATAGACGCCGTAGAAAAAAAAGACTGTTCGTAACAGTAACTGCATTATTTTTGCGGTGCATTATTTTCTTGCGTTGATAAAATGGCGGCGAGGCGACAGTGGCGACATCATATGCCACGATTTCGATTTGACCATGGCCTCCTATTGCGGCCGACAGAGGGAAGCGATCACGCGACCGAAACGACATAACCTCACAAATAATGATTGATACCTACAAATAGTATAATAATTATCATTGCACAAAACGTCACAGGTGTATCTCGCTATTTGCGATTGCACTGCGACCGACCGCTATTTGAGATGGAATTATTGTCCATAAGAATATTTCGCCAAATATTCTGTTTAAACTTGAAATTAACATTTTAATGGGGTTACCTAAATTAAATATTTCCTCTCTCCTCCCCCATAAGACTTTTTGATGGAGTTTATCAACCTGTAAATATTGTAACTGACTATAGACCGACTCCAGTCCGACAAATCGTTGGTAAATGCTCTTCATTGAAATATTTATTGAAATTATCTTTGTTTATGTTGTGTTACACCTTTCCCATTTTTCATATTAATGGATTACGAAGGGAAATAAACGAATAAACAAACGGTATTCGTAAAATTTATAGGGGCCGAGGAACAAGCCCATTACAAATTTGTAGTGATATTAGTGTCTATTGAATATTTTCTTATATTTATGTAAGTTTCATATTTTGTTTTTTGATTAAAAATTAAAAAATTGGCATAAAAGGAAATTATTAACGCACTCGTTATAGTTATACAGGTACCAGAGGAGAATGAAATAGTCACTCAATATCAACTCGACAAGAAAAGACAAATATATAGATCCCTGAGAATGAAGTCAAATGTTGAATTGAGAACTTGAGAAGTTAAACGGACAAAGTGGTTAAACTTGTTTATTGAAAGTTTGAGTTAAATACAATTTTCACATGATTTAATTTAACTTCCACAGAATAAAATATTGTTGCCTGTAATTACTTAAATGTCGTAACGTATCACATTTATGATACTATAGACTAGTATCTTTATGACATTTAGAGTACCAAAACGTACCTAACTCATTTCTTTTAAAACAGTGCTCCGCAACCTATCCTCATCCATGGCACACCTAAGCACTCATTAATATTTCTCGACACACCGCATGGCAAAATATGCAAATTTCATAAAAAAAACTTACAGTTTATTAATTTGTTTTAATATGATGAATCTTAACTATATATAGCTCATATATTTTTTAATAAAAGACAATTGAACCCTTTTATCTTTTCAAACTGATTACTAACACACACAAAATTGCAAATTATAAAAAAAAGCATTTTTAAAGGTTGTTAAAAAAAAAACCAAGTTTAAATACCAAATCTCGTTGGTCATTTGAAAGATTTTCAATGATCCTAGTTCTAGCTCACTTTGCCAATGTTTGAGTTTCTATTTGAACCCTTTATATTTGTCAGAGGATGCCAATAACTTCAATCCGTTTGTTTGTAATAATTGCTCTGGGAAATTTTTTGTCATCAATATTTCCCAATATATGCAGCAATGTGTAATTTCTACGGTAGGATTTATTGATTTACACTCGAGGCAAACCTAATTTTATTGCCCATCATTGCAGTTGTACTATCCGTGAAAACAATAATACAACAATGTCAATAAATATCAAAATAATACAATATTTCATTCAACGAGAATAATTTAAACGTAGATCTTTGTCACCGAATGGCTTTAATTTTTTTCTAATATAAAAATACTCGCTTTTTCTCGTTTTGGACGTATTGTGCTGCGGCATAACTGGGATCAGCTCACCAGTGTGCCGCGGGACATTGGCTGCGGAGCACTGTTCTAAAATATCAGTTGGTTCACTTCACTTCTCATTGGCTCAACTGTATGAATCATTACATATCACTAAAACATTGATTTGATATTTAGCCTACAGGCTACAGGTTAAAGAGGTATATGAATAGCATTTACTCTTTGAAATTTTGAAGGTATACGACTCATTATTGTGATAACTTGGTCTCGGATGGAAAATGAGAGTAGATTTTGAAAAGGTGTCGATCCTTATAAAGCTGTGAATTCTGGAGATAATATAGAGAAGCTAGAGTAATACCTATAAATAAAATCACTAGTATAAAGTATGACCATAGATAATAATAGCCCTAATAAAAGTATATCCAAGTGGGAATACCGGTCGTATTGCGCGGTGGAAGTAGTACTGAAATGAGCATCTTTATGCGACCCTCCCCTTGGAATCCCTGCAATAATGGTGCGGCGGAAGTGGCTGTCCTTGAAGGGCCGCGGTCTCGCGAGGAAGCGGAGCAGGTTCAAAGCCCTGCGCTGTACGACCTCTAACAGAGATCGCGATACATGGGTTGACTATACAGCGCTGGCAGAAGTCGAGCAGTATTTGAAAAGTATTTGAACCGTGGTATAGCAAATCGATTGCAGGGCACCGCGAAAACAATATGGATACCTACGTCTGTCAGACAACGTTGTGGTTCGGTTTTAATGATAAGTTAGGTGTTCATAATGAGCTCGTTTTTCGACGAAACTTCATACATTAGTTACTATCCGATGTGAAATCAGTTTTTGTATTTATCAATCCACAATAATGAAATTGGGGTTATGTACCACTGTTATCAAAGTTTTCGCATTAAAAAAAATCTCTAATCTTAAATATTATCCATTTGTATTACAACGATGTACTACATAAGTTTATTCGCTATTGTCTATGTGCGCACACAAGGGGGCGGTTCAGTAGGTCCGGACCGTCCCTAGGATTTGAAAATATTTGTATCTATTATTATTTTATCTACTTAAGTTTTCATTAAGTTTTGTAACTCGTTTACACAAATAGTGTTTATTTGACAATGTTACAAAACTTTAAATGCCTTCTGCCTCAAGAATTTTCAAGGTTCCCAAACCATGGGTTGTGACACCAATCTTTTTTGTGAACAGCGAAGGGTTTTATGTGTACAGTAGACTTGTTTTTTTTTTTAATATAATGTAATTTTTACTCATAATCGGTATCTTAATCAGGGTTGGAACTTATAATATAAAAGAAGATTTGATGTAGATAGATGTAAGATTATGTGGTAGATGTAGCAATTCGTTCAATTCGTAAAAAACAGTTAACTATTTTTGATGCGGCGCAATTTATTGTTGTTCTCTAATAAGTTACAGTCCAAAAAACTTTACTAAAAATTTCAGCCTGCTGCGTACCTATAACTAGAATATGACGGTTTTTTTTTTCATTTAACAGTAGGCTATTTTGGTTAAGGTCTTATTCATTATGTTTAGAATATGTAAAATAAAACTTCCTAGGAAATAAGTTTGTTTCCTATTATAAGGTGGACCGACAAAATTTGAAGTTCCGTCGCTGATTTTAATATTTTGATCATAATTTTTATTGTATAATACAAACTGTCGAGTAAGTAAGTAAATTATAAAAAAACAAAATGCGGATTTACTTTCCTTATCACATTAATAAAAATGTCAGCTGAGCCGCCCTTAAGACAAATCCTGTGTGTGCCCCTGTAATTGTCTGTTTGCAAAGCGGTTAGTGGTAAAAATATATTTTTTAACCTTGGTTTAAGCATTTAAGGCAATTCAGGAACTAATTTCTTCTTACTAAGTAAAACTAATTTCTTATTGGAAATAGGTGGCGTAATATATAGAATTATGATGGTGCAAGATTTGCAAGGTCGTTACACCATCTATCGAAGAAATTTACGACATGGATAATACGTATACGGCAGATGCTAACTAAAGCGTGGACGTAACACATGACCAATTCTTTGAAATTAAAGTTACTGTGAATCAGGACCAGACATTTGTCTGAGATGTATTTTGCAGTTGTTTGCCGTCATTATTCGTCGAGGAGAGACAAGCCTCAGAAATATAATAGTCCTTTTCAATATTCTGCTTAAAATGGACAGATTTCATGAGAAAATGGATTGGAGTAAACAAAAGTATGAAACCAGTGGAAGCAAAAGATATTCGCTTCAAGACTGACCACCGATAAAGCAATATGAAGTGCACCAGAGTTGAGTGTTTCAGACTAACTTGTCAGTCTTCTCGTGATATGTCTGTTTGAAGGTAAATTAATTACACTCTTCTAAATCTTAACACAAACCATTTAAGCTCTCTGTGTAGCTCCATATAAAGCATTTCTAAATAAAATGTTAAATACAAACTGGTTGTAAATACGTCATTCAACCATTCTTCAAATTGAATAAGAATGCAATGATAGGGCTTGGAAATGACTAGAGTTTGACTAATCGTTTTCTTTACACCTCCTTTATGGATTGTATTTATCAGATGGGAAGAAAAGAATATTCTGTTGATATCCATGCCATACGAAAAATACGTAATACTATTGAAAAAATAATATATGAACGATAAGAATTCGCCAAAGTATTAGAGCTTTACCACTCGGCAATAGGACTGGAATTAAATCATCCAATTAACTATGTTGCATTACTTCAACAAGATGGCATGATGATTGGCTGATGACATAAAATAATATATTTTATGATGGAACTTTCGATATGGCTGTATAAAAAAAAAACTGCAACAAACACACATGCATCCAGCTGCATAGAGAATCTAACAAACTTATACAGATGCAAGTTCGCGAATAGATGCTAAGTACAGCATGGCCAATCAAAGTTGACTCAAGTCGTTAAAAATCAACTCGCTGCTAATTTTAAACGCACTTAGGTATTACATTTTGTACTCCAAGCGGAAAGGAAGTGCATACTATTTATCAACGTACCGCCAACTTTACATTTTAAAGATGATAAAATAGTGTTAAATATTATGATAAAACGATCGTCCGTTGAATTGAGCCAATATATCGTATTTATGGTACATATTGGTTTACTTAATATTTTTAATTAACCAAAAACATTTTTATGGTTAGTTTGCCAACACTTACGACCAGTGGCGGACTGGCCATACAAGCCAGGTTACCCGATGGCAGGTGGGTCCTGTTGTATGTTAGCGGCCCTTAGTAAACTCAAATAATTTTTTAACTATTTCATTTTACGTGTTTAAAAATATACAGGATAGAGCACTTTGAGTATTTCATCAATAAAATATAAATATGTTTTCTTACGATATACACAATGAACTAATTAATACCTCATCACCTCATGTCTGTTTTAGCTATTGCAACATGTGAATTTTTGTAATTATCAAATAATTATTAGTACACTACATAGGAATTAGTATATAGGGTAGGGGTCCCTACCGAAAATGTTGGATGGCCCCCCATTGACTCCTGGCAACCAATATCTTTAGAGCCAGTCCGCCACTGCTAAAGATAGAAAATAAAGCAAATGCCTATATAACATGAATTCTATTTCATCTCGGTAAAATCGACATAGCGAATCTTAAAATGTGAGTAAAAGGATTCAAATTTCGACACAGCGGTATCTCTCCATGAAGAAATTGTTAAAAGATTTTTTTACAAAAATTCATGTAATTCATAAAAGCTTGCTTTTTTTCAAATATCACAATTGATTAAGGCATTCCTTGTAATACTATCCCACCCACTAAACGTGTAACGTATATGTAACGCACAGTGGCGTGCATAAACAGAGACCTATCATTTTATTCGTCTCACCCAAAACGCCAATGTAATTTAAAAAAATGCATTAATTATTAAAGAAAAAAAAATAGATTAACATCACTAAATATAATAAAGCTCTATTTTACCGTTACTATTTCAACGCTTAATTAGCTATAGATGTTTAATGAAAGCTGAATATAAAAAGATGATTCGGTGAAATTAATCGATTTCTTTTTGTCAATGCTTACTAAATTTTTCAAAATTAAATAGAGCGTTTTAGCTGAAATGAATGGATTAATTTAAAAGAATAATAAGTGTCTGCTTAAGCACGCCACTAGTGCCTTTTCCGCTATATACAAGGAATGCCTTAATCAAGTGAAATGATTTTAAAATTTTAGTTAGCTGTATTTTACGAATTACACGAATCTTTGTAAAACAAATCAATTAACAATGTTTTTCGTTGATAGATGTCGCTGTATTGAAGACTGAAGCTTTCCACTTACCTTTAACATGAAACCGTAGTTAATGAAATATTTTACGTAGAAAGAATTTCGTTTCGAAAAAGGTGTACTTAAATCAATTTTATTTTTTATTTTAAAAATAAAACACAATTTACTTTTTACTACTTCCACATGTTTATAATGATCAGGACCAGTTTCATCAGTTGATGAAGTGGACATGATCAACTGGTGATACGTTGATAATGCTCGCGATGTGCGAACCCGGTCCTTATTATTATAAACATCCGGAAGTAGTACAAAAATGTTGTGTTTTATTTTTAAAATATAATTACTTTCAAACACAAATTGACAGTTCATACGATGCATAACGCATAAAATGTAAAAATTACATGCACTGTAATATCATCGTTGTTCTTGAAGAAGACACTAAATCGAAAATATTACTATTTGAGTTAGCTATACCAAAATGTTCCTTATTTCGAAGTCTACCGTTTGGAAGAACACGAAACACAATTTAATGAATAATAAAAGATGGTCACCGTATCCAAATGAACTTTTGCCCTAACCGTTAGCGCAGTCAAGAGTTTTCAAATTACGCCTTTAAAAAATTGATTTCACAATGAATACAAGTAATAAAATTGTTTATAACCTCTTAAAAGTATTATAATTTGTGTTAATTCATTTTATATTTCGGACGGTGAGGTCATCAGTTCGGCATATGGTTCGTTTGATTTGTACAAATTCGTAATTGCGGATTTAATGCATGGCATTTTCAAAGACAAATTTTGTAATAAGTCATCAAATACATTGCGGTTAACGTTGCATTTGCGAAGTTTTACATGAGTATGCTCCAATGTGCATACTCATGTAAAACTTCGCAACAACAGATCGAAAATCCATCGTCAAAGGTATATATATTCGTCAATCTTTAATTTTAATTTAACTACATCTTGGACAGTGTCAACTTCGATCAATCACACAATACATTATGTCATCTCATCAATTGAATTGGCTCTGAAGGTGATAGCATGCTATTAGAAAATAATATTAGTGTTTGTACCTATATTGTGTATATGTGCCTTTGTGTTCGTGTTGCCTACATATTTTTATAGTCGATTCGCAACATAGAGGCCATCGAAAACAATGCGAGTTAAGAGGAATCGAGCAGCCATTAAAAATCAAAATTGACATAGGTAGGTTATACCTACGTCATCTGTTGTTAATGCAGTGCCGTGTTACTTAGATAATTCATTGAAATTATGACTGACGTTGCAGCAACGCTTGTCACGAGTAAACAAAACATGGTAGATAGAGCAAAGCGGAATTCACGTCCAGATTTGATAATTCCAATAGCGAGAAAGTCAAAAAGGATCCATGCACATCTGATATTCGCTAATCGCAAAATATTCTACTAGCGATCAAAGATGTATGTAAAGAAGTACATATTTTTAACCGTATCGCCTCCCTTTTGTCGAGGGTGTGGACTTCGTGTGACGCATTTCAACCAACATTGTTTAACAAGATCTTTTCGGATAAAGCAAGTAAATAAGGATGGGGTTAGGTATATGAAATAACAGAGTTAGGTAATCACTCTATCTGCTACCTGTTTTTCAGGATCGGATAGAATAATAATTATTATTGAATTAGGGTATGATTTAGATTTTTAATAACGTAGCTTTTGTTATTTAAGAGATTTATTTTTAATAAAGGATTCATTGTTGGCTGATAGTAATTTTAATTCGCTTCACTGTTTATACACTTTCTCTGTGTTACTTTGCTAGTCATGTGTTTTAGGTACTAAGGTTTAGCCATTTTCTAAGATTTTGTATTATATAGTGTTTGAATTATATCTACTTCAGTGAATGCTGTCAATTTGACATTATACTCTATGAAAAGAAACTTCTATACAATAGAGAATATACTAAATGTATTTATTATTGATACCTGAATGTCTACACTGAATGTACGTTACTTCTTATTCTGTTAATATCACCTAGAAGCAATGTATGTAATGTAGAAACTGTTTGGTGTGCTATTTTTATTGTTAATTATTATTACATTCACTTTGGATTAATTATTAAGTAACCATAATCGGCAATAATATTCCATAGCCATGTACGACAAATGACGTATTATAGATAACAATAATTGATTGTAGCTACATAATGTTATAGTGTAGAGTTTATTGTAAGTGTTTTTTTGTGATAGACGGTAAATTTTCGATAGGTTGGCGAACCTGTTGGCGGAATTGTTAACTAATGTCACCTTCAGAACATTGTCGAGTCAATGAATTCTTAACCTGACCATTATTATGACTAGTTTCAAGTAAAAAAATAATAAATATAATACTAATATCCAACGAATAAAAATAGACAAACAAAGGTATCTGCTGTCTGCAATAAATTTCATATATTATGCTTTGTAAATATGATAAATAAAAAATAGACATATAAAAAGACACTTTTTTTTATGGTAAAAAAGAAGTTTTCGCGCATTCTGATGGTTTTTTAGCTGTTGATACAACAATAAATGATATTCTACATATTTTCTACGCTAGAACTGTTTTTAGAAATTTATTGATAAAGTCTAGAAATTTATTGATAATTAAAAGTTCATTCAATATTTTGGTTTATTACAGAAGCAGAAAAGTGGATTTGATACCGATCACCTTAGATACATTCACAATACGGTATTAATGCCACAGATTCTGAATAAATTACTTATTTAATTAATTCAACATAATTTTCTACAAAATAAATTTTCAAGTAAGTGTGATAATATTTAAATTTGGATTATTGAGATTTTGTACACTTCCATGTATTTAATTAAATACATGGAAGTGTACAAAATCTCAATAATCCAAATTTAATATTGAAATTCCATCAAGCACCCTCAGTCGATGTCTTAAATTATGTGATAATATTTATTGATACAGTTTAGCTGATTTTACGTTTTAACGAGGTTACAAAATACAAAATAAGGATAACTTTTCTATATATAAATAATTTTCAACCATACTGATGTAACCTAAGCGAATTACAATAATTTTACTTTACTAATGCAATACTTTTCCTGTACACTGACATCTATTTTAAATTTATAATGGCTTAAATAACGCTGTATTATAAATAACAAAGATGGCAGTACATTAAAAATTATAGCCATACGAAATTTAAGAACTGATTGGTTATGTATATTATTAATGTTTGACGGAATTTAAAAAATATTTATAAGGCATATTATAAATTATTGCAAGAAACTTTTAAGAAATACTATAATTGAATGTTTGACAACACTGACATCTATAAAAGTATTATCAAAGTAGAAATTGCTTACATCGTATGAGATAGGTGGCAGTATACGCTACAGATTTATTTTCGAAATAATTGCAATAACATTCTTGTTTTGTCAGAATCAGTAAAAAAATTTCAAATGACTTACCTTTTCCTCCACCATTATCACGCCCTTGCGCCTTCCCTGAATTATTGATATCACCAATTCTCTGCATCACAGCCGCACTTTCATATCCCATACTCGAATTATAATCATTCGAAAGAGGTTCTTGCTTGATACCATTAGATGTCGCTGCTAATTTTTCAGCAAGGAGAGGATTCGCAGATGCAATGTTATTATATTTTCCTTGGCTATTTTGACAACTAACAGGGGGATATTGAAAAGAATTTCTTAAAATTGCGGATGCTGTACTCTGTAAGTTTTGCAGCCTCTGACAGTTTAATTGATTGTTTTGCATTTGCAGCATTTGTTGCTGGTTACTTGAGAGCAACATCGTAGTTGTGGTTTGATGGTTATCCATTTCAGACTGAGGGACATTGTTGTTTTCTTCTTGCTGCAAAGTAAATAAATCTTGGTTAATCAAATCCATATTTTATATTGTATATATAGCCATTGATTGTAAGGTATTGTAGTAAATTGAGCTAACTCTATTAAAAAAGATGATAAGGCTAAAGTAGTTTCCTAACAAGTACAATAACATTACATAAGAATATATTACTAAGACTTTTTTTCAAGACACAGGTTCTTCAAAACCCTCTTTTTTCTGGTCATAATTGAACACTACTTGCCAGTCAATCGCTACGCCACCAAAAAACCTATTAAAATATCTGGCATCGTCCTGAGCCCATATTGGATCTTGACAAATTAGAAGTTATTTATTATTTAAAGAAACCAATAAAAAATAATTAAATAAAGCTTCTAATACAACTTTTTTACCTTAATTTCAATATCTGCACAATTCACAGATCCGGTTGCACCCATTCCAGATGCAAGGTCCGTAAAAAAATTGTCTAGGAATGCTGTTTCGCCAAGTTGTTTCAATATGTCATCCGTATCACTGGCCAGTGCTTCTTCCCCACCCGCCGAAGAAGGTGGTGTTTGCGACTGATGACAGTTGTTCCCGTTGCCGCCATTTCCTCCGCCGAAGCCATTTACTATGCTAGTGATATCAGCAGAGGTAAGTTCGCCCATCGCGGCTTGTTGCTGCATATGATGGTGCAGCGCCGCTTGTTGGTTGCCTGTTACGGCATCCTATATAACAAACAAGAGTGTAAACATTTAATGAGAATTTCTCAAACATCATGCAAATATTTTTTTTACTTAATATTTACTATTTTAGTATGCATTGTCATAAAATAATAAAGCATACACTTATAAATAATTCAATAGGATTTAATAATACTCACCCTTTTCATATAATATTAATTAAAACTGTTATAAGTAAACATCTATTTAACACATCGACTGAGGGTGCTTGATGGAATTTCCATATCAAATTTGAATTATTGAGATTTTGTACACTTCCATGTATTTTGTCACTGACGACCCGGGTTTCGCCTTTCGGCATCTTCAGGTATTCGAGCGCACGAATGGACTCGAATTGACAGACAGTAAACAGTGTCTGACGTTTATATAGAAGATACAAATACGACAAATATTATTTACGAGATAAAATATGGAAAAAAATTGAAAAGCGGCAATTCGCCACTCTGTTAATGCGTTGTTTACAAAATAAGGATTAAGGCGATTCTCGAAATTTTAACTCAGGTATCAGTGTGAATCCTAGACGTATAATATTTTATCTCGTAAATAATATTTGTCGTATTTGTATCTTCTATATAAACGTTAGACACTGATTACTGTCTGTCAATTTGAATCCATTCGTGCGCTCGAATGCATATAAGTGTAGAAAATCTCAATAATTCTAATTTAAAAATGTATTGTTAAATTTATATAATATATCCTTTTTGCCATAGCAAGGTGACTAAGCAATTTCCTGTGTTGTTATTTGCCTGTATTTATCATAATAAATAAATAATTACCTGAAGGCATGATGATAAGTCAACCATTCTTCCATCATTATCTGGACACCAAAGCAGGTCGTCGTCCAGAAATGGCATCGCCAACGCTCCCGCGGGCCCCAGGACATGTGTTCCCGCCACAATAGATTCGGTAACAAACTGCCTATATTGGTAAAACAGTTTGCACGGTTATAACTACACCGCACACTATTGTTATCAGAATATTTCTGATCTGTTGTAAAAAAATATCTTAAATTTCACTTTGCACTCGATGTAATAATTCTATAAAATATGGTAACGCTATAGCTTCTGTGATTTTGGAAATTATTTAAAGAAAAATATAACCGATCACAATTTTTATAATATATTATTTTGTTTTATGTAGTAATAATTATATTTAGGTATACATTATTTTTAATATTCACTAAAATCGCGGTACAAAAATGTAAAACTTATGTAAGTAGGTATATAAATTCAATAAATCAGTTACGAATATCGTAATTGGCATCAGCGGACGGATTTTTGAAGCAATAAATTTCAGTTGTTTGGGTTTCTTTCTTTGCTAATTTTTTTTTGTTTATATTTTTATAGTATAGGCAAAATTTGTGTATATTTCTTTAGGATATAAATGAACACATTCTAATGTTAAATTATTTGCGTTTTTTTATATAATAATAATTTGAACACTTTGTCGTCGGGCTTTAATTTTTTTTGTGTGTAGAACTGTTGTTTTCTTTCTTCCTACGTTATCTCACGCCATACATCCAGTGCTTTTTCAATAGCGACCTGTACAAAAAAAACATGTTTTTATTATACTGTTGTAATATTAATGGAACATTAAAAATTAGTTAAACATCGAAAAAATGAAAGACAATAATGTTTCAACACTAAATATTCATAGCACTATTGACTCATAGATGTCAGTATACAAATAAACATAGCTCTTTTATCATATCAATTTTATTCAGACTACTTCCAGAGATGGCAGTGTATTTAAATATTTTATTTTTCAATTATAGATAAGGGCTTATAATAATTATTTGTTGCGCACCAAATTATATTAGGGTATGTCGATAAAGATTCATAATATAACAATTCACAGAGATGGCAATGACTACAAAATTATCTTTTCACTGTACTAAACAAATAAAAGTTAATGTTTCATGTCTCTAATAACAATATTTATATACGGACTAAATGGTTAGGGTAGAAATGGAGAATAATTCAACTTACATTCTGTATATCTGTAAAATAACGAAAATATATATATTTGTATAATAATAACATGTATAAATTATCTAGTGTACTTTGTCTTTTTAAAAATATTCTTTATCTTATTTACTGACCTACACAATATTTAATTACGTTAATGGACAGTTTAACAACGGAATCAATACTGGTATCAGTTTGTTTTTTGCATTTATAATTGTACTTAGAAGACTATCAATATTTTATGTTCAGTGGCGTAACTAAAATTTTAGCGTACTCTGAAAACCTTACTTATATTTGAGACATATATGAAAATGTCAATAGCTATGGATGTAATAGTATTTTCAAAGAAATGATTTTAAATTCAAAGTGACATTTAAATGCTAATTTGGAGCAACAATTGTTTACTTTTGATGCCGACCACACTCTATTCGTTTAATTCGTATGAGTTATATCATAGTTCATACCTGGCTATGTCTCTGTGGATGTCAAACCTCCTGGGCCAGCTCATGAGGACCCGTCGTTCCTCAGCCAGCTTTGGGCGGTGAAAACACCTGGAACAAAAAAAATTGTATTAACTGTGTGTTTCGTATTATTGTTTTAATTTGATAAAGTTATTTTCTAGACTGTTTTTATGTTCAACTAAAAAAATACATTTTGCAGATATCCAATCTTGTTATGTGAACGTCGATATGTATTTATTCTTATTTTCTTTTATTAAGTACATTTTTCAGTATTTAAAATGTATGTATTGTGTATAGGGTTGCCAACCATCCTGGATTGGCCTGGATTATGCAAGAATTAAAGTTGCTGTCCAGAATCCAGGTTGAATGGCAATGGTTTCTCAGTGGAGAATATTGTGAAATTACCCTAATTTTGTGTAATATTGTTAAGTGTTGATGTTTATTATTATAAAATTGAAATTACTTACTTAATGTAAAAAAAATACAGCAATATTCAATAAAAATAATCACTTTATTAATATAGGACAATAATATTTGGTTGTATTCATAATTATTGAGTATTAACACTTAATCAAGAATTTACCCTTATCTTCAGACAGGTAACAAAATACCTCGTTTTGAATGTCAAGTTAAAATAGCAAAATTGTTTTCGAAAAGCTAGCGAGTGACTAGAGTCGTATTCTGAACTAGTGGGCGATAAAAGTAAATAACAGGTTATCCGTTATATTTATTCTAATGGAACAAATATAAATTACCCGAGCTTAAGCGCAGATCTATGTAAATTGAAGATCACTCTCTGATCTTACTTGTGAAAATGTTGTGTTTAAGAAAATAGTCTAAATATTCAGATTAACGGATTCAGGTTAATTTATTTGTATTACTTTTACTTTTTAATTACCAACAAACTTAAAAGAAATAATTGGTTTATATTACATATAAAATAAACTTGCCACTTGATGTAACCCTCAAAATTGAAATTGTTCAGGAGAGAGTATTAACAGTTTTTATCGAAAAAATTATATGGTGAGTTGCATTATGAATCTTTGAAATGCACTCTTGGAAATTCTCATGTTTGGAGATACGACATTATACATAAGGAGTGTCGATATAATAGTGGCTTTCATCAAGTGGACGCGTCAGAATTTTTGACCCTAAAACCAATGTAAAATGATGTTTCCCTTCCAAAAAGTGGTCAATTTATTTTTCTAATTTACATCATTTGGCCGAGACCTGCCTTGTCGTTTTTAAAATAAGATCCAATCATTAACTCATTTTTGAATTTTTTGAGGGTTAATTAAATCAATTGGCCAAAACGCCATCGAATAATCTATGTTATACATATTCCACAATGTGTATTTAAACAAACTGGAAAATTTCGCTCAGCTAGTGAGATTTTTTAGCTGATACAGTAGAGAAAAAAAAATGTTAATTCATTTTGACTTTAAAAATACATAATAATACTTTTACATATCTATCACAACAAATATATAAAATGGTGTCGTTTAACGTCATGAAATTAACACAGTTTATCGTGCTTGACAAATCAGGATTAAAGTATATATTTTTATGTCACTACGTTATGAGTTAAATACTGTCATACTATGCGAATCTAATTTTCTGGCGACGCCTGTTAGTGATGGTAATAGTCTCGTGTGGCTAGGACATCTAATCCCGGCCCCTTTTACGATCACGGGATTTCGAGATTCAGAATTTCTCAATCCCGGGCTCCCGGGGTTCCGGGATTGATCATTAAGAGTAATTTTATGTGTTAAATTGGACATTTAAAATTTTATTTCTGTCCATTATTGCTTCAATTGGAATGTATACATGATTAAATATTTTTTTGGGTATTGGAATGGTTTTTTTTATTTGAAAACAGTCATTAAAAAAAGAGAGAAATTTTTAAAATAGAAACGCACTGATCAAAATATTTTTTAATTTTATTTATTTCATTATTATGATAGGTTTTAACAAATGGTATTCAAAAAGAGTAAAAGTCCTTCAATTTAGCTTTAAAATATTGTCGTCCATTCATTTAAGAAGCGGTCCTAATTTGTCCTCCGTTTCTAATTGGTGAAGAACGGCTGTTACAAAATATGAGAAGGAGGGAGACTACAAAAGGCTATATTAATTTTGTATGTTTTATAAAAAATCTATGTACATTAACAAACCGAGGTACACGTTGTAGTTAATCAGGAAGTTTTAATTTGATATATGAATTATTTTATAGCATTTAATGAATCCCGAAATCCCGGGATTGCGGGATTGAATAATTGACCGGGATCCCGGGATTGGAAGCCCTACGTGTGGCCATAGTCAAATAACTTGTAGTTGATCATTAGAATTTTGGAGAATATTTTGAAATAAAATACGATGACCAAACTGGGTCTGAAATTAAAATCATTTCAGTGATTTTAATTGTCTTTATATAAATCTTACAAACTAACAGTCTTTACATACTTTTCTTATTATAATTGCGGTTATTACTGGAAACAATTTAACGCGAATAAAAATGTTGTCTTAAGCCTGAACGTTCGTTGGAATAAGTATACCTTCAATATGCGTGCTTCGTTCTTAGAATAAATTCAAAGCTTGGAGAGATCTTTCGATTTACATTATTCACAATATTCTTTGGTATTAAATAAATCACAGTAAGTTAATATTACAAGCGTCGTACGACTCGCTGCTAGTTACTGAGTGGAACCACATTTTCACTTTCACTAAACGTTCGAGAGGCATTTCGTTTCATTTCTAACTAAACTCTTTACTGAATATACCCGCGATTGCAATTTAACTAAAAGGTGCAAATGACAATGGAGATTTGATTATTTTTATTCAGCCAACAACAGCTAGGTGTAGATAACAAAGAATGATAATATAATCCAACAATGAAAAGGAAGGGAATGTGCAAGAGATATTATAACAGTATTTTCTGCAACAACAACTTCACTTGAGATATATTGATATCCTCTCATTTTCTATTTACTCCCTATATTTGATTTCATTTGGAAATGATATTTCTAGTAAAGGTGGATCAGAGTGTTCCGTTTCATGTTGCTAGGTATGTTATTAGTCATCAGCGTCCAGTAATAACACAGATTCATGAAAATCTGGAAGCATAAATATATAATGTGTAAAATGCAATAGTTTAAATTTTATATGCTATAAGTAAGAAAAATTAAATACTAAATACAATATATATACTGTCATTTGTCATTTGGTCGTAGAAACTATTATTTGTTTGCGCGCCTGCTGTGGTATAGTGGATAACGTTTTTGATTCAAGTGCTGTGGATTAGGGTACAAATACCCAGAGAATTTGTTTATTTTTTAATTAAAATTTTAAATTTGAGTTAGTGACAAAATACATGGAAGTGTACAAAATCTCAATAACTCAAATTTGATATTGAAATTCCATCAAGCACCCTCAGTCGATGTCTTAAATTATATAAATTTTAATTCAAGTAGTTTTGTCGGCGTCCGTGACGCAGTTGGTAGCGTCGTTGGCTACTGTTACGGATGTCTCGGGTCCAATTCTCGGTGTAGACGGTTTTCATAAATTGATCTATGGATTTCTGTTCGTAGTCTGAGTGTTTGTGATGTCTATTCCGACTGTCTTCGAAAATAGAGAGAGGTTGAGTAACTGAGTAACAAGCAGTTCTCATAGAAAAATTCTGTTGAGATACCTCCATTAGGAGACCACATGCTCCACATTGGGAGCGGACATGAAAAAAATATAAATGTATATAACCGGAGTACCTATTTGTACTGTTTTTGATAGCAATGTGGAGTGTTCCACAATAATTTACACTCAACAATCTGTAAAATGAAGGTATATTTTTTAACATTCATGTTTTGATACATATCGATATTTTTTTTGAGTAAATGATCCAGAAATGTTGAAAATATCATTATTTACCTGGTTAAAGACTATCACAAGTTTGAATGAATTCTACGGAAATACGAGACAGAATGCATAGTCTTAAATTTTCAGAAATCGTAATGTGTAATATTTAAAACTATGACATTTTCATCCAAAAGTAGACACCCTGATACACATTGAGAAAGAAAATTAACTTAGTACATACATTTTCAGATTTAGTTGAGAGGGTTTGAATCTTAAAATACAATTATCTCAGAATAACATTTTTTGACATGCCATAGTCTAAAATTAGGGGTGCGTTGTGCGATATATATTTCGATCAGGATGATGGTATAGATATATTTCTGACGAATCGTACTCGGTCTACAACACCATCATATTCGCAGCCCCGGTTTTTGATTACTGGTTCTATAGAAAGCTTAAAACTGTTTATGTAGATTTTCGTATAACTTAAAAATAGTTCTTAAGTATATTGTATCGTGTAAGTATGAATCATTTCTAAGCTTTAAATCGTAATAAAATTGCAAGTGTTCAAGAATATCGTTACCCGAATGTACTTAAAGCAATCTTTTTTTTTTTTTTTTTAACCATATCCTCTCCCTATTTGAAGCATATTGCCATCACGCGGTTCCTCCAAGCTTCTCTGTCCCCCGCCAGTTTTCTCGCTTCCTCCCAGGTCATCTCAGAGTCCCGCGTCTGACGGTGTTGCTTTACAGTTGCGAGTCATAGCACCTCACCAAGGCACAGGGTAACCGTATACTGTGCCTTGAAAACAGGTGTTTGCGGCGAATACTAGGGGTACGGTGGTTTGATTTTGTCAGGAACTCGGAGGTAAGAGAGCGGACGGACCAGCCTCTTATTACGTCCAAAATAAAAAAGCGACGATGGACCTGGCTTGAACACGTGCTGCGGACGCCCCAGGGGAGCCTGAATCCTGCCTGTCTCTTCTACCAACCAGATGGATTCCGTCGCACTGGAAGGCCGCTGATGACCATCCATAGAACAATCTAATTCAGATAAAAATTCCACGATTTTTTGCCTTTCCGCTGTAATATATGTGTAACTGATTTTACTGTGATTTAAAGTGTAATCTTACGTCAGAAGTAATGATTACTTTAGAGTAGAACTATCGACTGAAGCTTTCTCAGTTGCGATATATTCTTGTTCGGGAAAAAGTATAACAAATAAACTAGCCTAACCTAAATGGGCCAGTAGCATTTGGCTAAAATATTAATGCCATAATACCCCACTCTATGAGGTCAGATATTGAATAAAACAACGCCGCGAATAAAAAATACGCTATAACACAGCAGAGAACAAAATCGAAAGTGAAAATAACTATGAAATTATAATTGACGTTGGTTTAACCACGGAATGATTATTACGCGAAAAAGAAATGCATTAATGGCACGGAGCAATAATGTAATAACAACTAATAACCGACGACGAATATCTAATAAGAAAATAATAATATAATCACATTATTGTGATGTGGTCATGTTATTAGCGTTACGCAAACTTGCGTAAATGGATTTGTCATGTCTGATAGTTGGTGCGGAGATCGTAGATGGAGCCGCGGAACATCATTCTGTATCATGTGTCTACGCTGGGTCTACGAAGGTGTCAATATTAACGCATTGATTACCTTATAAGTAAACATGCTAATAAAAGCATATAATGCCGGTCCAGAAGTCGTTTGGTCAACGCACTTTGGCGTTCGTCCTCTCCGTAGAAAGTGAGGTGGAACAACGGAATAACAAGAATTATTTAGCCTATGGGCCTGACTTCTTCATTAAGTCCCAACGACCAATACCTATTTATGCCTATAATATCTTCTTGTTGTGCAATGTACACATATATTATATGTATAATATGAAAAATTTGGCTATTTGTTGGATAGGTTGGTTGATGTTTAATTTGACCAATTACACATTAATATCAAAGGTAGAAAAAAAACCTGACAAAATGAGACTTTTTTAATCTAAACCTGAGTCGGAGTCGGGCTGCTGCTCAATGTCGAAGTTGGAGTTGGAATCGCGTTTTTTTGGACGACTCCACACCCTTGGTGTTTAAACTTAATAACCACGGTAGCTTAATCAACCAATTTAAGTTGTTTCGTGAGGTACTTATAGGTAAATTAAATTTTCATTTGTTTTTTACTATCCTTACTTAATAGCGTCGTTGTTCTGGAAGAAGCCACTAAATGAAAAATACTAGTTTTCAGTGATTGGACTTTGAAGTTTTTCAAATGTTTGAAATGCTATACATTTGTCATTTAGTTTGTTTCTACAAAACTGTATTTAGGTAAAAGTATAATTAATAAAAATAAGTGTGTTCTTCCATAAGTTAGAATTTGTAATAAGACATTTTGGTATAGACGACTCAATATGTCATTTTTTCGATTTAGTGTTTTCTTTCAGAATAACAACAATATGCTCAATGTGTTGCTTACAATTAAATATTGACATGAAAACTGTATATTAATTAAAATAATTTGAGAGATTGGCCAAATTTTTTAAACTTCCATGAAGTTTCGTCACTATTTACCCAGGTTTCACTTTTTGGCGTCTTCAGGCTTTCAAGAACACGGATGAACTGGGATTGATAGTTGGTAGGTAGTTTATATCGTTTATATTTTATTTTTTTTCATGTCCGCTCCCAATGTGGAGCATATGGTCTCCTAATGGAGGTATCTTGACAGAATTTTTCTACGAGAACTGCTTGTCACTCAGTTGCTCAACCTCTCTTTTCATTTTCGAAGAGAGTAGGGATAGAAGGATAGGGCTATGACAAGACTAGTGGTTAGCTAATCGCTCTCGTTACGCCCCGTGAGGATGGGATTGGTGGGAGGGAGGACTCAGACTACGAACAGAAATTCATAAATCGATTGAAAGATCAATCTATGAAAACCGTCCGCACCGGGAATTGAACCCGAGACATCCGTAACCGTAGCCAGCGACGAAACCAACTGCGCCACGGACGCCGACAAATCGTTTATATAATAACATACTAACTGCTTGGTCCTGCGGGATTTAGGGACATCACCTCGTTCAGCTGTTCATATGTTATTGCTAATCACAGACAAACTGAGAACTGTTGGTTAGGGAGATATGGAGCTATACTTGGAGATCACCGTGGTAACGACTGGACACTGGTGGGGAAAACCATGAGGGACATTATTTGTATTACTTATAGCCTATACCAGTACGTCATGTGACCTGATTGTGATTTCTTTACACGCTAATATACGTTGCATATATATACCACGATACATTCTTTATGATTTTAATATATATAATAAGAAGAATTAAGAAAATCACTATCACTGAGTCTAGGAACTACACCCAATCTCATTTTTACGCGATACTTTGGTTCCAAAAATTGACGCGTAAAAAATAATCAAGAATTTATGGAAAACTAAAATTATTGGTTCTTTAAATTCGTGTAAAAAACGCTTTTATTTACGTATTTATAATCTTTGAAAATAAGCAATGGTACCATTCAAAAAAATCATGTAAAGAGAGAACGGAGTGTACATTGATTTTTTGATACTAAAATTCCATCTAGGACCCTCAGTTGATATCTAAGAAAATGGGCTTCCAATAAAGTATTTATTACTAAATACGCACAAATCGATATATCAAGAAATTAAAATCGTGAAATATTTAATTTCGGAGTTACTAAGATAATAAGAATTAAGATGAAAATGTATAAAACATACAAAAATCTCTTGTGAGCTACCGAAAATTCTTTCGTGAACTACCGGCTGATTGCGAGCCACCGTTTGGTGATCACAACCAGGTGATATAACACGTGTTATATAACTCGGGTTACCCGTTAATATTTTAATATAATATTTGAAACGTAAAACGTAGTTCACCCTTATGATGTATGGCTACAATAGCTCGAGGCAACTTGCACTATCGGCAAAGTGCAATGGCTTCGTATAAATTCAGCATGCACGATTTTGTAGTTAGAAGTTAGAAAGTACATGGAAGAAAGTTCGCCGCTGCAGCGTGGAGAGACACGGCCACTGGAGTGCTGTGGATTTTTCACGGTAAGGGTAACAGAATAATATAAAAGATTTTGTTGGACACCACCTCCACCGTGTGGCATCGTGTCCAAGTTGGCGAGTTGTTGCAGCTAATATATATAGTTTAAGACATCGACTAACGATGCTTGATGGAATTTCAATATGAAATTTGAGTTATTGAGATTTTGTACACTTCCATGTATTTTGTCACTAACGACCCGGGTTTCGCCTTTCGGCATCTTCAGGCATTCGAGCGCGCGAATGAACTCGAGTTCAGAGTTCAGAGAAAGTCAGTTCGAGTTCATTCGTGCGCTCGAATGCCTGAAGAAGCCGAAAGGCGAAACCCGGGCCGTTAGTGACAAAATACATGGACGTGTACAAAATCTCAATAACTCAAATTTAATATATATAGCACAATTATAGTATTTAGATGTATTTACATAAGCTGCGATTTCAAATAACAATATTTCCTTTTTTTTTCAAAAAGTCTAAGAACAGCAAAAATTAATGATGTTTCTTGATATTAAAGAATAATTTCTTTCGTTAATTGATTGAATTAGTATATACTCAGTAGAAATTCATTGTAATCAGATTTATGAGATATAGTTTATACTTATTTCGGTTTCACGCCATCTTCAAAACATAAATATATTCTTTCGACGGAAAACGTTTAATTTTAGGTAACAAACAATACATTTAGGTGCGTTGTCAAATCAACCCATTATATTGATGGGAAACGAGTGATTCGCTTGAAACAGAGGTATTAAAAACACTGATTGCAGATGAAGGCGAATGACATGTGGCCAACCTATTGCCAACATTAAAACACAAGGCTTTATTTTTGTACCTATAAGTTTGTCAAACTGTCTGGTTTTTCTCCTAATGATTTCTGTGTCACGATTGTTACCATATGCTTTTAAAATTCAAATATTCTAATTCACGGTGTGCATATACCGGAATTGTTTAGATTTTCGACGATTTTAAATTTAGACTTTATCCCACCATGAATACAATGTATGGCTTCGCGCCACTGGTATCACGACTCGCAAAGAGAATTACGCCGCTCATGGTTTGCAATTTCTCGCGAAAAAATTAATAAAAATAATGCAACATTTATATTATTTTATTTTGTAATAATGATAATAGACATTAAACGCTTTCCCCGGCGTTGATTGAAAGCGCCTCTATAAATGATAAATAGAATTAAAAATATTATAAACATTATGGTTAGATGAAACGAATGTTCCATTTTCAAATGTATTAAAAAAACAATTGCAAACTTAATTATTATTAAAAAGATATTCAGTTTTTTAGACTGTAGTGTTATATAACACTAACATATCAGATTTGCCGTTTTGAGCGAATCTTTCGACGGAGAAAGTTGGTACGACGCTGTTCGTTTGGAACCAAGATTCTCTACTGGACATGAATGATACTAATTTATGAATCTATGGTACGAAACAAAGATTTCGATGAGCTATGGTTTATCATAATAGACTACAGATAATTTTTGCCTTAATCCAACGTCATGCATGCAGATAAGTGAAAATGAGTACTTGCCAATATAGTGAATATATTTTTAAACGGATTTCTTAGACTAGTGTTTTCCAAATGGGGTTTTCGGCACCCCAAAAGCTCTGCGAAGAAGTTGAAAAGAAAACATGCAGATTTGAAGTTGTCAATATTGTAGGTAAAGTTTCATCAAATATGTTGAAAAGGATCCACTTTACGTAAGCGTATGTTTACAAACTCATTCCATTGGTGAGAAAATAACTAGGAACTAAACTCAACAGTATTTTACAAACAAACAAGTCGAAAGTCGACCGCTAAGCCGGAGCAGGACACATTTATTCAGAAATGTTTTTTTTAGGATAGAACAGTTTTATTCGGATAGGTATAAGCGAGAAAGGTAGAGAAAGGGACAAAAAGACCCCATATCTATGCACCCCTACTCTCGGTCGTCGGGTTAGCGTAGCGAATTGTCAAAAAAGAAAAACCTAATCACCCACAGCCCACTAGTGGGTGGTACGGACCAGGTGACGACCAGTGTTGTACATTTACACCATATAAAAGGGCTCCGCGACTAGGTATATGTAATTGGGAAGCGAAGTCTTATGTAGATTTTTAGTAGACGTAATCAATGTTAATTTCATTTACCTTTGAAATGTTTTCAAACTCGACCAAACTTACCGACTAATTCAATTTAGTTGTAAATCAATTCACATACACTCAACATCAAGTAAAATCATACGCTCATTATGTTGAAAAATAATTATTATTACTACGTAAAAAACCTACTTAGCAACATTAAAGATTTTAACACGCGATTGTTGGAGATAATAGAAATTGTAAGCAATGAATTTTTGATTTTTTTAATGTGTTTTGTATGAAGAGAAATACATTATTTATCTTTTTCTAGGAGTCACCCACCTACGATTTAAAACACAAGTCTTCCGCGTAAACTTGAATAGTAAAATGGAAAATAATTCATTTGTTTTACAGACAATGCCAGATCTTGCGGCGATAGATAAGTGTCATGAGAATTTCATGAAATAATAGAACAAATAAAATACTTAAAATTTTACCAAGGCAAACGATGCTACGATGTGAGAGGTGTAATCTATTGTGACGTTTATATTATTCAATAATAATATTACTATTTTAAATGGATGAATATTCATTTCAGTAATTAGAATTATCAAGGATTCATATGTATACAGTAGGAAATTTAATAATGAAAATAGTGGAAAATGGTAAAAATGTAATATTGAAAAGGTTGCTCGGTAAAAACCGTGTATTTCAAAATGTTTACTTAATATCATGTGATACTTATTGTTTAATACCACTTAGAATTCTGATTAAATAATGGAATCCAGGAAGAAGTATTCAGCCGTGGGTTATCATCTGCGTTGAAGATATAAGGGATGTTATATTATGTTATCAATATCGATAGCTACTTTCACCAGGTGAGGGAAAAACTTTATTCCTTTTCAGAATGTTCGCCGTAACGTTCTCACTATTGTCAGTACAATAATATTTCAGTTGGCGTACCTATGCAATCTCATGTTGACTAAATCGTTTCTAAATATATTATTCGTGACATTTTACTAATACATCATATTATATTCTCACAACCCAACCTCCACAGCTCAATTGATAAGCAGGAAATTAATGTGACACAGTGTCTTACCGAAGTTATATTTTTATAAATACAGACAGTAAAACATTAACCACTTTTATATAAATAATAATTCAAAGTATTATTATATCTCTACGATTATTTTTTTAACTGTCAACAGACGTTTTTCTACTAGAACTGCTTGTTACTCAGTTGGTCAACTTCTCTTTTCCCAAGAGAGTAGGGATAGAAAGATAGAGCTACGACATGACTAGTGGTTACATGATCTTTTTAAATTTGATATTGTTCTTACCCAAAAGAGTAAAGATATAAAGATTTTTTTTTATGGCTGGAGTACATCTTTTACTACTTGGCTTAGCTAATCGCTCTCAATGGCTACCGTTTTAAGGTTCGTATGTGTGTGACGGATTTTTAGATATCTCATACATCCATGCTTGCGAACAGAAATCAATAAATCAATTGAAAAAAACAATTTTTGAAACTGTCCGTTCGGGGATTCGAAGCCGTGAGCACCGACCGCAACCGAAACCAAGTTGGTCATTCGACCACGGGCTAGAGAATTATATTTTACACCAGCATAAAAATATTCATAAATATGGAAGTTGTGCCGTTAAAATGATTGCTTTTAAGCGATTCGAAGATTGAAACGAGCGGTAGGAAAAAAGACGCCGAAGAAGATGCACGCGTCGGAAAGGAAAAGGAAAGTGCATAAATCGATTGCATCACAACGTCACACGACTTGGCGCTCGAATAAATAACTAACTAACAACTACTAGTGGATGAGAAAAGTGTTTGGACATTTGCGCCAAACTTACGGCACGCGTATTATACTTTGGCAGAAGGCTTAACGATTTTAACATCGCAACGTTAAATATCACTTATAAGTATGAATTGTATGTCATATCAACTAATTCTCTTCTCGCATTAAAAATTTATTTGTAATGAAGAGTATGATAATGCTTGTGATGAGTGAAACTGGTCCTGATCTAAATATATACAGAATGTTAAATTAGTACAAAACAAATGTAACGACAGTCAACCTCTTTATCAGTAATTAACGATGAAGTAAATTAGAAGCCACAAAATCAACAAAATACGTAGTCAGTGTTTTTTATAATAAAATATTTCTAGAGAAATACATGTGTGCGTTGCAAGGTTTTCAACGAGGGATAGTATTTTTTGTGTCTTTTGTGATGAAATGTGACTGTGCGGTCAAGTATTCTAAAAGGAACGGCCGTTTAGCTGGTTTTAGCAATTACCGCAGGATTGTATTCTTTCACTTAACACTATTACTATTGTCAGTGGGTGTTAAAATGGAGGATACGAGGAATAAAATCGGAAGAAATAATTACGAACTGGATCGCTCTAATTAATTTTGCTGCCACAGTGTTTTTAATACGCGAAATAAAAAAGGTTTACTATATCTATCACTTACGTTAACAACGCCGAGTCAATCTTGTTCGGAGTTTTTTCTAACTGTGTGATGACAGCGGAAAATGCATTTCAACTGAATGAATGCCTTTAACCTTTTTTTCTTTTCTACATTATGGCGCTTCTATTGTGCTGTTTTATTATGCAGCTGAGCGAAAGGAAGTGATTCAATAATTTATACATATAAAGCAAATACTTTGTAAAGCGATGTGTCGATGATATTGACGAAATTATTTTATTTTTTTCCATGTCCGCTCCCAATGTGGAGCATATGGTCTCCTAATGAAGGTATCTTGACAGAATTTTTTCTACGAGAACTGCTTGTCACTCAGTTGCTCAACCTCTCTTTTTCGAAGAGAGTAGGGATAGAAGGATAGGGCTATGATAGGACTAGTGGTTAGCTAATCGCTCTCGTTACGCCCCGTGAGGATGGGATTGGTGGGAGGGAGGACTCAGACTACGAACAGAAATCCATAAATCGATTGAAAGATCAATCTATGAAAACCGTCCGCACCGGGAATTGAACCCGAGACATCCGTAACCGTAGCCAGCGACGAAACCAACTGCGCCACGGACGCCGACAAAACACGCATCAAAAGTATTACTTAATCTGTCTGTCGATAGATGTCTATGTTCAGTTAGTAAAAATTAAATTTAAAAAAATATATCCCTTCCGCACACAAAAAATTAAATAAATTTAATTGCATGTTAAGGGTATTAGATGTCTATGAATTGCATTTTTTGTAATATATTTAATTAATGTAATAAATGTACGGCATTTATTTAAGTAATACGGTTTAGGTATTTGATGGTATGACAAGAGTTTTATTTTAGTTATATAATACAAACTATTTATTATATTGGTATATTATCGGATATTTTGATGATAAAAATGTGAATTTCCCAGTTTTCTAAAAATAAAATAAAAGGTAAACCTTTACAAGCAAGAAATAGTCTTCAATTTAGGAGGTAGTTTAGTAATTAAAATGTTCTAAGCTTCTTATTGGGGAAATTATTCAAATTGCATCAAACAACGGATTAAGCGTTTGTTATAACAATACAATATTCAATTATATTTATTAAAAAGTAAGAACTGTCACATTTTTAACGGGAGAAGAATCGTCAAGTTAAAGTAAGTTCGAAAAACACGTCCACGTCCAATTTAGATTACGCAGTAGATACCTAAAAGTGGTAATAATTGTTACTTCGAGAGAGAATGAACATTGCGGTTTATGGGAGGTTATTAAATCTTTTTTACGTTGTCAAAATTGTTGTGTTCATCCTTGGCATTACAGTGACTGTATATTCATTTTTTTAAATTCATTAAAACCCACGAATTTAAGGTCATCATAAAAAACCCTTCTAACAACAATGTTGTTTGGTAAAACTGCTAGTGACGTTACAGTAAGTGGTTATTTTCTTAGAATCGATTCGAAATGAATACAGTTTGCATTCGAAAGTGTTTATGGGAAATGTTTAATATAGGTAACCTTTAATCTTAATTCTACCGTCTTTTATAACTTCTGATTTGTTTTTTTTTTATATTACAACCATCGCAAGAAGTGTATTTATCGATGGAAAACGATTTCTTCTCGTATTGTTGGCTTCAATTCGACACTCCCTACGTATAATTACGTGCTACATACGTGCTAATATGTATTTTGTATTTTCGTTGTCTACGCACTCAGTTCTATAGGCTAGGCATCAAAAAACATTGAGAAAAGTACCTGCTTCACCGTTTTTCGTGAATTATAAACATGTTACAAAATCCAATGTCGTATCTGTAATATTTCGAAAACTATGATTTTTTCAGCAAAACTTGATATAAAATAAGATACTAGATTTAAAAAAAAATAGCACTTTGCAACTGCGTTTTGAATTTTTGAGACGCTCTCCTGGAAAATATCATGTTTGCAGATACGGGTAGTATCTGATCTGGAGTATACGTAGGGAGTGTCGAGTTTATAATCTATCATAGATTTGCCATGTATTGCATGTATAAGTAATGACTGAATGAATTATGAGATAAAGTCAATATCTCGTAATATGTTGATTTTATTTGTTTTAATATGTGGGTGCCACACCTTGAATTTTATGTAAAGAAAATAATTTTCTTTTTTCTGGCACAGCTGATTTCACTGTTAGTGCCCATGACTGCCAATAGTACAAACCATACGCTATAACAGTGAATATCAACGCAGTATAGAGCCAAGCCTTGGATTTGTCTGTGGACACTTCTGGACATAATACTTCGCTTCATAGTGTCTTGTTATGGACTTATATCTCTCATATTATGTAGATTTTACAAATAAAGATTTTTTTAACAATGTCCACTCTCAATGTTGAACATACGGACTACTAATGGGGCATCTTAACAAACGTTGTTTTTATGAGAACTGATGTTAACTCCTCGGAGAAGATGCAGTTAGGGTAATAGTTAGTTATTCGCTTTTTCTACGTCCTGTTTCCCGGAATGGATAGAGGGTGGGTGGAGATGTCTGGAAATAAACTGACTGAAAAATCAATGTGTGGGAGTTTCTATTGCGTTAATTTAATCCATGACTCCGAGTGTAGAAAATTTCAACAGCGCTCACTATAGAGCTACAGGAACAACACCACTTAAAATTTACGAATCTGTTAAAAACCTAGGCCCATAAAATGATATATTTTTGTATGCGAGTCCAAGGGCAAATGCCAACTGTTATATTTATATCCTGCTAATCATTGTTATCAACAATCATCCTCAGTCCACCAGTGGAAATAGGCAAAGACTCATTATAAGTAATAATAATAATGATTTTATTACTATTATTGTTGTGAAATTATTATATAAAGGAATTTCATTTTGCAAATACGATTTATATATTATACTTAAGTTTATACAGTGCAATTTAGTTATTGGCGGGTTATTGTCCATAGTCATTAGGTGTAATATATAATTATAAAACGAAAGATATGAAATTGTTATGTTGATGACTTTTGATTCATAAACGTTCTTCATCCAGTGAAATTGGTATACTAGCAAAGAAACAAAAAACATAATGGTTAGCGGGGTACAGCAATTAATCATGAATATCCATTGTGGCGATGCAGATGTCGATTGGAACTTGTGCGCCCATCACTAACAAATGAATTACATATTATTGCAAACCATTAGCAACATCACCTTCGATATAAGGCCTTTGAATTAATAAATATTAAACGGCAAGGTCTTTTACCGCTTGTAGAATGCTTTGAGCGAATCGTAAACACGTATTTATTAGTAGGGTGCGCAAATTTTCTAAATATAAATTCATGAAAAGGATGAATCAATATCAAACAAAAAGGTTTCCTCGTGTGTTAAAAAGACAATATCTTAAAACTTGATTTTTATTCAATAGCTTTCATTTAAATATGGTGAGTAAATCAAATCGTTCATTTTGTTCGTTAAAATATTGGCAATAAATTTAAATACAGCAAGATGTAATTGAATACATATTATTATTTTAAATAATACAAATAATGAATTCTGTCGACCTTATGTGACATTCTTTTAGTTGAATTTACTTTTTTGAGTACATTGGTATCAAAATGGGACATAAGCCATGTACGAAAACGTACAGCAGAAGTGATTTTTCATTTCATACATATTCCAAACTGCATCAAGCCTGGCAGCCATGACACTTTTAAGTAATACCTAGCTCTGTGATTGGTTAATGTGTATGTGTCCACTGATTTTGCGAAGATTGATGTTAAGTGTCCGCTTTTAAAAATATATACGAACTTTAAACTGAAAAATCTATATGAAACCGTCGAATTCTGATACTTTTGATGATTTTTTTGAAAAGAACATCACTTTCGCTACCACAAACAGTAAATACATGACTTTCGTCCTTTCGTGGGATATGGGGTTTGTTCGACTTTGATACCAATGTACTCATACCGTAACCTCTACTCTAACCGTAATAGAATAATTACGGCATTGTATAATTTAAAGAAAATACTGAAAGTTGTCCGACCACATGCCAGACCCGTAAATCACGCAAACGAACAAAATTTTGTATTACTCGATCCATATATAAGTAATTCGTTTATTAAAAATATTTTTCAGTTCAAACAAAAAGATTACACATGTTTTTTAAATAATTGTATTTATACATGCCATGGTTAACCTATGATGAAAAAGGTTTTAAGTGCCAAAACAGTACAAGAGAATCGACAGCGAACTCAGGTAATGATGCAAGATTCAATTTAACCTGTCTTATTTTTGGCACGTTCATTTTTTTAGCACAGCTTTTAGAAAACTTTTTATCAAAACTATGTTAATAATTGAATCGAAATTATCTCGGTAGAACTCATTCATAATGTGTTTATATAGAAATATAGTAGATACCTAATTCTCATTACGCAATATGTAATTCATTTAATTCCTGTACAGAGGGTGCCACAGTTAGGAATGTTGCCATACTCAACCGGAAATGAAATTTCAATAAATTCCAAAACTGATATTTTAGCGATGGTTATTAAAAGTAGACAAGATATATATTTTGCATAAAATGGCAATTGGAGAAATTTATTCTTGCTGACAATTCTTGTTCTAAATTCGGCGGCGGCCAATTAATGTTGGTAATACTATATTGCTTTCTCACATTGTCATCTTGTTTTTAAAATTATTGAAAGTCTTTACGATTTCTTTTTTTTATTATTTTATTCGGGGTCTAATATTATAATTTACGACATGCATGGTGACTCTATTTTCAATGAATAATTTGTTTCGGAGGTATGTCCCCACTTCGACTAGACACCGATATCACGACACACAATCAGGAAGCAAAATCGAAATAATTATTGCGATGTTGTCTATGTATTTTTATTTTTTTCGTTTTCATTTCTGTCATTATTCTCTCTGGCTTAATTGAGCGCGCTGTTTGCTGTGTTTAATGCTTACACGATAGCACGCGTATGCGCAGAACGCGGATCGCGTGCCAAAATGGATGACTTGTTTGAAGATTATTGATAAACTATAAATATTTTGACAGATACATAAAACAACGTTCGCTTATTTTGATACACGACAGAAGAAGACACAATTACAAATTAAAACACATCTAAATGTTTGATATCGTAAAAAAACTGTGCGAAACTGCTCATGTTTTTTTTTAAATTTTTTTATGACCATGTCACCAGCGCAATCGTGTCCCTACAATAAGTGTGAAGGTTTACCTACAATAAAATGATATTAAATAATATTAAAAACGGTGAGAAGAAAATGAACATTGCCAGAAAACAGATATATACCATACATAGCCAAAAGCGAATTTTATCTTTAACATAAGAAATAATTGATTAAATGTGTACCAATTTAGTTGAAAAGATTAACCTACACAAATATGAATGAAACGACAATCGTGGTTGTAGAATCCGGGATCCCGATATTTTGGTTATTTTTCCAATTCCAAAATACCCGGTTTTGAAAATGCGAAATACTGGTGTTTTGGTTTCTTATATATATAATATATACACATGGCGCAGTTCGTAGCGTCGTTGGCTACGGTTACAAATATCTCGGGTTCGATTCCCGGTGCGGACGGTTTTCATAAATTGATCTTTCAATCGATTTATGGACTTCTGTTCGTAGTCTGAGTATTTGTGATGTCTAAAACTCCCTCCCACGCATCCGATCCTCGCGGGGAGTAGCAAGAGCGATTAGCTGACCAGTAGCGCTGTCCTAGCCCTATCCTTCTATCCCTACTCTCCTCTAAAAATGAGAGGTTGAGCAACTGATTAGCAAGCGGTTCTCATAGAAAAATTCTATTGAGATACATCCATTAGCAGACCATAGGCTCCACGCTGGAAGCGGACATGAAAAAAATATATATAAAATGCTCTGTATGCTATAGCTGAAATATAAAATAAAATGTAATGCAATGCACACACAGTTCCGACGTACTAGCTACTTTAGACATTCAGTATTTCAATTTCAATACCATCATCTATGACGGGTACTGTTATAATTCCCGTCCGGGATGTCCGCTTTCAATGTGGAGTATATTGTCTCCTAATGAAGGTATCCTAACAGATTTTTACTACAATTACAATTACAACTGTTCGAGCAACAAGCGTTCAATCTAAAAAGACTTTTTCTGTACTTACACAAAGATGTAATCGAGATTATCAGATTCCAGAATTGATAAATCATTAAGTATGGTCGTATAAGAATTCGAAGAAAATGTTAATTAATGATGTTTAGGATAATTGCCAACAATTTAGGTAATTTTCAATTCAGTTTATTCTTCCGGTATTACGATCCTAATTCGCCCAATCTTTTTGTTTTTTATTTGTAATAGGTACCGACATTTAATATGTAATACCAAAATACCGGTATTCATATATTTATCCGTGATTGCAACCCCTAAACGTCTCGCAGATTTCTGTTTCAACTGAGAAGTTGAATGAAAAATAGCCGTTAGAAAATATTAATAAATAAATGGTAGACTATTAGCTACATATAAATGTTAAATTAAAGTGAAAACAATTTAATATCTATGATGTCATATAAAAGAATGCATATTTACAAAAAAATAAGCTTAATAGCTTTTTATAAGGTCGTAGTTTGCACATCAGATGTAATACCATAAAACAAATTAATGCAAACATTTTAACGGCAGAAAATAAATACTTCCAATACATTCATATATTCACAAAAATAGTAATAGGCAGTGAAATTTTATATTTAAATAAATTAACAATATCCATAAAGCACGTAATCCTATTAACGATATTACAATTCTTAAAGAATGATATTATTCAAATATTTCCATATTTAAAAAAATGCATTGGCCAAAACAAAGAGTTGTGTTGCCAGAATTACACAACATGCGAAAAATAAGAACGTAACGAATAACGTAATATAATAATTATCTTACAATAACATAATTTATCGTTGTTTCAGTGCAGTAAAAGTAAATATACTAATTATGTTTCTAAAAAAATCGATGTTGATAACTGCGAAACGTCGATTTAAAAAAATGGATTGGTAAATCATAAAATGATATTATTTTATGTTCCACGCCGCGTCGGTATAACAGTTTACGTTTTGTCCGGTTCAGTTTGAAAGTACCTACAGTCACTCTAATGTGATTTGTAATATGCTGTCAGTCTAATTAATATACCGAAAACGTAATCCAGTATCCGGATCACTATGATGTTTTAACTTTGTAATCTAGGTACTGTTTTATTGGTTTTCAATAGTTTCATGATAAAACTATGAAAAAAAAAGGTATTTAATTCAATACTTCGAACTTATTCGAATTGTTTAAATCTCTAATAAATATAATACGTACTGGATTTTAAGACTAATATACAATGTTTTAAAAGAAAACTTAGCTAATAAAATACGTAATAAAATGAATCGTTTGTAATAAAACCAGCATATTATGTATATTTACAATGATGTGGTCATAGCCACCAATATTATTGTATCAACAGCACGTTAAAGTGACAGTTCGATTGGATGGCGTATCGTGAAAAAGCTGATTCTTCTTCAGAAACCGATGAAGAAGATGCACTGGACTTTACCAGTCCCTTATTTGATCCCACGAGAGCTCTTTACTCTAAAAACACAGTTGTGCCGCATCCAAATGCTATAAGATTGGATAATGTAGCCAGTTATGCGGCCCGCACAAAAGCCGGCGACCTGTCAAGAGCAGTCGGTAATGTAGGGAAGCTTGTTGCCGACAAAAATAAAATGAAGAAGGAAAAACTGGAGGCTAAAAATTTGGCTCGATTTCTGCCGCACCAAAGTAAGCACGTTTTTTTCTCTTTCATATAATTATACCGGCATGATGATATTACTAAGTGTATCACACGTTAATAAAATGTGAATATTCAATTCATTCCTGGTTTCACCGTGAGTTTATTGAATAATTATCAGGGACCCGAACCGAAAACCGGAAAAAACCGCTATTTTTGCCGGAACGAAAACCAAAACCGAACCGATATTTACTTCTTTTCGATTTACGAGAAAATTTTTCGCTGATAATAGCCAGAATTTTTAATTTAATTAATAAATTGTATTTTCATCAGTTGACAATGTTCGCGATGAGCGAAACCGGTCCACCAAAAATTGACAGATAACACCTTAAAAGTGATTTAAATACAAGCGGAACCGAAAATCAAATCCTTCTTTTTTAACCATTCCCTCTCCCAATGTGGAGGATATGGACTGCTACTGGCGTCTATCTCACCAGATATTTTTCTATGCGAATTGCTCGTTACCCAGTTCCCTTTTTCGAAGAGATAGGATAGAACGATAGGGCTAAGAGAGGACTGTTAGTTAGGTAATCGCTTTCGCTACGCCCTATCAATTTTAGAGCCGTTTAGGTGGAAGGGAATCTTAGATATCACAGACATTCATTCCTTCCAACGGAAATCGATTGAAAAATCAATTTATAATCTGGAATTCGAACCCGTGATCATCGCAACCGAAGCCAACGCCGTTTATCACTTGACCACAGACCCACCAATGTTTTTATCGTCAGAATTAATTGAATTAAAATCGAAATCCGTGTACATAAAATGACCCTAGGGTCGTTTCGCCAGTGCTCAGCCAGTTAAGCGACAGGTGTACTTTCAAAAGGGATTTTGAGTCAATGAATGATAAGGTATATTTTTTTTCGATGTTATTCCATTAAACAGGGATAAAGAAATGTAACCAACTTAAAATAAAATAGTTAATATTGTACCAAGCATAAAATAATAGAAGTTTACAAAAAAATACCACTTCTCCCAGAAGTTGGCCCTCGAAGTCCAGTGTTCAGCCCCTCTCGTCGCCAGTGTTTGGCCATCACCAGGAATATCGCGGTAACGGATACCATGAATTTCTCTCTTTCTCTCGTTCTCTCGTTCTGCTTTGATGTGAGCAAAAGAGAGAAAAAATAAGAAGTTATCGTTCTCCTATACATACGTACGTTTGTGTCACTTCGCATGCTTTGAAACAGGGCTGAATCGAAAACTAATTTATCTACATATTTTTAAAAGTTTTTTTAACTGAAAAATTTTCGTAATATCGATACAATGTGCCAACACTTTATCAACACTTATTTTTTTATCAATCATCATCATTTACTATTTAAATTTATTTAAAACCATGATTACCAACGGAAATAAACGAAAATTTACAAGGAAAGTAATTTTCTTCGAGAAGCGTCAAAAATTCTGGAACGATTTGAACTTTTCGAGAAAGTCATAGGAAGTTCGAAGTAATGTAATTTCTTCGTAAATTATGCCGGAGAGCTATTTAAAGACATAACTATTCTATATTTCCTTATCAGAAATACTTATCAGAAATACAATAGTGAAAATCAATCGAAACATTAAAATTATAATGAAACGCTTTTGACACATTATAAATTATCACCTAATCTTAAAAATAGGCCAAAAAAATTCATTTCAACCATTTTTCGAAAAAAAAACTAGTTAACATAGTTTTGCATCCAACTGAAGATTCATCCCTGCTTATTCGAAAATAAAAATGGTCGAATACCTTTATATTTCTTGCAACCGATATAACGAACATATATCAGTTAAAAAGAATCTGTTTAAGATACGTAAATAATAGGTTGACGAATTCGGTTCTGGTAGAACGCATGTCGAGAGCGAAAATATTAAATACTGTCGATCAGAAAATTTAATAATGTTCATCCAGGGGGGCTGGATACAGGACACTTAGTGGATTTCATTACGTCAGTGGTCGGTTGTCTAATATCTAATTAAATATTGAGGTTATCCCATATTTTTATCTCAATACCCCTGTAAAATACTATACTATGTATAACAAAAGTACTTTACATGCAGAATTCAAGAAATGGTAGATCAAACATGGCTTTTTAAGTTGACCACATCGGCTATTTTTTTGTTAGCGATCTCCATACAACATGAATTTGTCAAAGACTGCGAAGTAAAAATGTGCTTTTTTAGTTGCGTATTGCATCATATAAGTCAGTATAGTGCAGATGTACATTGGCAAGTGGCAAGACTACCTACACGAATTAAAAAATCTGTTTTATTTTTTTAGTATATCCACTATTATTTAAGTTTTAAGCTCAAAAGGCTGACTACTGGCGACGACAGACTTTAGGAAAAAGCACCCTATGATAAGTTTATGGTAGTATGTTTCATTTTTTTATGTCCACTGTATCTTTTTTTACACGGTAGCCTGTGAAAAGTATCTCTCCCCGTTGCCGTCGACAGGCTGATGGACTCAGAAAGTTGGGCTGAGGTCATGGTGCAAAAGTATAGGTTAACCGGGTCAAAAAATGACAGTCACCATTTCTTGCTTTTGTTGATGATCGCTGGTTGATTGAGTTACAATTTAGTTTGTTTACAAGGGCGTTTTTTAAAATGCCTTCGTCAAAGGGACGTCACATATTTTACAAAAAACAACAATCCAGTTCTTCTATATACGTTTTGAACTACGGGCTGAGGTCAATAGATGCAGTTTAAACTGCGTTAGTGCGAAAAAAGATTTACGAAACATAAAAATAACAGAAGTTTGTGTCATGCACATAAAAATCTTGTTCAGGGTCAAGTAGAAAGTGATCCATAATCGTAATCATATGCAAAAAACTTCACGATGTTACGTTGCCGCTTGTCTCAGAGGGCAAAAACGCTCCGCGGGGAACCCCTCCCCGCGTGCTCGCGCGGGGAAGGAATTCCCGGGAGGAGGGCGAGGGAGCAAGGTGGAGAAATGATCGCACAACAAGGGCCCGGGGGGAGACGCGGGGCGGCCCGGTCGACGACCCGCCGGGACGTTCACCCCACGGTGTGTAAACTTGGATATAGGAGTATGCGTAGCCGAAGTGGGTGAAATGAACGGCACGCGTGCGAAAATTATATTTTAATGCGTTTAGGTAAATGCTTTCTTCCCACGTGGAGACGGCATAAGCTTTTTGTCCAGCTGTTTCGACGAAGAAAGTGTCTAAGTACGTTTGGAACTGTCAGTCAAGATTATCCCGGATACTCTAAATAAAATAAAATTTGGGGAACCATGATTAACAGAAATGTTACACGCTGAACGTTTATCGTTATCTTTCTATGAATACGCTGTTGTATGTGCGTTGATAAATGAAAGGCTGAATAAATCACGTCTACATTAATTGAAGACATGATTGGATGAAGGTGGAATGTACCCATCTATATGGACGTATCGGGTATCTTGAAATTCTGTCATTACGGTTGATTTGAATAAGGATGAAAGTGTGATGCACTGTCAATGCCTCCATTCATAAAAATCAGCACATATCGAAGTTTTTAACAAGTTCTTAGTTTCTAAAATCGAATGATTTCTAGATACCACTTAAACACATCACAAGTCCTAAACTAAACTATCCTCAAGTGAAACAAATTGCATCATGAAAACATTAATATTAATTTATTCAAAACATTGTCTCCTTCATCTATTTGTGTCTTCAATTAATTAACACATACCTATCTGCATTACTTTTTTCATTTATAAATTATTCAAAATAACAGGTTTATTAAAATTATTATCGAATGACAAAACCAAGTCAATATATTTATTATAATATTAAAGTCATCACTTTTTACGAAGTACAGAATTGTTGATAGAACAGTGTTCAACCCCTTTTTCCAATTATATTATAAAGAAAGAAGTAAGTTAGCGGAAAACTTCGATGAAGAAAATACCTAACTTCGGTCTTACTATTCTGTACAATTTTATTATGCTATGCGGCAGTCGTATTTGACAAAAACTGTTTTTTATAGTGTAATTGGACATTTTTTAAATAATAATTTTTGGTGCAATTTTGATAAATACTTTAGTATCATTTTATCAAAAACAAATATATACATGAGAATTACCTATGACCACACCAATGTCAATGTATCAACCCTACTTAATTAAACTTTAAGTTTGAGAGACACACTACGGACGCCTAATTATTACAAGTTAAATAAATCTGCTTTTAATATCAGTCAATTAATTTTTTAAATGTTTTTTCATAGCGAAAATTGATCCGAGGTTATTAAAGTTAATAAGATAAACTAAAGACTAGTCAATACCTATATTACATAGTAATTACGTTTAAGTACAGTTTAGAAATATACTATAAAGCATAAACTATAAAACATAATTCCTGTGAAATAAAATACTTAGCTATGTTTTACCGTTAACAAATAAAAGGAATTGTTTCTCTGGCCACGTATATTGTTGTATACCCACTCTTAATGTGTTAACTGACAATTCTTGGTAAAAAGGTTATAAAAATAAAACACAATTTTTTGTACAACTTCCAATTTTTATACCGATCAAGACCGATTTCGCTCATCGCGAGCATTTTCAACTGATGACATATTTAATGATTATTTTTAATATATTTTTCATCGGTTTAAAATGCGAGCAATCAGGGAAACCGGTCCTGAGCACAATACAAAATGTGTTTTATTTTTAATTGTATTTAAGTATTATAATGAACACGTGTCCGTGTTTATTTAATACTTTATCTGTTCAAGAATGGTTCTCCACCGCTCGTTGAGTGTATGTGCAACTCGCGGATTGGATGATCGGAGGAAGACCAGCTAGTTGGACGGTAGATGTGGGTGCTGTCGTCACAGCTTTGACTGATGATACAGATCGTTGACTTTCACAGTGGTCTTGTCAGCGTGGGTGATAGAATTCTGCTGCCAATGTCTATGTGCCCAGGGTTTAAAATAAGCTCGACCCACCGAAACTATGCATTGCTATTATGATTTATTCTCCACAAAAGAAACCGCTGATGAAGTGCCACGACGTCGCCCAATTTTTAAATACAGCAAAACCCCTAAACTGCGATTTAAAAGACCTACAAAATTTTTAAATCAACTCAATCCTCTTTTTTATGCGGGGATACGTTCCATTCAAAGCCGTGCAAAAAAATCGTGTGAAAAAAGATGGAGTCAATTTAGATAAATGAAAGACGGGTTACATTAAATTAGACCGTGCAACTTCGAAACTGTGCAAAAAGAACAACGAGTATATTGAATAAAGATGATAAACGCTTTTTTTGTATATTCTTACAATTTATCTTTTAATTGTTTAATTGCTTAAATCGACTCCTCGGAAGGTGTTGAGTTTCAAATTATATTTCTAAATCATTTTCACATCTCTCTTTTATAAAATTATCAGAACCTGTTTCGCTCATCTAGTAAACAGTTGAAAATGCTCATTCGCTTAACAAAGCCGATCTTAATCACATAGTAGGACAAGTACTTTAAATTTTGGTTTTTTTATATAAATATAAACGACTTCAAAGTTTCGTATGATATTTTAACAAAAAAAGAGAAGACTGTGTTTTGAATACACCAAAATGGCAGACTTAATGACGGGGTTCAACAAAAAATCTTTGAAACGCATAAAACGAGCTAAAGTGATCAAAGCTTTTATTATGACAGTGATAGAAAATAATTCATAAATTAATTTTATTGTGTTACCATTTGACATTTTTATTGTCTTGGGCCATTGCATACTAAGATATTCAATCATCATAATATATGGATTTAAGAATTGACACGTCACTATAAAAAATTACTAACCAAAAATTGATTTATTTACCTACCCGCCACCGATTAGGTTTATCTATCCGCTAACACGTATAAACTCATTGAAATATAACATTTTAAAGCTTAACAATGCTTATTTGCTAAGCCAAAAGGGTCAATTGGTCAAATGATCAAGGAACTTTTGCCAACTCAGCAGTTAAATTACTTCATATAGACTCTGCCCCAGTCTCTGCAGGAAAGAAGAAAATCGACTTTTTAAAGGAAAAACGAACGTAACCCACACACAAAAAATATTGTGTATAGCCCAAGCAAAACGTGTATTAAATTGTATACATTGTGATCATCGAAAAAAAATCGTCGTTTTGCCTTTCCACAGTTGATATATTATATATAAATATATTGTATTAGCAAGTTTTGTGTGAGTTATACACAATATTTTTTGGTGTGGGCTTCGTCCTTTTTCCTTACCACAGTCGAAATTATAATAATAACCAATACAGATCACAAACATTTAGGTTTTGCAATGCAAAGCTAAAAGGGTCAATTGTTCATAATATGATCAATCAAATTTTGTTAACTAAACCCTTAACTATAATAATTTCTTCAGCTCTAGTCTGTATATTAAAATTTGTATTTCTTGATTCATTAAAACATTATTCAACCAAGCTTTATCTATTTTAAAATAATCAGTCACTTTTGCGGCCATAGAAAAAATAGTTCATATTTATTATTCCCTTTCGTTGTGGGTGGACTGCAGTCATTTCGCGGCAGAGTGCAATGCCTGTTCCAGTCAGCTGATAGGGCCAGGGGAGGAGAAATCACTCTCGGGCGGTGCGGGGCGACACTATATCTGAGGGGAGCAGGAGGAGTCGATTACAAATACCACTTTACCATCTTTTAACGACGACATATGCATGTATATATTAAATATTTCCTTCGAGTGCAACTAGGAAGAAAAATCCTTATACATAGGTTCATACTATCATTCTGAGTGCCATACTATTATCTATACATAAGTATTATTCTGAGTTATTACATCTCTTGATGATAATGATCAGTTGATAATGCTCGTGATGAGCGAAACCGGTCCTGATCAATATAAATATGTGGAAGTAGTACAAATGAATTGTGTTTTATTTTTTAAAATATAATGTCTTTCCACCAATAATTGACAGTTAACACTTTAAATGTGAAATGACAAATACTTAAAGTTAATTTAGAACGGGGTAAAAATCCCACCGATTTTTGTTGTATTTATTTTTATCTGCATCTGCGGAATAGTTGTGGAATTCACATTTATTTGGTAGAACTATTATAGAAGATTATAAAAGAGTAAAAAAATGTTCACAAAAGGTAAAACTGATCATTGGTGATTTATCTATTTTTGTCTATAAATTTAAACCTAACTTCAAAATCATGGAGCACCAGGAATATTTTAAAATATTAATACTAACGATTGTTAGATTCAGCAAGAAGTAACAATGCTGTGGCAGCGATCACCGTCTGGATTCTGCCCTGTACGTGGACGATCGGCCGTTCACTCGCCGGGCAAGCGAGAGTGTGTGCGCTCGGATAACGTTGGTGTGTGTTATTTCAGTCGCGTGAGTGAGTGGCTCCGTTGTCGTAGGTTAAGATTCAAGTCTCGGTTGCGTGTAAATCAATGCAATTCGCGACGTCGTACTTACGCTTGCTCGTACGGATTACCTATTTTTGACATTTTTTAAAATTACAAATCGGTAAGACGCGATTGCGATGAAAGGCCTAGGGACGGACAGTGGCTAGGACGGAACTAAAATGTGTTTATACGAAAACAAACAAAAAAACGGGTAGGAACCACAACCACAGTTATATTATTTATTAATTTTCGTAATTTTTTTCTAATGAATTTATATTCTACATATTTTTTAACGCAATTGATGAATATTTAAAAATCTCATATTTCCAATGAGAATTTTTTATCACACTCTTTAAATATAGCTAAATACTACGTAAGACTGGTATAATTATATTTTATTTTTTGACAATGTGTGCTCTCAATGTGGAGAATATGGACGCGTAATAGAAGTATCAAAACAGAGATGGTTTTACGAGAGCAACTTGTTACTCAAACTTTCTTTTTCGAAGAAACTGGGATAGGTCTAGGGCTCTAGGACAGACTAGTGGCTAGCTAATCGCTCCCGCTACGCCCCGTTTTTATAGGATCGAATGGGTGCAGGGAATTTTATACATCACAAACATCGATTCTTTCGAACGGAAAAAATAATTTATGAAAATGTCCGCGCTGGGACTATAACCCGTGAAAACCACAACGACGTTGACCAATAACACATAAATTAAATCATTGTAACACAATATTTATTGTACTGTATTCAAGAAAAGAAAGAATGTATTTTATTACATTTATAAAATAAATACTGCAATCGAGGGGGCGCGTCCTGTCTGGAACTTTTCCAAAACACGTTTCGTCAATTTCTCACACTTCGTTATAGTGTAGATGCGGTGATTAGGCGTAATACGATAAGATAGTTTTAAGGGATTTGTCAGAAAGATATGGTGTGGATAAATGCGTTACTATCATTCGAATGCATTATTAAATGCGAAATCAAAGATAACATCTATATTGCAATTCAAACAGTGTTAAATACCGCTACTTTAGTATGTTTCAAAAGACAATTATTCAGTGATGGCGGGCGTTCTGTGAATACTATTATTATCGCTTGTGTCCAACTCCATCTCCAAGTCCAGTGGAAGGAAATAATCCCTCAACGCACTTCATTTTTAAGTCAAGAATTGGAATGATTGTTTACATTAGAAATAAATAACCTTGCGATATAGTTGGTCTACGGATTATTCTCAAAGATGCGAAACACGTGTCACATTTATAAAACATTCACATAATAACACATTCAGTGGAATAACAAAGTTATCAATATTAATTATTTGGTCAGTATCGAATTCAATTAACGGTCAGTAAATATTAAAGAAACAATCAGTAACACATGCATATAACAGTCAGTAGAAAAATAAAAATGGTAAGTAAATATTAAAGGAAGGTTAGGTTAGGTTATAAAAAAGATAAAATAATAGATTAGTTTAAGACATCGACTGAGGGTGCTTTGATGGAATTTCAATATCAAATTTGAATTGTTGAGATTTTGTACACTTCCATGTATTTAGTTTCATTCGTGCGCTCGAATGCCTGAAGATTCCGAAAGGCGAAACCCGGGTCGTTAGTGACAAAATACATGGAAGTGTACAAAATCTCAATAATTCAAATTTGATAATAAATTAGGTTTAATTTAATAACTATTTATATAAATTAGTGACCGTTTATTTTATTATCTGACCACGTTTATACTGACCCAATAAATACAATCGAGTCGAATCCATCGAAAATACATATTAAATACGTTATTCATTATTCTGTCACCTTTATAATATATATCACTGAACTAATAGCAGAATAATAATTGCTAAAATATTGCTTTAAAAAGAAGTTGTTTTTAGTGTTTTTAGCCATCGGTTTATCAAGAGCAAATAGTTTTAAAATGCTGGTATATCAGTATACAATTTTTAACCATTTCCGTTTTCAATGTAGAGCATATGGTCTCTTTCAGGATCTCGAAGGAAGTCGTTTTACGGATTCTGCATGTTATTCAGCCGTTCAGTCTGCTTTTTTCGGAGAGAGAAAGGATTTGCTCTCTGTGGTCTAGTGTTTAGAGTTCAAGTCCTATTAAGGTCAATATCAAATTCTCATTTCAGTTTATCTCATGTGATTAAAAAAATACAAAATACCCGGCGCCATCGCTGTTGTTTGTAATGCCAAATTGTTTTTATTCTTGTACAAAAAAAGAAGGATGGGGCTGGGAAAAGACTAGTAGTTAACTAATCACTATCACTACGCCTCGTTTTCCGGATCAGATAGGTGGATGGAAATTTATACATCACATACATCCATGCATTTGAATTCATGTATCCATAATTCAATAAAATATCCCATAAATACGGACATCGCAGCCGAAAAGTACCAACAGTGTTGATCACCCTTAATTACGATACGATACGAATTATAGACCAATGTTGCAAAATACACCTGTGGAAAATTTCACGGCACATCGCAGCACCAAAAACATAATTTAAGATATCGACTGAGGGTGCTTGATGGAATTTCAATATCAAATTTGAATTGTTGAGATTTGGTACATTTCCATGTATTTCGTCACTAACGGCTCGGGTTTTGGCTTTCGGCATCTTCAGGCATTCAAGCACACGAGTGAAATCTAACTGAACAAATATATAATTTTCATAAACAGAATTTACATTTTAATAAATAAAACACAATTCATTTGTACTACTTCCACATGTTTATAATGATCAGGACCGGGACAGGATTTTTAAAATATAATGTCTTGCCACCAAGAATTGACAGTTAACACCTTAAAAGTGAGAATTTACATTCATTGATTTTTTTAATGGATTTATATAGTGTCATTGTTTAAAATTATAACCAATTAAACCCTTTAAACCTAGTTGGGTGGTTCTTAACCTCGCCGAAATGATAGAAAACTTTTAATTTGATTGTCGATACAAAAAATACCTATTCTTGAAAATTACCAAAGCTAGACTATATATAAAAAATAATATATACACGTTACCTGAGCTTATCGGGTTTTGCTGATTTCAGCAATATTAGGTATGGTATTATGTGATATTGCTTATTTCTTTGTTCGTATTTTGTAGCTTGTATATAAGTAAATGTTGTTTTTTTTTCTCTTTTCGGACGCGTTGCGCCGTGGCACATCTAGCATCGTCTCGCGCAACATCTGTTGCGGAGCACTGGTATAATGTTTGATTAATGTTTTTAACGAAACCATGCCAACACACTCAAACTTAGACAAGTTATTTGGGCTGCTAAGATTTGATTACAGAATATTATCGAATTTGATAATATTTTTCCTACTGTTCAAATCAATTGAAGGCCACGTGAGACTAAGTTGCCGTATTTTGAATAAATTTACAGAGGTCTCAAGTTTTAAAACATTGACTCGAGCAATTTTTCTTTTCTTTAGAATTTAATTTCTGAATTTATTCATATATCTACGTATGTATCATTTCGTTTTATTTACACATTATTATCAACAGATAATGCCGGTTGATCTTTTTAAAAAATGCGGAAGTAGTACAAAGCAAGTTGTGTCCCACAAAAATTGACTGTTCTCACCTTAAAAGTGATTATACGTGTTCATAATAATTATAATACTAGACCGATTGCGTAACAACCGCATTTTATTTCTTCACAGCTATGCTAGTGGTGAGTCTTTCCCTTCTATACATCCGGTAAATAATACAATATTCCCTGCCCCACCCTTAACTCATTTTTACAATCTCCGCTCCAAATGTGAAGCATATGGACTCCTAATGGAGGTATCTCAACAGACGTTTTTCTACGAGAACTGCTCGCTACTCAATTGCTCAATTTCGCTTTTTTCGACTAGTGGTTAGCTAATCGCTCTCGCTACACACCGTTTTTGGGATGGGAAAATGGGGGGAGGGAATTTTAGACATTACAAACATCCATTCCTACGAACAGAAATCCATAAATCGATTGAAAAAACAATTTATGAAACTTTCCGTATCGGGGTTTGAATTAGAGACATCAGTAACCGTACCTAACGACGTTGACCACTGCACCACGGACCCAACCTTAAACCATTAAGTCCTGAATTGTTTTTGAATATTATTTTTCTTTTCAAGTTTGCAATCGGTAAAAATCGCATTTCTGTATTTAAAGTTATGATATAAATACATAAATAAATGACGGAAATTGGTACCTCTCTCATTTTCATCTGACGCTGTTAGGTCTCAATTGATTAATTAATAAGAACCTACGATGTGAATCCTATTTTAAAATACATTTAGTATGAAGGTATCTCCCAAAGAAATAAATCACGTGTCACAATGTATTTAAAGAATCTAAATTAAAAACATATGAAACCGTGACTATTTTCATATTGTGTGTGTTTCATTTACACAAAATTTTTGTTTCATGTTAAAAATTAACCAAATAAAAGGGGTCGGCAACAAAATCGCCGCAAAAGGCAATCTCTAGAAGCTAGAATCCCAAAAATTCCAGCTGTCAAGTCATTATTCAATCAAAACAACGCAAAGTGGTTTAATTACATTTTTATAATAAGTAATAAATAATGCTGTATTACATTTTACAATGTTTTTCTCGGGACCGGTTTAGACCGGAAGAAATTCTAACAATTACTGTAATATTAACGACCGTCGCATGTTTTTTAAAAAACCTATCAAGTTTTTTCTAAATTAAATAAAAATCTATTAATAATCGTCTTATACTAAACAGCTATAACTGGTACGACTAACTAACGTGATAGGTTGGATCTACAAAAAACATAATCTTTTTGTATTTCACCACTTTATAATCAAATTAAATAATAACAGATTACATACTATTATCTCTCGCTATAAATTGATTTTTTTTTCTGTGTTTTTGTTTGGATTAATTAAATAATAATTATATTACTATGGCCTTTGACCAAACGCAAAAGATAGTCTTTGCTTGGGAAATCATATTTAAATATTAAAATTAGGATGGTATAATAAAAACAATAATAGTATGTTGCTAATGATGAATATCAATCCCTTCGCTGTGTTTGCCTCATGCAGTTAGTTTCTATTATAAGCGACCGAAAATTCGCTTAATAACATAATATCGATGGTGTTTTAGCCAATTGATGTCGATACAGTAGTAATTAGTAAGCTTTCAGGGTTGTTCGCTAGGTGGTGAATTTTTATTTAGATTAATTTGTATTGCAATACAAATTAATCCCTCAAAATTGAAATTGTTCAGGAGCGAATTAAAACTGTTTCTATCGAAAACATTATATGGTGAGATGCTTTATGAATCTTTCAAATGATCTCCTGCACATTGCCATGTTTGCAGATACGGGATTATAGGTAGGGAGTGTCGATATAATAGTGGCTTACATCAAGTGGTCGGATTAGCATTTTTAAACCTAACATCAATGTAAAATGATGTTTCCGTTCCAAAGAGCGGTCAATTTATTTTTCTAATTTACATCATTAGGCCAAGACCTCCTCTGTTGTCTTTAAAATGAGCTCCAATCATTCACTCATTTTCGTATTTGTTAAGAGTTAAATTAATTGGCCAAAACACAGTCGATATTATGAATTCTGAAGATATTTTAATACAAAACGTTTCCCTTTCAAAAAGTGATCAATTTATTTTTCTAATTTACATCTTAGGCCGAGACCTGTTTTGTCGTCTTTAAAATGAGCTCCAATCGTTAACTCATTTTCGTATTTTTTGAGGGTTACATCAATTAGCCAAAACACCGTCGAAATATGTATTATATTTATTGGTGTCGGTAGAAGACTATTTTTGCGTAAATGAAAAGACCCACAATCAATCGTCAAAGCTTAATATGGATAGAAAATGCTGATTCAACCATGAAAATAAAAGCTACACATAACATCACGCTGCAATGTAAAACGTAATACAAACAAGCCTTTCAGAAGAATGAATTTTAAGACGTCAACTCTACTATGATATATATTTTTAGAGGTCGATATTACTTGGTTCAGACTGCGTAAAAGACTTTTTTTTAAATATATGTAATGATCTGGACTGGTTTCGTTCATCACGAGAATTATCAATCATCGGTCCGGATTGTTATGGAAATGTGGAATTAGTACAAATCAAATTGTGTTTTATTTTTAAAATAAAATGCATTTCGACCAATAATTGACAAGAGTGAACGCCTTAAAAGTGCATAAACGACATTAACTATTAACGGTTGTAGTAATTATTTTGATCATAAGCTTTCTCCACTAGACGAGATGTGGCTTTGAAAAAAAAAAATATAAAAAAATGGAGTGAACTGTGTCTGAAAGAAATTAATAAATAAACATTAGATATGACATACATGTTCAAAGAAAATATTTTTTCAAAAACTTGACTTCATAGATTGCAGTGCGACGTAATATTGGCAGACGTAAAATTAGAAAAATGCCAGTTAGTAACACCTGTGTTCATATTTAGTTTGACTAGCAGTCTCGAGTACATTTTTGTATTTACTTCACCGAGATTGTATCGGGACAACTCGCTTTGTAATAATTTGCATGTGCCCAAGATATAATTTAAGCATACCACATACAAAATTAATAATATTAATATATCAAGGTCTCGTGTATTAAAAAAATATATTTTGACGAATATGTACTGTATTATTTTTGAATTAATTACGTCACGTTCTTGATTCTCTTATAATATAGGTGTAAAAATAATTTTGCTCAGAGTTAAGGAAAGTTTGGTATGTGATTTGTGATGCAAAATACCCAATAAAAATGTAAACATTAAAATATTGCCCGATGATATAATCACTTTAAGGTGTTAACTGTCAATTCTTGGTGGAAAGACATTATATCTTTAAAAAATAAAACACAATTCATTTGTACTACTTCCACATATGTATAATGATCAGGACCGGTTAGGCTCATCAAGAGCATTATCAACTGATAAAATACAAACATAACAGGCTTATTTATATAAAATTGAGTGTAAAAATGAAGGTATATAAAACTGATGGTTCATGAACTAAGACAAGAAAATACTGATTAGCAAACAAATTATACATAAATCAAATAAAAGATTCTACAATTAAAATGTTATGGACCTCTTACAAATCAATTAAATACTAAATGAATTGTGTTTTATTAAAAATAAAAAAGATTATATAATGTTTAATGTTTAATTTTTCATATACATTTAAATTAAGTGTTTATTTTTATTTTAAAATTCCTAGATTCGTTAAATGAAACCTATATAATATTATATCTTTGACAATATCAGCAATTCTAATTTTTCCACAGAGGCAAAACTAAATTAAATATAAACGAGCAAATCAGGTTTCGCCGTTACATAAATATATTTATCAACATCTCGCTAAGTAAAATATTTTTAATTTATCCATATCTGCTCCCTATTCGGAGCTTATGGCGATCACACGGTTCCTCCAAGATTCTCTGTCCCCCGCCAGTCTTCTTGCTCCCTCCCGGGTCATCCCAGCGTACCGTAGCTTTGTCAAGTACATCCCGTGGATGGTCATCAGCGGCTTTTCAGGTCGACGGAACTCATCCGGTTGGTAGAAGAGACAGGCAGGATTTAAGCTCCCCTATGGCATCCGCAGTACATGTCAAAGCCAGGTCCATCGTCGCTTTTTTATTTTGGACTATTGGTAGCGTCGCTGGCTACGGCTACGGATGTCTCGGGTTCAATTCCCGGTGCGGACGGTTTTCATGGATTGACCTTTCAATCGATTTATAGATTTCTGTTCGTAGTCTGAATCCTCCCTCCCAACCATCCCTACGGGGCGAAGCGAGAGCGATTAGCTCACCACTAGTCCTGTCCTAGCCCTATCCTTCTATCCCTACTCTCAAAAAAACAGAGAGGTTTGGCAACTGAATAACAAGCAGTTCTCGTAGAAAAATTATGTTAAGATGCCTCCATTAGGAGACCATATGCTCCACACTCGGTGCGGACATGAAAAAAAAATAAGGGGTTGGTTCGTCCTCTCTCTTACCTCCGAGTTTCTGACATAGTCAAACCTCCGTACTCCTAGCATTTACCGTAAGCATCTGTTTTCGAAGCACAGTTTAAGGTTACCCTGTGCTTTAGTGATGTGCCATGACTCGCAACCGTAAAAAATCACTGTCAGAATGCATGCGTTGAATAGGTGACACTTGGTTCTAACTTTCTGTATTGAGTTGAAGGTTTCTCCAGCTATCCTTGCGAGCTCTTTTCGCGGATTTACATCCCCGTGATGTGCACTCCAAAGTACCTGAAGCCGTCGACTCTCAAAATAATGGCCGTATAATACGAAAATCTTATTTAAACATTATTTTCAATTATGATTTCAACCCTTACTAACAAAAATCAAATCTGTTGTTTTTTTTTCTAAAAATCTTATTTCTCTGTTTTTTTGCCCCTGTGCCCGTATAACAAATATTTTTATGTTTAAAGATCAATAATAGTATATTTTTATGAAAATACAAATGCACCAAACCATTATGTTTATATGCAGATCTAGGGCTTTTTTTAAAAGTGCCGCAACTCACTTTTGGTCAAGCTTGTTACTGAAGAAAATTTAATTCAAACAAAATTTAAAGCAGATTTCACGCAAGCGCATAAAAAATATCTTTTTTTTTTTGACTTGTCAAATCTAAAACTAATTTTGACGAATTATGTAAATATGAATTGTTATTATGTAAGCGCGAACATTGTTTCGTCCAATTTCTTTTCAAGCGTTCAAAATACCGTGAAAAAAGTAACGCGGTGGAACGGCGTTCCGGCACCTTTTTTCACGTCACATAACAAAAAAAAAAATACCTGTACAAATGGAATCATGTTATTATGATACATATAAATGAAATAATGTATATCTTCTACTGATATTTATACTCCACCTATTGAAGCGACTGATAACCCAAACTACTCTGCTTATTTTCCTTGCGCGTGTTCGTATATTGTCTTAATCTAACAGAAAATACATTCGGATTCAAATGAAGCAAAAATATGTATGCAACGAATGTCATAATTACTACCATTAGTATTTAAATAATGAAATAGTTCACGTAAATGTTTGTCCTCTCTCATAACATGTGTTACAAAATGCAATCGTCTCTTTGCAGATGAGTTTTCATGAAAACATATCTATAATGTGTTTGTAAGTTGAATTAATTTATTTTTCAGTGCCTGTTCAGTCAACACGAATAATTACAGTAAAGAATCTCTTCACAATGATGGACACATATACAGGGCCACTGGCTTCCATATACAAGTTAATGCAGGGAAGGATCAGAGTCAAGGTAAACAATGTCAATATTATGAAGTTTGAAGACAAAGTTTTCAAATCATTGAGCATTATATCGACGGTGTTTTGGCCAATTGATGTAACCCTCAAAATTGAAATTGTACAGGAGAGAGTAAAAACTGTTTTTATCGAAAACATTGATATGGTGAGTTGCGTTATGAATCTTTGAAACGCCCTCCTGTAAAATCTCACGTTTGCAGATACGGGACTATACGTTGGGAGTGTCGATATAATAGTACCGTACATCAGTGGGGGTCAGAATTTTCAAACCTAAAACCAATGTTGTCAATTTATTTTTCCAATTTACATCATTCGGCCGAGACCTGCTCTGTCGTCTTTAAAATGAGATCCAATCACTTACTCATTTTCGTATTTTTTGAGGGTTACATTAATTGGCAAAAACACCTTCGATATTAACAATGCTATTCATATTGAATATAAACTTTATCGGACGATACAATGATAACACATCTAATTTACCTATTCAGTAAAGAAATTTATTATAATAAGGAAGTCTAAGCGACTATGGGAATTAATTATTGAGCCATTTAAAATTCATAAACCTGTACCTCAAACATCTATGAATTTCTTTTCATCGACCTCCACAGAGGAGATGAGATTCAAGGGTGCAGTCGAAGGTTGGATTGACAGGGTGACCGTGATTTTTCCGGCGCCATTTCATTATTGCAATGCAATGCAACACCTGCCGGTAATTATACAACTCCCGACCTTTGCCAGAAAGACAATGCTGTGCGTCTCTGTTTGAGATTTTAAATAATGATTTGGTTTTTTGGGTGCGGCAGTTGGTGCGAATGCCTAGCAGTTTGCTGCGGTACCTAAGAAAACCTCCAAGGTTGCCAAATTAAGGCTACACTAAAAAAAAAAGACACACACACATACATAAAAAAATATTGCAATTTATTCTGCGATCGGGTATCCGCTATTTAGGCAGGTGTGGAGTACGGTATGATGGCGAACCAGATTTATAGTTTATATTTTTAGATTTATGGTATCTGCATATACCTTTTCTTATAAGGCTATGACCTTATTTTCATTTTTAACAACATACATATCAAAGAATATCACATTTTAAATTCTTCTCTACTTTTCCGTCTTATATCGAAGATTTTCGACCAAATCGCATTTTTTAAAACCATATCCGCTCTTAGTGGAGCTTTTCAGCTTAATGTTTTTCAACTAAACTCTAGTTCGGCTAGACTCACTACTTGTCAAATCATACAGAATCGAATATTGGATGACTAGGAAGGTATGAAAACAACACAGATGTGCGTGCATAAATTTATTTGAATATTAAATTATGAAAGCGCACAACTGAGGGTTCGACCTCTTGAACACTCATCTGAATAAGAGACAAACAAAACAGCGTTGATCACTCTGCATGGTAACCGGCTGGTATGACTCAAATTGCAGTACGTCTGTCTATCCTGACATTTCTGGCCCAATCGCAATTAGAGATTTTCAATAATGGATTAAAACCTTACGTCCACTTGTACTCAAAAGGGTGCAAAAAAAACAGCTTATTTTTTTGACAACTATAATATTAAGAAACGTCATGTGACGTTAAAATGGATTACGTAATGGAAGAATCTATTTACCTATTCGTGGTCAAAGTTACTGCAAAGATTTAATGTAGGGTAGGGTCACATTGTGATACGTTTCACACAAATTTGTTGCGCAACGTGTTTAAAGTTTTATAATAAAGTCAAGGTTATCTCTCGTGTCTGTCTACGTGATAGTTTGAAAGTTTTACGTTTGGCAGTACATTTGTAAAGAAAGCTTCATCAAATGACCTCACTGTGTAATTTCATAATATGTTGGATTTTTGTTAATTGCTAGTTATTGACGAATCAAATATATGTAGGTTATATTACGCCGGTATCACTATCTAATTGAACATTAATTTTTCCAGTCAGTCCATTTCTTCTGTGAATGCTCTATATGGAGTTTTTTTTGACATATCAATGTAGTAATTCAAGCATTTATCTTAAATAACGTAACCGAGGATGTTGATCTTGGTGATCACATTGTGTTTCGTCAAAACTGTTTAAAACACTTTACAGTTGCTGTTCATTTGTTATTTTACACGGCACAGCCGCGACTTGTGCCCATGGCCGTCCTCGAATCACCTCTCGCCAAGGCAATTAGCAAGAAAGATAGGCAGTAATATGGATATATAGCTGATTTTGTAAAGTCGTTCATTTCAAATTCAATAGTAATCACAACCCCATTTAGGATAGTGTTTCGAAATCGGCCGGTGTTACATGGGCCGAAGCTATATGAACCGACCCTCCCCCTCCGCCAGATACTCGGTAGTTTTACGTAAAGCCTGCCCTTTTCAAATTCTGTCGGGCGTCTCCACGAGTTATCCGATTGTATGCCGCGCGTTTTAATAGTTTTTGTGTAATTGTTAATTCCTAAACTGTGTATTGAACTGACTAATTTCAGTAAAGATAACTTGGACCGAACTGGCGTGTTTTCACAGTTCGAATCACACTGAATGCCAAAAATCTTTGAAACAATCATCATCATCAGCACGTTAGCTACGTTTCGAGCTTGTCATATTGTATTGTCAGCATACGGATCCCTTCGGAGTCTCGATAACATTATTCAGGGAGGTGGCCAATATTTAATTTATCACACGTTGTACAGATATGTTGTCAGATGAAAACTATTTCTAATCCCTTTTCCCGTTTAATAAATCACGAGAGTTGGCGCGCATTCGTAAGTATATGAGAGAGGATGTCTACTCGACGGGGCGGTGGAGCTTCAACACACTTTGACTGCCCCATGTCCGGCGTGGTGACAAGGATAATTCACAGATTCCTTCGTCTTCTATTAAAACCCGCTCGTCAGTTTACTTTCTCTTTAATTGCAGTTAGTTTATACTAATAAATTCCTCGAAGGCAGTAACAGATACACAGAGTTTAAAATACACAACTTCAATTTAAAAACGTAGCAAGTAGTTTTACGATAGGGTCGCAATTTCGAACTAAGCCGTGGCTTTGTCGGCGACCGACAGCGCCCCTCGGGTAGGCCGAGTGACAAGTGACCGTTTCCCTAAGCGTCGCACGCTTTTTGATTACTGCTAACGGTAAACAAACAAATATGACAAATTATTTTTGAACGCCTTATCAGATACATTACATATTAAATTTGCATGAATAGGAGTTTTTAGACGGGTTTTGAAGACCCCTGTCCGCCCCGTAAGTACGGGGCGGTGTCTTATAATACATTCGCAACGTATGTCTTAAATGCCCAATATTTGCAGATTGGATAGCGGTACGGAGGAAAGTGGTCAAAATAAAATGCATCGCCTATAATCAGGTGTGTTGTCACGTCGAAATTGTTTCTAAATCCCTTTTCCCTTGAAATAAATCACAAAAGAGAGGCGCCAAACGAGACAAAGCAGTTGAATTTTTCATATGCGGAGAGCCGTTTTTGGTTCGCTCTCCATTTCATTAATAAGCTTCATTATCATTGTTTACCGCTCTGTGTGAAGACAAGGTCAGGAGTCGGCAGTTGGTACGTACGGCAATAGTCATCATTGCGCCGCTGCAGGCTGGATGGGTGGGCGGGATGTTTTTTTTTCTGCAGCTCAGTACGCGGGGGCAGCCATTTCTCGGCGATGCTAATCTGCCCGTATCATAACAAGAATAATATCAACCAACAAATGGCATCTGGTGAAATAAGCGAGGGCACGCGCCAATCACACATCTTTATTTGACCAAATCCAAAATAATCTTTCTGTTTTAAATAATATTCTCATTGTTGCTTCGGAAAATTTTCAATGATCCTAATCGTAACTCGCTTTGAAAATGTTCGAGTTTCTGTTTGTAGTTTGTCAGATCATGCCAATAATTTTTTATTTCGAACTTGATAAAGTTCTGGTAGATTTGGTTAAGTAAAAAATAAATGGTGTCAAATAAAGTATAAATAATCGTAGCAAAACTTTACCTCGGTACAATCAACATATTCCTGTGCGAAATAATCGGGATTGATATATTTAAAAAATATAATTTTTTTTTGTACTTATCGCTCTTGATTTGATTAAGTGTATAATTTTGATGCATTCGTTCATTTTTGTAATAATTTCTGTAGGAAATTTTTCGCCATCAATTCTTACCAACTCTTCCCAATACGCGCCGCGGTACACCTGGGATCATCTCGCGGCACAATGGTTGCGGAGCACTGATATAGGTATTTTATTGTAGTACAAAACTGGACGCATATATATAAAAATAAAAAATAAACTGTAATAATAGAACACTAGCTATTCTATATATGATTATTATATCAGTATACCTAATATGATTATGTTAATTGCAATAATTCATTAAGTATTGAATCATTCGTTATCATTTTTGGCAACACTTTCATTTATAAAGAATTTCATTGAACCATTGTTAGTCCTTATTTGTATACAACTATATTATTGAAACAAACTCTTTCTTATTCGGAATAATTGTAATATTTCCCATGGCGTATTAGCTACACAAAGTAAACATGGCGATGGAACTAAGTAAATAAAACAAGTCAATATTTGCCCTATGTAAAACGAATTTTATTGTTGAGTAAATTTCTCGCACGGGTCGAAAGCGTTTTCAAAAATACTTCATCAAATACGAAGGCAAGTGGGTTTCTGGTTTTATTGTAAAATCGCATCGTATTTTCAGCGCGAAGGTCTTCACTTCATATCCGGTTTACGAGAACAAACATACAAACTACGCAGAAAAGGTCAAAGCCTAATTTTTCACTTGACGTAACAGATAACAGTGAATGCACCATCGATTGTATGCACGGCATATTACAGTAGCGTGCAGTTTGCAAAGGCGAAAAGCGTTGGCTAGGCTACCATTGGTGTATGTAATAATAGTATGTATACATTTACCAATCCTAGCGTTACATTATAATATAAAGTGTAACATACTATATCGACGGTGTTTTGCCCAATTGATGCAACCCTCAACCATCAAAAAATACGAAAACGAGTTAATGATTGGATCTCATTTTAAAGACCACACAGCAAGTCTCGGCCGAATGAATGATGCAAATAAATTTACCACTCTTTGGAAGGTAAAAATCATTTTAAATTGGTTTTAGGTTTAAAAATTCTGTATACTCCCCACGTATAATCCCGTATCTGCAAACATGAGAATTTGCAGGTGTACATTTCAAAGATGCATAACGCGACTCACCATATTATTTTTTTCGATAAAAACAGTTTTAACTCTCTCCTGAACACCATCGATATGTTAAAAAAAGTCATTTATACACGAATCTAACACTTACAGTCGATTGACCTCACCCATTTGTCCATTCGAGTCGTATCACTGCACGAAAACATGCGGCTCACTAATCATAAGAATTATTCCAATTCGATTCTCCGCGAGTCATTTTTTTTCTCACTCGGTCTACTATTAACAAAGCAATGTTAGAATGAGAAAGCATGTGATTCGCGTATATTCTAATATTTCATTTTTTTTAATTTGTGTCCTTTTTCACGTATAGTAAATATCAAATTCTCATATAATACGTTACATTCGTTGGATACAGTCACAGTAGGTCTGCTGTCTATCCTTGCCTTCAAAGTTTGCGAACGATGCTTAAAGCAAGGTGCGTCAAGTGAAGAAGCGATTTCGAGGTGAAAATAATAAATATCAATTTTTAAAGATCAGCAGGAAAACGGCGTCCCAAGATTTTTGAGCGATATGAATCTCTTTTGACACTAGAATTATTTAAATGGCATTATAATCAAGGTTTCAACAATAAATCATCAACATCCGGATTAAATCCAGCCATTTTATTATTTGGAGATGTCTATATGACATTAAGTGCACTTGTGAATAGATACGGATAAGATGTCTATTCGGTAACTACGTTTTACAAGATTTTCATGATTTCTTATTCAAAATCAGAAAAATGTCATGGAATTATTAAGTAACACAATAATTATTATTTGTTGAAATATTATACAAAAAATACCGTCGACCCGAGCTGTCACTAGACTGATTTTGAACGACTACCCGTTTAAATAGGGTTCGCAATTTCCTTATTACTTAATTTAAAACGAGGATAACGTGAAAGAGATGACTGTTGATATAATCTTTCTTTGTAAATGTTTTTACATAGAAAATTGCTTACTGCGAGAGGTGATCCGTTGACGGTTTTGTGCACACTTCACGACTGATTCGTGCAAAACACGATTGGGTCGTGTCACATTGTATAAAAAAAAAACTATCGTATCAGACCTTGTTATTTCAAACCCGTATAAAAAATACTCTATGATTGGGTCTATCTATCCTTTCTTCAAATTACATTTTTAAACCACACCTGCAATCACTATTGTCCTTTTACATTGTTAACGCGTTTGTTTTCCCAACAAGGATTAAGGTTAATCTCGGGGTTATTTTTTTTTGGATTAATTTCAGGCAGCAGTGTGGGTCCCTAGACTTATAATATTTTGTCGTATTTTTATCTTATACATAAACGTTAGACACTGTTTACTGTCTGTCAGCTCGAGTCCATTCGTGTACTCGAATTCCTGATGGTGCAGAAAGGCGAATCCTGGATGGTTAGTGATAGAATACATGGAAATGTACAAAATCCCAACAATCCAAATATGACAAGGAAATTGATAAAATATTGCGGATTGATAGCCTTGTTTTAAACGAAAGTCTATATACTATATCTATACATTATCCCTAGCTACTTCAGGGGCGCTTATGTCCAGGAGCTATTTAAGAAACAAATTACATCGTTACTTCTTTTCGTAATTATTGTCAATTATAAACAAGATAGATTTTGATATTCATATGAAATGACTGTGCAATATTAAATCTATTACGCGTAAGTACTAATATAAAATAATAATAAAATGGTTTACATATGAAGTCATGTTATCATGATCAAGTACTTTACCGGATAACCCCGAAAAGCTGGTCGCATGGAAGGTCACCCTGTTGGAAAAGGCTCCGGCACACTCGGAGGTTAATTGCTGCGTTGTAATATTACCCGCCGCCGTAAACCCAGATTTAAATTTATGATTTCATTCACCTGTGTAAGGAAGTTATTTAACATGTCCATAAAAAGATGGGCATAAATAACTCATCCGAAGAACGGTAGTAATGAAAATAAAATTAATATATTGGGCCCAACATTGTATATACAACAAAAAAAAACACTAAACAATTTTTAATGACTTAAACCAAACAATATATAGATTAATAAATCTCAGTACTAATTAAAATAGTTCGCTATTTTTTTATAAAGTAATCACTCCCCCCATATTTCAAGATTTCTACTTCCATGATCACTTCCAAATTGGTATGGTTAATCACTAACCTTGAATTTTTAGGACATTTTTTTCAATATGCCGATTTAATTAATTTAGACTATACCATATTCTCGTAATTAAATTATAGGGTGCGATGTAAAATTGATATTATGTAAGAAAGAAGTGTGAAAACGTTATAAAAAAATAACTATTTAGTGACGTATCTGCATCTGGTATATATATCTCATATGAGAGAATTTTTGTTTCACTTTAAATTAAATGCGATCGAAATATTTTTCTTCCATTTTAACCGATGACCATGTGTTGCTAACAGTGTGTAATTTAAAACTGTAATAAAAATATTTATTTAAAATTGTAAATGATTTTTTAATAACGTAAAAAAGCCTCGATCGATTTATAGATTTCTGTTCGAAGGCATGGATGTTTGTGATGTTTAAAATCCCCCTCCCCCAAACGATCCTAAAAACGGGGCGATAACGACTAGCTAACGACTAGTACTGTCCTAGCCCTATCCTTTTATCCCAACACTCCACATTGTGAGCGGATGTGGTTTTAGAAAATACATGTACATTGAATTGCGATCAATTCACCAACAGTTAGTTTCATCTGCAGTATTAGTAAAATAAGCAACATTTTAACCCTTTCAGCGCTAGTCGTTTTTGCACGAATTTATTTTCAGTCAATTGATCTGTTAAAACGCTCACTATGGCTATAAAAATACATCAATTTCAACAATAAAAAATGAAGAATTATGTGAAATATATATTAATTAGTAATCTCGTCGCATTCTCGCTAAAATAAATTGATGGAAATGAAGAAGCTGAAAAATATTTAATCTACGACTTTGCGAGCATAATGGCTACGGCCAGTCTTCATATACACCGCCAACAGGCACACAAGCAAACGCGGAGCCGCATAATGTATGTGCAATACACAGGACTGACGATTAATGCTGCAGTTCAATGCTGAAATTCAGAAAGAGTGAATATCGAGAGCTCTTTTCGAAAATATATTTCCTTGTGTTCTACTTGACATTTTCATGATTTCTTTCCTAATTTCTCTACCTAAAAGTTTGAACTATTTTAATTAAACTATATTATTTAAAGCATATATATCCACAAGTTTTTCCTTCCAGTTTGGCCGGAAATACTAGATATAGTCTTTGGACATGTAAACATGTCCAGCGCGTTCATCGGGTTAAGGAACGTTTCGTCACGCTTAATTTTTAATAATTTGTAATTGCATTCTATATTTTTTAATTTATATACTAAGAACTCGGTACTATTACGTCATCGCCAGTGAAGCTTTCACGTTCGTATAGATGTATAGCCAAGGTTTTCTAAACCTTTCTCCAGAGAATAAAAAATCCATAAATATTTCCATCGTTGCAATAAGGAAGTGAAATGTGTATCAGTCTAAAGAAAAGTCATTGTTAAATCGTTTAAACGTAATAGAAAAGATTAGGTGTATGAAAACGGGCAGAAGTAGTTGGTCGAAGGAGTCATAAATAATTCGTAATCAAGCGAATTCAACACAGACACAGTCATAAAATATCGCTGTATACATCACAGTCTGATGTGTGAACGAATTACTGCTGTAACATTGATGACGGATCAGTGGCATGCGAAATCATACTGCCACACGTAATATATTCCAAAATAACATTTTTATCTACGTCGAATTTTCAAGATAAAAAATAGGAATACTCGTACCATCAAATAATCAAAAATTTTCAGCTTATGGAGACGTAGAATCATTCAATTTTTTAAATACATATCTGTAATGGTAAAACAATATTTTCTATGGATTCGGCGGTAACTTTGTGGAAGTTTATTTTTAATATAAAATTAAACTTGATAACTTATTTATTCCACTTGGTCCAGTAGAATGGAATAAAACCCACCCCCACCCTATATTTTAATGTAAGAATTAGAATCATTGTTTACCTTAGAAATAAATAGCCTTGCGATATGGTTAGTCTGAAGATGCTGCTTAAAGAGGCGAAACGCGTCACGTTAATGATAAACCAAGTGAAGTAACTAAGTTATCAAATTTAATTTTATATTATCTTAAAACAATATTGAGTTTCACAAGAATTTTGTTTTGTTGACATCAGTAACATCACGCTATCGTCAGAACTATACAGTGTGGCAAAAAAATACATCCACAATTTAAAATTTAAAAAAAAAACATCATCAAGTTGACAGGTATTAATGCTGGATACATTTTTTTACCCGGTATATAGTTTTTTGTAAAATTAAATACGTTCTTATTTTTTTACCTGAGTGTAATGGAGACCTACCAAGTAAATTTGAATTCAATTCAATAAACAGAGACAGTTTTTTTCCCATGTCCACTCTCAATGTGGAGCATGTGGCCTCTCTTTTTCGAAGAGATTAGGGATAGAATGATAGGGCTAGGATCGAAGTAGTGGTTAGCTAATCTAGTACGCTCCGTTTTTAGGATCGAATGGGTGGGACAGGAATTCTGTTTACTTACACGAAATTATTAATCATGTCGCACGCAGAATGCGGAAACTGTAAAAATACGATATCGCTCATCACGTAAACGTGTGTTCTTAAGCGATATCGCATGTTGCACATAATGGAGAAGATTCATAAGTTTTACCTGAAAATAGTCGATTTTCGGTATTCCTTAGTCGAAGATTTTCATTTCCATACTACAAATATAGCGGAGGGAAAACCTGATGATTCACGTGTGAAAACTAAACGGGTTGTCTAGCGCTGTATCAAAAAGTATTAATGTATGATAATTTGACCTTGGTCGTAACACGACTCTCGATTTCGTATGATCGAAAATCGTGACGTGGCCTTCGGAACGGCATATCACCAAGTTTAGTGGATGCAGGGCCAACCATAGGTTTTGAAAAATTGTGACTATTACATTTCAAATAAACGGACTCATAGAAGATACTTTGTTAGCCAAAATTTCACAAGTCTAATTAGTGACAGCATTGAATTTCTTTGTAGGATTAGAAAACAGTCATCTTATACGGTAAAATGTAGGTATAAAACAACGCTTAGAACTTCGATGTAATAACAATTTGTTAACTTCAAATTTAGCAGTTATTATTTTATGAAATATCAGGGAATACAGGGTTAATATTATCAACAAAAAAAAAACACGCAATGCAATTAGTTTGATCGTCATGATTTTGGTATTTTATATAATGAAATAAATTACAATATAATGCGGTTATGCAGTCTTTTAAAAACGTAACAATTACGACTTCATTTACCTTACACTACCCGACTCCGATATTAACAATTATTTTCATATAATCTTACAGACAGGCAGTGATGTAGTCGGGCCCCGACACATATCCCCGAGTTCATATATTAAAAAATATTTTGATATGAAATATTGTGGGTAGAATTTTTTAGTTTTGTATCAAAACTTGTGCAGTTGACAGATATTACGAGAATACAAAAAATATACACCGTGAAAAAAAATGATAACCGCTCTTTCTGGAATCCAAATTGAACCAGAACATCCTCTAATGTGGAAGATATTTATGGTTTTTTTTTGTTAAGAATTGGATTACGCTGAAACTTCTTCTGCATTTCAACCCCATTTATTTTTACGACTGACCAAATGTTATAAATAGTTCGATAGTTTTTGTCATATTATTGTTTTAGCGTTTTAAAAACTTATTTATTCCTGCTTAAAATCATTTCTTTTTAACTGCAGACATATTCAATTTCAAATTTCTGTAGGAATACATAAAAAAATTTTTACTAATTTTTATACGTTGCTATTTTTTTTAAATTTAAATAACATTCGAACTCTTCATATTAAGATTTTATTAAATAACGAATAAAAGGGAGGAGGGGTGGAAATAAATGACCGCCCTGGTACTTTTTTAAGGGTTATAAATAAATGCACTTTGTGTTAGATAGTATTCACTTGATACACTTGAACTTTTATTTCGATAGTTTGTACTTAGTCACGGATTCTTTCAATAAAATGAGTTAAGTTATAGTAGGTTATGTTAGGGTTGGTCTGGTTTGGTTTCTATAATGTATTCTATTGCGTGGAGCAAAGACAATATAGGCGGCCTAATATAGGGTATAGTTGCAACAAATATTTTCATTTCATTACAGCTTCGTGCAACTATCGATTTCAAAGTGTGAGTATTTATATTGAGTGAAAACTATTTTATCTATGTGAAAATAGTTTTTATTATGTGGGATCAGTTTGTTGTTAGTGAAAGAATTTGTTTTTTGTGGAATGTATTTGTTATAAATGAAAACTATTTTTATGAAAGTGAATATGATCTAAACAAAAGTGTATTTAATTGTAAGCCCTTTTTTATTTAGCACCACAACACTGCAGACAGGTACATATAGTAATTATAAAATCGACCGCTACATTCAACAAATTGAGTATCTTTTTTTAATCTTGCTACCGTTATAAATTAATATTTATGGACAAAATAGTGGTATAGATACAGTAATTATATACATACACGAATCGAAGTCGATTGATTCCTGACGACTCCAGCACCACAGCCCTGACGTCATGATGTAATTAATACTTCTTACACTATGCCCTGACGTTACTTCTTACGACTAAAATACTTTTTTTTACCAAGTCCACTCCCAATGTGGAGAATATGGACTATTAATGGAGGTATTTCAACGGAGGTTTTTCTACGAGAACTGCTTGTTTCTCAGGAATCCTAATTGAGAAAAAATAAAGCTCAGTTCCTGAGATATTCGGGAAAAGAATACATTTCATCTGCAAAATTTGAAAGACGGAAAGAATACTGAAGAGCAGCGATTACTTATATACACCGAATACAACGATTTATGTAGCATCGGCAGAAAAAGAGAACTTGTATCCAATAATATTTTTTTTACCATGACCAATGTGAAGCATATAGACTACTAATGAAGGTTTCTCAACAGAAGTTTTCTACGAGAACTGCTAGTTACTCAGTTGCTCAACCAGTCTTTTTCTAAGAGAGTGGGGATATAAGGATAGGGATAGGACATAACTAGCGGTTAGCTTATCGCTCTCGGTAAGCTTCGTTTTGAGGATCGGATGAGTGGGAGGGAATACTAGACATCACAAACATCCATGCATACGAACAGAAAACAGAAAAATCAATTTATGAAACTGTCCGTACCGTGTAAACTATCAACGTTGACCACTGTAGGCAGGATTACTCTATATCTGAATTCAGTTTGACAGAGCTATGCACGGGCCGAAATTTGATGAATACTACACTTGTTCCCTGAACCCAAATTTATATTTTTCGGCCCGAAAAAACCCGATTTAAAAAAAAAAAATTACACTACCATAAACTTGATTGACATTTAACACACTAAACGTACCTATCCAACTTTTTCAGACGTTAAAAAATTTATTATTTCACGAAACGATTTCCACACAACAACAACACTTTTAAACTTTTTCTTTATATCGTTGAAACTCATTTTTAACGAATCTGTTGTATGATGAATTTTTTGGCACACGAAACTGTCAACTATCTCAAACCAATAGAAAGCAGAATGTCTCTACCCGCCCAAACCCGACCCACGGGCCGGGCCGGGTAAAGGCCCACGGGTCGAGCCCGGGCCCGTGCAACCCTCTAGGAATTCACAACGAATAATCCTTCAATTAAACATAATATTATGCAAAATAACTTACAATGCACAATATTGTCTTTGATGTTTAGGCTAACTAAAAAAATACCTGGTATATTTATTTTATCTGGTTATTTTATTTAGTTGGCAATTCAGCTAATTCATCTTACAACGCGGAAGTAAGTAAGTCCTTATAATTTATTCGTAAACTTACTTTTCTGTTAGTAAAGTCGTGTATCATCAATACGAAAATAAAGGATTGTTAATCGACTTCTATTTTTTGCGCATCTGTGACTAATCCTTTTAAATGAGATGGTAGAAAAAGGTAGTCGATTTTTTTTGTGCCTTATCTTTGACACTGACTTACTTCCAAAGCCAAAATCTAGTTCACTGTCAAACTCTGTGCGACAATGATCCAGTTACGGCTCTCCCACTTTACCGCCAATTAGTCCTAAATATTTGTAACTCTATCCACAAGAGTTGATCAAAGCTACAAATTTTTAAAATGTACTTTATAATATAACTCCGACACTGATTTATTACCGAGTTGCTGAGTCGCTAAGCACGTTCCTGAAAGTTTTTAGAGTTTTAAGTAAATCACGAAAAACTGTTAAGGGCAGTATGATAGTTTTAAATGTAATTTCAGTTATTTTGTGGCTTGTGGTATATAAGAAAATGTTAAATATTATACACTGTCGTTTTTTTGGAACGCGTCGTCTGTGTAAAACGAGGATCGATGTCGCGTAAAAAACGATATTTTTTAGTTTGGAAAAAATCTGAATTTCTAACAGCAGACGAAATAGGAAGAAATTTTAGACTTTCAACTGGAAAACTTGATAGATCTATCGATATAGCACATACGATACGTACATTAAAAACTTATTTTATTGAAAAATCGCCAGGAGCATGTTTAGCGGCTCAGTTTAAATCCAAATCCTGTCAAAATCTAACAAAAAATATGCACAGTTACTGTAAGTCGTAACACATAATTTCATAATGAAATATAAATTGAAAAATACGTTACATTACAAAAAAAATGCTTAAATTTTTTTGCACATCACAAAAATCATGTAATAGTCATATTTTAGTAATTGTCATATTTTAGTTAACTTATAGTTATTGCAATTACCGGCTGGCTGACTAATAAATATAGGCATATTTTTCTTTATTAAGAATAAAATACGATTCAAGAAACAAGTTATCGATAAAAGTAATAATTAGCGCGTGAAGCACAAAAACGTCGTTTACTGCAAACATTGCAAAGTGGACATATCGGCTTTTACCTATAGACGCCTCATAGGAACAATGTCCATTTTTGCCGTCAATGTTACAGTATTACAAATGCGATATATTTCAATATTAAGAATTGATTCATATATATCAGGGGTAGCCAAACTTTTGACCACTACGATCGACTATTTTTTAAATTATAGGCGGCGGTCTATCAATATCTATGTGTTAGGTGATCATAAGAAAAATAGTAAAGAGACTGTCGTCGATAATCGGCTAACTTCGAGATTGTAGACCGCTGTCTCTGTCGCACGGCTTGTGTCAAGAGCTGTGAGAGACGAGCGTCAGAGATGTGTACATATCGACAGGCGGGCGACTAAATAGTTACATCGTTGGCCATCCCTGATATATATCTTCTTTTTCTGCTTCGTTACTTGTATTCCTCACTGTGAGGGTTACGACCTCCGCCTATCACAACCACTCCATTTCCTTTGATCCTTCGCCACTCGCTCCTGCACTGCGCTGCTCTGAGGGCCATCGGTAAGAAGAGGCCTGTGGCGTCTTCACGTAGTCGCTCCAGCGAGTTGGGGTCCTTCCTTGTCCCCTTCTGCCTTAGACTTTTCCTGTGACGACGAGCCTCTCAAAATTGTCGATAGGCTTGCGTGCGATGTAACCAATGTGTCTTGTATAAACAGCTGAGAGTATCCTGGATTTGGTGCTCGTTCAGTATAGATGCGTTTGTCCGCTTGGCCGTCCACGGTATCACCACATTTCAAATGCGTCTAGTCATATTTATCATTTAAACATAAAACGAGTTTCGCTATCTTACATGTTATCATTCCATCTTTTGATCAAGCAATAATTTAGAATATTAACATTTTATTTTAATTGTTAAAAAAATCTTATGATTTAACAATCAGTCAGTCCTCGCACGATTATGTTTCATTCTTTCCCAAAGCACTGACTTTGGTCTCGCGATTGGCAGATACCGCCTTAAAGTCTCAATACAATAATAGTGGTAAGTGTGTCGGTGTCCTTGGCGCAGTTGGTAGCGTCGTTGGCTACGGTTACGAATATCTCGGGTTCGATTCCCGGTGCGGACGGTTTTCGTAAATTGGTTTTTCAATCGATTTATGGATTTCTGTTCGTAGTCTGAGTGTTTGTGATGTCTAAAACCCCCTCCCACCAATCCGATCCTCACGGGGCATAGAGAGAGCGATTAGCTAACTACTAGTCCTGTCCTATCACTATCCTTCTATCCCTACTTTCTTCGAAAGAAGAGAGGTTGAGCATCTGAGTAAAAAATTCTGTTAATATACCTCCATTAGGAGACCATATGCTACACATGGGGGGCGTACATGAAAAAAAAAGTGGTAAGTGTTTGCCCTAACGATCAGGTGGTCCCAACAAGATTAATATCAAATTTAGATTTTTTCAATTTAAATTTGTGATCAAGGACATGATGACTTTTAAAAATTCTCGTCGAGTTTATCTTGTATAATTTTCTAATTTTCATTATGCCATAATTCATATTTCATATTTCACAATAATGTCAGATATTTTTTAAAAAAAATCTTATTTAAAAAAAAAATACACAAAAATCAGTTAAGAGGATCTCAAAATGTGTAAATTTCATATTTATTTTAAAAATAATTAAAATATACATAGGTAATCGCTAATACACCAACAGGAAATTTTTAATTAATAAAATTAAGACGAGAAAAATTTACAATATCATTTTTCTCGTTTAGTGCATTATAGTAAACTGGAAAAAATATTTGCCACCCAAAAAAATATTTCGCAAAATATATTTACATTATTTAAAACAAGGTGCAATTTTCAAAATATTCATGAGTGTCTTTAGTAATACATGGGATCATACAATAATAATGCGCCTATCTCAAACATCGTGAGCTTTTTTGTAAAGTCATAGTCTACTGTTGGTGAAAGGAAGTATTTTCATATACAAATCAACAGGCTGTGTGACGTCACGTTCACTGTTAGTTAGGCATTGTCTAGAAATTGTAATGAAAAAAATCAATTTACGAATCGATATCATCGTCAAGGTTTCCCAAATAATTGACGGCCGCGCGAGACATACATTTTTCCGTATCATTATTTATTTTTATCGAAAAAACCAGGAAAATATTTTACACCGATTAAATGACATTGATTGAAATCTAAACATTTTGATTGGAAAATAAGTGATTAGTCACTGTTATTATTTTATTATTGTTTAGTATTTATAGATGCACCGATATAATATATTGTGACCGTGGAAACTAGTGCTATAAAAGAACCATTTAATGTAGAAAGAACATCCTGTGTGACGTATGGCATATTACTGAGAAACCTTTAATTTCACTTTAAAAAAAAATTTTTTATCGTTTAATCCTTGAACGACCCACCCGTAACGAGGTATACCCGTAACGAGATAACGGTTTCGGGTGTCTCGGGTTCCCGGTGCGGACAGTTTCATAAATTGATTTTTCAAATCGAAAGAAAAAAACCTGATGTATAAAAATCCGTCATGGGTGTGCAATTGTTACACTTACGTAATTGCAGACCATGATGATCTAAAAATGTTTAGAAAAAAAGTTCTATAAAAACTTACATAGTCCCTGAGCTTTGATTTTTTATTATTATTTCAGTGTAAAAATCAGTAAAAAGAGTAGGTTTGTTGAATTAAATTATTTTCTTTATTGTTTATAATGTACATGTACTGTTAAGACAAACCTAACCAAACTATTTTTAATCACTTTTAAGGTGTTAGCTGTCAATTATTGGTGGAAAGACATTATATTTAAAAAAATACCAATTCCGCATGTTAATAATGATAAGAACCGGTTTCACTCATCACGAGCGTTATCGACTGAACGAAACACAGTTGAAAATGCTCACAATAAGCAGATCTAACTTATTTTAACAGATTATAATTGTTAAAATTTGATATTGAAGCACCCTCGTTCACGAAGAAAACTGTAATAAAAAACACATATTTCAGTTCAAACACACTCAGTTCGAGTCCATTCGTGTGCTCGAATGCCTGAAGATGCCGAAAGGCGAAACCCGGGTCGTTAGTGACAAAATACATGGAAGTGTACAAAATCTCAATAATCCAAATTACATATTTTATAACTGTAGATTATATTATCATCTACTTATTTGCGGGCATCCATATATCTTAAAACGAAGGCTATCGAACTGGAGTAACCTATCATCAGTTTTTAATGCTCGTGATGAGCGAAATCGGTCCTGATCATTATAAACATGTGGAAGTAGTACAAACAAAATGTGTTTTATTTAGAAAATAAGCAATATATGATATAGGAGGCTCTCTCCTAACTGCTCTAACAAATATAACTACATAATTTAAGACATCGACTGAGGGTGCTTGATGGAATTTCAATATTAAATTTGGATTATTGAGATTTTGTACACTTAAAATACATGGAAGTGTACAAAATCTCAATAATCCAAATTTAAATATAACTACCACAAATTCGCATGTGAAAAATCTTCAGCCACTTCAATTGATGTTTCATATTTATGTAACTGCTCTTATATTTACATATTTTTCTTATGATATCTTTCATTGGGTTGTTAAAGGTAAAATTTTTCCATGGCTAGATCTGTGAGAGCTGTACCGACCAATTGCACGATACCACTTATTCACTATCGATGGTTTACTGTCGGGAAATATTTCCGATACACAGTGAGTTAGATACACACTCATTGTAATGAGTTAGCAATATGATAGGCCTTGGTAAAAATTGCGCCCGACACCGGACGACCTCCAAATTCACAAATTTCGGCATTCTCGGCGACGACTCTGCGTGGCGAAATTTTGCATCACAAAACCTACTTACTTCGTTCCGACTCGCAGTATAATGATATGTTTGGTGAATCAATCGAAATTCTAAATCGATTAGCAAAAAAAAGACGAATAATAATTATCTAATCCGGGAAATTAGAAAAAAAACAAACCAATCAAATAATATTGTGATGCTATTAAAAATATTTATAATTTTAGCTTTATTTTTAGACCCCCAGATACAATTTTGATGCTATTTATTACACCGAAAAATTTTGATGGAAGATTTTCTTTATTTATTATGTTTTTTTTAATATGTCGAATAGCATTTTTCACGACAAATCCCAATATATGTAAAACATGGGCATTCTACCAAATAGTAATTGGGGAAAATAGAAGAAAACTTATTTTACCATTTAAAATTTTAATTCTTGATATTTTCGTACGTACGAGTTCGAGTTCAGTTCAGTTCGAGTTCATTCGTGTGCTCGAATGCCTGAAGATGCCGAAAGGTGAAACCAGGGTCGTTTGTGACGAAACACGTGGAAATGTACAAAATCTCAACAATTCCAATTTGATATTGAAATTCCATCAAGCACCCTAAGTCGATATCTTAAACTATATTTTACCATTGTCAGATTTCTTTTTTAGTTATACTTATGACTTTTTACATCGGCGTTGATCGGAATTCATTAAAATGCATAACTGAACGAATGCATCCAAAAATAATTATCAATCACTTCCGTAATACATTATATTTCCACAAATTAGTCATAAAAATTACAACAACTTAAATTGTTTCGCCGAAATATGAATTTGATCGATTCAAATAGCCATGTAATAAATTACGAAACATTCAAGAATATAAAGCTGTTACGTGATAATAATATTTTTACAAATAAAAGGCATGAGTGGCTTGCTATTATTTATTTATTCACCAATTCAGTCAAATGCATTTCCGGTTGTAAATATTTTGAAGACCTTTCACGCTCTAGCGTTAACAGCAACACAACTCAATGTATTTTCAAATATTATGAAGATTACATAAGTGTGTGTAATATATACTGCTTACGATTAATGCTGCGTATCGGCAGTTGTAAGCTGGAATTCGAAAGACATCGAGAGCTCTTTTCAAAAATATATTTCCTTGTGTTCTACTTGATATTTTCATGATCTGTTGCCTAATTTCTCTACCTAAAGGTTTGATATATATCCACAAGTGCTCCTTCTAGTTTGGTCGGAAATATGAGACAAAGTCTTGGACATTTAAACATGTCCAACGCTTTCATCGGGTTAATGGTCGTACATTGAAATGGTTTTAGAAGTAATCACATAGATGCGTCCAATTTTCTTTATTTGGTAACATTGTTTCATGTAAAACTTCAATATTTCTGTATGTACGAATATATCGACTGAAGGACAACTTTTACCTGCAGAGCTTTTTGGAAATCTCTGCTGTACCAGAGCATACATAGCCCACCCAGAACAATCGAGTTAGTAGAGAAGATAATAAGACATTAGAACAAAATTCTGTATACAAAAGATCGAAAAAATTCATTGTTTGGACTAGGAATACGATATAATAAATTCTGTCAAGAATAACGTCGTTTTCGTTCAGCAATTACGTATTACCAAGTGACGACTATTTTTTAAGTGAGTACTGAACTAAGAACGAACTTATTACCGTCTAGCCATAATAGGGCTGCCAAACGTAGGGCTGCGGTCCGTGAGTCATCTGTCCCGGTATTCTATCTAGCTAGGCTAGTTAGACAAACACAACTAAAGCGAAACAAGTCAATGTGAGACAGAAAGGTGCAAGGGCGGCAGAGGGCACAAGGAAAAGAGCGAATTACAAATGCCAGTCGCCAAAGCTAACGAGAGACTTGCCCTGCGCTCCCCCCGTCTCGTCTTTCGTGACTTTTATTTGTTAGGTGTCGTTTTCTCGCCGACTGAATATTATAGTTTGAGAATAAAACTCTGAATTTTTCATTTCTATCTTCTACCATTGAATTCTCAAATGTTGCGGTGATGTCTCGTTAAATATGGCAGCCCTAACTCTCTACCGGCTCTACCCGTCTAGTACCGAACCAAGAACAAGAGCTTATATTAAATTTACTTTCATAATATTGTATCCTCTAATTTAATTCATTCTTTACGCTTTTGTGGCATGCCTAATAATGAAATGAATTGTAGTCTATCGTTTTAATATTATGTAAATCAGATACTGCGATGTCACTGATGCTTAAACAGTTAAAATATAATCAGATAACGTAATATTTTTTTTCTGTTCGTTGTAAATTTTCCAGCATTTTAATCATTGCGATCCTATACGAATGATTGATTTTTCACGATTGCTTCAACAGGTATTCCTTGTAAGACAGTCGCGAAATATAGAGACAGAGAAAACAAGCTCTATTGCTTTATTAAATGCAGTCATTCGAAACCATCAAAAATTGTGAACAAAGCGATATTATCAGTTTCCTAGCATGTTCTTTGCTAGCGTTGGTATACTTTTATTCTTAAAATACCTTGACTTCACATGGTCTAGTTGAGTACTAACTAACAATGTAAAGAATTCTACTGGAAAAACACATAAGAAAAACCCATGACCAAATATAGTGAATTTCTACTTGGAATTGATCGTGTTGGAAGTCAGAAATACCAGTTTTGAGCAATCAAATATTTGGGTGTCAGCCACATCAATAGGTGCTGAGCAATAAATGGATATCTAGTAATAATATTTAAAATGTACGATTTTTTCTTTCCAATTTTTTTTTGTGACAGGTGTTTGTTAACACGTTAACTGCGTATAAAATATATCGTGTAATACAGAGATCCGACGCACTAGACGTGTTAAGAGAATTTAGATCCTGGCCACTGGATTAATGCAAATTATACGAAACTAGAAAAACTGTTTTTCCCATAGCAACGCTTCATTTAATAAGTGGCACAATGTATAATTTTTTTCACGTGGTTCTTAGGAAATTTATTTTATAAGTGAGCACCATAATGTGAAACTAAAATACATTATAAATATGATTAGTAATAGTTTTAAACATTTTTATTATTTATTTTTATAAAATAAATGTAGATATAAAACATTACAATGATGACAATTAAGTGGTGTCACTAGTGGAAGGGTTTAAGTGTTTCTTACGTTATGTCTTTATTTATTATACAAAGAGGTTCGTCGATAAAATCGTCAACAAAAGCAGTGAAACACTAATCTAATAATTGAAAAAACAAAAAAAAAACAAATTGTTGTCATTTTCTGCGTTTTTATTACGTTCACTCATCTAACAAGGTTCCGACCTTCTGGTCCAAGGTTCGGCACGCGCGAGCGAGACACACTTATACAACCGTAAACATTCTGCATACACTTGTCCCTTTCTCTGCGATAATAATACAGTCGGCTAAAAAATCGTACTAGGCCAAATTGGGCATCTCTCTCATGATTTTTTTTTCTCAAGACATTTTTAAAACTAGATGCAGTGAGATAAAAAATCGAATCAATGCCACAGGCGTGACGTCATTTCTCTCAGAACCAAACCCGGAAGATGGAGAGACATATTCAAGGTTTTGTTTAGAAGCTGTACTATTTAATGACTGCCATATGAAATTATGCAACAAAGGGGTTGACTGCATTTAAAAAAAACTTGCTTTTTATTGGGCCCACGTCGAATGTCATTATCGCCTTGCTGAAGGTAAATAGGGTACACAAGTAGCGACTTTAGATAATTTTATTGGTAATGACTAGTAGACCTAGAGAAGTGACGCGATATCATGCTTCCACAATGAACTATTTACTATCCATATCAAAGTAAAACGTGGTGAAATTGAAAAGGTTCCAAAATTATATAATTGTTTTTTATCACTGTTGATGTCGACACAAGCGTACAGTTACTGATTGTGATACTATATAACTATATTAAAGCCTTGACCTTCCCTAAAAACCATCAATTAAGCAAGATCTTTCTACCGACCCAAGAAATAGTCCATAATTAAAACCAAGATTTTGAATTAGTATAACTGGTAATAGTAAAACAATTACTTATGGATTGATTGAATTGGCATTTACTTGCCAGAATTCCATTATAATAGGATAAAATATCAGTAAGTATTTAGTTTTAAAAAAATTATTAGGTAGCTGATAGCTATTTCGGCTTAACGCCATAGTTAGTCATAGTTCTGAACTAAATACTTTGGTATTTAAGACTTACGTTATATCGACCATTAAATTGTAAAATGGTTAAGGTTCGCTCGTTTTGAGCTAGAAAATTTTCAACTTATTTATAGCGATTCACTGAAATTTAGATAAGGTAACACTACTTAACGCGATGGTATACGTTTCAAGTTCTTACACCCTCCCACGTCCAGTAGAAAAAAATTACCCACCCTTCTTTTTTGAACTATAGAATAAAATTTATTGTTTACATTATAAATAATCCTTCTTAAAGAAACGAAACACTTGTCACATTTTGTAGCCAGTGGAATAACGAAGTTATCAATTTTAATTTTATATTAAAAATGAATTTCCACAAATACCGCCGAATCCATCGAAAATATTATACGTTATAAGTCTCCACGGTCAATGTTGTTTTTTCTTCCACTGAAATATCACATTTAAATAAAACTATGTTAATCGCGAAAATGATTAAATATCAAAAATAAATTATTATATCTATGCTTATGTAAGCCACTGCTATCGGAAGTGATTCGTTCAATCTATAAATAACACACAACCGTATTTTTACACTTCGTGTATACAAATTATAATCAATTAGTCCTATTAGTAGTCATTAGGTACGCCCCTGATTTACACTGTCATACAATCTATTCATGAAGCATTGTAATAATTAATAATAAATAAATATTAAATGAAAAAGCGTATTTTCCCGGCAATTATGCAAGGAGTTTTTCATTTGAAAGACGCAAGGATAATGTACTGTGCGAATATTCCAATCATAACTATTGAAGTACAGAAATCCCCAGAAGATAATATAATGTTGTAATTCTGGAGCATTGCCATTTTATTTTTACAATACATATGATAATCGCCTAATTGCGATACTAATTAACAAAATACCCTGTTTGATTACAAGTGATCCAATCAAGAGATAATTGATATTTTACAAAGCTAGTTGTAACAAATAAAATTTCCTCCTTATTCGTAAAGTCCGTCTTATAGTCGGGAAGACAGATTTATCACTTCAAAAATAATATAATATATAAATCATTTACGAGATATTGCCGAAAACTTCACTAATCAGAAATTGTAATCAGAAAGGAATTTTAACGCAATTCATGCAGCCAAGTCTTATTCCAACCACTTTTTTACAAGTCAAAGAATAGAATTGTGTTTAAAACGTTTCATTCTCTGTTTTATTTATTAAAACCAGAGGATGGGCACGCCAATTTGCGATAATATTGTGCTACAAACATAAGATTTGAAAACCACGCTCTGATGTGTTAAAATGTATCCGTACCATTTTTGGTTCCAGTTGCATTATGTCCACAAATGAAATTGACGCCGTTAAAACTAACCTAAACCAATATTTGATTTTATTATTTTGTAAAGAATTCGACTTACGACCAAAGTTCAGGAACGTATCTCGGTCGTAAATCGAGGGCAACCTGTATGTACGTACATATTCATATAAGATATTTTTGGGTATTCAGCCAAACCGAAGATGCGTCCTAATAGGCTTAATTGAACAAAGCGCGTGCCAATAAAAATGTCCTTAAAAAATCTCAATTTAAATTGTAAGTAGAAAATAAAAAAAACCCAATGATGAATGCTTTAATTTAAAATCCAAATGCATGAGCAGTACATTTTCTAACTATGTACTACTCTCGTCCCGCGACCTTAAATGCATTAAATGACCGAGAAGCAGTCGTCATTCAAACATTTAATTAGGCACAAGTTTTAAATCGCATGAAAAAATTATATCGGAATTTGGAAAGGCATTCTAAGACTAAGGTATTTAAAATCGCATTAACTTAGTCGAGCTCGATTCTTACGTTGTGATATGTTATACAAATTCCTTTGAATGATTCGAATTATATGAAACTCAAACGTAATTAATGTAATCATATGTATGTGCAATGTGCGTGTAATTAGTATCAATCGGGTAATTACTCTAAATTCAATGTATGATTTGTCTTCAGCTTGGTAATTGGTCAGGACCCTAGTCAACTATTCGAATTTTCGATTAGTTTAGTATGAAAATACTGTTAAAAAATCGATTTGAATAATTAATAACATATCATTTTATAAATACATATTCCAATATCGTTCCATTGTATTTCAATATTTAAAATGTGCAGCTTCGTCGGATTACTACAGCGGTATTTCTTTAATTACTGAAATTACGGCATGTAAAGGATTTTTTAGCAACGAGTCATTGAAAGCGCCCGAGTTGGGTGAGGGCAAAAATAACCACTGCCTTGGGGCTTTATTGTTTTTAAAATCTTAATAAATTGTGATGTGATCTTTCGTCGATTTTGTAAAATATCTCATGAACAATTATAACGAATACTATTCGAATAGTTAAAAAAGGCCGAATATATTCAGATATTGAATATTCGAGTTGGATCCCTAATCAGAACTGACGAAAATAGGATTAAAAAGTAATGTCTTAATAGAAAAATGCATAAAGCACTTGTTAATTATAGTTATATAAATAAAACACAGTTTAAATTGCTCACGACGAGCTAATTGAGTCCTGATAATTTGATAAAATTGTGGAATTAGTACACAATGAATGTGTTGTATGTTTGTATTAAAAAAAAAAACAGACTGGTTTGCTTCATATTTTATAATGTTTCTTGTAAAAATTCTTCATCATGTACGATGAAAGTTTTGTCTTCATACGCCCATTGATGCCAGCTAGTAAAATACGGATGGATCCTTAATGATGACCACCATTATTGATATGTAAAATAATACGTATATCATTATTGATGTTTAAAATAAATAAACATTTGATAATTCAAGCATGCATTATATTTCCACCGTAAGATATGCCTGTCCCCATATTTTCATCAATTTTTCAATTCTCTTTTATACAGCAACATTTTTTCTCAGCGTGCTCATTCATTTTTGTACACTTATAGGATATTCGTATTTTCGACGTGTTTGAATCAGGAGAATTTGGACGTTTTGGCACAAAATTCCAATCCATTTGTGTTTCTTTATCATTTAAATGTATCGCGTATTGTCATTTTTAGCTATACAAAAATACACAATAGGGGTTTGGAAAGACCAACATTATTTTTTAGTTCACCATATACGTTTGTGCATTCGTATTGGAGTAATGATACTTATACAGAAGTGCACCGATGATAACATTAATCCAATAGTGCCACAGTGTTACTTTATCTTTTATCTATTACAAATGTGTTTACGATCCTTATCGTTCAAGTACTGTGATAAGTTATATGCTTAAATGATGGCCTTCCACGTGAAAATCTATTTCAGGGTTGATGTAGGCATTAACATCATATAAATGGAATGTACGATATAAATGCCGTTTTGTAGCTTATATGTTTGTTTTATTACGTAACGTATAATGTGACATTTTTTAGAACAGTATTTCTGGAATTTAGTTATGTTTTCATACACTTATGTAAATGTGTATTATTACGATATATCGCCATTGTTCTGGAAGAAGACACTAACTGAAAAATACTAGTTTTGAGTAATTGTCAAATGTTTAAAATGCTATACCTCCTTCATATTGTTTAATTGTACAAAGCTGTTTTTAAGTAAAAGTATAATTTATAAAAATAAGTGTGTACTTTCATACGGTAGAGTTTGAAATAAGGAATATTTTGGTACAACTAACTCAATATGTCGTTTTGTGTTCCTCCCTAGAATTAAATACATCGATGTTTTACTTTATTACATTGGATTTCAACTAATAATTCCGCAAAAACAATCGTAAAATATATCACACTTAGTAGACAAAAAAGTGAGTTGAAAATGCGTCCTGGCTGAGCGAAAACGGTTTTGTAGAATAATTACTACAAATGTAATTTTACGTAAAAATAATAATGTCGTCCAATCAACAAAAAAATACCGTTAAAATCATTATAATTTTTTTTCCATGTCCGCTCCCAATGTGGAGCATATGGTCTCCCCCCGAGACATCCGTAACCGTAGCCAGCGACGAAACCAACTGCGCCACGGACGCCGACTCATTATAATAAAATCATTATAGTGATTCATAAATGATTTCACTCAATAAATTGTTTACAAAGTATTTTTGATAACACAGTAAATGGTAATTATATAGAACAAATATTTCTTATATCTACTAATTCGAATTATTTTTGTTTTAATTGCATTGATATTTGTTTTGCATAATAAAAAGAAAAAAATAATTTTGTGACCTGGGAATTACAACCTTGCATGAATATTGTTTTTAAAAAATCAGTGATAATTTGAGTTTTTTCGTTAAAAATTGTATTATTGTAATTTAATTGTAACCTGTAATTTTATTAACGAAATAATTATATTTTTTGTTGATTATTTGATACCTTGCTAAATATCCAATAAATCAGTATTACATTTTTCGCGTGTTGGTTTAATGAAATACTAGTTAATCATTTTCCTTTCCGAGCTTCACGAAAACGATTATTACTGATGAAATTAATTACATAATCGTCTTACGTATTCTGAGGGTCGTATACTAACTATGAATTATCACTTCTCGATCGAAAGTATTTTTCTTAGTAAAGAAATTTGCAGCAGGTTAAGTGAAGCATTTATTTCTTCATCTAAATTTGGTAATAATATTACTCTTGGACATGGCGATTGCTAATACATATTATATTTAATTCATTATTAAATTGTTGAGATAGTGCTATTGTTTAAAATCAAATTTGAATTGATTGATATGCATTTGGTAGACTTACATTATGATGTCATGAATAACTATTACTCCGCTTTTAATTCAGCAGAATTTTTTGCGACTCGGTAGATTCGGCAGTTACTTTGCGGCAAATTATTTTCAACGCAAAATACGATTTAAAAAAATGATGGATATGTTACGTATTGATTCTAATCATTTTTTTTCAATTGATGCATGACGAGAGGAGGGACGCACCACACCGCTCATTAAAAAGATGACTTAATATTATCTAATATATATTCTATCCGTAGCACCTCCTGTCATTTACACACATTGTGGTACATGGTTATAATTTAACATCAACGTTCTGGCAAAAACGTTAAGTCGGAAATAATATTGGTTGAATTACCATAGCTTGATCGATGTCATTAGAATATGAAAACACAATTAAGACACAAGGATATTGATATTAAAAATTCTACTCTTTTATTTATGGATTTTATTTTATGTTTTGAAAATAACACACAACTTCCACATCTTTATAACGATCAGGACTGGTTTCGCTCATCGTGAGCATTATCAGCTGATAAAAAATATACAATTTGTTTGATTACCTGTATATTTTTGTCATAGTTGAAACAATTGTTTGATATACATTGTAATTATTAACATTCGATTTTATATAAAGAGCCTTGTTATGATTTGTATTGTATCAGTTGATAATGCTCTTGGTGAGCGAAATCGGTCGTAGTCATTATAAACATGTGGAAGATGTACAAAACAAATTGTGTTTTATTTAAAAATACACTGCATTTCCAACTATATTGCATTAACAACAATAAATGATTATTTTATGTGTTTTAAAAAGAGAATTTAAATTTCGTTTTTATCGGCTTTAAAATAATTATAATAACGTACATAAAACGTCTTTTTTCACGTTTTTTGAACATATGGTACGGCGATATATATTGCACGAAATGATTCCGTCTTTCGCGCAATATTTCACTTTGTGTCAAAGCATTGCCGATTTAATTCGTGATTGCCCGGCACTTGGCTCTAGGCTGGATACGAGTGGCCATGATTTACCATGGCCAAAGTCGTAACAAGTGATATCGTGATGACGAAACAGCATACAACATAATATGGTAGGTATGTAATTATTTATTAGAACAGTTAACAGCGTTATCACCTATGTGTTTGTGTAATCAAAGTGTGTGTAGGGGCTTCACTATTATTTTGCAATCAAATAGTACAATATTCCAAATATTTTAGCAAAGAAAAAATATCAATTCAAATTATTCAACAGTGTCTTAACCCAATCCGCCCGGTGATACACATGCAGCGCAGCACATAGAGCGATTGGGTGGTTTGTATGCTTTAACCTTTTGATAAGTGAGTTATTCTTTACGAAATTAGGTAATTTTGAATATTTTGATTATATTCACTATTTTTTTTCCATGTCCGTTCCCAATGTGGATCATATAGTCTCCTAATGGAGGTATCTCAACAGAATTTTTATATGAGAACTGCTTGTTACTCAATTGCTCAACATCTCTTTTTTTTCGAAGAGCGTAGGGGTAGAAGGAAAGGACGAGACAGGACTAGGGGTTAGCTGATCGCTCTCGCTACGCCCCTAGAGGATCGGATGGGTGGTAGGGAGTACTCAGACTACGAACAGAAATCCATAAATCGATTGAAAGATCAATTTATGAAAACCGTCCGCACCGGGAATTGAACCCGAGACATCCGTAAACATAACCAACGACGCTACCAACTGTGCCACGGACGCCGTCGATATATTTACTATTACGACACATAAAAATATAAAAACATTTTTTTTTGTTATGGCGCAATCTGGAAAGAATATTATTTATTATTTCAAGTAGTGAATATTTTTTTGATTCGTATGCATTAATTTAAAGCATATTTAAAAACGTACATGAAATAATTCGTTATTACTTTCAAATAATTGATTATCTAGAAGAATTTACTTTCAATTCGGCCCTAAATCTTTATTGAATGTGCATTTTTTTAAAACATGTGGTTCTCCATTGACGTTTATTCTAAGAAAGGAGTCAAACCGAAATTCATTTGACACAAATAATAAAAATAATGAGATCGTCCAATATCACTCATGTTTTAAAAGATATGTAATGGAACTTGATAATAGATGACGCAATACCTATACGGGAATACTTCTCAAACCATTAAAAAGAAAATTTTATTGAAAATAAGAACGTTACGCAAACTTCTTTTAGAAACACAAACTTCCCAATCGCGAATGGAAGCGGCTGTGTGTAAAGCCCGCTAATGCAACAGTTAATCCGCGCTTACTTCTTTTCAAATACGACATCTTTATAAAAAATCTATAAATATAATGCGTTTATATTGCTGTTTCATGATTTATATGCATAATATACAAATGTTAGCGCATTGGAGAGAACGGGTCAACACCATTGTAAACTTTGGCCTCGTATAACATTTTTATACAACACGCTTTATATAACACGGCTTCAGCATTTTTTTTTTATAGAAAATGTTCCTATAATGAAAAGAAGCTTGAAGTTAAAGTGGGAATTTCAACAGATCTTGGCTCCTTATCACGAAATAAATACAAAAATACTCCACAGTAGTCTTCCGATAATGAAAACTCACAACCGATCTCAAAAAAGAGCCGAACAAATAGAATTGTAAGTGATAGCGATGATGAATGAATGATCTATTACATAATATTAAACATTTATTCAATAAAAACGTAAATTTATATTTTTCTCTTGTTTATTAAAAAAAATAAGGGATATTAACGAACTTCAATATTTTTTCGTATAACACGGATTCGTATTACACGACAAATTTGTGGCACCACATGACCGTATTATACGAGGCCCAATTGTACTAGTTTTTAACTGAATAAAAAAACACATTGTTATAGTTTTACCGGATTGGAATCGAAACCGCCTATCCCTAATAAAGTTTTTTTTATAATATTGCCATATACACCATTGATTATTATTTGAGAATTTGAACACGATATTATTTTAAGAAAACAAAACTTTATACAAACACCGTGAATTAATTACCCCTCTAAGAAGATGAAAGCGATAATATTGTCTTTGGTTTTATGAATACGTACGTGAGTTGTCTACGGATAGACAAATATAACACTTTATCATTATGATAGAGTACATTGGAACACATTTCGCCTCGTCAACTTTTATTGCTCCTAACTGTCAACCACCTTGAATATTATTTATTGTTATTTGTATTGAAATAAGGTTACTGGAGGCAGATCGCAAACATTCTAATGACGCGGATGATGAATTTATGTGCTGAGTAAATAGATAATGAATATCGATTTTACGTAAAATAAATATTGTTATAGTATCACCTTCGTCCAACAATTCAATAAGAATGCGAATTGAGATTTTTTTATATTTTAAAATTGATAACTTCCATCAACGTAATCAACGGGGCTGTACTGGAGGGCATTCCGTCTTAAATGCCATATCTGTGTGCGAAAACAAGAGAGCGTTTAGTCTCAAATTGGTACTTTTCAGGAGAACCAAAACAAGATTTGCATTTGTATGAATATTGATGAAAAATGTGATGTTTAAACATGAATTCTACCAATTCAGCAACATTGATTCGACTCTTTCTTTTCATATTATATGCATGTATGTATTGTAGTTCTTTTAGAATATTTAAATCGTTTTTCGACTAACTCGACTTATCGCCCTCTTCCTTTCGCACACAAATATACCTGTGCTACAGCAAAGTATTCTCTCGATAATTTTAATCGCCAAATATATTATAAACATTGAAAATACAGATGAAAGTGGAATCTTATTTTTGATTTTACAACAATGGAATATGTTGGAAGGCCGCACTGATTAACCTCTAATGTAATAATAAAATCTTCTATTTGATATTCTGAAAATCAAAAATTTCAATTCAGTCAAAAGGTCGTACTCGAGAACCAAGAATACAGCATGTTCCCCACCCCTAATACATAGGGTATATAGTCGTTGTTCTGAAAGAAGACACTAACAACTAATAAATAATAGTTTTGAGTAATTGGGCTTCGATATTTTTGAAACGCTATACCTTTTTCATTTTATTTGTTTTTACAAAACTGTTTTTAAGTAAAGATATGATTTATAAAAATAAGTGTGTTCTTCCATACAGTAGTGTTCGAAATAATGAACGTTTTGGTATAACCAACTCAATATGCCATTTTTTTCGATTTAGTGCTTTCTTTCAGAACAACGACGATATAAAATGTGCCAAATTTATGATCACACATGAATCAATATCGCATTTGATACGTAGATTATTTTTCTAACCATTTAAAAGCAAAAATCGCGCAAAAAAAAAAATCATTGTACACTTGGGCCTCACATAACACGGTAATATCATGTTTCCACAAAAATACAAATCCGTGTTATACGAGGTTTGAAGTTCATACAAAATTAGGGTATGCTTTCCAAAAAAATGTCGAAGTTTGTTAATATCCCTTTTTTATTTTAATAAACAATCGAAAAAATATACATTTACGTATATATTGACAACTTTAATAACATAATAATAGATCATTCATTCATCATCGCTATCACTTACAATTCTATATGTCTGACTCTTTTTCGAGATCGATTGTGAGTTTTCATTATCGGAGGACTGTGGATTATTTTTAGAATTAGGCTTTAAAAATTCTGTAATAAGCGATTGTTTCCTTTTAGCGTATAAATCTTTACGTATTTCGTAAGGGGCCAAGATATGTTGTGATTCCTTCTTGAACGTCAAACTTCTTTCCATTATAAGATCATTTTCTTTTAAAAAAATGCTGAAAAATGTGTTATACGAGACAAGTGTACTAAAATGTCTCGTTCATAAGAGACTAGTTTATTATATTGCAATATAAAACGCAAACTCAAACGTGGCAATCGGTTATTCCATAATTGCGAAAAACTACTTATAAATGCTTTTAGTTGTTGGTATGGAGAATCGTTGAAGTCCGTGCCCTTTTAAAACTTTCATCTATCTCCGGCGCATCAAAGCGATTTATTGCAACACTTACTCTTCGCCTAATGCACTTCTCTCGGGTTATCATAATAATAATAAATTGTGTCCCATATATTGTAACCGGCGGGACTTTCAAAGTGCAGTAAACACTAATAAAGCAATAAAAAAAGCATCCCAGACCCCTTTCTCTTTTCATATACAAACCCATTTGCGAAAATATTTTTAGTTTCGGATAACTTTTACAATGCGAGTAATAAAAGGGGATTTTTTTGGAACTATTTACACCAGCGTTTGCCAAATGACATCGCGCGAAGAATTTGAAATGACAATATTTTAGACCCGTTTGTATCTAGAGGCGAGTGACTATGGTTTTAACAAGGGTTATTGAGTAAGAAGTGTACACATTTTTACCACTCCACTGGTGACATCATATTATACTGCATACATGGTTTTATAAATATAAACAAAATGGAAACATGTGTGCAGTGATGGCGCCAAAATACACAACAAATATTTTAGGGCTTCCGTTTTCGTTATACACCATATATTCCGGGGAGTTTTTTTTCGATAATTCCCTCCTTTACATTCGATCCTAAAAACGAGGAGTAGCGAGAGCGATTAGCTAACGACTTGTCCTGTCCTAGTCCTATCCTTTTATATCTACTCTAAAAACTATCGGCGTCTGTAGTCTAGCGGTAAGAGCTTCGCTCTAAAAATCAGATGGTTCTACCGGCAACTACCGGTAAGAACAATATCAAATTTAAAAAGATTAGCTTACCACTTGTCATGTCGTAGCCATATCCTTCTATCCCTACTTTCTTCCAACGAGACAGATTGAGCAACTGAGTAACAAGCAGTTCTCATAGAAAGCATACCGTTAAGATACTTCTATTATAGTAGTCCATATGCTTCACATTGGGAACGGACGTGGTACAAAATAGTATATATATATTCCGCAAATAAATGAAATTGGGAAACGCTGAGGTTCAACGCTCTTAAATAATTCTGAACGAAATAACTCTTGCAACAAAATATATATATATCAAAAGAAATATTTTCGGCCTAACTCATATCCCAATGAGTTTAAAACTGTTGAAATTGTCATTTCAATCGCTGTATAGTATAGCAGGATTAGTAAGCTTTTAATGGGGCGTTGCGCTAGTTGCTAACGACCAGACCCCGTAAATGCACCCACCATTGGAGTAAGATAACAACGGTTCAAAAGTAAGTGAATTCAGGTTCAAAATGTTTTTTTAAATATGAACAAGTATCGAAAGTTTTCACGCCACGACTCCATGAATGAATGACAACGAAGAAAATGATAGTCTTAGAAAGCGTTTTAAATTTCATAAGCTGTCAAATCTTCTGTATACGGTTATGTAAGATATTTTCTAAATATCATTAAGTCGCATGATCCAGCAATATATTTTAGAAAATCGCCAATAACTATTTGCACAAATATTTTTATTCGTCAAACTTATTCTTCGCAGAGTGAGTGTTTGATAATAATTATATCATTCCATCGATTATAAATTCATGTCGGTAGTGTAGCTGTAGACGATTTATGGAATTGCGTTCAAATGTATGGGTGTGAATATTCTCTCCCACCTATCCTAGGAGCGTGTATAGAGCGATTAGTTGACCTTCTGTCGTATCCAAGCCCCATCCTTCTATACTTATGCGAATATGATACGTTGGAAGCAGGTTGATAAAGTAATCATAAAAACATTATAAGTTACCGAGTCTGTGGTTCAATAGTCAACGTCGTCGGCTTCGGTTACGGTACTCACAGGTTCGAGTCCCCGGGATGTTTGTAATGTCTAAAAATTGCCTCCCATCCATCCGATTCTAAAAACGGGTCGTAGTAAGATTGATTGGTTAACCACTAGTCCTGTCCTGACCCTATACTTCTATCCTACTCTTCGAAGAAAGAGAGATTGAGTAACTAAAATAAAAAAATGGTCGACGTCTTGTTATCTAGTGGCGATGAGATAGTTCTAGGTACAAGTATCGGCAGGGCAATATCAAATTTTGATTTTCTCAATCATGTTCGTTTATTCTCGTTGATCTCGATTTATCATGAAAAAATTCCCATGTGAGATTTAAAAATATCTGTCGCCTTAGTTATTGTTAACTGTGATGCCAAAATATTTGTTTAATAAAAATATCTTAAATTATTTACTATCGTATTTAAAATTGGCATACTGTTTCGCGTGTTCGACTTCTCAGTAGATTTAATAATAAATCAATCTGTCGTAGTCATCGCGATTGGACGCCGAGATGGCTATCGATAATTGATTTGCAATTTGCTCGATCTCACTTTCTCTGAAAGACGTCTCTTGATACCTCACTAATGCAAACTTACATTGTGTGTGTTTTTTTTACCTTCCGGTAGTCCATAGTGTAGAGTTAATCGAGCGAATTGAGGACTGTCTGTCTAAGGCTGTCGTACTATACCTTTTTGTGGTTGAAATTTCTGCTTCGCAAAAACTTAGCGATACAGTAAAAATGTTGAGGTACCTTAAAGGTGAATCAAACCAAGCAATGACATTTATGCGTTAACAGTGCTGTCACTTAGCGCCTGCGATTACTTCAATCGGATGCTACGCTTAAAAAAATATATTTCCCTTTTACCATGTCCGCTCCGAAGCATTATGGCCTCCTAATGGAAGTATCTCAACAGAATATTTCTATAAGAACTATTTGCTACTTACTTGTTCAACCTCTCTTTTGGAAGAGAGTAGTGACAGAAGGATAGGGCTAGGACAGGACTAGTAGTTAGCTAATCGCTCTCGCTACGCCCCGTTTTTGAGGATCGGATGGATGAGAGGGAGTTTTTAGACATCATAAACATTCATGACTACGAACAGAAATCCATAAATCGATTGAAAGATCAATTTATGAAACTGTCCGCACCGGGACTTGAACCCGAGACATCCGTAACCGTAGTCAACGACGTTACGAGAGCCGGAGCGAAAAATGTATATTTAATGTATAATTTAAGATATCGACATTTGTGGTTGATGAAATCGCAATATCAAACTTGATTTATTCAAATTTTGTATACAAATATAAGTTTTGTCACTTACGAGCCGGGTTTCACACTTCGTCATCTTCAAGTATTCAAGTGCACCGTTGAACTATAACTTTCATTAACAGTTTGTATCGTTTATAGATAAAAATTGACTTCGGTTATGATGTCTCAGCCTCAAATCCCGGTACGGACAGTTTCATATATCGATTAATGGATTTCTGTTCGTAGGTATGGATGTATGTGATGTCTAGAATTCCCTCCCACGCAACCGATCCTAAAAACGGGGTGTAGCGCGAGTGTGATTAGTTAAACACTAGTTCTGTTCTAGCCCTATTTTTCTATCCCTTCTCTCTTCGAAAAAGAGATGTTGATCAACTGAATAAAAATCAGTTCTTGTAGAAAAACATCTGTTGCGGTACCTCCATTAGTAGTCCATAATATGTATATATATATAAAAAAAGAAACTTAAGAAATATTAATGTTAATCTGAATACATTTTAAAGATTCAAATTCGGTGACAACAATAATTGTGAAATTTACATACTAAGTCAAAGTCAGAAATATTTTTTATTCTTGCTTCATAAGTCATAAGCAAAAAAATTTAAAATAAGTCAAAGATTGTTGAATATAATGAAAACAATAATTACTATTTTTTTCATGTCCGGTCCTAACGTGGAGCATATGGTCTCCTAATGTAATCTCAAGAGAATTTTTTTATGAGAACTGTTTTAGGACAGGAATAGTGGTTTTTTTAGACATCACAAATACTCAGACTTCGAACAGAAATCCATAAATCGATTTAGAGATGAATTTATGAAAACTGTCCGCACCGGGAATTGAACCCGAGACATCCGTAGCCAACGACGCTACCAACTGCGCCACGGATGTTGACATTAATAATGATTATTGTTATGAGTTATATTCTATTTCTTTTTTAAAAAGCAACTCTATCTTACACGAAATTAAACACTCAAACATCATTATTTTTACGGAGAACTGAAAGTAAAACAAAACTTCGTTTATTGAAAAGGGTAGAAAGTTAAAAAATTAGAAAGTGAAGTGCGACAATATTTCGGGCAGGTAGTGCTGTATGAAAAGGGATGTTTTTTACAACCCCATTTTAAAAAAGCATGTAATAAAAATTATATTGCTTTAGCTTCAGCTGCTTTCTGCCGCTTTCAGCAGAAAACAATAAAACAATTAAAAAGCGTAGCATGCTATATATGGATATTGTTAGTGAGTTAAAAATATTTTTGGATTTTGATGCCTTCACATAACACTTTAAGCCTAGTAGAAATCATAACGCGGTAAAGGACAGTGTTTAAAAATATTGTTTAAATTACATGTTTTTAAACTATGTTTGCTCCCTATGTGGATTATATGCTATGATGACTGCTTATTATTCAGTTGCTGAACTTTTCTCTTTCGAAGTCGAAGAGACTAGGGATTGAAGCATAGTTCTAGGAAAGGACTAGTGGTTAGTTAAACGCTTTCGCTACGCCTCGTTTTAAGGATCGGATAGATGGGAAGTAATCTTAGATATCATGCACGTCCGTGCCTCCAAACAGAACGTCAGTTTAATGCAGAACTAGTTTAACTAGCATTTTTGGTTTGTTTTTAAGATTAGACTAAGATTTATAATGTGTCAAAAAGAGTTCATAATACTTTTACTATTTCGATTAGTTGTATTATATAGAAAAGTTAAATCGTGTTACGAAATGTCAGTAAACCTTGTTATGCATTCAGCTAATGAGAAATCCGTTCATGAAACATATTGAGTTGCGAACCACGGACCCGGCGATAACTGAAAGTTAAATATTATACGAACTGAGCTTAGCCTGGCAATAACGATTTTGTATCTCAAAATAATTTCATATCTTTTTTAACGTTTTTACTAGTGAAAGTCTATTCCACGACACTTTTAATATAGATATTTTATTGTTCGCAGATTGTCACCAGGAACGAAAAAAGTATCCGAGGCTACTGTATCGGTTTCATACAGGCGTTTGACAAGCACTGGAATCTGGCATTATCCGACGTCACAGAGGTATGGACCAGAAGAAAGAAGAAGAAAGTTCCAGCAGCCATACGTAAGAAATAATGACAATAAGTATTTATGCATATAAAGGCGATATTTTAATTAATGGCGTTAGTTATCCGTTTGAAAGTCTCAGCGTCTTCCATTTTTTCAATAAAACTCGACTCAGAAAGAATATGACTGGTCGAAGCAAGCTAATGAAGAATCAAGTACCTGAAGCCGTCGACTCTCTCGATGCCTTGCCCCGCGCTCGTCAGAGGGTAGTCTGGGTCTGGACAGAAACTGTTGCAGAGCACATTGGTTTTACTCGCATTGACTTTGAGGCCAATTCGATACGAGTTGCACTGCAGCCTGTCCATTGTTTCCTGAATACCCTCGACTATATTGTTAAGGTTGATATAAATATAGATAAAACAAGCTACAAATAATTACTGTAATTACTATAAATTTACTGATTTAAAAATGTTGGCAACTTTTATTTATGCTTTCATATATTCTGTGCATAATTGAGATGGGAAAGAATATACAGCATTTGGTTTACAGATTAGTAATACAAATTGAAAGTATGGCTAATCTAATTTACTTCAAGATAAGTTTTTTAATTGTCAGCTTACAAATTCAACAATAAAACAAATTATGTTGCACGTCAATTCGTATTTTTACCACCAGAGGCTGCTCAATACTTTTGCTTAGCTAAAAAATATTCATATGGCATTAGTATTATCATGGTATTATAACAACACCTTATTTCATATAGTGGGCCAATCTTTGAACGATGGGCAAACTTGATGGTACTGTGTTTGCATCTTTTCTTAAATATACTTAACTACTTTTACAGAATATTAATGAAGCTTGTAATCCGTCTGGTGGGAAATACTGCATTCAAAAATTAGTCAACAGTGTTGCAGCCTTCCTGGCACATTTATTAATCATGTATTTAAACTTAGTAACAATGAACAAAAATAATTTTGAAAGAAATGTACAGCGTTATAAATATTATACACACACACACACACAATGAGTACCTAACATTGTTCGTGCAAATTTATGGTATTAAATTACCTAAAAGCACACTGTAATATTTCCTCTATATGATAGTTTAATTTTATACCTAACCTTTAATACATTATAAACGTGACGAAACTATAGCCAAAGAGCTTAAACATTTTACCAAAAGATTACACGTTTTAATGTAATCGATAATGTTTGTTTATTTTGCGCTTTGTTTTAGCATTTCACTTCCCTAATCACTGAAGAGGCAGTGTTTGAAGAAGCAGTATAATTATTTGAAACATTGAAAATTTTGTTTAATATATTTGTGAAAAAACTGTCCGCACGGTATGTTGTCTCGTGTACATTCATTCACATTTACTTGTTATCTAAATATAAAATTGATATCATTGTTATTCCATTGGCTGTGCTATCAAATGTGATACGTGTTTAGATTATTTAAGGAGCATCTTCTCATCAAAACTCCTTCCCACCCATCCGATTCTTAAAAACGGGGCGCAGCGAGAGCGATTAGCAGTATTTATTAGCTAACTTACATCCGGGAAAGGGATATAAAGACTTAGTCTGTACCCACCGTAGCACTGAGTTTAGCCAGGAAACTAGGAGCCTGCTTCGCAGACTCCACATAATAGTTTCAGTAGGGAAAAAAAGCGATTAGCCAACCACTACTCCTTTCCTATCCCCATCCTATGCCTACTCTCTTCGGAAAAAAAAGAAGTTGAGCGACTGAGTAACAAGCAGGTCATGATTCACGTTGGGAATGGACATGGTAGAATAGAGGTAAGTATTAAAATCACTGTTCATTTAAAATCACTCATCACTCGATCAAAATAACCTTGCGATATAGTTAGTCTGAAGATGCTTCTTTTTTAACAATTTCCGCTCTAAACGTGGAGCATATGGTCTCCTAATGGAAGTATCTCAACAGAAGTTTTCTATGAGAACTGCTTGAAGCGAAACTCTTGTCACATTTAGTAATTCCGCAATCAGTGGAATAACTAAATTATCTAGTTTATCATAAATATTTGAGACATCGATCCTGGCTATTTAAATTGTTTATACGTGAACGAGTATAATAATAATTGTACTAAAGCCATAACAAATTCGAGAAAATTGGAACGGTTTCTTCTTATTTGCTATGTTTGATACATGAGATATTTTTTTACAGAAGACCATGTGGCTGCGGTGCAAAGCAACCCTCCGATCCGAGCACCGGTCATACAGGTGAAATGCTCTGGTCGCGGGGTGGAATCGTGCGAAAGGCACGTGCCGCAACTGATGATGAGAGGCGAACACGTCGTTTTGGTGCAGCATTACCATCCCGAGACGACTATGCCAGATGTATTAAAATATCCGCCCAAGAAAATTGACACAGTAAAATTGGAAGAGGCTTTGCATATCGCTATGTGAAATTGTGATTGTGATAATTATTGTACGTGTACAGATGTTTGATATTATGTTTGTCTTCTTCGTAGTTCTGATTCATCTGTTTCATTGTTTACTGCTCTTGTATAATTAATAACTCTTTTTTGTCGAAATTGTCGTTTTGTGATTTAGCAGTGCTTCCCAAACTTTTTCATTCCACGACCCACAAAACTTGCGAAAAATAAGCCACGCCCCCCTTCCCTTAAAATTAAATTAATTTAGTTATCAAAAGCTTTATTTGACATTATATTTACACATACACATGCATTTTCACATCACCTTAATGAAATTTTAATAAAATCAAGAATAATGTGTTTTTTATAAAAAATATGTAGATCTGCAAAAGGAAAAAATGCGTAAATAAATACTTGTAGTTCTTCCTGGAACATTTTGCGACCCCCCGTAGAAGCTATACGGGACCCCCCAGGGATCCGCGACCCACATTTTGGAAAGCACTGCATTAAATCAAGAATTTTAATACTTTCAAATAACGGAAAAATTTATATTATCAATTTTTTCGTTAACTTTTTTGACGTTTTTAATTACTGAGTTTTTATTTACGTTTCGTCAATTATCGATCATTATAAATCGATGTTTTTAATATGAATATAAAATTTAATATAGTCACATTTAAAGTTGAAATACTACAGAATCACAATGTAAGCGACGTTTATTCTATTAATATATTATGTGTACTAACTACAATAATTAAAATAGACACATTATAAATACTCCATACTATATTATAAATAGATTAATTCCACTCATCTATGCATTATTATTGAAGTGAAAATGATATTGAACGAATAAATTATTTAAATAAAATATGTTTTTTTTTAATATTTTTATAGCATCGCATAGATAGTCAATATCGACGTTGAAGCAGAATGGGGCGTACGGTACAATTCGAAACATTTCGAGAAATCAAAATCAGAAAGTTATTCTGTTTGAATTACTGGACGAATTTTATCGCGGGCTTTTACGCAAAGCTATATTTTATAAAAATAGTAAAATTTGAATTCAAGTAAACTTATGAAGTGACCGTTTTACTAGGTTACAAGAGCTGAAAAATATTAAATTTATTAAAAAAGCATATTCATAAACTTAACCAACCTTTTCCGCCTCGTAATTTCGCACCTCCCGTTCACGACGGAGGGCGTGATCGTAACGTTCGTTTGAAAAACTCTGAAAACAAAACAATGGCAATGAAAATATGTAAATATTTTAGTAGTTTCCGAATAAGTTAGTTGTTGGTGTTCTTGAACAGTGTTACTAGAACAAATAAATTATTTTATATTTAACGAACAAACTGCTATAGATTTTGGGAGATGTATGAAAATATGAAATTTACTATGTTATTACAATATAATAATGATAGACACAAATTTCTAAAAATAATAACATGTATCATCGATAATCACTTTTAAGGTGTTAACTGTCAATTTTTGGTGGAAAGCCATTACATTTGAAAAATAAAACTCAATTTGTTTTATACTACTTCCACGCGTTTATCATTTATGGACTATATTAAATTAACTTACATATATAGTATGTTATTTATAGAAGAAAAAAAACACTTTTTTGTATTAATTCTACACTGTTTATAGCTATTCCTTTATGCCTGTCCTGATCATTATAAAAAATGTGGAATTCTGACAAAAAATATGTTTTGTTTATATAAAAATTGTCGACGTCCTTGGCGCAGTTGGTAGCGTCGTGGGCTACGGCTACGGATGTCTCGGGTTCAATTCTCGGTGCGGACAGTTTTCATAAATTAATATTTCAATCGATTTATGGATTTCTGTTCCTAGCCTGAGTGTTTGTGTTCTCTAAAACTACCTCCTCACCCACCCATCCCATCCCCGCAGGGCGTAGCGAGAGCGATTAGCTAACCACTGGTCCTGTCATAACCCTATCCTTATATCCCTACTCTCTCCGATAAAGAAAGGTTAAGCAACTGAGTAACAAACAGTTTTTATAGAAAAAATTCTGTTGAGATACCTCAATTAGGAGACCATATGCTCTACATTGGGAGCGGACATGGGAAAATAAAATACAAAAATAACTTCTATCCATGTATTTTCACTATCTCCTTAATTGTCTGGGCTAAATTTTAAATAAAAAGAATTGGGCAAATAATGTTCAATGCTTCAAAATTTACACCAGCAACAGTTTTGAATTGATTACTACCAATCTAAAAACAGAAGTCTCCGGGAAAACTATTTTCAACCGGGTCTTATAATATCATATAAATATACTTGACTTGGTCAAGTTGTATATTGATAAATTAGCGGCAGCCCTTTTACCACTCAGTGCATTGGTAATTGGAATCTTGTATGTAGGGCTTAAAAACCCGGCCTGCCTTCCGGGAATATGAGATGTAACAATTGTATTATTTCTTTATAGCATTAGGTATTATATAATATTTTAAAACACAGCATAAACGAGAGTAGTGAAAATATCCACACATTATTATTTCGGAAACTACTTCTCATTTAAAAAAAGTCTTTGCTGTCGTGGTTGCTTCCGAAAATTCTACCACAGCAATTGAAATAAAGGTAGGTATGAAACGAAAAATCACGTTACAGAGGCATACAAATAAATGAAAGTGAATGTTCATCATTTCAGACGGAAAAAATATCTAATACATCTTTTTCTTTCGTTATAACAACATTAATCATTGATTTGATCAATATCTATGATTTGTCTTCGACAACGTAGTAATATATCCCCAATCATCGCGAAAAAACTTTATTTTTTATCAAATCGACGACTCGTTTTTGTATTTTTGAGGGTAACATCAAATGGCCAAAATACAGTCGATATTATGAATTCTAAAGATATTTTAGTACAAGACTTAATATTGTATAACCTTGAATATCCCGATTTCGATCCCTATGGGAACAGATATTGTAATACGCTATTTGGATTTGTATGTCAATTATTTGTTAATATCAAATCAACTCATAATTGGCGCATCGATCGAACGGAACATATTTGAATTACATAATCGATTATCATTTGTTTTTGTTTTAAGTATAGCATGTTTCGCTCTCGTTACTGTATCGAATTACTATGTGCTTTGGGTTAAAATAAAAGATGACGATTATATTCACTGTATTGTAAATTGGCGCAGTGGTTAACTTCGTTGGTTTTGGTTTCGGAACTCACGGGCTCGAATCTCAGTAAGGACAGTCTCATAAATTGATTTTTCAATCGATTTATGGATTTCTGTTTAGATGTTTGTAATGTCTGAATATTCCCCCCCCACCCATCCGATCCTATAAACGTGGCGTAGCGAGAGCGATTAGCCAACCGCTAGTCTTGTCCTGGCCCTATTATTCTATCCATACTCTTTTCTCAAAAAAAAAACGAAGTTGATCAACTGGGTAGCAAGTTGTTCTTCTGTTGAGATACCTTCATTAGGAATCCATGTGCTCCATAATGTGAGGTGACATGGTAAAAAATATATATTATATTACAAGGTAAACAATAGCAATTTATTTAGTCTACTAAAATTCGACTTAATTCTTAGTAAGAAGTTTCAATTCAATCAATAAATAAACACGCACTGAAAGAACACAAAAAGGGCTGCGATGTAAAATTTTTACATTAATAAAACGCAAAACTTATACATATTGTCGTTTCCACGGCTAAACCACTTATCAGAAAAACGTGAAATTTATTTTTTATAGCCATTTTACGAAAAACAATATACCTGCAATACATCACCTGGGAAAAATATGTAAATTTAGGACCAATAGGAAAGCTTTAATTGACTATTTCAATACACTTGTTTGTTGCAGGGATGAGATAATGTTTCGAATTGTTCCGTTATTTTATAACGTTATCCATATTTTTACGACTTCTCGAGATGTGCGAGTCATATCAAGAAGACATAACCGTTGTCAAACGATTGTCGAATATATTTGTCAAATATAACAATAAAAGGAAAATAGTGAAATAAATAACTTTAAAAATAACATTTCAGAAACGTTATAATAATACCGTTACGTTATTGAAAAATAATGCCAATCGTTATTATAACGTTAACGGGTATCGTTACGTTACGTTTCCCATCCCTGGTTTGTTGTAGTTTTTCTCTTTCGATTATGTTCTATTCCAGGATTTTTTAAAGTGATGGTAATATAAATAATGTCTTCAAGCCCTTGTTTCACTTAAAATCGCGATAAAAATATTTATTATTAACAAAAATATATCATCTTGTTTTTATAAGCTATATGATGCTTTTTGCTTCTCCTGGACAATGGCAATTATTCTGATAAGTGGTTTTGCCGTGGAAGTGACAATATTCATGTTTATATGTATTCGTAATAAAAATCCTGGGGATTCACGTTTTCAATTCCGGGATTACATCATATAAATACAGGGAAAACATGCTGGATTGCAGTCCCTACTTGTTACTTGCAATATGCGCACTATTTGTCATCATCGGCCTGCTTCGTTGTCCGCCATACCGATTGCCCAGACCGCGCGAACGAATTGAAAAATGCACACACTGGTATACGAAAACCACTTGATTTATGCACACACCAACACCACGGCGGTGGTGCATTCACACACGAGCTGCACGTGCACAAAATGCGCGCACACCGACGCGCGTCTATTTCAGGATTCCGTGACGTCACAGCGCCATCCATGACGTCACGGGGTCGGCGCCCGCGATTCTTTCACTTCGTGCGATGTAATATTTTATTATTTAATACTTTTCAATGTGGCGGTTTCTGCCTTCGTGGTGTTGGTGTGCGCGTGCATGCTGTGCAATGTGGCGAATGAAAGGTGATGACAGAGAAGAAGAGAGCTGTCTCTGAGTGGTTCCATTCTTTTATTTTACATTTGAAAAAGGAATCTTAATTCAAAAATTAACAGACCTTTTTAAAAATCTACTGCTTATCAATAACCACTATCAATATCAATAAACAAATTGATGGAAAATGATTTTTAAATTTACATTCCATCAAGGTAGAGGTCTGTCCGGGCCGAAATTTTATGACATTACTCGGTCCGAGTCCGACATCTTCAAGTCCGGGCCCGAGTGTCAATATCACACTTGTTACTCGAAGCCCAGATTTATTTTTCTCAGTCCGATTTTTTCAATATATGGTATTAATTCATTCATACTTTTCTAACAGAATATGTTATTTTTTCCATATTTTCAACAATATTCATAAAACACGTGAAATATATTATTAAAGTTATGAATGGTATTGCCATATGCCTGACTCATGACCCGAGCATAGTCCGAAATATTTTTCTGGAAATTAAATTAATAACCCGGGCTCGGCCCGAGTACGAATCTGAATTGTCCTAGCCCGGTCACGTGCTGACTTCTACATCAAGGATTCAAAGTATGCAATTGTTAAATTAAAAATCTATTTTATAACTTCTACTGAATCATTCAAATTGTGTACGCTTCCATTTATTTTCACACTTAAAACCTGGACATTGCCTTAGAGTACGCGGATGATTTTTAATTGTAATTTATTCTTATAAAACAAACCATATAAATTATATATAACTATTATAAAGTTTATTGCTTTTGCAAAAATCTCCTTCCCAAAAGATAAAAATACAATTTGGAAAGGAACTGTACATAAGATATTCCGAGACGATATTTTCTAATAAATTAAAAGTATTTACTTCCACAAGAATCATATATTACAGGTGTTTGGGCATCACGCCTCTCGAGAGTTAGCTGTGCGAAACCGAAACAGCTATCAATTATACTATTTTTTTTCAGTACTTAGCTATGTTTATCTATTACAGCGAAGTTCTGCCAAGAAACTATATAATTTATCGTAAAAAATGCTAGTTTGTGGTACTATTCTAAACCAGCGGTGGCCAACCTTACGGACCTTGCGGACCACTAAGCTCACAATTTTGAATCCCGCGGATCACTGACATGATTTTATTTTTAAAACTTACAAACATTTTGTAAAATATAAACAAATTTATGTTTTTTTTTATTATGTATTGTTTAATATAATAAATTAGTGTGAATTGTGAATTTTGTTGCTCCGTATTTGTAATAATAAGTTTATGGAATCTCGGATTCAATGACGTTACTACAAAACTTCGCGTACCTCCAAAATGCTCCTACAAAACACCGGTTGGCGATTGCTGTTAAATTACTTAATATTTTTTGCTTTATTTGATTAAAATTATATTTATTTATTATATTTTTCAAAACTATTTCTACTTACAACAATGTATAGTACTGACAACTCGAGTTGAAGCTTGAACTATCAAAATGTTTGCTTTTTGTGTCGGTGAAATCAAAGCCCTTGTTAATCTCACGGTTTATATTGCACAGTGAGGAATTTAGACTCGGGCTCCCTTGAGTGATAGTCAACAGCGCTATCCATCAATCTACGGCGGCCGTTTTACGACAAACTATTTCACATCTTCAAATGTATTATAAAAAAGCATAACACAGAAAGTCACTAAGAAATGAAAGATTTACACTGTCAAGAAACTTTATGACTGGGAGGGATGCGTAATTAATCTATTACCAGTGCGGTAAAAGGACATGGGTAAAGACCATGGAATATGAAGTATAGGTGAGCTGGATTGTTGTCTTTGTAAAATGTGTGACTTCACTTTGAAGAACCAAATTTTTAATGAGTCAACAAATGCAAAAATGGCGGCTGTCATTTTGTATCCAGCCAGTATCCACTATACGTCTTACACCATGGGTGGTACAGACTACAAAGTATGCACAGAGTGTGCTCTATCAGTCATTAAAAGTCATCCATCTTCGATTCCCTGCCAGGTAAAGTATCTACTAAATAATCTGACTGAATAATTTCATTCAGACGTTGCTCATAGAAAACATATTTTTTTGACCGTGTCCGCTTCCAGTGCAATCGCTCTCGCTACGCTCCGTTTTTAGGATCGGATAGGTGGGAGGAAATTTTAGACATCACAAACACTCATGCCTTCGAACAGAAATTCATAAATCGATTGAAAATCTGTTTATGAAACACGCCGCTCCGGGAATTGAACCCGAGACATCCGTAACCGTAGCCAACCACGTTAACCACTGTTCCACGGAGCCGACACATAATATTACAATATACACACATAATATTATAAACCAGATTGCAGTACCACCTGTCGACAATCACTCAACAGTCACGCCCCACGCTCAGAGAAAATATGAATTGTAATAACACATGTTTTATTGGATCACAGCTATACACTCAGAAATATAAAACCGTAAAAGTATAAAAAACTCAAAACTATTACAATATTTCAATAAAAAATATTGTTTACACTGAAAAACAATTATAATATTTCCGGTATTGCCATCTTGCTTATAATACGAAGTTTTATTGGTTCACAATTTTACATTCATAAATATATAACCGGTCAAGTAAACTTACTAAAAATACACATTTTTTTAATATCTCACGGCTTAATAGAATATTTTTAAATCCTTGTGGAATAAATTACAATATTTTTTACCTTTATATATCGTAGAGTTCTATCAAGTATGCTACTGTATTTATTGAATATGGTAAATAAAAAAATCTCGGCTTTCACTCTTTGCAGTACATACATGGAAGACAGAATGCTCCTCAAGAAGTGTGAGTGAACGCGCGACCTACAACCAGGGTGAAGGACCTCTGCTTACTTTACGTGTACTTTATAGGTAGGTATAAAGTACACGGGAGGGTATCACCTAACTACCTATATAGGTAATAGTGGATATTCATGCAAGAGCGGGAGGAATGGCTGTGCACACTTAAGGATATTACATCATGCCACACGTCATTCGTTGCATCGAAGGATCAAAAGTCTATGCAATTATGAGATAGCATCAAAGGGTTTAGTGTTCACTATTACTTGCAAAAATTTAATACGATAATATCGAGGGAGGAACGATTATAAATAACACATTTTTTTTTTTAAATATATCGCGTTTTTGACATAGGTTAATAAATTAATATTGTCGGCCTAGAGCGCAAAACTTGTAACTCTACAAACAGCAAATTTACAGGGGTTCATAATTAGATTTATACATTGTTTTATTGAATACTCATATTATGCTAATATTTTTTTTAAATCAATATCCATTATTCATTAAGGGTTGTGTTTGAAAGTTGTGGACGGAAAGAGTTTATAGCACGAGTGCCCAATCAGTGGAGAATTCCAACCCCCCCCCCCACTCCAAGGGTGAATTTTAGTGGTCCAGAGGTGGAATTTCTGCTATCTGTTAAAGATGTTTAATATTACATCCTCGGCGTCCGTGGCGCCGTTACGGATGTCTCGGGTTCAATTCCCGGTGCAGACAGTCTTCATAAATGATCTCTGTTCGTAGTCTGAGTGTTTGTGATGTCTAAAACTCCCTCCCACCAATCTGATCCTCACGGTGCGTGGCGAGAGAGATTAGCTAACCACTAGTCGTCCTAGCTCTATCCTTCTATCCCTACTCTCTTCGAAAAAAGAGAGGTTGAGCAACTGAGTAACAAGCAGTTCTCATAGAAAAATTCTGTTGATTGTTCTCCACTAGGAGACCATATGCTCCACATTGAGAGTGGACATGGATTATTACTTTAATGCATATTTTGAAAGCACCTTTTGAGATATAGTTAGATTACATTGGGAAGGGGGGAATTATATTCTGAAAATTGGTAAAAGGAGGAATGGAGCAAAAAAGGTTGGAAATTCTTGTTCCTAAGAATCTGATTTTCGCTATTTCTTATTAGAGTTGCAAGTCTGATGACGACTTTTTACTATGATTTTTCAGTTTTATTAATTATTTCGTCAGTAGCTAATTCCATTCAGTCACAAATTCGAGAAATGGTCAGTAATAAATAATAAATGGTCATTTAATAATAATGTTTGGTAAGTAAACAATCTTTTTTAAAAAATAAAACACAATTCATTTGTACTACTTCCACATATTTATAATGATCAAGACCGGTTTCGCTCATCACGAGCATTATCAACTGATAAAAATACAAACATAACAGGCTTATTTATATAAAATTGAGAGTAAAAATGAAGGTATATAAAACTGATGGTTCATGAACTGAGACAAGAAAATACTGATTAACAAACAAATTATACATAAATCAAATGAAAGTTGTAGACTCTGATTGACATAATATCGTCATTGTTCTGGAAGAAGACACTAACTGGAAAATGCTAGTTTTGAGTAATTGGACTTTGAAGTTTGTCAAATGCTTGAAATGCCATACCTTTTTCATTTTGTTAGTTTGTACAAAACGGTTTTTAAGTAAACGTATAATTTATAAAAAATAAGTGTGTTCTGTCACACGTCATACGGTAGAGTTTGAAATATGGGACATTTTAGTATACCTGACTCAATACGTCCTTTTTTATATTTAGTGTTTTCTTCCAAAACAACGACGATATAATGTAATCTGTGAAAACACATCAAGTAGTAAAATGTTATATACAATCAGACGAGGTACATAATATGTCTGTATTGAATAATTCACTTTTCAATTAAAAGAGTTTTGAATGAAATATCACTAAAAGCAGAGGACATAATTTTATTTTTAAATTACAGATATTTTATCTCATTTATTTATTTCAAAAATTGTCAATGAAAAACATGGTCCGTTGGCGTGCTTGCGCAAATGTAGTGCGTCACGTTCACTCTAGAGTTATTGACTGCAAGTGTTTTTTTTTTGGCTGTTTAATTATAAAGTTCTTTGGTTAAGGATCTCTATTAGTAGCATCCCAATTTATCACCGGTTTTGTTGCGTTTAGTGCCAAGTTATATGAGTTTAAAATTAATAGTGTGGTGATGGAGAAATCAAGATTCGGAGCATATTCTTTGGGATTACCCAATTATGCCCATTGAAAGAAATATCATGTATTTGTCCCGCAGAAATAATCACGATGGTCCCATCGAACATCCAGATCTAGCTTCTTCATCAGAAAACTTCTATCAATTCAAAAAATTTTCGGCCTCCTTAGAGAAAAGGTTTACTTTCCTTACCCCTCATCATTTAATCCTTTACTATTGAAATCATTACTTTGCCACTCACTTGTTATATTAATATTCCCTTTTGTCACTGCTTATTATAAATATGTAAACTAAATGTGTCATTGAGGAGACATGATATTCGGTGTGATACAAACAAGTTCATCGAATAAATAAATAAATTGAAAAAGTTAAGAATCTTTTTAATACATTAAATTGTTAAACTTTATCGTATTTTCTGTATCAATTACTTTTGCGTATTTTTAAGTTTTTATTGCTTTTACTTTTAGTTTGTTTTTTTATCTGCTAAAGAATAAGAAAATCTGAAATCAAATCGCTGTTTGCTCATTAAAATAATTTCATATTTACAGTAAAATTACAGAATAATCGTTTTGTGCTAGCACTATTATAACTTAAGTTGTCGGTGGCTTACATGCACTGGCACTTGGAATAGCTGGTTGACTGGCCATGCCAAGTTCACTTTCTTCGTCGGCGAAGCGAGAAGAAAATAAAATCGTTACTTTATTGTTGCGAACAATGAATTGTTTGTCCGGAGGTGAAATTTGTTTCGGAGCGCGAAGGAACACGGCACCGCAGAGTCGCGGAACCGCGCTTCGTGGCCGCACTGACGCCAGCGCCATTTGTAATTTTCTCATCTAGCTTGTGCATAGTCTATAACTATTTTTTTAAACAGTACAACACAATGCATACGAGATAATTAATAGTTCTACAAATGCCAAATGGAAGATGACGTGCAGTTAGTTTAGGACAACGAATCGAATGGACTCGTTGGAATTGGCAAAGTTGTCGAGGGTAATAAATGGAAGATTTCTATATAACAATCAAACTAATGATATATTTTTCTCACTTTATAGTTAAGTTTTTCCTCTACATATATGCTGCGAGATGTTCATTGTCTGATCAGGCAATCAGCTTAAAAAATCGGGAAGCACTTCTTTATGACATTTCAAAGTCTTGAACACACAAATATTTTCTCTATACTACCCTTTTAAAAAAATGAATTTAGCATATAAATGTTTGTGCTGTGTTTCTTCCCCCACATACAACATTTCGTAATATATTTACTACACGACCTGTCTGGCATGTTTGAGTAAAGTGACGGCCCACAGATGCCTTCTTGTCAACATTTTGACATTTTGAGATTTTGTACGTTTCCATATATTTTGACCTGGGTTTCGCCTTTCACTCGATTACACGAATGGACTCAAACTGACATATAGTAAATCGTGTCTAACGTTTATATGTTATATAAAAATACGACAAAATATTATGAGTCTAGGACCCACACTGATACCTGAATAACTCCCAAAAAAAAAAACACCCGAAAATAACCTTAATCCTTGTTGGGAAAACAAACGCATTAGCAAAGAAAAAAGACAATAGCGATATCAAATTTGATATTGAAATTCCATCAAGCACCCTCAGTTGATGTCTTCAATTTTGACGTATAGTTTTTCTACACTCCGCTCGCGATTGCAGCATTGTAACATTTATCTTATATCTATGATGGGTGGACTTACTCCAAATCCAAAAAGACGATTTTTTCAAGAGATCAGTCATTTTTCAGTAATAATGAATATATTCCCCAAATCATTTCTACTATTCTTAACAGTAGTGCTTAGATATATAAACAATGTCATTTTAACAAAAAATAATGGATCTGTATTCTTAGGACCAAACAAATGTTTATTTAGAAAAATAAATATTCATTATGAGTTATAGATAAATTTATTATAATTTTTGTGGAGCATCTACGACGTTATACTGCTAGCCTCACTGAATCTTTCTTATATTTGGAATGTTTTTCGTTCTTATCTCAAAATTATCAAAAATTAAGTTATGCTATAAGTCCGCCAATCATAGATCTTATAATAATTGTTTACGGTAAGCCTTTCTGAACTTTTGCTGAATATAACCGTCTTCTATCTCTCCATGTGTTTTGAATTTTAAGTATCCTGAATTTCTCAAAGCAGTAAACAACGTATTCAGTTTTATCCTGATCCATTTAATTACCTTAAAACATATACATCGACATCGTGGACATATTACAGATGTATCATGCAATATATTATAAGTATATGTCATGACCATCCTATTTTCCATAAAGATTGTTGTTGCCACTTCCATAAACAAATCAGTATCAATTGCCTCATAAAAATTCTCATATCTATGACGTGAAGTGGTAAGTGGACCGTTAATTTCATAAACTGTATTTTCTTACGTTACGTAAATCAATCCTTGTGTACCCTTAATTATTATTTTAACACTTGCGTAGCCCGATATAAGTAACAAGTACCCATTTTTTTGCATCACTTGACACTCCCAACATACCGGCGGTCTTAATTTTTGTGACATTGATTTTTTTTTTTTTTTTAATGCCCTAGGGTACTCAACGTTGTACCCACCACCACCCACTACGGCTTCACACTCTTACAGAGTGTATTCTGCAGCGTAACAACGTTATGCGTGTTTCAAATGTTTGCCAGGAATGTCCGAGAAGAAATTCCTCAAGATTCTCACTCTAGTGTGCAGTAGGTTATGTTTAAAATAAGTGTTAGGGTTTAATGTGTTAAGGAATTGCGTTCCATACGTAAACTCTTTAAATGCCTTGTAATTTGTCAGAGATACAACCAAGTCGGCGACGGCCGACAGATCCGACTGATAGTCGTATCAATTTTTCCCGTTCGTTGTTCATGTCTGGACATTAGGATGTGATCAGCATTATTTTGCCACAACACTTGCAAGTGGAAGAGCCCGATGGCCAGTTAAGTCCAGAAATCAGGAGTCAAAACTTTGGTTATTTCGCCACTTTATTTTCGGAAAAAAATTTATAAGTATGCCTGCCCGCTTAATTTTTATGAAGATTTATTCGAGGAGGAGGCAGTAAAGGAATCCCCCATCTCAGATTCGAAACCCTTATGTAGCATTTTTGCACCCATTTATATGTATACCAGCCAGGACTGGCAATGCATCTGTTGAAGTAGTTTTAGTTGGCTATCAACGCACTACGTTGGCCGCTTAGAAGGATTTTCTGGATGAACAGAAGGTCGCATCGCTTGTACCATGTACTAGCGGCGTAGCCGGCAATTCCCATGTAAATGGATTCATAAGCGATTTTAAGAGCACTAGCCCTCAGACCTCAGTTACTACCAGCTAAACGGGAGATGCGAGTGGTACTTCACGATGTTTTGGCATGGTATGCAAATGAAAGTCTGTCATCCAGAATTATTCCAAGGCGTGACCCTTTCAGAAACTTTTAGCTTCCCATGCGGATAGTGGGCCCTTAAGGAGGATAGCTTCAGTTTTCTTAGCAAATGACAGCTTATTGCGCTACCCCAAGCTGAAATGGATGAAAGCGCCTCTTTGCTGTTTTTCCTAAGGGCGACGGAATCCATCTGCGTGGTTGGTCAGGTGGAAGAGATCGATAGTAGATCACGAATAAAATATTCCATAACAAAGGGCCAAGAACGGAGCCCTGTGGACAGCCCATTGTGGTGTTCCGTTTTAATATAGTTTGACCAGTTTCATAAAGAACCGATTAATCTCAGTCTAAGTTTCAGCAGAATAAGTGGCCAAGAAGCACTGTCAAAAGCTCCAGCAATATCCAAAAATATCCCCAGAACATATTTGTTCGGAGAAGATTTCGCAGTGGCAAGTACAGTGCGGATTGCATTTTCTGTAGACTTGCCTGGTCTGAACCCAAATTGATTTTTAGATAGTGGTGCTATCTCAGCCAGATGGGCCTCAATTCTGGAACACATGTGACATTGATTACTAATTGATATTTTTTTAACCATATCCGCTCCCTATTCGGAGCATATGGCCATCACGCGGTTCCTCCAAGCTTCTCTGTCCGCCGCCAGCCTCCTCGCCTCCTCACAGGCCATCCCAGCGTCCCGTAGCTCCGCCGAATACATCCTATGGATGGTCATCAGCGGCCTTCCAGGGCGACGGAATCCACCTGGTTGGTAGAAGAGACAGGCAGGATTCAGGCTCCCCTGGGGCGCAATAAGAGGCTGGTCCGTCCGCTCTCTTACCTCCGAGTTCCTGACAAAATCAAACCACCGTACCCCTAGTATTCGCCGCAAACATCTGTTTTCAAAGCACAGTATACGGTCACCCTGTGCCTTGGTGAAGTGCCATGACTCGCAAATTGATATGGTTCCATTTTATTTAGTTCTACCGATAATCCTCACATATTTTTATGAATATTTCGACATTACGCCATCATCAGAAGGTCAAGCAATAATATTAAATACCTTTTTATTAACGCGTGGTTGGTTAGTGTAATTATGTGCTCATATCGACACTCCCTACGTATAATCTGCAAACTTGATATTTTACAGGAGAGCGTCTCAAAGATTCAAAAAGCAACAGCAAAGAAACGGCTGCGTCTATCTTATTCAAAATTGGGACAGAGCTATTTTAAATCTAGTTTCTTATTTTCTATAAATTGTTGCTGAAAAGTTTATAGTACAAATACGACATTGTATTTCGGATTTTAGGTAAAGACTTTCGTATAAGTGACTAGTTATGTGTTTATACTTTACGAAAAAACGGTGAAGTTTGTACTTTTCTCAATGTTTTTTGATGACTACCTATAGAACTGAGTACGTAGGTAACGAAAATGTAAAATACGTATAATTATGTATGTAGCACTTACGTGATTATACGTAGGGTGTGTCGATTTGTTATGACTTAAGAGGTGATCTTTTAATGTTTATCTAATCATTCAATTATTTATATCCGGGATAATAATTTCTCTCGAGGACAAATTGAACGAGAGTTATCATATTATGAGATAAATTACATTGAAATCAAACTGAATGTGATTAAGTGAGATTGTTGATATATTGTTTATCTATTTTAAGTCGGTCTAAAATGTAAATGAGTAAAAATTCTTTTATACACAGCTTTGCGTTGTGACGACAGTGTTTATGATAAAATTGCTACAAACAATATTTAAAAAAAAACTACCGTAGAATTAAAAACATTACTATTGTTCGACATATTGAAATGGAACTCGACCAAATCTAGTATATAAAAATTATTTTATGTTTGTTCGTATCTTATGCACTGCCATAACGTTCATCCGATTCCGATAAAACTTTATCAAGTTATTGCTAGCACTTGCGCGAAGGTTATAGCCATAGTACAATCAGACCCGGCCAGGCCCGACCCCGGCCCAACTCTCAATGTTTTAATTTTTAACGTACAGTAGGTTTTATTTTATATAAAAATCAATCTCATAATCCAGTTATATCTAAAACCTAAAAAAAATCTAAAATGAACAATCAAATACGTACAAATAGCGACACCTCGGAAAATCTTCTGAATTATTCGTGTACGCATCAGACAGAAAAACAAAAATTCTAAAAGCACTTCAATAAATAGAATTAAAACACAAGCACTTTATTTCTCTGAGTGGAATTGCAACACCTGCCGGATACTTACTAGTAAATGATAATTTCAATCAATGAAAATTTCGCCAACGAAAAACTCCGAGGTAGTTAATTCACTATTTTCTTTTTCAATATTTTCAACGCATGAAAAATACATCAATTATTGATTTAAGCATCAACGTACAATGTCTAGTTGAGTAATTAACCGAACCGCTTTCCAATAGACCACGCTGCCAAATAAAATTCGCCATTATTTTGACGGTACAAAAATCGTGCCATTTTTTTCTCTTGATCTAGACGTCTAAATACGGGAGCTGATATGCTTTCTCCAATTTTTGCCAATCGAAGATATTTTGGCTATCTATGTTTTTCTCTAACTGTGATTTCAATAGAAAAGCAGTTGTCGTAAACCATGCAATTTCAATATTTTATTCCGTACATATTTATTTGTATTAATCCTTACACAAAAATTGCTTAGTTATTTTAAAGCAGTGTATTAATCATGTAAATTACCTTTTCTCCTGAATCTAACAAGTACCGTAGATAGTTGATTTTGGAAAAGATCCAAAAAAGATTCACAAAGATTTGCTTCATATAAAACATACTGAAACAAGATCAATTGATGTGTTTTTAATAATAAATAAAACACAAATTACAGATATTGTGATATATCATTAGCGTGTCAGTGAAGCGGCACTAAAGACATTTATTTCTAAATAAATCATCTTGCATTGTCTTCTGTTTTTTCTATCGTTCGTAAAATCGGCATAATTCAATCATTAATTCGATTCATAACTCAATTGTAAAGTAACGACTACATGTATCTTCTTCAAAATAGAGACAGTGCTACTGTTTGAAATCTAGTTTCCCCTCTTGTTTGATGCTTACCCATAGAACTGAGTGCATAGACAACGAAAATGCAAAAGACATTTAATCATATATTCTTCACTTACGTGATTATACGTTGGGAGTGTCAGATTAATCTTGCATCCTAACTTCAGTTAATAATGAGTGTAATCGTAAAATAGATCAGGATGTAAAATAACACAGGCAGACAACGGCCTAAATCGAGAGCTATGAGATTTTTTACTTTATTAATAGGTTGATATCAATAGTTATAACAAAAGCACTATTTACCCATCTATAGATCTTAAAATAAAAATAATGTGACATTTATAACTCAATTTCACTATTTGTGGACATAAGACTGTCAGCTTCTCACGTCCAAAAATTATTTCCGCAAAACGATAACAAATATCTCTCATAAAACTGAAAAATCATGAAGAATCTGAAATCGATTTAGCGAATAAAAATGTATTAACTGTTGAATCTGAATCAATTGCACATAATTAAATCTTCAGAATTTTGTTAGTCAAAGTATGCGTATAGTAAAGTTAAAATAGCTTGGATAAAGTACTTCATTTTGCATTACACATTTCCGTTCCCAATATAGAGCATATGGCCTCAAAATGGAAGAATCTCGAAAAAACTTCGAAAGAGAGAGGTTGAGCAACTGAATAAAAAGCAGTTCTCACATTATATAATGCACATAGGGAGTAAACATGGTTTAAAAAACATGTAATCTAAGCAATATTTTCAAACACGGTCCTATTTTTGTTTTTTTTTACCACGTTCGCTCTCAGTGTGGATCATATGGCCTATTAATAGAATGCTTGATACTCAGTTTCTCAACCTCTCTTTTTCGAAGAGAGAAGAGATAGAAGGATAGAGCTAGGACAGGACTAGTGGTTAGTTATTCGCTCTCGCTACGCCCCGTTTTTAGAATCGGATAGACATCGCAAACCTCCATGCCTACCTGTGAACAGAAATTCATAAATCGATTGAAAAATCAATTTTAAGAAACTGTCCCGTACTGGGATATCTGAGACATCCGTAACCGAAGCCAACGACGTTAACTACTGCGCCACGGACACCTATTATTGTTTGCTAATGAAAGGTTTACACTCTCTGTGAAACTAGACGACTGGTTTTCATAGTGCAGCGGTCCTTCGGAATGATTGCAATCGGGTGTAGTGGTGCATTACGATTATTTTACCTTGAAATGGCACCACTTCGCATTTCACGGTGCAGTTTTTTTTCAAATGCCGTTAATTTGGAGATTCGTTGCAGTGACAGTGAAAAAAAAGCTCCAAGAAAAACTGCGGAACACGGATGTCGCACTGGGAAATAGAAAATATCATTATTATCGTCAACTGTTTGATTTTGAAGTTTTCTAAATTTGGCGGAATGTGAAAGAATAGTTTTTACTTCTTTAATACAGAGATTTATTTCGCACAAAAAATTCGCTTTGCAAGTAACCGCTGAATGATGTTTCAATTCAAATACTAATCAAAATAGAAGAGTTTTTCCCAAACTGAAGTATCCGAAAAACGTCACCATCAACCTTAAACTGCATTTCTAAAATATTTAAACGATTATGAAATTTTAGAGTTGTAATTATCTCTATATAATTGTATGATATTATTTGTTTCGGTATGTTTGACTAAATCAAACACATTTATATTTTATTTCCATTAAAAATAAAACGCATTTCGTAGCACTTATTCTTCAATTACACCGCAAGATAATTAATTTCAATATAAAATTCAATCTTATATATCTGTATAATTTAAGAACTTTTTTATATAATTTAAGACATCGACTGAGGGTGCTTGATGAAATTTCAATATAAAATTTGAATTATTGAGATTTTGTACAATTTCATGACAATCGACAGTCAATTGAAGGTCCATTCACGCGCTCGAATGCCTGAAGATGCCGTAAGGCGAAACCCGGATCGTTAGTGACAAAATACATGGAAGTGTACAAAATCTTAATAATTCAAATTCAAATTTTATATGTGTGTTATACTCTCTAAAAACATGTTTAATTAATAAGCTGAAGATGCATCTATCAAGAGAAACATCTATTACACTCAACTTAGTTCTAAACAAAATAATAGCAGAAAGTTATATATTTTATATAAAGTTATATACTTTATATGCATTATATATTTATAATAATTACTCATACGGGGTACTAAGCATTTTTCAATGCAATGCTTTAAATCAGGGGTTCACAAACTTTTTCGTCAAATGGACAAATCGAAAATATTTGGCGAACCAACACTGAAAAAAACATAGAGATAGATAAGCAACATCTATGGGTATATATGTATTTTAAATAACAATTGAAAATTTCACATGTAATTATGTTCTTATTGTCCATATCTTATTATTATCTTGCAAGTGATAAAATTTTCTTGGATACTTGGGAATAGTACTAATTAATTTTCAATAAGATGTAATTTTATCAAATGTAAGTAAATTTTTTCAAATGAGCAGTCAATAATACAAAATAATCCTATACTGAGCGCAAACTTCGGCGCAGTAAAGTTGCAAGCGTCATATTTATGGGAACAGCGTCCGGGTTACGTGAAACGGGATCTTGAAAAATATTTAAATTTATTTGATTTTTCTTAAAATCCAAGAAGCGCTTAGAAAATTCATCTAGCACACATTGAATGATCCTGGAGTATTTTTCTGATCGAAGAATACTGGAACTCCCGGTAAGCTCATTGAGACAGGTCTGACATACTTCCAAATGACAAAAATTTCCATTATCGAATTGTTGTTAAATAAGTTGAATCTTTCGCTTTAATGCCTTTAGATAGTTATACGTTATATATAAACGCATTACTTCCATGGGATTTTGAATTCAACTCATTCAACATAAATCTCGCGGAACACATCAAAAAGTCACGTGATACACATTTTGTGAACCCCTGTTTTAAATCTTAAATAGTGACTTCATATTTAAAATAATAATTACTGAATAGCAAATAGTAAGTTTTTTCAACTACCTAACGATTTTCCTAAAAAGGAAAAATGACAAAGTCTATTCTGTGTTTGAAATAATCCTATTATAAATTACTTTTAAACTTTCGCTGGCAAGGGTTATTATTATTAATTTCATTAATCTTATTAACAACTTACAAAGTATAAGGTAAACTGAATAAATAAATATATATGTACAAAAGACATTCCACATCGTGGATTTATGAGTTTTTTTATAATGACGTAGGATACCATAAACCAATCAAGAATTGCAGCAATTTAACGATAAATCATTTAATAAAATCATTGTAATACCTTTCTTTCACTTTAGTATCCAAAAATTGGTGTTAAATTACTGTTAATTCGTTACCATTTTTTTATGTAGCATTTCGTCGGCCATTTTAGAATTTTTAAGTGAGAGAAAGAGACACCAGCTGGAAACGGATTTAATTGTACTCACGTTTTCTATGCTCGACTCATTGATTATAAATTATAATATAATACAGGTATAAGAATTCGGTAATATTGTTATGGCCAAGTTTCACTTTTAATGATTTCTATGACTTCACGCAAGTGTGGCTCGGTCGTGCTCATAACATTGCCAGATGTAATAACTACATGTAAAATAAGTTATACATTTTTTAATGATAGCATCAAGCATTATGAACGGTTGCTATTGAAAATTCGGGGAAAACGACATGCGCAAGCAAGCGTGAACACATTGTTCTAATACACATTTTCTTTTGGGGCTACCAACTTTTTACATATTTTGTGGTAATTAATTTCTTAAACTTATTGACATTTACTTGACAGAAATTCATTATAATAATGTAAAAATGAAAAGTATTCAGTTTTACGGGAATTTCATCAGTTTGTTGACAACTATTTCGGCTTTTCACCTTAGTCATAAGTCATAACTATGTTTAAACTTAATTTAGCTTACTGTTTTAGAAAAGATAGGCAATATTATAATGCACCATCTCATTATTCGAACATCATACATATGATTAACTAAATATAACATTATACATATATATATAATTTATAAAATTCTTGTAGAACTGAATACTTTGTTATTTTTACTCGATTATTATTTGATCTTAATTTCTATATTCCTTTCATAAAATAACAGTTACTACTCTAATTTAGATCGAATACTTTATGCCATCTTTTTTTTTTTTTAAATCCATGTCCACTCCCAGTGTGGAGCATATGGTCTCCTAATGGAGGTATCTTAGCAAAAATTTTCTACGAGAACTGCTTGTTACTCAGTTGTTCGAAGTGAGTAGGGATAGAAGGATAGGGCTATGACAGAGCTAGTGGTTAGCTAATCGCTCTCGTTACACCCCACGAGGATGAAATGGATGGGAGGGAGGACTCTGACTACGAACAGAAATTCATAAATCGATTGAAAAATCAATCTATGAAAACCGTCCACACCGGGAATTGAACCCGAGACATCCGTAACCGTAGCCGTCGACGCTACCAACTGCGCCACGGACAACATATTTTTAAATATGTATACATAACTATCGATAAAACAAGGATAATTTAACGGCCACTTGAAATCAACACGTGTAGAGAAGACTTCACGATTACCCATGGCCTGGATATCAAATATTGAATTAAAATAAACAAATTTTGATATCGACAGGACGTATGATTATTTTATTAGCAGAACCATGATATTATTAATATTATTATAATGTGATACAATTACATTATTTTTCCAACTATGTTTTCAAGAGCCAAGACATTATAGAGGCGGTGACCCGACAAAATTGTATGGAGAAAACTGTACAGACAAAATGAGGATCTTAAGATTTCAAAATAATCAATAGGCAAAAATAATCTGTTTAGTGTTTATTTTGATTAGCTCTGGCTACTGGTTATGTCTAAGTTAAAAGTTCAGTAACTTGGTTTTGAATTTTCACACTAGGCGCTCGGTAACATGCAAAACCGACACAAATAACAATGGAAGTCAGAGACGTCGCCAGTAAAAATAAACCTATTATAAAAATTATTCACATTAACTCATTGAGGCATGTTTACTTTAGTTGCGTATATTTTTTACACTGTGTAAACAAATAAGCGCGTTAAGAAAATTGATCGCACAAGCAACGGATGTGTCGCAACCACAGTTAATATCCCTGAATTTCAAAACCCGATTTTTAAAATATTTTGATATATTGCCGTGGAATAGGGATCTACGATCGATTAATAATGGTTGGATTAAGGGGCTTCAAATACAAAGTGCCATTCGAATATCGTCAAGCTAACTGGACAATTACCAAAACAACTGAATGAAATGGAAGTATAGTGAGCACAATTCGATGAAGGTTTGTAAAAAATATATATATAAAAACACCATGGACAAGACAGAACTTCAAAAACACTTTCACGTCCAGCTTCTTCGTACGATGGTTAATTTTCTATTACATTTTCAACTGAACGCATTGAGTTTCGGATGAGCGAAGTAGGTCCTGATTGTTTGCATAAAAATGTGTTTTTTCTATAAACATAATGCCTTTCAATCAATAACTTACAGTTAACCCCTTGAAAGTTAAATATAATATTTATATTATTTACTTTCTGGAGATCGCATGAACAATAACAAACTAAAACAGGATTAAACTACATATTATACAATGTCTTTGTCGGTTTCGGTTTCAATATATGAATTTTTGTTTGAAAAACAATAATAAAACGATAAATTATATAACGTAGCGGTCCTCAACCGGTTCTCGGCGTTTACCGCTCGTCACGGTTCGACTGAGTTGTGATCGTGAACGAAAGTGAAATGATAACAAAATCGACAGAGCAAAAAATGCAACACTAGAAAGAAAAAAAACACAGTCGCAGAACAGACTGTCAGACCAAGCACAAGAAGAAAAAAGTCGTCATAGAAAACGAGAGTAATTCCAGATTTTAGGAGAGTATTCAATACGTCTCGGGTGGAGAAATTTCTAATCGCGAAGAACTAATAACTGAGAGTTTATTTATACGCTGTAATATTCTGACGTTTTAGCGTTATAGTGTAAATTAAATCCGTGAAGATTTTATTGTCTATTTTAATTAACTCACTACCAGATTTAATTATTAAATTAATTCTGTTGATTGCGTGTAATAGGATAATCTAGAAATGTTATAAATAATAATGATTCCTTATTTGAAAGGGAAAACCAATTTCTAGGATTACAACAAAATATGCAATAAAATGTAGACATGTACCATGTATAATAAAGGTGGACAACGCGTCTTTGAGTTGTTTAAAATTCTTATTTCCTGAGTGCGACAGCTAATTGTTGGTTTTTTAAATAAAATGATACATGAAATTAATTAATCCATTTGACCAAGAATGCCAATTTGGCTAGCATGCAAAAGTTACCAAGAGTTCCTAATTTCTTTTTACAAAAGTGAAAATAATAAGCTTACAGATTTTTCACACCCTTCATATTCGCAATTAAATTTGCAAATTCTGTAATCTCATCATTTTCTGAGTGTTTTGTTTCGAGTTTTATCGTTACACTTGTATAACGTTTAAGACCCATGTCGGGTTATGAGATTTTTTGCTATAAATACCTATGTAAGAATTTTCCTTTTTATGTTTTCAGTTAATGTTAATTAATTTTATTGATTGAATTGGCATTTACTTGGTAGAACTCCATTATAATAGAATAAAATAGAGGTGGTTACCACCTCTTAAAATAATCACACAACATAACCTCCAATTCATCCCCGGTGTGTCTACATTTGTGTGATAAGAGCCTCAGATTAGAACAACTGGAAATTAATAGACATAATCTCCTTGGTGACCAAACAAACGTTAATTTATCACCTTTACTGAAACCATTACAAGAAGCTCATGTAATTAAGCATAATTAATTAAAGTTCAATGCATTTATTTTAACGATTAATTAATAACACCACATAAGCTACTTTTCTAAAGATACAATAAATATTATGAGATTTGAATACGTGAGATGACATAATATGTATTGATACAATGAATATAGCTAAGCTAAAATAAGTTAAAATATAGTTCTGACGATGGCGTTAAGCCGAATAGTTATCAACTACCTAGTAAAATTGTGTAGAAATAAATACTTTGATATTTTATCCTATTATGAATTGATTTTATTTGGTTTATTTATCACTTTATTCTTGTTTTTATTTAAAATATATATTAATGTTTGGAGATCCTCAAGAGGCAACCAACCTCAAGAGCCCGAGCGCACCACACATCTCCGCGCCAAAGCAGTTACGCCACTGGTTGACTTGTTATATAAAGTACAAAAAAACAGATATGTATATCATAAAATGGTGAATATAATAATTATAAAACCGCTACGAAACATTACACTAACAAAAGAATATTCAGGAGGACATGAAAATTATGATCGTTATTAACGTTTTTTGAGGATAACGGTTCAAGATGGCCATGTGTTGCTCAAATAAATTTGATTGACAAAGTGACCGAACACGATTCTGCAGTTTACATGTTCATTGAAAGGCGGAAACTATCATTACCTAATGACAAAACATTACTCTAATATAGTGTATAACTATTAAAAGCGCATGCATTGATGAATTAGACATGGTTATTAAGCGAATCGATTTTTAAGAAAAAATCGTATATGGTATGGTAATTCTTGTTCCATCCAACTGTCAAACTGTGTAGCTGTCAAAGTAATCCAAATTTGAAATTAATTCGAGTTACGTATTCGATTTACTTAATGACTTACCAGCAATTACCTGTCCGCTAACAAACGCATAAGGGAGAAAGTTGGTTGGCTGATATATTACGATAATTTTTGTCGTTATAAATTTGTTAATATCGAAGGTGTTTTGACCAAGTAATCCTCAAAATTGAAATTGTTCAGGAAAGAGTAAAAATTGTTTTTGAATTGTTGAAATTTTGTACATTTCCGTGTATTTCGTCACTAACGACCCGGGTTTCGCCTTTCGGCATCTTCAGACATTCGAGCACACGAATGAACTCAAACTGAAACCCCAAATACCCAATATAGATTCATTTATTAAACTTCAATGACAATTATTAGGTTTTTTTTTTTTTAAATAAAACACAATTTGTTTGTACTACTTCCACATATTTATAATGATCAGGACCGGTTTCGCTCATCACGAGCATTATCAACTGATAAAAATACAAACATAACAGGCGTATTTATATAAAATTGAGTGAAATATACAAACAAATTGTGTTTTATTTTTTAAAATATAATGTCTTTCCACCAAGAATTGACAGTTAACACCTTAAAAGTAATTATTAAATTTGGATTATTGAGATTTTGTACACTTCCATGTATTTTGTCACTAACGACCCGGGTTTCGCCTTTCGGCATCTTCAGGCATTCGAGCACACGAATGGACTCGAACTGAGAGACAGTAAACAGTGTCTAACGTTTATATAGAAGATACAAATGCGACAAATATTATTTTCTGAAGATGCCGAAAGGCGAAACCCGGGTCGTTAATCCAAATTTGATATTGAAATTCCATCAAGCACCCTCAGTCGATGTCTTAAATTATAAAATTATTTAATACTACCAACGTTTATGAGAATACATTTCATTCCACTTTTCTTCCCATGTGGATGAATGGTAAAAAAACACGTTTGAAACTTTGACTTGAATTTCCGGAAGTTCGAATTTTATTTATACCTGGAGTATTTGTTACCTGGCGTCGTCCCATATATAAGTCCTTTATTAGTTCCTTAAACACTTTTCTCTTCCTTTTGGGTATAGTTTTGTAAAACCCACGAATTGAGGATGTCACTGTTTTAAGTTTTATAATTCAAAGTGATTTTGTACAAATTTTACGATTCTCATAAAAAGTTGATATTTTTGACATTTATATTTAATTTGATATGTAATTTAAGAAAAAAATATCTGGCATTACAGCTGCCAGCCAATGCGCCAAATATTTTTGAAAATTAGAACTAGAAGAGATAAACGCGATAAGAATTTTTAGAAGTTATTTAAATTGAAAAAATTAAAATTTAATATTGACCTTGCTGGGAATTGAACCAGGACCCACCTGATCGCTAGGGCGCAAACACTTACTAATAGACCACAGAGGCCGACAGAGGCAGATTTATATTATAACATAAATATAGTCGCTAAGCAAACTCAACACAGTTTGAGTGATTGATGACAGCATGACAAGTATGGAGCTGTTGCTAAGCAACTGTTTGCTATTATTTTTTCAATTTACGGTTAAAAGCTGAAAATAAAACAGATGAACTAAAAATGGCAGCCAGAATGACATGTGAAAATTTCACGTCGCTACTTAACACCGTTTGGGAGGAGTTCTCGACAGATATACAAACATACACGAGTTTTACATGTATTTTGTGCTGTTTAGTAGAGATATTGATTGATTGATTTGAAAATTAAATTTAACATTCAGAATCCGGGGCGGTGGTTCTAATTGCTACGTGTTTTGAAAGTGATACGAAACATTTTCCATATTATAAATGGTGCATGAAAATATTATTATATGCAATATGATAAATAAAAACCGGCAGAAATTATTTTATTAAAGGAATGGTATATAATAGACATAGCATATAAATATATTATGTAACTACAACACGTTTCTAAGGTTATTGATTTCTGTCATCATTTGTAGACAAATGGAATGCTAAAACATATCGATTACAATTAAGTGAATTTTTATTACGAGAACCATAATTAAACTTCCGTTTAATTTTAATTAAAAGAAGAACAACAATGTCTGCAAAAAGTCAAATTAAGTCTTAATTTAATTTCGTTTGAGATAGACAAAAAGAAGGTTATTTAGGTTCAAATCAAAATCTTTGATACAGCGTCTAAGGTTCCTTGACCCAGCGTATGAAAGGGCGGGAAAACGGGTAAACAACTTCTCGGCAGAAGCGGCGCGGCTCTGGGGGGTGGAGGGCGAGATGGATGGGAAATGGAAATGCGGGGGGCGGAGCGCTCCTGAGGGCAACGACGGAGACTGTCTCCATGGAGATGATGGAGGAGCCTCTCACACCGCGCCTGAACTCAATTTGTCATGGTTTTTTGTACACTATCAGTGCCAAGATTGGAGGCTTCAGAATTTATGAGGTAAAAAAATCTTCCCTAATTTGCGAGGCATTAGCGGAGAGACGACCTTGGCAAAATAATCAATACTATTTCTAAAAGCAGTTATGTATCTGCTTTATCTAATAACATTATGGATTTTTCATTCCTCGAATGGTATTTGAATATAAAACAAATAATGCCGTATATTTTTTTTTTTTCATGTCCGCTCCCAATGTGGAGCATATGGTCTCCTAATGGAGGTATCTTGACAGAATTTTTCTACGAGAACTGCTTGTCACTCAGTTGCTCAACCTCTCTTTTCATTTTCGAAGAGAGTAGGGATAGAAGGATAGGGCTATGACAGGACTAGTGGTTAGCTAATCGCTCTCGTTACGCCCCGTGAGGATGGGATTGGTGGGAGGGAGGACTCAGACTACGAACAGAAATTCATAAATCGATTGAAAGATCAATCTATGAAAACCGTCCGCACCGGGAATTGAACCCGAGACATCCGTAACCGTAGCCAGCGACGAAACCAACTGCGCCACGGACGCCGACTGCCGAATGCCGTATATATCTGAGCTAAAATGGCATACAAAAGTAAAAGCACCTGATAAGTAAAAATTGTAGATGGATATTTATATATGAAGATTATCAAAAGTATCACACATAAAAATAGCTGTGCTTCTTTCCAAAATTGTTTTTTCCGAGACTCCAGAATCCCACAACTACACAAAGAAAATCACACGATACGTGACCTAACCTGGACCATTATCAAATTTGAGTTATTGAGATTTTGTACACTTCCATGTATTTTGTCACTAACGACCCGGGTTTCGCCTTTCGGCATCTTCAGGCATTCTTCAGGCACGAATGAACTCGAACTGACTCGAATGACTCGAGTTCATTCGTGCGCAAAGGCGAAACCCAGGTCGTTAGTGACAAAATACATGGAAGTGTACAAAATCTCAATAGCTCAAATTTGATATTGAAATTTCATCAAGCACCCTCAGTCGATGTCTTAAATTATATCTGGACCATTATATCAATAGTTACACTCAGGTATCTCAATCCCCCACACAAATAATTCATTTAAAATTAATATTGATAACTTTGTCTTTCCAATGATTGTGATCCATGTTTCGCCGCTTTGAGAAGTATCTTAAGATCAACTACATCGTCAGATTTTTATTTAAAATGAAGACATTGATACTTATTATTAATTTGTACATATGCATTAGAAAACGAAGAGAGATATTTGTTCATTTTACTAAACGCAGGGAAGGAGTTGGACACAAACTGTTACAAGAATTGTAGAATTTACACCTTGGAGTTGTTAAAACAAAGTTGTTCGTGTGATGCATACGGACATCTAATAAGATATTTTACGTTGCTTTTACGAACATTGATTGTTTTTCTACTTTTGAAACGGTAAGAATGTGCTTGGAAAGTACTACAAGTTAGCTAATCACTCGAATGGAAAAGAGAGGAATGTAAATATCACAGATTTCCATCCATCAATCCGTATATCAATTGAAAAAATCAATTTATTAAATTATCTGAATGAGAAACTGAAAATGACGAACGCTCAAGAGAGTTGACCACTCAGCTACAGAACCGTCAATAATGTAACATGATATTTGCTGCCTCTATCTTCGCGTTAATATAAAAAGATATAAAAATGAGGACTTTTTAATAAGAGAGTAATATAAAAGTAAGAGCATTAATCTATGAATTAAAACTGTTTTCAGGGCGCAAACGGTTAAGGGGTGTGTGTTTTGGCGTCAATGTCCCGATATTATTATTATTTCGAAGATTATTGCCCCCGGAGGTTGTATCATAGATTTTATACAAATATTCAAACGGCTGGGAGGTTCGCCTACAAGGCCAGACGCTCCCTGAATTTATTTTAAGAAAATCTGTCGGAAAATTATTATAAAATATGGTTAAATGTAAGACATAATTCCGAAATTTTCCCTCCAGGGTTTTTAAAACTTTTATTATTAGCATATTAACTAGCTTTAATGTGTTTTATTACTTAGTTAGGCGGGAAATTGTACAGTTGTGTTGATTTACAAATAATGTTTGTTATTAAGACTAATTTGACTATAAAGTTCGTATAAAAAAATATTTATAATCTGGGAGTTTTAACGTTTTTTAAAAGCAAATTCAATATAAAGCTTTTATGAATTATGTATTACAAGCATTACAAAATGGTTTCGCTTGGAATTTAGATTTGTAAAAATTTAGTAAGCTCATGGACTTGGGAAGGGAAAGACGTAATGAGCTGAACATAGTCATCAAACCGGATTTTTCACCGTGATCACAATTTACCGTGAAAATTTGATGACGACAAGGCTCATCCGTTTAAGAGTTTAAAGAAAATGATTAATTCGTGTGAGATATGCACATTGGATTTATTTTGTAATCAAATAACGGATAAATTGAAGGGATATGTTTACAATCATTAAATTTAGCTACAAATTAAAAATCTGACTACATGTTCGAGGAAAATAAAATTTAAATCTGAAAAAACAAATTGAGTCTGATTAATTTTTTAAGCCAATTTAATAAAACTAATATGTTTTAATCATTAATATTAGAGCGAGTCAACAGTAAGCATCCTTTTTCTAAGAAGATGATAATTAAATATAAAATTAAATTATTATTGAATTTTGGGAAAAGGGTTTTATTATTAAATAACTTATACAAATGCGACAAATATCATTTACGAGGCAATACATTACGTCTGAGATTGATACCTTTACACTTCCTTATTTTGTAAACACCATATTACCAGAGGCGAATTGCCGAAGGCGAATTTTCCATAGAAATACAGTGATTTCACAATTACAACAGTATTGTGGGTTTTGACGGGATGCAATTCTTGAATTAAATATAAATGGGAAAAGGGTTTTATTAAGCATGCAAATAACATTCAAAGGTAATGACAAAGTCCAAATTGTTTACACTTCCATGAACTTTGTCACGTACAACCCGGGTTCAGGCTTTCAGCATCTTCAGACATTCAAGTGCACGTATGAACTCACGCTGCCAGTTTGTATCGTTTATATATAAAAAAGAATTAACAAAATTTTATAATATTATTATCACTTCATATAGTTAATATTTTAAATTTGATATACACCTAATGATCTTTTTGCACGGTTTATTTTTACACGGTGTCTAAATTGCAAATTTCAATCAAATATAACCAATGTTCATCTTTTCTACACGTTTTTTTGGGCTGCTGTTTTGTATCGAACGTATACTTTGCATAAAAAGAGGTTCGTTTGAAAAAAATAAATGAAGTAAACCAGTAATATTTTATTTTCAACTCAACCATTTTTACAGGCTTCGAATGAAGTATTTTTTTGTTATATATTTCATGATTTTCAACACAGTCTTTGATCTTTATACCTATAAACCTCCACAACACCCCCTGGGTTTCTACCTGCCTCTTTATACCGTACGCTACACGCCGTGTTTAATTGATATCCGTAGTTGATATTTCACTAATGAAACGGGATTCAATAATAATTATTTGTTTTCCTCTTCACCATCTCTCTCGCTCTGGAGGGTGGTAGCCCAGAACACTTCCCGAGTGGCAGCTCATTATTTCTATAGACAGACGAATTGTATAGAATTGTTCAAACACATTTTAATGATAAATTCGGAATAAAATAATTCTCGAACCTTCCAAGTAAGCCCTTGCTAAAGTTTATATCGGCGATATTCAAGGTGACCAAATGATTATTAATTAAACCAGATATTTGTATGTATAATTATTTCTAATACAAATTTAACTAAACTATCTGAAAATTAAGCAGATTGGTAATATGTAACAGTTACAGACATGAACATTAAGTATTCAATGGAATCCTAAAAGAAGGTTTTTGACTTATTCATCACGAATAAATTCTAGTATTTATTGATTAGTTTTTAGCTATGTGTCTCAACATCGATGGCTTCTGTTTCGGTTCTCATGGTTCAACTCCCAGAACCAGTACGGACAGTTTCAGTTCGAAAGCATAGATGTTTGTGATGTCTAAAACTCCCTCTCTCTCACCCGATCCTAAAAACTAAAACGATTTACTAAACACTTGTCCTGTCTTTCTAACCTTTTTTAACATGTCCACTCCCAATGATGACTCTTAATGGAGGTATCTTAACAAAAGATTTTCTACGAGAACTGCTTGTTACTTAGTTACCCAACCTCACTTTCTCGGAGAAAGTAGGGATAGAAGAATAGCGCTCGGACAGGATTAGTGGTTAAGTTTAGTGAATTGTAGTCATCTTCTATCCTTGCTATCTTCGAAAAAAAGAAGTCAAACAACTGAGTAACAAGCAGTTTTCGTGGAAAAATTTCTCTTGAGATATCGCCATTAGGAGTCCAGATGCTCCACACTGAGAGCAGACAAAATTTAAATTTCTTCGTAGTCACTATGGTTACTAAATACTTGGTTATATTTTACCTTATTAAAATTATAATGTTAATATCAATTGAAAATAACGAATGAAACATTTTTTTTTCAAGTTGATGATTTTTCTTATCAGTTGACAATGCTTTTGATGAGCGAAACTAATCCTGATCATTATAAACATGTAAAAGTACTACAAACAAATTTTGTTTTATTTCTAAAATATAATATATTTCCACCAAGAATTGACACCGTTTAAGTGATGAATCATTTTAAAATGAAAAATAATACGGAAATATAGACCATAAATTATTGCCAATTATGGTCACCCTTACCAATAAAACTTGACGAAGATTTGTTAGCAAAAGATATTACAAGCATCGGGGGGTATTTCAGGTTCATTCTCACACCCAATACAACCCACCCTTAATAAATATAAAAAGGTCGATTTTTATTTAATAATATTGAACGCACTTTTATTGAAGGGTTGTAAAAAAATCTTATTATTGAATTGAGTATTGTAGGCACGTATCATTCAGTGTAATAGAATAAAAAAAATATTTTCAGAATACTTGAAGAAGATAAATACAGGTTTAAATATTATTCAATGTAATACTAAGAATTTCTTTTAGATTTCACACAATGTTCTTTGGCGACTGGAGTTGGGGAAAAAATTGATTTCTACTTTTATAGCATACAACCAAAGATGTTCCCAACCCCTATTTATCGAAAAATATCCATAAAATCTAAATTATAACCCTTCGTAACTGTTCAAATTAGAGACATACATTTTTAACCGATCCTCAGGCGTTGCAAACAGTTCAGAACATCAGTGCTGCACTGGTACAGAATATAAATCGAAACAGGGCACGTCATTAAAGAAAATACTCAGCAGAATGTTTCTATTCTGTTAAAAAAGGAAAGATAATATTTACTGTACGACGATGTTCCCTCTACGAGTGCGCGGCCTCAGCTCTCCTCAGCTGCACTGGTGCGCGGCCGCGCAGCAGTTCGGATTTGCGCGCACTCCGATACAAAACATTCAAATTTTTCATTTTTTTAAAATTTGCCTATTAAAAAGTAAATTAAGTGAATTAACCGTTTTTTCATTAAATACTTGTTTTTACATACAGTATCTTAACTATGGTATAAATAAATAAATAATAATTATTTAAAGTAACACAAAAACACCTTTTTAAGAAAAAATCCTATAGCAAAACATTGTTCTTTACAAAAAGTTTAAATTATGCAACGCATTTGTTGGTTTGGCTTGTTAATTTTTTTGGATTATCTGAGGACAGGACCTTTAGTCTTCGATGGAATATTGCTGTGCGAATGAGTTTATTTTACAGATTATATTAAATATAATAAATAATTTCTTAAAACAAACTTACGAAATTTTAAAATTCAATATCCAATTAGTCAATGTGGCGTGGTGCACACAAATAACGATAATAAAATAAAAAAATAAACCAAAAAGGAAACTCAACAAATTATTTGATTCCATGAGTTTTTTTAACATAAAAAATATAAAACTATTTGAATTACCACCATCTTCAAGAGTCAGTACTTTTCCTATGGAATCATCTTATAGTAATAAACTGTATAAAGTAAGTGAGTTCTGAAGGTGGGTGAGTAGCTATCAACTATATTTTGTAATTATTATGGAACCAAGAAAATGCCAATTCAATCAATAAACAAATTGTATATTACAATGTAATTCTAGTCAACTTGGTCAAAATAATACTATTCACATATGCTTCATTTTGATTTTCAAAAGCGCAAAGAGCACAATTGCTTAGTATTTCATTTGATTATAAAGTGGACCTGCTAAATATCTCAATATTGTGCAGCATAACATAAGCCAGTCAATAAACTCAACGCTGGAATAGCCAATACGTCAATAATTACCATAATAATATATTTATTATTATGCTTCTCAAAGCAAACAGGATTCCATGTCGAATCCGCACACGTAGCTATGTAGCCGCTCCGCTTGTTCAGTTCCACAATAATAATAATTCCACAAAGAACGACAGAGGATGGAAATAGTTCGGCAAGTGTCGCTCACCGGAATCCTAAGGCGATTCTACGAAGCGGTTTACATCAGCGGATAAAGCGACAAAAGTTTCCGTCGGACTATCAAAATGGAACTGGGTGAGCCATGGAAACGCGAAAATAAGGGGAAATCGTTTCAGAAAATTGAATAATATATGGCAGATATATGTGATAGAAAATATCTGTCGCTAATACACTAAAAACATGAGTGTTACATAATAAATATGCCAGTCACGCAGTTTACTGGTCAATGCTGTTAGACTTTCATTCACTAGGCAGCTTGGTCATGGATCAAGTCCCCGAATGAAAGCTTTCATATATAGTTAATTGATGGCTTTTTAGTAATCGTGTTCATAACTTGTATTATTACAGAGTTTTACTTTAAGAATAGCGGCCTTCGGAGTGTGCGAAGCACTGGCGGACTTGTGCGGTCGACGGTCAGTGAAACATTATTCGGTCAGTATGTAAGGTATCGCACCTTCTACAAGTCTAAGGACTATCTTCCCAGCAGTCCCAGCTTTACAAACACGCCCGTAGAGAGAGCAACAAGGTAACTACTAGTTCCTTCAACATCCCTATATATCTTTCCTGACCTGAAGACAGGTGCAGTGGTCGGCTTTCGCAATAAAGCTCCATTATGAGAACATAAGTTCCACACTGGAAACAGGCGTGAATTAAAAATAAATCAATATTCTTCTAATTGTTCGAAAAGATTCGAAGCTTCTAAATAGCTTTCAAGAGTTAAATACTACCAGAAGACGAAGACGACAAGTTTCTACAAGAAGGACTGTGCAGAATATTTATTAAACAAGACTTTCCCAACAAGAGGGCCTGGATGTTTTCGAATGAATATGCAGAGTCTAGTCACGATGAGTCCGAACTGCGAGGACATTACTTGTGTAGATATGTGAATCTCAGTCATGATAAAAAATATAACACGAAAATTTAACAAGCCTGTGCAACTTCTACGGCTATCAAATAAATGCCCATAATTCACTTTGTTTTGGACGCTATAAAAGCTACTATAAACAAAATTGTAAGCAAATAATTCCAACAATCGTAAATAAAATCAACACGGGAAGGTCTTTTGGTCGCATTTAGCCACTATCGACCTTCGCGCACTGGCGCTTTTCCAAAATGGTATGAGATTTCAAATTTCCTTTGTCGTACCGGGAAAATTGTCATTCTTTCTTGTCTTAGTCAGATAAAACTTCACAAATGAACAGTAACCTGCCATCTCAGTGATTGTGTAACTTTTTACAATATTTACGCACAATTAGTGGCGTTAAAAACACAAAAAAAAACTATTTCACAACATTTTAATAATTCGATAACTTCTGTAAAGTTTTGTATTAAAATATAAGCGACATTTACTTTGACATTTTTTGGCAATATCAGAAAAAATTTAATTCTTGCATATAATAAAAAGACAATGATTAAATTTATTTATATAAAAACAAACAAATAATCATGAATTGAAATGGTTATTGTAATATTTATTTCATCAAAACGTTGGTGTAGTAATAAATTAATAAACTTTTCATATTTTTAGACATTCAGTTATTCTACGAATGTTTCAGCTTGTTCTACGAATAGCCTCAAACTTTATTATTTGCATATTTACAATAAACGATCAATACTTCCGTATTTTCTGGGTATATAACCAGATAAATCAACGTTTATAAAGTAAAACGATGACTTGATCAAAGGGAAAGTGACAAATAGTCGTGTTGAATCTTACATTAATTTTATAGCGTTTAATATGTTTATAATCATTTTAAACTTATATAATAACGGTGAGTTTTAAAGAAATTGATATATTATAAATATGATGAGAAACCGGTTGCTCAGTTTCGATATCTATGGCAACAGATATAAAATAGTTTGGGTCGCTATTTGGTGTTTAAAAAATACCTACTCATCACGCATCGTTCGAAACCATATTTGAATGACGTAACGATGTTCATTTGTTTTTAACACAAAGTTTTTATCATAACTTTATCGAACTACTATAAAAGAGGAAGAAAAAATGAAATACATCTCGGCAAATTCAAAAATGAAACAAAAGAAACTTGAAATAACCGGTAATATACAACATTAAATACCAATTAAGATTTTAATACATATAGTAGTTAAAAAAGAAATTTGGATTATTGAGATTTTGTACACTTCCATGTATTTTGTCACTAACGACCCGGGTTTCGCCTTTCGTCATCTTCAGGCATTCGAGCACACGGATGGACTCGAACTGAGAGACAGTAAACAGTGTCTAACGTTTATATAGAAGATACAAATGCGACAAATATTATTTACGAGGTAAGATATTATACGTCTGAGAGCCACACTGATACCTGAGTTAAAATTTCGGGAATCTCCCTAATCCTAATACATGGAAGTGTACAAAATCTCAATAATCCAAATTTGATATTGAAATTCCATCAAGCACCCTCAGTCGATGTCTTAAATTATATAAAAAAGAAATGGTTACACAACTTAAGATATCGACTGAAGGTGCTTAGTGGAATTAAATATCAAATTTGAATTGTTGAAATTTTGTCACCCTGTCAAAGTCTACAAGTTTGGAATGGGTGGGTTTATTTATACTTTCGTCGAATTGCACTTTTAAAACCCGCCATTATATTAAAAATGGATATCACTAGTAATCTAATTTTATTAGATTCTTGGCCACCTGCAATGGTAATGTCCTTTTAGTATGATAATGCGTTTGTTTTTCCAACTAGGATTAAGGGTCATTGTTGTCGGTGTTGGGAGTAATTAAGGTATTAATGTAGTTCCTAGATTTAGTGATAATATTTTGTCGTATTTTATCTCATATATAAACGATATAAACTATTTACTGTCTTACAGTTCGAGTTCATTCGTGTGCTCAAATGCCTTAAGATGCCGAAAGGCGAAACCCGGGTCGTTAGTGACGAAATACATGAAAATGTATAAAATTTCAACAATTCAAATTTGGTTACACAAATAATGTGCATTTTAAATTGAATATAATACTGTATTTTATTTCATTATAGTAAATTTAAGAATAATAATTATTCAATTAGTGTAAACAAAATAATGTAACAATAAAAGGCAACAATTAATTTTAAATCAGACCTTACACAAATGACGACAGTAAAATAAATCTCAAAGAGTGAAAACAATATTATAATAAAATCATATAAACGATTTTTGAGCATGATAGATATCTTTGTTAATTTAGTCGTCATTTAATATTAGATTGCAGGCATCTACGTTGTGCAAGCTTTGCCTCGTAGGATATCTCATCATCTCCTTCTGGACAGACGACGTCTCTCTCCTGTTTAACCTAATTCCGGCGTACGCAAATAAATGCATCGCGGAGTAAGAGCCTATACACATAGAAACACACACCAAACACGACGCACTAGCATCTAACTGAGTTATATCAACACAGTCACGCGAATAAGTGGGGGCATTGTGACTGTTAACTCACTGTCGTCGAATGAATAGGAATCAAAATATCTCTTATTTAATTAAATGAATACAAAAACGCTTAAATTTTTCACGTGATCATAATTTTTTATTTATTTAACAAAAAAAATCTATTAAATTTTAACGATCTCTCTTTCAACAATTATGCAGCTATGGGTTAAGGTTTAAACAAACGCAATACATGACACAGCAGCTGACGCCAATGCATTTGACAACTATAGTGTAAGCCAGTGCTTCCCAAACATTTGTATTCCACAAATAAATTAACCACGAGAATTAAATTAATTTTGGTATCATATTTTATATAATATATATGATCGTCGCTGTTCTGGAAGAAAACACTAAATCGAAAAAATGACGTATTGAGTTTGTTATACCAAAATGTTCCTTATTTCAAACGCTACCGTATGAAAGAACACACTTATTTTTATTAATTACACTTTTACTTAAAAACAGTTTTGTACAAACAAACAAAATGAAAAAATATAGCATTTCAGACATTTGTTACAAACTTCAAAGTCCAATTACTCAAAACAAGTATTTTTCAGTTAGTTGTCTTCTTCCAGAACAACGACGATATAATATATTTATGCATACACCTTAAAGACAAAATCTTAATTAAATCAAGTATAATCTGTTTTTATATAAAGAAAAGCTACTCGACACTCCCTACGTATAATCCCGTATCTGCAAACACGACATTTTACAGGAGAACGTCTCAACGATTCAAAACGCAGTTGCAAAGTAACGGCTGCATCTATCTCCGTCAAAATTGGGACAGTGCTATTATTTTAAATCTAGTTTCTTATTTATTTAAAGTTTTGCTCAAAAGATTATAGTTTTTGAGATATTACAGATATGACATTGGACTTCGGATTTTAGGTAAAGAGCTTTCATTTAAGTGGCTGGTTACGTGTTTATATTTACACAAAAAAACGGTGAAGTGGGTATTTTTCCCAATGTTTTTTGATGCCTACGTATAAAACTGAGTGCATAAACAATAAAAATGCAAAATACGTATAATCAACTATGTGGCACTTACGTGGTTATACGTAGGGAGTGTCGGTTACATAATATCAAAGAAAACATCCATAATTGAATGCTTGTAGCTCCACTGACAAGTTTTGTGGCCCTTACTTTGAGAAGCACAGGTGTCAACGATAGCATTAAAAAGATATTGTTATTTTAAGTTATTTATTTTCTTTACAGTTTTCAAAATAAAATACGGCGCTTAAGTTGGTAATATTTTTTGCTTTTTTTCCCTACGTGCACTAAGAAGCCAACAGTTAGTGGTAGGTATATTATTGAGAAGACCTAAATCAAGAGTGATTTTCATTTTTATTTTTTTTAATTTCATGACTATTTGTTAAACAATTACTTAGCAATTTGTGTCATCAACATATGTCACTATCGCACAATTTTCAGCTTTTCCTTTGTACAAAAATATGTTAAATCAACATGGTACATACTTAAAATAATATAACGTATTTAAATATTACTATTGAAAAAGAAATTATTATTAAATTGAGATCTAAAATAAATTATTCAAATTAAAGTTAACTCAATATTATGTTATTATTAAAACGTAGAAATACTAAAATGTTATTACTGTTATGAGATAAAAACATTGTTATATTTCGTCAGAACTGCCTTTATTCTTTCGAAAAAGGTAACATCAAACGCTTTATGATATTTTGTATATTTACTGAAGCGAGTTTTCAGGCGCCTTTTGTGACGTCACGCGGAACGACGCCGGAAGCGTTGCCACGCGACGCCAAACGCGACCGGGAAAGCCCCGACTATATTAATTTAATTGCGATAATAATAATTTCACATAATGATACCGCCCAACGAAGGCTTAAAGTGATACAAGTAAGTTACTGTTTTAACGACTGATCATATTTTTTTATTAGACGTCTTCCAAAATGTAACGCTTAAATTACAGAGTAAATAAACCATATTTTTTTTGCATACCGTACTTTCATTATCAAATATTTCCTAATAAGCGACATCCAAATATCATGAAATTAACTTTTAAAAATATATCTTCCAATACAGGTTTTAATGTGCCTAGGTTATGTATGATACTAGATGAATCTTTAATTTTGTACTGCATCTAGTATAAGTATTGATACAGTACCGTGGCCGAGTTGTAAGCTTTACGGCTGCGATTATAATTGTGTTCCGAGGTCAAGGGTTCAAATTATAGAATGGACTTTATATTTTTACACGTAAATTGCCCAGTGAAATATTACCCTAACCGGTATTGGCGAGTTTCATGTGTTTTCCACTTCTGATGTTAACCAGTCTGAAACAGACTCATCTAAGTTTCATCGTTATTACCTCTGAAAAGACCCATCGAGTTACTAACTTTCAACAAATTTCAGTTTAAAAATTGTATGTTAAATTTACGATCAGAAATGGTTATATTTAAAGAAAACCACTACTCATAACTATTAGTTCGTGTGCATGTCCATCTTTCAAACATTATCAAATTTGGATTATTGGGATTTTGTACACTTCCATGTATTTTGTCACTAACGACCCGGGTTTCGCCTTTCGGCATCTTTAGACGCTGTTAGACACTGTTTAATGTCTGTCAGTTCGAGTCCATTCGTGTGCTCGAATGCCTGAAGATACCGAAAGGCAATACCCGGGTCGTTAGTGACAAAATACATGGAAGTGTACAAAATCTCAATAATCCAAATTTGATATTGAAATTCCATCAAGCACCCTCAGTCGATGTCTTAAATTATTTCAAACATTATGTTGACAGTTGTCGTTTTTCCGTGGGCCGATTAACACTTGCCATACTTCTTTCATAAAGAAATATGATGGATAAAAAGACACTAACAAGCCTTTGTACTTAACGTGTATATTAATTTCACATATATAATGACTTTCAATAAAACTAGATTGAAACATAAAAGGGATCATAATAGAGAGGGCCAATGAACTCTGCCGAATTATTATTAAATCTAAATTAAGTTTTTGTCACAGAAACAGGAGTGTCGCGACAAAGAGCACGTGTTCAAACAATTCGCGAAAAACTGTTTGCCGCCATCTGTAATTAACTTCGTTTCGCTGACTGACTGTCTTTTCATAATATGCTAAAATGAATGACGCGGCAGTTAATTAGATAATTATTAATTATGTAAATTACTAGTTAATTATTGTCGTATTTTGATTACCAATAACGTATTGTTTATAGAATAATACGATCATTCTTGAGCGTGATATTCGTAGTTTACCGTGACTTAAAGCCATTTTTATGTTATTAATACCAATTCTAAAAAAAGCTATACATTTTTTTTTTTATATACAGAAGTCACAGTTCCATATTCTGAAGCTTCTTTATTTCAAATTACTCTGATGAATTCAATTTTCTTAACATTATAATTGTTCAGGCGCGTCAATTGATTTTGCGACGTTAATTTCAAACACAACAAGTATCTTAGATTCATTTATTGTAGACGATGATTTCATCTCTTCAATTGATGGAATAGATCTGATCGCTCCACACCAACCCTGTCCAGCTCCGCGGAGACTCTATCCATCCTAGGCCATCGAACTGCACTGCAGCAGTTCACAAGGAAAGCATTCTTTACGTAACAACACTACAATGTGTATAATATTTTACGACATGCGATCGTAAATGTAGCTACTAACTGCCCGTGTATTAGTAAAATGTGTATTTTCCTTGGTCGTGTGAGATAAATGGGAGAATATTGGTGCGGTTAGACATTAGTGTTTCTCTCTATATATAGGGTTGGTTCATTGACCTTCTAGCTAGAGAGAAATGCGCTTGCAATTTAGTGGCAATAATTGCACAAGTAGAAAAATCTTCAAATTTCTACGCATAGATAAAAAAAGACTTTACAATGGCTTTCTTACAGCAATAAATGACGTAATTAAATGTATTATATTTGCTATAGTATCACGATAAATAGTAGTATAATATTTTAAAAGCTTTAAATTATTTTTTTATAAAAATAAATAAAAAAAGTAAAACATTTTAACGGAAAATTTTCACGAGAGGAAAAGAACGTTTTGCATAAACATTTTGAAAAAACCGATACCTATTTATTGTTTCTGATATATATAACACAAAATAAATGTGCTTTATTTTTAAAAGATAATGCCTTGCCACCAAGAATTGACAGTAACCTTAAAAAAGACATAATAAGGTTATTGCTTAAAGCGGCAAAGTATTTTGTTCCATAAGAATTATAAAAAAATATAGTTTGATAGCTGTTAAAATAAAGTTCTACCATGATAATGTCAATTCAATCAACATATCACAAAGTCTTTTGAAAGTTGTTGTAAATACAATGACTATTTGTTATGATTGCTGGTCAATACCCTGAATACGACCTAACAATATGAGTTGTGTGGCCTGATTGTTATTTTTATTTCTTACTGTATTATCGAGGAAAAACGATGAAAGTATTTAGTTCTACAAAAATTATATAAATTGGTTGATGGTTGATCAAGCCATCATCAATTGACAAGGATTCAGAATTAATAGTTAAGAGTGTTTTGAAATTAATTAAACCATTAATAGAAATCAATTGTTAACAAATAAACCCAAAATTAATTACCAGTGTTTTAATTAATTTTGTAATTAGTAGTCTTATAGTAATTTGTACTAGTATTGTTTGTGTCTAACCCTCTCTATAGGTCCAGTGGAAAGAAATAATCCCACCTCACCCTTCATTTTTGTAATTTATATGTTGAGAATTAGAATCATTATTTCCCTTACAATTAAATAAACTAACGCTGCATTTAGTCTTCAGAGGCAAAATACGTGTTGGAATTGGCAAAACAACCAGTGATTTTGCAAAGAACAATTGTGATTGTATATTAGTTGGAAATAGTTCTGATGACGGTGTGAAGCCGAAATAGCCGTCAACAAATTCATATAATTATAATAGAGCTCTGCCAAGTAAATGACAATCAATCTACCGTAGAAGCTACCTTGCCCGCCTCCACCCACCGCTGTTTTCCCATTCGTTAATTTTATACGACAGTAGAGTGTATTTCTGTCGCCGTCCGTGGCGCAGTTGGTTTCGTCGCTGGCTACGGTTACGGATGTCTCGGGTTCAATTCCCGGTGCGGACGGTTTTCATAGATTGATCTTTCAATCGATTTATGGATTTCTGTTCGTAGTCTGAGTCTTCCCTCCCACCAATCCCATCCTCACGGGGCGTAACGAGAGCGATTAGCTAACCACTAGTCCTGTCATAGCCCTATCCTTCTATCCCTACTCTCTTCGAAAAAGAAAAGGGAGGTTGAGCAACTGAGTGACAAGCAGTTCTCGTAGAAAAAATTCTGTCAAGATACCTCCATTAGGAGACCATATGCTCCACATTGGGAGTGGGCATGGAAAAAAAAGTGTATTTGGAGCAACTTGGTGGCGTGCACTAAAGTGTGCAGAAGATAAATCCTTCCAGATAAATTAAAAGCTTAATTCTGTCCTAAATCAAGCCGATTAATAATTTATGCTCTGTTATTAAATCTTGTATTCCTAGGTATTATAAATTTTCATGTCTATTACAGTGAAAAATAATCTACACGTTTCGCCTATTTGTAGTGGAATAATATGGGGGGATGGGCGTGGAAGTGGTAGGGTAAGATAGGGCAAAACGGCGCCTATTAAATACACGGCGCGTGGAAGAGTCAGTCTTTCACTCATTTACCGGAAATTCAAAACGTACCAAGATTAAGGAAATGAAATCCGAGTCGCCATTGAATCGGTGAGACATTATCCGGAAACCGAAATATCGTAAGAGCGAATCTTAAATCATTCTGCGATTACTTAAATATTTATAAGATGTAAGGAAATATATTGAATAAGGTATGGTGCTCGATTGATTCTACTGGATTTTGTGTGGTTAACTTTTATACTTTCAGAGAAGTATTCGATGTGTGATGAATATTACCATTGCTTTCCGTGATACACTTGAGTGACATACAACAATTAAAATTAATAGAAATTCTTATGATCTTATGATCCTTATACAGTAAAACCCTGTTTACGCGGAAATCAGGACCACGTTATTGGGAGTCGCGTAATAGGGGAGTGAATCACATATAAAATTAAAGGTTACGTTTTTTTTCGCAAAACTGCCAAAACTAAGAATAAATGAAAAAATATATGGACGAAATATTTAGTTACTAGGTGGTAAAATGTATAGTTCTCTCCAACGTTTGACTGTATGCACCACATAGCAGCCGCCTGGCTGCCTGTGTACAGTAACGACAATGGAATGCAACTGCGCAATTGGGAGATTTGCGGTGAATATTTGTATTCGGAGCGTAATTCGGGGTATCGTAATTGGAGGTTCCACTGTATTAGGTTATGATTACCAAATAATGCGTTCACCTTCCTAAATAATTAATTTAAATATATATGTAGCTTATTTGGAAAACGCTGACTTCATAAATTGTATTAACGGATTACATAAAAAATTAAATGGATTTAAATGAAAGCACTGTTACACGCTTGTTGGTTTATTATTTGACACTCGTAACCGTGCCCGTCATAGATGATGGTATTGAAATCAAAATACTGAACGTATAAACCAGGTAGTACGTCGAAATTGTGTGAAAATTTCATACCTACATGTGATAATAATAAAACGTCTATAGAGCGGCCTGGGCTATTGTAATGTATAAGACTGTGCATTGCAATATATTCCAAAGACATAATAATAATTTTAAACTGGTGTCGCTGTTCAAGGATTTGGTCATTCAAATTCACCATAAAAGGGTAAAATATCAAAAGTATTTAGTTCTACAAAATTTTATTAGGTAGCTGATAACTATTTCAGCTTAACGCCATCGTTAAAATATAAAATTTTGTAGAATAGATATTTTACCCTATTATATAACTTTTTAAATATGGGTCTATTTTGATTTTAAAATGAAATATAGGAACCATGGTGCCAATTTAGCACACCTGCTTCTTTCGGACATGATTTTGGTAAACTTTTCCATGTGTTTTGTATCAAGACTTCTTTATTATGAAGTAAAAATCATTATTTATTTTTATATTATATCGACTGTAGAAAGGCAAAAGGGCGTACCACTCAGTTTTTCAGAATATTGTTTTTCTATAATCACACTGTATATAACTTAATACACATTTTTTGTGAGTTATACACAATATTTGTTGTGTGGATTACGTCCTTTTGCTTTTCTAAAGTCGATATGTATTTTACAAAGATAATTATTTTCGAAGTTGAATTACATATAAAACCGTCTCTGTAGTTAAATCAAAATCCTTTGAAATTGGATTTACATGTTGCTAAGTGTTAAGAATGCTCTACTATTCTGAAACCCTTATTACAGTACTTAATCCGTCAACCGTGAAACCCAATGAACACCCACAAAACACTTCGCAATAGCCAACCATTACAAATTGAAAACACGCGTTACTGCCTAGACTCATATTCTACGCAATATCCAACTTTCTTAGACAACGACTCACCCCTGCCTACCCCGACGCAATAATAATTATCACCAATACACCCTCAGTAGAGTCGACCGGCCTTGAACTTACGCTGTGAACTCTACGGGGTCGCTGGAGAGCATGTGGAAGAGGGATGCAAAGTGTAACGGGGTATATCGGGGCACCGGAGAACTGGGGTAAGAGGGAAAACAAAATTTCAGGGTGAAGCAACTCTGTTCGGAAAATGGGGTGGGGTAGGTCGCAGAAAATTCAGAGTATGAGGAAGAAGGCGCGGTGAGAACCGTTTTTGTATTTTCGGATTTCGGATTTTTAATTTTATATTAATTTAGTGAGCCTCTACTTTTTTTATCATTAATATCATTTTTTTCTATGCGCTATTAAGAAAATGTCCAGTAATTTAATTGCGATATATTGTACAATTAAGAAACTTGGCGAAAGAACAATTTAAAGATATTTAAGTGGTTTTTCCGGACATGTTATATTTAGCACAAACATCTGCCCTCCTAAAATTATATCTGTATTTTAAGTAATTTAAGACATCGACTGAGGGTGCTTGATGGAATTTCAATATCAAATTTTGATTATTGAGATTTTGTACACTTCCATGTATTTTGTCACTAACGACCCGGGTTTCGCCTTTCGGCATCTTCAGGCATTCGTGTGCTCGAACGCCTGAAGATGCCGAAAGGTGAAACCCGGGTCGTTAGTGACAAAATACATGGAAGTGTACAAAATCTCAATAATCCAAATTTGATATCTGCATTTAGTTAATAAAGCACACCACGCTAGTCATTTAAGTTGGAACACCGTAAGTTGTTCTTTTCCATCTGAGATTATGCAACCGTTATTTTTGTTACATGATTAAGACATGGGGTAATTTTCAAGGCTTTATTTTTTTCCTATCATATGAAGACACTATTTTTTCATTATTTTAGTAGCTGAGTAATGCAAAAATATTATATCAAAAACACAAATATGTAAACATGTTTTACAGTAACAAGAGAAGTTTTAGAAATTTTTACAATTGAATACATCAAAAAAAGCTTACGTGGTTCTTCAAACAAGCTCCTCAATTAATAGTCCAACTATACAGAAGTAGGATTGTATTTAGGAATGGGGTAAAGAAGTTTCCACCTTCTTCCTTTTGGCAGATGGTAAAAACTTGTATGGAAATCATAGAAAAAATTTTAATACAGCGAACGAATAATAATTGCCTGTGGCATTTTTATTCTATGATTTATCCTATATTAATTCCGCGAAAGCTGAATTTATATACATAAAACGCTTCGTCTCTCACAATAATAACATTTTATTTATCATAGTCATCCATTTCATTTCTATAATATTTAAATACAGGGTTTCCCAACTCTGTGCCTGCGAAACTATTCCCATTAAAACGCATTAATTAATAAAAAAAATATTGATATATCGCGAAGGGCATCTAATTTAAAAAACAGCAAAATTTACATTTCCTTGGAACGGTGATTATTGCATTTACTTTTTTTTAGATTCTATTAAGCACTGTAGCATTAAAAATTCATTAATCTAATATATGGCTAAGCTAAAATTATTTTAAGTATGGTTCTGAAGATGGCGTTAAGCCGAAACAGCTATCAACTACCTATAAAATTTTAAAGAGATAATATCGTCGTTGTTCTAGAAGAAGACACTAACTGAAAAATAATAGTTTTGAGTAATTGGACATTGAAGTTTGTCAAATGCCTGAAATGCAATACCTTTTAATATTTTGCAATTATCATTTTGTTTGTTTTTACAAAACTGTTTTAAAGTAAAAGCATAATTTATAAAAATAAGTGTGTTCTTTCATACGGTAGAGTTTGAAATAAGGAACATTTTGGTATAACTAGCTCAATAAATCATTTTTTCGATTTAGTGTTTTCTTCCAGAACATCGACGATATGTTCTTTGTTATTTTACGCTATCAGTAAAATGAAATAATTTAAAAAAACAGTAATTTTAATATTAAAAATATTTTGTTGTGCGGAATAATCTGTGTGAGGAGTTTTCTTGTGCGCAATCATCGTGCCTGGAATAATCTGTGCCGAATAATCCGTTCTTCATTTTTAAAGTATTACTAAAAAATGTACTCATAGATTTTTTGAGTTGGAGTTACGTAGGTGGGGAGTATTTTCAGAACATACATTAATTTAATCTCAATTCAAAAGTTACTTGTATATATAATACGTATAGTTGCCATTTAAGTTTACAAAATAATACAGGAGTACCTCGTGTTAAAACCGATTTGTGTTCTTGGAAAAGTGTATAGAATCATGAATTATTTTATCATGAGTTTGTTTCGTGGTACCACCCGGGTTATCCGTTCGTACTGTTATGTAACATAGAAATATGCAAGTAAAGAGTAGTCGTATCGCGAAGTGGTCTTGAACAAGGGGTACGCCCGTAATTGTGACATCGGTATCTACAGCTACAACTAAATTTATAACGCGGAATGCCTGGGACTCACGGTTGTACTCGGTAATAACCAAGTGCAACCTATTCAACGCGTGAATTCTGATGGTACTGTTTACGGTTGCGAGTCATGACACCTCACTAAAGCAAAGCGGTAATCGTATACTGTGCTTTGAAAACAGATGCTTGCGGCGATTACTAGGAGTACGGTGGTTTGATTTTGTCAGGAATTCGGACGGACCAGCCTCTTATTACGTCACAAAATAAAATAAGCTACTCACTTTTAAGGTGTTAACCGTCAATTCTTGCTGGAAAGACATTATATTTTAAAAAATAAAACACAATTCATTTGTACTACTTCCACATATTTATAATGATCAGGACCGGTTTCGCTCATCACGAGCATTATCAACTGAGTTCATCAGTTGATAATGCTCGTGATGAGCGAAACCGGTCCTGATCATTATAAATATGTGGAAGTAGTACAAATGAATTGTGTTTTATTTTTTAAAAAATATAAAAAAATAAGCTACGATGGACCTGGCATCGACATGTGCTGCGGATGCCTCAGGGCAGCCTGTGTCCTGCCTGTCTCCTCTACCAACCGGATGGTTTGCGTCGCTCTGGAAGGAAGCTGATTATGTATTCGGCGGAACTACGGGTAACTTGGGAAGAAGTAAAGACACTGGTGGGTGACAGAGAATCTTGGAGAACCGTATGATGGCCATATACTCCGATTACGGAGCGAATATGGATAAAAAAAATTATAAAATCGAAAGACAAATAAATATATTCCGCTGAAAGTTTGCCGCCCCTTCTAATGCGTCGCCTCTATACACATTTGTCATGTTGATTGTGTGTTTTAGAATCTATCACCTTCGTAAGATAAAGATACTAATCAGAGCCAATTAAGCAATAATCGGTGAATAAATAATTATAGTTGTTTAACGGGAACTTGAACGGAAAACCTTGGCAGCGACGACACCGGAGGTTAAATTAATTTATAGTAATGCATTTAATCAAAAACCACGCGAGTGTGTGGGTGGTTTTAGTCTTTGGTATGACAGTAGTAAATATATTTTAACTTTTACGATGACTGAATCGCATTGAAAGCATTCGTTAAACTAAAAAAAAAAACGATTTGATTCGTATTTTCAATGTTAGAATAACTCTAAATAAATATAAAGTAAAACATTCAGTCAGAAATACTAGTTATTATATTTGTTTTTAAATGTATTAATTTTACTTATATTCGACAGTGTTTTTAAAGGGAATTTTAATTTCAATCAATCTGTGCCTTGCCAGACGTTAGAGCACTGATCGTCAACCTTTGTATACCTACCGCCCATCTTTGGATAATTTTCGTAATACAATTTCCTTACCGCCCACTTACATCACAGTGTAAGGATGAAATAATTTTTAGAAGCTGAAGAATTTAAAAAAAAAAATTAAACCTAACATTTTATTTATGCTGTAGAAAGTGTAGGTATTCAACATATTAATGAAATAGTGTGAATTGAAAAACAATAACTTCATCATTTTTTTAATTATAGTTAATGGTTAACAAGAACATTAAGCGTGATGCTGTGAGACTAAATATTTAATGTACACTATTTTTAGACAATTTATTTAATACACGATACAACGCAATATCACGAGTGACGTTTGCTCTCACAAATATAAGTAGGTACTCTGTGTACAAACAAACAAGTCGAAAGTCGACCGCTAAGCCAGAACAAGACAAATATTTTGTTTTATTTGTAGAGAAAAGGACAAAACGACCCCATTTCGATGCACCCCTACCCTCGGGGCCATCGGGTTAGCGTAGCGAATTTTCTTCAAAATGTCTTTAAGTAAGTTTACCTAGCGGCGAGTCGAGGTTAACAGATGTTTCGACGGAAACAGACAAAAAAGAACTAAATTACCCACCACCCAGCATGGGAACGTTAACCTACCAGTATGGACCAGGTTGACGACCACTGCGTCAGAGCTTTAAAAAAGAAAACATGTTTTATCACATCGCTCATAACGCACGTTTTTCGATTTACGTTCAATAAACATTTGTAACGAAATATACCTAAATGATATATTAGTTAAGGCGATGGGTTTTATGGAATCGGCGATTATTCTGTGGGAATCATTTTTTTTCAATGTCTGCTCCCAACGTGGAGTATATGGTTTCCTTATGGATGTATCTCAACAGAAGTCTTCTATGAGAACTGCCTGTTACTCAAACTCGAACTCTTTTTTCGAAGAGAGTAGGGACAGAAGGATAAAGTGAGGGCAGGAATAGTGGTTAGCTAATCACTCTCGCTTCGCCCTGTTTTTGGAGATCGGATGGGTGCGAGAGAGCAGAACAATAATTTACAATAGAAAATTTAAATATATTACTTTATAAATGACACTTATGTATAACTATGAGTAACACCTGTTTCGCTTTTATGAGAAGCATCTGTATACTGTGTACACGTGTTCAGCCTAAAGTATTTACGGTGAATGGGAAACCTTTAATAGTTCAGCGGGCGACCAGTAGACCGCGGTCAACGTTTTTGCTTCCCCTCGATACTAAGTATATCATGTATGTATGTAACTGTTAAAGAATAAATACGATAAATATAATATGTTCACATCATTTAAAAGGTTTGATACTTTGAGTTTTTTTAATCGAAATACGACATCACTACACCAGGCGTATTCAACAAATGGGCCACTTGTAAACATTTTCAATATTTTAATTATAACACTTTTGTTTTATATTAAGACAATCGTTAAAGGTCCAAATTACAAATTATGTTACATAACTATAATTGTTAGACATTCAAAATTAAAATAAATAACTGCATTATTCCACTGGCTGTATTCGATCTTTACTACTTAAAGATAAAATTCCATCGAATCCATCGAAATAAGTCATGTATAAGTCTATCTGTTGTTTATTAGGTTATGAGTTAAATCTATGTTACTTCGCAATTGATTGACTTATTCAATTTTTTTTTCACAAAAGAATGTTGCTAAAAATGGAATTAAAATGATAGATATGGAATATCAACGGAAATTTATGTACGTTATTATGCGGCTAGCGTAAGTTTAACAAGTAGGGTACGTGGTCCACTTTTAAAAGAAGTTGGGTATCCCTTTACTAGGCAAGAAGTTGGCAAAACACTTAATAAACAAATGTCTAGTGTAGCTACTGCAAACACGAATACCTAACAAATAATATATTATCGTGATTTTTCATGAATCAAGGTTGAATTCAGACGTCACATCAGTAATTTGACCTTAAATGCCTGAAATGATAAGGCTTATCTTAAATAATTTGTACACACTAAGTAAATTTCTCAATATATTATAATTTATTACATCAGAACGCGAAAAAATGTACATATCCATGAGTGGCATTCACAACATCGGTGCAATTTTTCGTCTTATCTTATTTCTGCAATGTATGTCATAATATTCATAAATATTCAATATCTTAAAACTGTAACACAGATTTAGCACTTCATCACATATTGACAAGTTTTTACTGTGGAACCGCAATCAAGTATTGTAACATGGATGATGTTTCTGACGATAGGTTGTGCGTATATAAAGCAATCAAGAGATATATTAGAAAGATAAGAAGAAACTAAAATTAGAAAGAGATGGTTAATTGAAGATAAAACGGAAAATCTTTTAATGCTATATTTTTTATGACCGATTTCAATGTGGATGATATAAACCCCTAATGGAAAACTTCAACACAAGGTGTTGTAATAAAAATAATTTGCTGTGATTCAGTGTCTCAAGTTCTCTTTTCAGAGGAAAAGGGATTTGTAGCTGCCTATCGCTATCACGATGGTACTGTCCATTCCTCGATTCGAGCCTTTTAATACGCAAATGATTAGGAAGACAGCCGGGATTGATCGGAAATACGCACAGCTTTAACGGTTGAATCACAAATGTTCATTTCCTTTAAAATTCAAGTTATGCTCAATGTAAATCATGTTGGATCTTGGAAATTGGATCACATTTGTTTCCTAAAAGTGTACTGCAATTTTCTGTGATCTTTAAATAAACCTTGGAATTTGCATATTTTATGTAATTAAAAAAATAAGTCATACCAATCAAAACAAAGCATTGACATCAAAATTGTTTACGAAATGTAGTTTGTTAATTGAGTTTAGTTTAGACCAAGGACCACACTGTCCCCTCCACTAAAATCCAAGGGCCAAGACCTAGCTAGCTCATCATACGAACATTCTGTAGTTTTGAATAAGCGCAAATTTTCGTATTGGAATCGACTTCAAATGGGAATGATTGATTTACAGCATAGCGATATTTTTAAAGAAATTGCTGGAATTTTATAATAGTCTGCCACTCACATAGTTTGATCAGTTGTATAAATTTGAAATTTTCATTTTTATTATGTTCTTCAAATATTGTTGTTTCTTAATTGGCCGTTTAATAAAATTATCTGATTATTATTTTGTGCGATTCACTTACATTGTAAATGTAACAATGTAATCAAAATAAACTATGTCCCACTACCGCGGGACGGATTGGTGGTTCTCACGGGTCGTACTTTGGAGACCCCTGGTTTAGATATTCCAAGTTAAGAAATATCATGCAAAATACTATTTCGAAATGATTCATGAATAATAATAAGTTGTAAGATATTTATCACTCAACAATATTGTATTTTCCACTTGGTGGGATTTTGAAGACGTAAACGTAAAATAACTGACAAATTTAATGTTTGCAAAAACAGAATTGATTTTCTGGATATAGTTCGTATTTCTGTTTTCATGGTTTCGTAACTATAATATACCCAAGGGTATAAAAGGGTGATTTGACCGAGCAACAACGCGGCCATGAAAAGCGTACGTGGGGGATATGCCTCGTTTGTTTTCTGACACTAGTTGGTCAGTAACATTTGACTGTTCTTGAAATATTGGACATTGAAACTTTTATTTATCAATAAATTAGACCGTTAAAACAGTTTTAAACAATTACCAAAAAACATGTTATCTAATTTTGTAGTTGACAGTATATTAATGAACTATTCTGCGTACGTGAAAGGAAAGCGATCAGAAAAACTGCATATTCTGAAGATATCACATAAGTATTTTAAAATGTCAAGTAAATAATTATGATTACCGCAACCAACTGGTAAAATTATGTGACTTTCATACCAAACCCATGGTGTAAGAAGCACAAGAAGTACACGGTGAGCTGGACCGTTGTTTTTCTATTATATGTGACGTCATTTTAACGAACCAAATTTTTACTGTCACCAAAAGACCTTTGTAAACATAGTACATTGTAATTGGATAAGCGCGTTGTGACGTCAACAAATACAAAAATGGCGACTGTCACCTATTATCCAGTTCACTTTGTACTTCTTACACCGTGTACCAAACCCAATGGTGTAAGAAGTATAGATGAGCTGGATAAAGAATGTCGCCACTTTCGCATTTGTTTACGTCTTTCGGTGCTTATAATTACAATCTACTATATTTACGACAGTGTTTTGGTGACAATAAGAATTTCGTCCGTCAAAGTGACGACGCATATTTTAGAAAGGCTTACAATTGAATGCACTTTTGTTTAGATCATATTCACTTTCAAAGAAATAGTTTTCACTTATAACAAATACATTCTAAAAAAAACAAATTCTTTCACTAAAAATAAGCTAATCCCACGTAATAAAACATTGAAGAAGTATATTGCACTTACGAAAAAATATTTTGATATAGATAAAATAGCTTTCACTAAATATAAATACTCACACTTTGAAATCGATAGTTGTAATGAAATGAAAATACGTCGTAACTCTACTCTATATTAGGCCGCCAATATTGTCTTTGCTCCACGCATTAGAATACATTACACAAACCAAACCAGACCAACCCTAACATAACCTACTACAACTTAACTCTACTTTGTTAAAAGAATCCGTGACTAAGTGGAAACTATTAAAATCAAAGTTTGAGTGTACCAAGTGAATACTATCTAACACAAAGTGTAATTATTTATCACCCTTTTAGCAAAACAACAATACTTTTTACACCATGAGCTGGATCGTTGACTTGGACGAACCAAATTTTCATTGTCACTTGTCACCAAAAGATTCTTGTGAACATAGTAAATTGATTTTTACAGCTAAAACATTTAAACATGTGGAAGTAGTACAAATATGTTGGGTTTCATTTTTAAAATATAATGCCTTTCCATCAAGAAGAAGTGACAGTTAACACCCTAAAAGTGATAGTAGATTGTAATTCAATATGCACACAGTAATGTCATGAAATGCAAAAATAGTGACCACCTATACACCTTAAACAAGTGGTTCTTAAAAGGTGCACTGCGGTGCATTGGGTGTACCGTGAGCTTGTTGCCAGTGTTGCTTAAACCATGACCAAAGACGTTGTACGACCAACGGTAAAAATTCCGGAATTTGCCAATACAACCAATTTATGAATTTGGGTCTAAATAAATTGATGTCGGTAATGTTTGCATCCCTTTCTCCCATACCTAGTCTTTAAAACGGGATTCTCATTTTTATATCTATATCTTGTGCGAAAACTGAGGTCGAACATCTAACCTGCAAGCAGTCATTGCTAAATACCTTGATGAAAAGATTCAATTTATAACAGCAGACAAGTTCAATTATTTGTTTAACTATAATAATATCCGCATTCAATCTGATTCAATATTATCTTTATTTTTATAAATAATTTCTGTAAACTATTACCCAATCTATTCCATGCGATAAACAATGTTTATAAAATTACGCAACATTTTATAAACTGCATAATTATCAATTTTACTCGAATACATCTACACTTTAATATTCCCCCAACTGATACCGGATAGCTATTGGTAATATGCTATAATTTATTTAATGGCTTTTAAAATATTACCAGCAGTTTGTAATTGTTTTTCGATTTGTAATAACATCACCTCATTACGATGAGCTGGTTTCGTAATGTTGTATTTGTGACCCATTACCCCATACGTTTAAACAATTGTGACAATTTGGCGCCCCAGGAGGAAATCCCAACACGACAACACTGACTGAATCGGCATTCTTGCACTAAGTAATTATTTTGACGTAAAATAGAATACACGATGGTTAATTTATTCAAATAAATTATTGCCGAACATTGCCATTTAGAAAAAAGTTATCAACATCATAATGAAGGCTTCATTAGCCATACAACTACTTTAATTATAGCGGCTGGGCCATTCAAATATAATGAATATTAAATTACAGGGTAATTTTTACGAAGTAGAGACTATTTAAAACCAAGAATGCGGCAGGTTTTGCACTTCAAGTTTAACTCTTTTAGCCTAAGGGCTCTAATCTATTGACGTTTCGAGACTGCGTAAAATCGTCACACAATCGATTGCAGTTTATTTCATAGCAAGCAACACACATATGTGTTGTTTTTCATATACGTACTAAAAACATCAAAGTTTGCGTGTATTTTTTTTCCATGTCCGCTCCCAATGTGTAGCATATGGTCTCCTAATGGAGGTATCTTAACAGACTTTTTCTACGAGAACTGCTTGTTACTCAGTTGCTCAACCTCTCTTTTCTTTTTCGAAGAGAGTAGGGATAGAAGGATAGGGCTATGAGAGAACTAGTGGATAGCTAATCGCTCTCGCTACGCCCCGTGAGGATGGGATGGGTGGGAGGGAGGACTCAGACTACGAACAGAAATCCATAAATCGATTGAAAGATCAATCTATGAAAACCGTCCGCACCGGGAATCGAACCCGAGACATCCGTAACCGTAGCCAGCGACGCTACCAACTGCGCCACGGACGCCGACAGATTGCGTGTATAGATCTCTAAAAAAAGAGGACAAAAAGGGTTAAGAAACAAAACCGACTTCAAATGTGAATTGTTGAGATTTTGTACACTTCCGTGTATTTTGTCACTAACACCCGGGTTTCGCCTTTCGGTATCTTCAGGCATTCGAGCACACGAATGAACTCGATCTGAGAATACATGGAAATGTACAAAATCTTAAAAATTTTAATTTGATATTGAAATTCCATCAAACACCCTCAGTCGATGTCTTAAAAAACAGATTTTTATTAATCAACACGGGAGCCCTCGTCGTTTCCATTGCAAAACTGTATATCTGCATATGCGAATCCAACTTTTCGTATTATTATTACCGCAAAAATCTCCCCTAGAAATATGCAAAATAGCAGAACTGACAAAAATTATGGTTATATATATCTGTACGTCAGAGGCTAATAGTCATGTGTCTAAAAATAGCGAAATTGAGTTATAGGTGTCACATTATTTGTAACTTTAAGATCTATGGATGGGTAAAAACTTTAACGTATATGGGCTGGTTACCAAAAAACCCTATGCAAAATCAATCCTATGTCACACTGCATTTACGGGGTGAGCAATCCTATGTTCATTAAATCTTTAAAAGAACTCATAATTTCTTCTTTAAACGAAACTCTCCAAGCCCCTTATCAATCAACTGCAAAAGAACGGAAAAGGTAACAGAACAACTATGCTAATTGATATAAAATAAAAACCGCCTTAGAAACACGTTTTTGCTCATCCTGTGAAGTTGATAAAATGGATATAGAACTATTAGCCTCTCAGGTACACATACACTTAATCTTCATTACGTGTTTGGTTTTAATTCTATAAAACTATTTTTATGCTTCCCTGAATAGTTAGGATTTTACAGATGTACAATTTTGCAATTTAAACAACGATACTGAATCATAAAATTACTAAAAACGAATGTTATATTAAGGAAAGGGCGCGTTTAAAATATGTAAATTTTATTTTATTTGTTTTAAAACACAAAATGAACTGACATTAATAGACATGAGAGCCCTTCATCGTCTTCATCTTCAATCGTAAAATTAACGAAAACGTATTTTTTAACCCTTTTACTCCCATGAGGCCCACCCTACATATGCAAAAATTCCAATTGGGCCGATCATCGGCCCGATAGTAGTAGTACACTGTTTTTTCTATATCAGGTATGACTAACTTATTTAATAAGTGTTGCAATGATTATATTTTGTGTCAGAGTGTATGCTATTAAAATATTTTACACCTTAAAAAATGAAAAAAAGACTTCATAGAGAAATAATGAGATTTTTATTTTTTTCCTGTTTGTAAGTAAGAATAGATTATACTAGAGAATTAGATATATCAATTGTAAGTAAAAACATGTGTTCACACTTATTTTGTATTTCAATCATAGCTTTATCTTTTTTCTAACTAAATATATGTGAATTATTTTTTTTCTTTTGTTTTATTCATTCTGAAATTATTACTTCATACACCATTGAGAACACACAAAGTTTCAAATTTTTAAAATATGTACAGAATTATTTATAAAAAAAAAATTAAATCGATGAATTTTTGCCAAAAAACGCTTCACATATGCTAGGCCGGCCGGGAGTAATACTGTTAATTAAAGAAAGGGCACGTTTAAGTATATAAAATTGATATTAAAATAATCAAGGTACACAAATCAATGGCACACTACGTTACATGCGTCACGTCTGATTCATGGTGAACGGTTATCAATTTATTATAAGTTAAATAACTATCATTAAAAATTGTATCACCAACAAATCATGCTCGGTGTATCTCAATCCGTGTCAGATATTGTGTATCGCAAATCTGAAAAGTGTGTCACTGGCAGTGTGTGCGTGAACGATTGCGGCATTGGGTCTGACATTGGCACTACATTTTACAACACTATTATTTCATTAAAACAGTCAAGAGGAAAATAATTTCGCTGGTGACCGGTCAATAGGTACAGTCTGGCTCAATAAGATAATACAATCTTTTTTTTATTAAACTCCATATCGTACATCCGCTAAAATAGAGCTATAATTCAAAATACGAGAATTTGAGTTAAGCTTACAGATTCTTTTTGCCATGTCCGCTCCCAATCTGGAGAATATGGACTCCTAATGGAGGTATCTCAACATATTTGTTTCTACTCAGTTTCTCAACCTCTATTTTTTTATGAGAGTTGGGATAGAAGAATAGGGCTAGGACAGGACTAGTTGTTAGCTTATCACTCTCGTTACGCCCCGTTTTTTAGGATAGGATAGGTGGGAGGGAATTCAAGACATCACAAAAATCCATGTCCACGAACAGATATCAAAAAGTTGATTTTTCAACCTGAAACATCCGTAGCCAAAGCCAACGACGATGACTACTCCACCACGGACCCGACAAAAATAAAAACAAAAAAATGTTTATCTGTTGAATTTTTTTCAAAGCTTTACTATTGAATGGATAATACTTGTAAAGACATACCCAAAACTTATTTATATAAATGTGTCCATCTGTAATGTGAGTTTTGTTTTTTTATTAAAAACTAGTGAGTACCCGACATGCGTTGCAATGTCACTCAAAGAAAGAAAGGGTTTGTGTTTTAACCATATTTATTGAAGTGATTTTGGATTAGAGGTCTGCATGTGCTGAGATTTCATAAAATTACCCTGCCCGAGCCCGTCATCTTCAGGTCCGGCTCGGCCCGAGCCCGAGTCTCAATATCGCCCTTGTTACCCGAACCCGGTCCGAAGCCCAGATTTATTTTTCTAGATAAGTTCTGTTTTCACAGTTTCGTCCTTATAATATACACAGGGGTATATAAGGACGATTTGACCAAGCAACAACACGACCATGAAAAGCGTGCGTGGATATGCTCTGTTAGTTTATTAAGTTTTATGTTAGTAAGTTTTATGTTCTCAATAAATCAGACCGTTAAAATAGTTAATAATATTTTGTAAATGTCAGTAATCTTAAACAAATACCAAAAAATATGTTTTAAAAAATAAAACATAATTTGTATGTATTGCTTTCACGTGTTTATAATGATCAGTACAGGTTTCTCTCATAGTAAGCATTATCAACTGATGATAAAAATAAATTGTGTTTTATTTTAAAAATATAATGCCTTCGCACCAAGAATTGACAGTTAGCCTTTATCCGCCCGAGCATTTTTTAGAGCAATTATTGCGTGACCCTAAGCTGTCATTAAAATAACTATATCTCTAAAACTAGTCAACTTATTTGGGTAAAGTAAAGAGCGTTATCAAAAGAAAAGATTGTTTCAAATTTTTAAAAGCAGAAGAATTTCATTCACTATTTTTCACAATTTATATAATTTTAAATAAAAGTTAAAGATTCAAAACTATAAAAAGTACATCAAAATTAAATTAAATTAAAAACTGTAAAATTAATAAAAAAATAGCGAATCAAACTATAAAATTACAAATAAAACCTTACCGTTATACAAAGATAAAATTTTTTTTTTCTTATGCTGATTTTTAAAACATTTGTCTACATATGGAGCATTTTTAAACTTCTGGAATGTGAATATCAACGAACCCGAAACGCAGATGTTTTTTGCATTACTTATTATGAAAAAAATATTTATTGAATGCGAAAATAAAATTATGATTCCGAAGTCATTATTTATGTAAGCTATTATTTATATTTTGAATATTTCATATAAATCAATGTATTCCGATCGCGAAATGTGTCATTACCAACTGTCCTGTACGGGACCGCCTGGCGGTTAAAGGTTAATAACTTAAAATTGAAAATTACTTAATCGAGAAAAAGTTTTTTTTGTGGACTTGTTGGAATACCTTGCTATTTTTTACCTTATTACGATGGAGTTTTGTCATGCTAGTTCCAATGTAATCAATAAGTTATCGTGTTTACAAAATTTCAATAAGAAAATATATTATAACGTTCGTTGTAAAATAATATGGGAAAATTCCATATTTCCAACACTAGTGTACTTACGTCACACTTGTGCATTTTATTGGTGAGTCAAAAAAAGCGTGTAGTATGTGTATCAGAAATATCGGAAAGTGTGTCGACGCGAGTGTGTGCGTGAGCAGTGATGGCATTGGCTTCGACATTGGCACTACATTTCGAAATGACACTTGCAACCGAGTCGATAGGACATTACATTACATTGTAGGTATACTTGCTTCACTGTTATAATATCCTCGAATATTCTTTATTTATCATAATGGTATATGCAACAGAGGCGCGCACAGGATTTTTTTATTTGGGCAGTCCAGCTGACATGAGATTTTTATTGAATTCATGTCTAATTTTTGTGACAAGAAAAGTAAATTTGTTTTTTTATAATTTATTTAATTAATCTGGCAGTTTGTATTCGATAATTAATTTATGATATGATTAAAACATTAAAATCAACGACGGAACTTCAAATTTTGTCGGTCCTCCTTATAATAAGTGACAAACTTATTTCTTAGAAAGTTTTATTCTGCATATTCAAAACATAATGAAGAAGACCATAACCAAAGTAGCACATACAAGGTATAGGTACGCCACAGGCTGAAATTTAGAATTCAAATTTATAGGAAAACAAAAATAAATTGCGCCGGAGGCAAATATGTTTCAGTGTTTTATAAGAATTGACCAAATGCTACTTCTATCACATGATCTCACATTTGTTTACATTAAAGCTTCCTTTATATTTCATATCATAAGTTCCACTCCTGATTAAGATATCGATTATTAGTAAAAATTACATTCCGTTTGGGGTTGCAACCTATTTTGGGAAACTACAAAACGTTTTGTAACATTGTCAAATAAACAGTATCCATGGTGTTTGGGGTAGATAAAAATATGTTCGTATGCTAGGGGTGGTCTGGACCTACTGGACTACCCCCCTGTGTGCGCTCATGGAATACAATCATTGTCCGTTATGATCTTGCATTTACATTGCAATTGGGTTAACAAATACATGTCATATTGTTAAAACCATACATCTAATAATGGCGAAATTTACACGAACAAAATCGTAATTTTTCGCGAATAGTCACTTCAATGTTTGTGTCAATTATTTTTTTTAATATATATGTCAAAATGCATCAGACGGACGCGCGTGAGGTATGTACGTGGTATTATGTCATCAGGAAAATGGCGCCAAAACATTAACTGTAATTTTAATTGGATTGTTCCGATTCAGCCGAAACAGTTAATATAATTAAAAAAACAAATCTATCATTATAATGTAAATTAGCAACGTATTTAATTCCACACGAATTATAAAATATTGTTGATAGCTATTTCGGCATCAGTCAATTAAGGTAAAATCTTATTGAACAATATAGATCAAATAGAATCATGGTCACAGTGTGGAATATACCACATCTCTTGTGAAAACTGTCAAGCTTACTATGTAGGACTGACAGAGAGAAGCTTTAATATTAGAGTTAAAGAACATATAAGATGCGTCAAAAGTAATAATTTTTCAGAGTTTGCGAATCATTTAATTGAAAATGATCATATTTTTAATAACAATATTAACGTAGAAATACTCCATCGTGTAAAGAAAAAAGGTATTAAAATGAATATCTTAGAGTTTCTAGAAATCAATAAAACAGTAAACAGTAATGGTAGATTAATAACGACTCACCATTATTAAATTTGTTTCCCTTTTTTGTTGGGTTTTTCGTCTCCCAAGTACCAGTAATTGAATTGTAAATAGTGTAACAGTGTTTATATTTAACCCCCCCCCCCGCACGCCCAGTAGAATGGAATAAAACCCACCCCCACCCTTTATTTAATATAAGAATTAGAATCATTGTTTACCTTAGAAATAAATAACCTTGCGAGATGGTCAGTCTGAAGATGCTTCTTAAGGAGGCGAAACGCGTCACGTTAGTGATAAACCAAGTGGAATAACTAAGTTATCAATTTTAATTTTATATTAAAAATGAACTTCCACAAAGTTACCACCGAATCCATAGAAAATATGTCAGTCTAGTCTTATACAACTATGTTTTATGACTCTTGTGGGATTTAATACTCTGCTGTTTTACGTAATTAAAACACCTATCATTATATCGAAGTTATACTGACAGAAGGCACTAAGTCATAAAAACAAGTTCTGAGATAATCGCATTGAAAGCATTTTTTTTTCAAAGTATGCACTTTCTATCAAAACTGCAATTGTTTGTTTTTAAAAAGATTTTTTGTATATTATAAAGAATAATCTTTTTGACATACAAATCATAAGATGAATTACAGTTATGATATCATGCTTTTTGCATGAATAAAATAGTAATGATATGACTTTATAATTTTTCCTTTTTTCAACGCATTATATCCTTTGATTTCATGTACTTAGAGCCAGTACGGAGAGCGTTAAATTGCCTACATTTTGATATTTAACCTTTCTGGGAGTATGGACGTACATGTACGTCAGTATGATAATATGTGTTTGTGTATGTGATTTAAGATTGGAGAAGTATTACACTGTCATTTGTAGACTTTTGTGCATATTATGTCATCATTTGAAAGTAGGTTTGAACCTTAGAAACTGCAGAATTCTATTTTTTCCGAAACAACAAAATATAGATATTGCATCATTCTTTAAATTTGTATGTAAAAGACTCACTCCTCATAGCACGGCCATAATTAATTAGTTACTCCTGGAAAGAAAATCATCAAAAACTTACTTATTGCGGTCTGTCAGTATAATCTGGTAAGATTATTTAAATACCTCGAGAATGAAACTTCCAATAATTTCAAAGTATCGTGTATTTAACTGCAATCATAATATTCGCTCTCTTCATGAAATAATTCTGTCTTCTTAGTCGTATTCCTCGCGTGTGAGGGTCGTGATCTCCCCCTACCGCAACAGCTCCATTGCCTTTGACGATCCTTCGCCACTCGCTCATGCGCTTCACTGCTCTGAAGGCTATCTGTAACGAGAGGTTTGTGGCGTCCTTCACTTGGTCGTTCCAGCGAGTTGGCGCACTTCCGCGTACCTTTCCTGTGATAACAAGCCTCTCGAGATTGTCGGTAGACTTGCGAGCGATGTGGTCAAAAAAGCGGAGTAGGTGTCTTCTATAGACGGCCGAGAGTCTATCCTGTATTTGGAGCAGTTTTAGGATAGAGGCATTTGTGCGCTTGGTCGTCTATGGTACACCGAGCATCCTTCTCCAGTACCATATTTCAAATAAATCATACAACAATAATTTTATTTCAAAATATCGTTATTCATCGTTTTTAAATGACTAAATGTACGCATATAAAATATTTTCCATTTGATTTATATCAGAAATGTTACCTACAAAAAATAATTTAGTGACTCACATACCGAATGCAAAAAATCGCTTTATTTTCTGTGAAGGGACGTTATGTTGCTGTTGAGCAGACTGTGAGAAGTAAAAGTTTTTTAATTTCAAAGGCTTACATGGCACGTCGAGGTGTCACAGACCGGCACTAGATTAGTGGTATTGTGTACTTGGCGGCCTTCTGTGTCAAAACGTGTAATCTGTACACATATTTCCGCATGTCTAAGTTGAGACGTATATTCTTAAAAATAATTTATAATAAATTTATTTAAACTACAATATAGTTATCTTCTATTTCTATATAAAGGTGTACAATATTATTCATTGTTCAAAAGAAGAGTGTATTCATTTTTACAACGAACAAGTATTTAATTTATGTTATCGAATAAGGGCGCGTGATGGAAATTCAATATCAAATTTGAACACTTTTAATGTGTTATCTGTCAATTCCCGGTGGACATGCGTTTACTAACAATGATCACGACCAGTTTGGCTCATAGCGAGCATTATTAACTGATAATGATGTCATTATAAAAAATGTGAAATTGTACAAATAAATATGTGTTTTAGTTAAAAAAAGAAAAAACACAAATTTGTGAATGCCGAAACCTGTAAGGTTCGTGATAAATCATGGAAGAGAACGAAATTTTAAAGATTAACTGGAAGATAATAATAAATTACTCATAAATACTATCTAACTACAAGTTTTGATTGGGTATTATTTAATGTAAAAATATCTAAAAAAAATATTTTATTTTCCTGTTGGGTAAGGTTTTTACTTTCTTTTTCTTTCTTTCTTCGTATGATAAACTATGAACGATTTTTTATAGATATCTATATCACTTTTAAGGTGTTAACTGTCAATTCTTGGTGGAGAGACATTATATTTTAAAAAATAAAACACAATTCATTTGGACTACTTCCAAATATATATAATGATCAGGACCGGTTTCGCTCATCACGTGCATTATCAACTGATGATAATGCTCGTGATGAGCGAAACCTGTCCTGATCATTATATATATTTGGAAGTAGTACAAATGAAATGTGTTTTATTTTTTAAGACATCTATATATTATAGAAATAAACTATAAACATATATTTTCTCTGAACATGTGTGATAATAGAAAGTTAATATCAACCACACAACGTTTATTACCTATATCAAAGCATGTTGTACTTTCTAGGGATTGAAATACTGGTACCGAAACCGGGATCCCAATTTTTTGCGGGTTTTTTTAATAGTTGAATACCGGTCGGCGTCCGTGGCGCAGATGGTAGCGTCGTGGGGTACGGCTACGGATGTCTCGGGTTCAATTCCCGGTTCAGAACCCAATTTTCATAAATTTATATTTCAATTGATTTATAGATTTCTGTTCGTAGTCTGAGTGTTTGTGTTGTCTAAAACTCCCTCCTCACCCACCCATCCCATCCTCACGGGGCGTAGCGAGAGCGATTAGCTAACCACTAGTTCTGTCCTAGACTTATCCTTCTATCCGTACTATCTTCGATAAAGAGGCGTTGAGCAACTGAGTAACAAACAGTTCTCATAGAAAAAATTCTGTTGAGATACCTCCATTAGGAGACCATATGCTCCACATTGGGAGCGGACATGGAAAAAATTATCGCTATTCCTGTATTAAAATATATTTTAATACCTTTACAATTATTACATGACTGTTCGCTCAACAAGTCTAGAGTTTAATTTATAAGTTGATTGAATTGGCATTTACTTGGTAGAACTTCATTATAATAGGATAAAATAACGTTGTATTTAGTTCTACAAAATTTTATCAGGTAGTTGATAGCTATTTCGGTTATACGCCATCGTCAGAACTAGTTCTGACGTCTGAACGATTGATTCCAGCATTGACGAACTAACCTCTTATAACTTTCTAATCTAATTTTTTAACTACGTTATGAAAAAAAGAATTCGAGATTAACATCTCATCTATCGATTTATTCGTTCCCTTTTTAATCCCAATTAGCAGTAATTATCTCAAAATTACTTATTTTGTAATACCTATTTTGAATGTAAAATATCAAAATACCGATATTTATAAATATATATGTCCGGTATTGCAATCCGCTATACTTATTTCTTATTATTCGATTTTACACCTATAACAAGTTGTCAGCTTATTTATATTATAATTAATTATCTCATTCGATTGTCAGAATTGCAGATAGTACTCAATTCTGACAGGACAATGAATGGTTCATAATTTGACTCGATTAAAAACTTTTAAGTGTAGTGTGTCTGCTAAATATATAGGGCGAGTTTTCCTAAAGTCAACCGTCGCCGGTAGTCGGCATTTTGAGCTGAAAACTTAAATAATAATGGATACATTTAAAAAAACAGATTGTTTTTAAATTCGTGTATGTAGTCTTGCCACTCGCCAACGTATATATGCACTATACTGACCTATACGATGCAATACGCAATTTAAAAAAGTACATTTTACTTCGCAAGTTTCGACAAATTCATGTTGTATGGGGATCGCTAACAAAATATACTTTATATTGTCATGCTTTGCAGCATTATGTGTTTTATTTTTCTGTCTACTCTCAGTAAATTCGTTCGCGATATTTATGAAGTTTCATAGTGATGGCCAAACACTGGGCAACGAAAGTCCGACTATTTTGGGGCCAACCACTGGAAAAATTGGCATTTTTTTGTAAACTTCTATTATTTTATGCTTGGTACAATATTAACTATTTTATTTTTGGTTGGTTATATTACTTAATCTCTGTTTAATGGAATAACAGCGAAAAAATATGTATTTATCATTCATTGACTCAAAATCCCTTATGTAAGTACAACAGTCGCTTAACTGGCCGACCACAGGCAAAATGACACTAGTCGATCATAGACTTGATACAAATAAATATAATATCTGCGTTAGTTTAACTTCCCTCGTAATTTTGCAGCTATTTTATGTTGTAAAAGTAGAGTAGATTGTTAGTGGAATAGTACTATAAAAATACATGAATTAATTGAGGTTTAAATATAAAATTAATAACTTTGTTATTCACGTCTTTTGCTTTTTAAGAAGGATCTTCAGATTAACTATATCGCAAGGTTATATGTTTCTAGGGTAAGCAATGGTTCTGATTCTTTACATAAAAATAAAAGGTGGGATGGGATTATTTCTTTCTATTTTCTACGTAGAAATACACCTTACTCTTAACCAAAGCCGTATTTTAAAAGGCGATTGAAGTAGAAGACAGAATTGGAAACAACAAAATACTTAATTTTATACATTCATGACCTTCGACTCCTGAAAGAACAAGAATTTTAATACTGATATTAAATTTGAAGAAAGCAGTAACTACACATTGCACTGTTTCGATAATAGTGTTATAGTTTGGTTATAGTATAGTTTGGTGAAATACAAAAAAAAACGGAAATAGGTACCGCATACTTTAGTAGAAAATTAATATTTATTTTTTACACAACAGTTACTTGCTCCTTTTTGACATTGTTAAAATTTAATTACAATACGACGGTTGCAAATTTTACTATTGAAATTACACACAAATTCATTTATTATTTGCACTTTTTTTGAAAACTGCGATGTTGTGATGTGTTGGATTTTGCCAGGGGAGTAGGCAGAAAGTGTGTGACAGCAAAACACTAACTTTAATAGCATCAAGAAAGAGAATCAAATAAACAAAGCTGTCCATTCGCGAAACAGTTCCTGACATTTTAACTGCCTGCGCCGCCGCGCCTATTTGCTCAAAAATGTCATGCACCCAGACATCGTAAAATATTTTCATTCATGAACCTTTAAGGTGAATGACAATTTTTTTAATAATCGTGGACATTCATTCCTTCTTTCAAACCGTCGAATGATATGCAAAGAAACTATTTTTTAAATTGAAGGAGAGAAACAGCTTATGTATCAATATTTATTCTTAGAAAAATGTCTCGTAAAGACTTAATTCACATTAAAGTGCAAAAGGTAGTCGATTATGGAGGATAATTACGGAATTCACAAACAAAAACGGCGGTGTCCATTCACGCAAAAAATTTATGAAGCATTTTTAAGTGTCCACTACTTCAAAGATAAAATTGACGAAAGAAATGAACTTAGTAATAATGTCATACGTCATTTGAGGATGTTAAAACCGATACTGCGGTAATTTCATTTCATATATTGCATTTTTAAACTCATTTTATAAATATTCAATTGATATGTTAAGTTGTTTACATACACAAGAGTATGGGGAATATGTGTGCATTTTTATGTCGGTTTCGACTTTTTGTAGACAGTGGCGTTTTTTGCTTTTAATGTTGTCATCTGTTCAAGTTAATTAATGGATGAAAATATTATATGTCATTATATATGAACGTTGGCACTGCCGTTTTTGTGACTACATAATTTAATTTTCAATTGAATCCTTCCTACGCAAACAAAGATTATTTAGAAATTGCGTAAGGACTTGTGCATTATTTGTAATATTTGTATTACCTTATTACCGACTAGGATATTGTGTATATTTGTTAGTTTTAATTCTAATCGTTAATAAGGAAAAGCTGTATTTCACTTTATTTTGAATTACATCTAATAATAAAACTTATATAACTTTCTACAATATGTATATAGCAATTTGTAATGTATTATGCAATGCAACAACTTTAAAATATCGTTTAAAGTTATTTCCGTTATAAGAATTATGTATCTGATGTTAAAATGGCGCCATAAAAAAAAGAAACAACTGACATATTATTTATTTAAATGTGGAAATTATTCTTATAAGTTTTATCATAAGAAAGTTTTTACACAAATTCAGTTTAAAAATAGTACCAGGGGAAGACCAAATTCAAAATCAAATTGTTTGATTTACACTATAATTCAAAAGATTAATAGTGTTTGTTTTTTGAGTCATTTAAATTAAAACAGGTAATCAATAATAAGATAACTGTGAGTATGTACACAGTGTGTTTTAGAAATCGCATAATCACATATAATACTTATAGACACAATTCAGTATTTAATTAATACACAAATATTTACGTAACCCTACTTTGAGAAACATATAAACAAGGTCACATTATCAACAAGATAATGATATCATTTCCGCGATTGCCAAGCTGTGGGTATTATTTTCACGTCATTGATTAATTTAGGTGTAATCATTCATCGAAGAATACATGCCAAAATGTTAATGATAGTATGCACTTCGTAAGTATTTTTCACTCTTCAGTTAAAACGAATGGACTAATAAACTTAAATGGAATAAAACGAGCCCTGGTTGTACGTTTATCGCTAAATCTCGTTTCTCAAAGACAGTAAGGATCAAAGAATGAAGTTGCAAACAGTAATTATTTAGGAAAATTTTTACAAATTGTGTTATATAATCTTTCGTTCATTGTTTTCATCCATTCATTACTTTTTGAGAATCCCTTAAAAACACTTAATCGAGGTTCTACTATAAAACTACAACATAATTTTCAGCTGTAGATTTAAATATACATCTGCATATGTGGAGCATATAGACTCCTAATGAAACATCTCAACATATGTTGTTTTTTGAGGGACTGATTGTCATTGAATAATGGTCCCACATCTCATTTTCAGTATGAGTAAGGATGGAAGCATGGGATTAGGCAGGGGCGAGTAGTTTACCAATCACACTTCCTACACTTCATTTTTTGAATGAAAACAACAATACATCCACGCCTTTGCACAAAACTCCGAAAATCGTATATTTATTTAGTTTCCGTTATCTCTGGAAAAAACTGACTAATAGATAAGGAGAGCCGATCGCGAAATGTTGAGAGCCGCCGCCCAATGACTGTGACGGAAAATCGTAGATTATTTTTTATGCATAGTAAAATAACATAATTTGCCGAATGCTCAGCACTCTGTGGTACAAGCGAAGTTTCGAACCAAGGCCGCGCAGCAAGGTCGCCCCGAACAACATGGCCGGCGACGCGACGCTTTGATTTGTAACGCGTAGTGGGTGCCCATTTATCTGGTAAATACCACATTTTATCCGAATTCTTTTGCAAAATACCTCTACGTCACGAGTGCGAGCTTACGGTTATTTAAAATATTCGAAAGAAGAAGGCATACCCCAACAATGGTATTTACGAAATACTGGACAACACCAGTATCTTTCTGACTAACAAAATTAATTAAATCAAAGGTACTGGCCTTCCAAATCTACCAATCGAATGCGGGTTTATGAAGGCTAGCGCTACACAGCGATTCTACGCGACGGAAGGAAAGTCCCCTACGTCTGTGTGGCGTTGATCTTCTTGTTTGTTGGTGATGGAAATGATGATCAAGTAGTGTGATCAAGAGTCATGATGGTGTAAACACTGCTTTATACGAAAACGAACAGCGAACACAATCGTTACTAACATTCCATCGCATCTGTCTGGCGCTAGCACTAGCCTCGTATGAGATCATCATTCATTTCTCACTGTCAAATATCAAAGAAAGAGCATTATCAACTGATATCAGTTGACGTGAAGAGTGAAACCGGTCTTGATCATTGTAAACATTGTGTTTTATTTTTAAAAAATTATGCCTTTCCACCAAGAATTGAAAGTTAACAAATTAAAAGTGAACTTTTCGCTGTATCCACAAGGCTTGACCTGTCAATTATTGATTTAAGACAGTTTTTTTATACCAAAGATGTATCTCAATCGTCGGGTGTCAACTTCAAGTACATACGTCTAGATCTTGGAAAATTACGTATTTTTCCAGGTTCAAGCACACACGACATTCTTGGATTGGTCCACAGTCCTACACAACGCTTTGCTCTTTTAGGTAGTTTTGCGTAGGAAAGCTTTTCACTTCAGGTGGCTTTGTTTAGTTAATTAGATTACGAAAAGACATATCATGCTTACTTATTTCTGAGTATTTGAGTAAAGATTACAATTTGGAGAGAGCGTGTCAATGAATATGGATAAACACGCAGTTGAAGTATTCATGATGTATGCACAAATTACGCATGGCGTCCTTCAATGGATCTCTTGGCATAAGATTGAATTAATAATATGTATTATCTGGACGTGCGCATTCTCTTGCAACATAACGTCATATGCATTAATCAACTGGGGAATTTAATAACGTACTAACCGTTTAGAAAAGTCGCGATTTTTACAATAATTCAGCACATAATTGATTGCTTGTTTCGCACACCTGCTATCTATCATAAAGCTTTTCAAGTATGCTCGCCATTTTGTGTAACCCAACCTTGTGCAATCTTTACATTGCGTAAAATAATTTAATAACTTCTTTATTCCACTGGTTGTGTCTCCACATCTGTACTATATTTGTTGTTTTCATTTTATCTAATATTTAATAAAAAAATCTTTAATTGATAATATGCGATATCTGGATTATCATATCATTTGCAAATATCGTTATTAACTACGCAAAATAAAAGCGCGAATTAGATCAGATAAAGATGGCTCACTTTAACTTTTTTTTTTTTCAATGTAAAATCGGCAAAATTTGATACAGGTGTCCTTCAACTTTGGTACATTTCGCTATTTCGTTAATTTCTTAAAATTGAGATTTTTGTCGATAATGCAAAGAAAGACGATATTCAACTATCTCTTGTCAAATGTATAAAAATAGCACCTGAGTGTTAAAACGCCTACCTACTTAACTTTGTTATAAACATCGATAAATAAATAATTTTTAATACACTTTCTGGTGTTTTTTACATGGCTGTACTTTCGTGCATTTAACATTCGTCATATGTTCAGGAAAAATTGCGTACGAAAGTCGAGGGCCGCTGTTTTATTAACAATGTCTACAATGCGGCAGTCAAAACCGGTCCTGAACGCTAAATTTGCAGAAAACAATGTATTTGAATAATGTTGTCTACAAGTCATTAATCGGAAGGTTGTTATTTATAATGCGATGGGAACTCTCTTCATCTACATCAATTTAATAAATAATATTTTTTTAAACCGAAGCAATACAGCCTTGAAAAAATATTTATCGGCAATTCTATAAATATGTATTTATTTCATTATTGTAGAGATTAAAAAGTTATTCAAAAACTTCCGAAGCCCGCACAGATGTTCCCGCGCATTTTTATCGCGAAATTATTTATACACGGTTTGTTTCAATGTGTTTGTTATACTTATTGTGTGTATAGGTATATCTCGCGCTGCTGGCTTTAAAAGTAGGTCAAGTAGTGTGCCGCAGTCGCCGGCGGGGCCACGGTCAATGTCGTGGCCCTGGCTTGGCTACGCCTGGCTCCGTCCCGTAACGAGGGGGGCTCGCGTAACAGAACCCCCCATAACTACAATATTAACACATTTTTTACGGATTTCCACACACGTGGAGAGCGCGTATAATAGTATCTGCTTTGATTTTTCTAACAGATGGTTGTGTCGGAAAATAGACGGCTCATTCATATTTTCTATCTACATATATATTCATACATTGTAATTATTGAGGTTAAGAATAATTACTTAGTGATACGATATCTTATAATTTAAGACATCGACTGAGGGTGCTTGATGGAATTTCAATATCAAATTTGGATTATTGAGATTTTGTACACATCCATGTATTTTGTCACTAACGACCCGGGTTTCGCCTTTCGGCGTCTTCAGGCATTCGAGCACACGAATGGACTCGAACTAACAGACAGTAAACAGTGTCTAACGTTTATATAGAAGATACAAATACGACAAATATTATTTACAAGGTAAGATCTTATACGACTGAGAGCCACTCTGATCTCAAAATTTTAACTCAGGTATCAGTGTGGCTCTCAGACGTATAATATCTTACCTCGTAAATAATATTTGTCGCATTTGTATCTTCTATATAAACGTTAGACACTGTTTACTGTCTGTCAGTTCGAGTCCATTCGTGTGCTCGAATGCCTGAAGATGCCGAAAGGCGAAACCCGGGTCGTTAGTGACAAAATACATGGAAGTGTACAAAATCTCAATAATCCAAATTTGATACGATATCTGTTTTTTAATCGATGATGAATCGGAAGCTCATGGAAACAATTAATTGAATGGTGTTAGATAATATTAAATCATGTTTATAAAAAAATAGTACCTACGTATTCCACAATCTTATCTTATACATCCAGTACCGGTTTCACCCAGCCAGTGAGCATTTGGGTTTTATATTCCTTAATATCTCGTAAGACTACTTGAATTAATAATGAGTAAATTTGTACAAAAACTAAACTATTAATACGGAAATAATTTTTGTAAGTAAGTCATTCATGAACTGTTAATATGTTTTTTTAATATCTCGGCCCTGATCGTAAGACATTTTTTTTTAAATTTAAACAAAATGTCACTGTACTTAGTATAAAAAATTCCTTATTATTGCCTTCTTAAGTATGCAAATAAATCATATATCGTCGTTTTTCCATTGCAAACTTGTATATCAGCAAAATTAAAAATTTTCGGAAGTGAATAAAAACAGTTCAACAAAACTTTATTGAACTAAAATTGAGATTTTAAACATGGAATTAGTATCGTTATTTATATTTAATATTAATTGCGTATTCTTTTTATTATTGTTTTAAATCGATAAAGTTGTTTTTTAAACTGGTTTTACGGTCTCCTGAAAAATTTTGATTTTGCAGATATGCAATTTTGGAATGGAAATGACGATGTTGACTTTTAAACAATGTTATTTTACTGGATAGGTATTAAATATTCCATATTTGAGGTGTTATCCTTATTTCATAGAAGTCGCTTATCAATTATCACCATCAATTATTTTAATAATTAGCAATGTCGCAGCCAATAAATTTACAATAATTTAGAACATTCGTACACTCGTAAATGTATAAAATCAGGCGTAAAAAATTATACTATAGTCCAAAATTCATGTTCTATCATATTTCGGTAGATCTAGAAAAAAAAATTAAATATGTAAACTATTTTTAAGTAAGTATGTATAATAGATGCTTGCGGCGAATACTAGGGGTACGGTGGTTTGACTCTGTCGGAACTCGGAGGAGAGAGATCTGACGGACAAATCCATTATTACGTCCAAAATAAAAAAGCAACGATGTACCTGGCTTGGACAAGTGCTGCGGATGCCCCTGAGGAGCCTGAATCCTACATGTCTCTTCTACAAACCGGATAGATTCCGTCACCCTGGAAAGGATGATGACCATCTACATAATGTATTCGGCGGAGCTACGAGACCTGGAATGACCTGGGAGGAAGCAAGAAGACTGACGCCGGACGGATAATTTTGGAGGAACCGTGTGATGGCCTTATTCTCCAGTAGGAAGCGAATATGTTTTTTCTTAAATGTATACAGCATGTAAACAAAATAATACTTTCTTCACCGAAAAACTCCGCCTAACTTTTATAGCAAACCACCTACCACCATCCGCAACGAACAGAAGTCACTACATCGATCTTAATCCGTATCAATAACAACTAATGTTATTTTGTAGTCTTAATATTATCTTAAGATGAGGTAAATTCACATACTGAAAACATTGCAAAGGAAATGTTTTAATTTAGCCTATTTCAAAAACGCTTGACGTCACCGATTTAAAAAAAAAAATCGCTATCGGAATCTGCATGCATGTGGGTACGTCGAAGTGACCGTGGATTTTTGACTTTTGACTCGCTAGGCCAACGAACGTGTTATCCAAAATAGCAATACCGAAAGAAGTTAACCGTGATCTTTTATTTCAAAAGTGCAAGTTTTTTTTCGTATTCCGATGTCGTATTAGAATTATGAACAACTCAGTCAGTCAAAGTCATTGGTTTACATGTCGTTTGGTATTCTGAACACTGTGATAAGTTAGCAGGACTACAACAGTTAAATCTGTATTTGAAATATTAACGTAGTTATTGGTATGTAAACTTATTTAATTGATTAACCACTATAAAAAAGTAATAAAACTTTAACGGATCATGCATCGATGACAATATGTTTGTAAAAATATTAAATATTTATAATATTATGTATTATTTGAAATGCCTCCATTAGTCTTTATGATCATGTTGCCATTACACACGTAAATGACGAAAACAATGTTTAAAACTGTACGAATTTAAAAGTGACCTTGATAATTTCGCAAAATTTCTTATTGATATTTTCACTTCAAAATCAAATATAAAAATTTGCCACCTTGAAACTTCCGAGCCCTATTTCCCAAGATATATTTAAATCATAATGTTTTTTTATTACATTTTACTTTAATAATCAATTTTAACTTTATATTTTTCCCCAAAGTATCGACGAATTCATCGAAAAATTTTATATACGAATAATAAAAAGACAAACATTTAATTCATTTCAAAATTAATTTGTTGTTTAGCATTATCAGTAATAATTTATTATTCCTGCAAGAGCTTTTGAGAACCCAAACTAAACCACTAATATCATGACGACCCTCCCTGCGTATAATCCTGTATCTGCTAATATGAGATTTTGCAGGAGAGAATTTCAAAGATTCATAGCGCAATTGCAAAGTAACGACTACATGTATCTTCTTCAAAATTGAGACAGTGCTATTATTTTAAATCTGATTTTCTCCGTAGTTTGATGCTTGTCCATAGAGCGGAGTGCGTAGACAACGAAAATACAAACGAGATAAATAATCACATATTTTGCACTTATGTGATTATATGTAACAAGTGTCGATAATATATCAGTACTTATTTGATGACATTTTAAATGAAAAGTTTACATTAAATTAAAGTTGATCTAAACGAACCTTTTTTGAATCATAAAATAATAATAATGTCAAATTATAATTCTGGTAGTAATCTGGAAATCGTAAAGTTTGCCGTGTAAATACACTTTAATTTCCTGAATAATCCATCTTTAGTAGCAGTCTCATTTGTATGCGTCGAAAATTTGGCAATCATCCGATGGCCTTTAATTCGTAGACATAACGTGTTATTAATCCGCGTATGGCCATAAAAATCCACAAGACTGTCGGTTGGGTTGATCGTGGCCCGATTTCGGTTCGTTTACTTGCAGTGCCATGGCCAATGCCGTCCGAATTGCCAAATAAACGTGAGACCGAAAAAGAATCGAGCGGCAAGAGAAGGGATGTTGGAAACGATCATAAATTTTACATTGCCACAGCACTTCCTTGGTCTTCCGATTAATTTAGTAATAACTATCTGTTTTATTCAAACATCTACAGACTACACATAAATAAATATATGACCGTAATATCGAAACTGAAAGTAATATTTTCATATATTTTCTCATGTTTTTATCATGATATGCGAAAATGCTTAATGTTTAGTCACATTTCTTTTGAAATAAAAATTAATTAAAATGCAGCTTATTTTTTTGACAATGGTTTGGTAGGCAATTTTTGACAATGGACCCAGCCATACACTAAAAAAATGTCTATTATTGTTTTTATTTCAATCTTGTCTAAACTAAAATAATATTTTTATTGAATTTGAATTGTTGAGATTTTGTACATTTCCATGTATTTTGGCACACGAGTGTGCTCGAATGCCTGAAGATGCCGAAAGGAGAAACCTGGGTCGTTAGTGACGAAATTCATGGAAATGTACAAAATCCCAACAATTCAAATTTGATATTGAAATTCCATCAAGCACCCTCAGTCGATATCTTAAATCATGTCACAAAATCAATTATGAACCAAATTGTGAATTTGAAGAAATGAATACCAATTCAATTATTATGAACAATAATTTATTATCATTGTGTAATTTATTTCTTATTTAAATGTTATTTCTGTCGTTACTTCAGCATAAAACGAAGACAATTCATAAAATTAATATTTTATTAAAAGCCGCCAGAATTGCAAAGTTAAGGAATCGAAAAATAAACAGTATCCAACATAATTAAATTTGAAATTGCAACTTTTCCGATTGCGAATCAAAATATTATAGCGTCTGCGAGAAAACCTAAAAATTTCCGTGGCAAGAAAACGAGGTCACCGAGCTCATCAAATTCAAAAAACGTGATATAATTCGCACGCTGCGCTGACTGTAAATTATATGCGTACATTTTTTTGCAAAAAACATACACCCAACCGTTTATATCAGGATTCGCTAATGGCCGAGCGCGGCTGATTTATTTACAAAACACTTTTTATTAATATCGCAAACACTATTTTGGACGGCAAGGCCTCGCTAAATATAATCTTATCCCCACTGACCTACTGATACACAATATTTAGTTTTAAAATCCGAATAACGAACAAGGCGTACGGACAGTGTTGCTTGCAAAACGCTCTGCAATTTGGATTTTTCCTAATTTAATTTAAAGAAAAATCTCTGAATAAAGAATTAATTATTCACCTATGTTAAACACGTCCGACAGCCGATTTAACGATTAACTGGCAACACCAAGGATTGTTCTTTATTTTATTTCACAGAATAAATTAATTTTCTGCAGTTCTATTTTTGAACACCGTTTTTCAGCACAGACAAACAAAAGCAATATATCGATCAATCAAGAATTTAACTATCAGAATTATCCGTTTTTTAAAATAGATAGTATTATTAAATTTTGTATTCTAACGAAAGAATATTTTGCATGAATTATTTATTTCAACAAATTCATTTGTATAGAATAAATTTACTGATAATAAATAAATAGTTACTGTTTTGTGGCTGAATGCATATATTTAACACACGAAGAGAACCCTAAATCTTATACGATAACGCGTATATAATAAAGATCCACAAATAACAAAGTTGACAACTTTAATTTTATAATAAAAATGAATTTTCACAAAGTAACCGCCTGAATTTATCGAACATATATTAAAGTTCACCCACCACTACCCGACAGGTATATAATATAGGGGCTAATTTTACGATCGACTTCCATAATAATTTTAAAACAATAAGCTTCATGTTGTTGGTCCCATGTATACCTGTAATGAATAATTTCTTAACATTACTTAAATGCCAGGTTTTACACAAAATTTTTTACAAAATGACAACCTATTTTTTTTCTTTTCAAGTTTTCCAATTTTATTATTGTGCTAAGCATATGAATCCCTAATAAGTATTTTGATTAAAATTTTAGCGGCCTTTAACCTGTTGGTTAAAGGCGATTGAACGGAGTGGTGCAGGATGCGCATGGTATTGGGCTGATGCCAGAACAGGCTTATGAAGATGTACACAAATTCTTACGTGAAAACATGGCAACGCCTTCAGCAAATTTTGGAGAGACAATGGAAAATGACATGATATAAATGATTGTACATCCGCAATACTGCATACATATTGCATTGTGATTCTAAAAAACAAGACTGTTTAGATTGCTTTTGAATATTTTCATCTAATGCAGTCAATTGTCTGAATTATACGAATCAATCTGTCAGAAAGAATCGCACAAGGTCTTTGCGCGGTACCTGTGTTAAAAAAATGACGTAAAAAATCTAAGGTAAAAAATCGCCGAGTAAAAGTATCGTACCGAAAAATTTTGAAACAGCCTCGCCAGGCCCGCTCACGATCACAAACCCGGGACCTTGCCTCCGTACGCAAGGCCACTTCGCCACCGGGCTGCCCGTGCAAGCCTATCGAATTTAAACAATGCCCAAAAGTGATTATTTACCTAACAATGTATTGTTTTCAACTTTTTTTTTACTATTACCCTATTCAGCCTAATATGTGTTTATTAGTAGGTATATAATATTAGGGTTCATCCATAAAAATTAACAATTCACCAAACTTTTTGTATCACAATACCAACACTCCTTACGTATAATCCTGTATCTGCAAACATGAGATTTTACAGGAAAGCATTTCAAAGATTCATAACGCAATTGCAAAGTAACGACAACATGTATCTTCTTCAAAATTGGAACAGTGCTACTATTTTTAATCTAATTTTCCCTGCTGTTTGATTCATACCCATAGAAGGGAGTGCATCGATAACGAAAATGCAAAAGACATATAATCAAATATTTTGCACTTTCGTGATTATACATAGGTAGTGTCGATATTTTTTAAAAACAATATTATTAAAATAAAACGATGAATGTGGTTCATATCCCAGTATCTAATTTAACAGTAATGTGATCGTCATGTATTTGAAGGTTATTTATCGTATAAGAGAAGTTTCGCATTGTCTTCATTACATTCATATGTATACACTTTTATAGACAATTATACGTCACGAATAAATGCTAGACGGGCTTTTTTTAAATCAATGTGCAATCAGTTTTAAAATTACGGAAAAATACATTTTTACGAGACTGGATGATCAGAAAAAACCTTAACACAAACAAGCCATAAAACTTATCCTTTCTTTTAGTTCGTAATTACTCAAAAATGTTTCTCACTCGTGAAGGAAGAAGAAGGGTTGGAATACCACCACTTTTCAATATGAGTGGGGAGTCACAAGACCTGCGAGGGCTGTGGGTTAGTTGTTGATGTACAAATTTGGAGGATTGAGCGGAGTGAAAGGGATCGATGGGGGCGGCCAATGTGCATCCTGGATTGTAACGCCAAAGAAGCAAAAGTAGTCACCAAAAAAGTGAAAATTGCTAGTTTGTGTTTTCAATAAATTTAGCGGCTAAATTTACTGACTGATTTGGATGGAAAATTGAAAAAAAACAGATAACTTGTAACCGTTAAAAAAATGAACCATCATTTTTACAAATTAAGATTTTTTTTCTACCATGTCCGCTCCCAATGTGGAGCATATGGTCTCTTAATGAAGGTATCGCAAAAGAAGTTTTTCTAAGAGGACTGCCTGTTACTCAGTTGCTCATCCTCGCTCTTTAGACGACAGTAGAGATATAAGGATAGGGCCAGGTCAGGACTACTGGTTAGCTAATCGCACCGGCTACAACACGTGTTTAGGATCAGACGGGAGGGAGGGGATCTTAGACATCACAAACATCTATAGCCGATAGATATATTCGTAGCCGTAGCCAACGACGTTTACCACTGCACCACAGACCTTACAAAAATTAAGTATATTAGACACAAAAATATACTCGCTCATTTAAAATGTACTTCCATGCCTTTAGACGAAAGCGTCTGAAGGCATGGCGTTATAAAGATAAAAAGAATAACTTCGGAAAAACGTCATAGATATTTTAGCACAACTTGTTTATAATAAAGCTGTATACATTCGCTTCAAATTATTTAATAACGAATTTGGGTCTCAAATTCCAACACTCATTTTACCATTTCCCTCAATCTCTATTTCAATGCATGCAATTGCAACTTTTTCTTGCTTCCGATTGCTTATTTGGGGAGTCATTTTACCTAGACAGGTTTATTATCTATTCTTTCACACGATTTCTGTCCAAAAACGGTTTGCTGAATTGATTATATCGAAACAATTTGAAGATAACAGGAGAAGTAACGTTAAGTCTGGTTTGTAACCGAGTGGTCAACGTCGTCATCGTCGGTCACGGTGCCCACTGGTTCAAATTCCAGTATGAACTCCTTGATATATGATTTTTCAATCGATATACAAATTTGAGTTCAAATGTATTAACTTTTGTGATGTCTACATCATCGGCGTGCAGTGGACTTATCACTATCTCTATCGCACAACCTAATTTGGGTATGAGCAAGAAGGATACAAGAGCATGCGCCAGATGCCCTTGCATATCGCTCGCACCTTCACTTTTCATGTGATTGAGCGAGAAAGAGATAAAGCCACAGCATGCGCCTGGTCTACATACTATATTTTGCTCTGTAAGGGCCCGGGTATGTCTGATCAGTCAGTCATACGGCAATACATAGTAAAATGTTAATAAATTGAATAATTTATTTCACATTTGACATGAAAAGATGGAACAAATTACATTTGATTAGTTCAAGATGAATATCGATAATATCTTCTATATAAAAATCAATATTTATTTGTTCGTATCTTATGCACTGCTATACTGTTCATCCGATTCCGATAAAACTTTGTCAAGTTATTGCTTGCACTTGCGCGAAAGTTATAGGCATATTACAATCAGCTTACAGTAGGTCTTATCTCTGTATATAAAAATGAATGTTAGTTTGTTTGTCCCGTACCATTCATCCGATTGGGATGAAACTTTGGTGAGTTGTTGTGCGCACACCCTCGAATGCTTCTAAATAAAAAGATTTAAAAAAATTAAAAAGGTACTAACAGCGACATTTCAGTTCGTGTGTGACATAACAAGTGGTGTTAAATGTTAAATACCAATTACCGGTCTTAAACGGAAAATTTAAAGGAGAATATGTACTGTTTCCACGCATCCCAACGATTCCAACAGATAGGCCAGTTGAATTCAAATGTCTTCAGTTTCCGGTGCGCGATCAACAAATCCCAGGGACAATCGCTACAAGCGTGTGACTAAATTTGGAAAATCCATGCTTCTCACATGGACAGCTGTATGTGGCCTGCTCGATTTATTCGTGTACGCACCAAACGAATCAAAAAATATTGTGTATCCAAAAAAACCACTTTCTTTCTTTGAGTGGCATTGCAACACATGTCGGGTATTCGCTAGTTTTAAATAAAAAATCGGGCTCTTTTCGCGTTGAGACACATTAGTCTGGGTTTTGCGTTGATCTCGGACTTCCGCAGATATCGAAAAATCGCACAAACACTGTTAATAATAACAATAACGTGTGACTGCCGTTTTCACTTTATAAAATCGAAATCGTAAAACTCGGACTTGCGCCGGGCCGAGTTTGAAGCGGTCGGGCTCGGGCCGGGTAATTTTATTGAATTTCGGCTTATGTAGACCTCTAATATATATATGCGTCCCATGCGTTCATAGTACATAGCATTAGAAAAACTTATATTACGATGCTATACTAAGATCAGTCTCGCGCACTAATTCATAGTGCCAATTAACTGTAATATATCCAGCCTTTAGCAAACTTGGTGAGGATTGAAGCAATTTTCAATTTTATTATATACTAGTGAGTACCCGGCATGCGTTGCAATGCCACACAAAGAAATAAAGGGTTTGTGTTTTAATTCTGTTTATTGAACTGCTTTTGGATTAGAGGTCTGCACAGGCCGAAATTTCATAGACTTACATAGCGCATCATCTTCAGGTCTGGCCAGACCCGAACCCGAGTTTCAATATCACACTTGTTATAACACAATATTTTTGTTTTTCATCTTGTGCGTACACGAATAAATCAGAAGGTTTTTCCTAGATGTCGCTGTATGTACGTATTTGATTCTTTTTTTCAATTTTATCACAATAAGTCCTTCCTGAAAGTTTCGTCGCGATCGGTTGAGTAGTTTAGGAGCCTATAAGATCCGGACAAACCAACAAACAGACATTTTTATATATATAGATTAACGGACCATCCAAAAATAGCGTTCATTAATTACCACGCAATATGTATAACGTGCCCATAAATCGGGTGAAAAATTAATTTATGAAACTGTCCTTACCGGGATTCGGAATCAAGAACACCGCAACCGAAGACAATGACGTTGACCACTTGACTACATACCCGGAAAATGTTATAATTGGTGGTTATTTCAGCAACACGACATCGTCAAAATGTTGCTACATCTATTTTTTTTATAAACAAAATTGAAAACTCCAATTATCATTGCGTTATTAAGATATCGGTTTTTGTGTATCCAACTGTAAATAATTAGTTAATCTTTATTTCCCCTTCCATTACTGAAGTAGTAAGTATGACGGAGTCGACCGTAGCGAGGTCGTTACGACTAGCAGTCACAAGTTACAACTGCAAAAATAATAATAAAATAGGTAACTATCCTACTAGCGCACATACACACACACACACACACACTCACAGGCGGCAGAAGTGGCTAACCTTCGTAAATATCGCGGCAAACTTAACCCAGTGATAATGACACAGATTCGAGACTGTTCAGAATTCAGTCACCTCGACTAGATGCTGCGATCATCTTTCCCTTGCCCGCCTCGCGTACACGAGATGGGATATGTCACAATTGTTGACACAGTGACGTAGCGCCTGTGTCATAATTAATTCGCTGGTTACGTATAAACGGCAGAGATGTGAAGCAATACAAACTAAACTCTCTGCCTTGAATAGGTTTACAGACGTCAGACTTTGTTATACTTTTGTAACAGTGTCCAGGAACGTCTAGCAGGATTCTGGAAGTTCTGCTGGAATATCTGTCAGGAATTCCTGGAAACATTCAAATCGAAATAGAGCAAGAAGAAAACTCCTTGTTAGACGTAATTGACAATGAGGCTATACGCAAAATCACAAGTAGTTTGTAAAAATATCTTCAGGAAAGTCTTTTGAAAATGTAATAATAATACAAATTATTATTAGAGCGTCGTTTTTTCGTTTATATATACGAAATAAAATATGTCTGCCTCCAATTTTTTATGTCACATCATCGGATTATTACCAGGGCGGACACCAGGGTACTGGATAACTATGTGCACTTTTCAACGTATAACTATTGAAAGAAACATGTGTTACTGTAGTAACGTTTGGATAAATGAGATACTGTCAGACGCCATCAGTTTATTTGAAATAAGAATAAGTACTGTCAATCTAGCTAAATGGTTGAGTTCTGAGGGTTTTTTTGTATTTTTATGGTTCTCCATCGCATTTATGTGTGGTATTGTTCTACATGAAATGTACTAATGTGTTAAATGATATTTAATCAACATAAATATATCTATTTCAAAAAATAAAACACATTTCATTTGTACTACTTCCACATATTTATAATGATCAGTACCGGTTTCGCTCATCACGAGCATTATCATCAGTTGATAATGCGCGTTATGAGCGAAACCGGTCCTGATCATTATAAATATGTGGAAGCAGTGCAAATTAATTGTGTTTTATTTTTTGAAATATAATGTCTTTCCACCAAGAATTGACAGTTAACACCTTAAAGTGATAAATAGATCTATTGTTATAATTGATATATAAACATAGATAAAACAAGGTGGGCCAAAGTTCGCATTCAAACTGGATAACTTTGGCTCACGATACAAATAATCACTGTAATTACTATAAATTTAGTGATTTTTAAAGACTTTTTCAACTTTTATTTATTCTTTTATATATTCTGTACATAATTGAGATGGGGAAAAATATACAGCATTTGGTGTACAGGTTAGTAATACAAATTGAAAATATGGCTAATTCAATTTATTTCAAGACAAGTTTTTAAATTGTGTTTTATCATTCCAAGCTGACAGCTTACAAATTCAACAATAAAACTAATTATGTTGCACATTAATTCGTATTTTTACCACCAGGGGCTCCTACATTTGCTTAACTAAAAAAAATTCATATGGCATTAGTATCATCATGGTATTATAATAACACCATAATGTCAAACTTTTTTCTATGTAGTGGGCAAACTTACCCAAATTTATGATGCTCGTATTAATTAATTTTATGGCTGGAAATGTATGCATATTATTTTTGTCTCTAAAGAGGAAGGTGAGTTTAAATAATAAAAAAAAATACGAATGTTGGTAAACTATTGAATTGGAATTCATAAAAAAAAATGTTCAATGCATTTGTTTAACGGATTTTTTCGAGGCATAATGGGAAGTATGTGACGATGAAGATAATAATTTAATATGTCGCAGATTCACAGTATTTTCAGTGACTGCAAATTATGCTTTATTTGTCTTTAACGATATCTAATATTAACTTATTTTATAATACATGTAACCCAAATTCCACTATCAAACGAAATCTTTTTCTTTTTTAAATCAATCATCGGCCCACACTCGATAAATTCTAAAATCTAACACAGTCAATAAACCATATAACAATGAGCAAAAAAATAAATACCGAATGCATGCGTACACGGTGGTACACACACAGCCATAGTGTCGCAAATTTAGCTGGAGTGTAAATTTATTATTATTTCATAGCGAAGTGTAAACACTAACACAGCCAAACGAAATTTTATTCGGCGAGACCCTGACCTGGTTAGATATTTTGTTGGGCCTCATTTATTTTTCAAACCGCCCCGTGAATGTGTTGGTGAATCTCAGATAAGGAAGATGTAAGTGTGTGCGAATGAATTGGATGCACCGCGATGCTTTTCTGGATCTGCAATTTACTCATCAAAAGCATCTACTAACTAACATCTTACGGGGTATTTCAAGATACATATTTTTAGGAAACTAAAATATCACACAAGTTTTTTTAGTGATCTGAAGTCCTTTTTCCGTTAATAAAAATCGAAATCATATTTAAAAAAAAAACGTCATAATTTTTAAACCAACAAGTAATTCGATGCAGTTATAGCAGAGAAACATACGAATAATATGAAACTAAAAAAATTGAATTGTTGAAATTTTGTACATTTCCATGTATTTCGTCACTTACGACCCGGGTTTCGCCTTTCGGAATCTTCAAGCATTCGAGTACATGAATAAATGTCAGTTCGAGTTCATTTGTGTGCTCGAATGCCTGAAGATGCCGAAAGGCGAAACCTGGGTCGTTAGTGACGAAATACATGGAAATGTAAAAAATCTGAACAATTCAAATTTGACAATGAACATAGGTTATGTGACTTTTTTCTGTTCGATCGATATGTTACGTCAAATGTGTGAAATTACATGAAATAGCCAAAAATTTTCCCAATTAATGACAAGTGCAAGCCCATTGCCTCATTCATGAATCGGGCAAATTATCTTCCGGGTGCGTGAATTCGGCAGGTAATGAAACTCTTAAACTGTCAAATAGACAGTAGAAAAAGTAATTTTAATACGGATGTCAAATTTAGCTTGTTTATCAAGATTATTATTAAGATGCGGAACAATCCCGGACTTAGGTTGTGTCATTGATTGGTCATGTAATAGTTTTAGTAAATTTGCTGAATGTGGTGTCATTTAAATAAATCTGCACTAATTATACCTAATCTAACGCACGATGAAAATCGCGAAAATACCATTTAATAATTCGTACGTCGTGATATTATAGTTCTAGATTTTTTGGACATGTTAAATGGAAATTGACGTCATTGTAGTTATTGATTGATTTACTTTTATATGACCAACAAAAATTGGTTTAGTTGCAAAAAACACCACCGGAGCGCTACTATCTATTTTACTCAATGCATGAACTAGGCAGAAAATGTTCTGTCGAATTCATGAATAAGGCAATGGGCTTGCACTTTTCATGAATTAGGGAAAATTTTGCCCATTCTGTAAAAAGCAATTTCACACATTCTGCGTAACCGATACGCCATTAATTACGAGCTTATCGGAGATTTACAGTGAGAGATTGACAGCTAAGTAAAGAAAAATTTCAAATGATAAAAACAGTTCGGTATGGGCCGGTATAAGGCTAGTATAGTCATTAAGTGTGCAAATATTTTGACGTTCAAATCATCTTCTGCTCCATTTGCAGTTACACGTAATCGATAATTCAAAATTATGAAGCATTGCTTAAAAACATGTTTATTTAATATAATACCATCAATTTGGGTAAGTTTACCCATCGGTCTAAGATTGGCCTACTACATGGAAAAACGTTTGACATTACGCTTTAATAATATCATGATAATAATAATGCCATATGAATATTTTTTAGCTAAGCAAATTTATTGAGTAGCCACTGGTGGTAAAAATTTGAATGTGCAACATAATTTGTTTTATTTTTGAATTTGTAAGCTGTCAGCTTGGAAAGATACAACACAATTTAAAAACTTATTTTGAAATAAATTTGATTAGCCATTTTTTCAATTTGTATTACTAATCAGTGAACCAAATGCTGTATATTTTTCCCCATCTCAATTATGTACATAATATATGAAAGCAGAAAGAAAAGTTACCAAGACTTTAAAAATCACTGAATTTATAGTAATTACAGTGATTATTTGTATTGTGAGCCAAAGTTACCCAATTTGGATGCAAACCTAGGCCCACCTTGTTTCATCTATATTTATATATCAATTATAACAATAAATTTATTTACGTTAATTATATTTCATCTTAAGACATAAGTATGTTTTTATGTAGAACAATACCACACATAAATGCAATGGCGAACCACAAAAATACAAAAAACGATCAGAACTGAGCCAAAGTTACTCAGATTGACCGTAACGTTCCGTTGGTTTTTTGAGCTATAAAAAGAACATATACTTGCGGATTGCTCGTGGGCGAGCTGAATCCATGAAACGCACCTGCATTAGATAGTACAAAACACTTTTTTTCTTGTTCAACCTGCACCCTCAGTCGATAGTTTGTGATTCAACTATGCCGTTAATGGAAAATAATATATTGATTCTGATACTTCTTATTGATAAAGATTTGATAAGGTTTTTGATTACAGATATAGTCATACAAGATAATAGTCGATACGTATTGTTGGAAATGAAGCTAGTAGAGAAAACAGACAAGACACCTTAAAGATACAGTATTCAGATAATATTATCTTCTAAAAATCTTGAATCGTTTGGCTATAATATATTATCAATGACCCTCGTGCAAGGGCTAACAATCAATACTAAAAACACTAGGAACGTAAAAGCATTTTAAGTACAACGTTAAGCATTTTTAATAAAGATAAAAAAATGAATGATGTTTAAAAATTATAATTTATGAGATGACAGATGGTATCATCATTTTATGCACTTTGATTTAACCCTTTGGCTCCTCGCCTAATTAAGCAGCTCAGAATGATTACTTATTCTAGCGAACGCTTTACTGCCGTGTTTATGGGCAACTATAAAACCCTCTTGGGTTGCCGTATTTTATTGAAATCAACCAAAAAACGTGTTGGGAAGTTCTTCCTCGAATATAATATTTCTGATAGAGCTTACTCGGTTCCCATATTCTATGCAGGTAATGTTTTAAATTAAGCACAATAGTAAATGTAAAATTGTTATCTTTGCTAATCCACTTAGTGTAAACAATATAAGATGCAAATAAATAGCATTGTTATGCCACTGGTTGTCTTACTAGTTGTGACACGTGTTTGCCTCTATAACTCCTGACTCGCTCTATCGTAAATGTGAAATGTGTTTCGAGAAGCATCTTCAGACTGATGTAGGCTGGAGCAAGGGTATCCAACCAGTAAAGAATTTCCCCTAGATAGGAAATTGCAGCCGTTTATTAAAGATTTTCAATATCACATAACATATATGCATATCTGGAATGCAGCTGTGTTAGAGTTAGACTATCTTTTGAAGAGTGGAATCATACTCTGAACATTGGTGAAACCTCCGGGAAGAGTTGTAATAAAGTTGGCAATTTAAATGTTATATTGAAAATTAATATTCACTAAGTTACCACCGAATTCATCAAACATTATGTAATAGCCGTATGCACAAGAAAATTCTACGTGAAACATGTTGTGGAAACAATACAGCAAGCGATTGTGTGCCATTTATACTACAACAAGTAATAAAACATAAAATGTAATAAGTATAAATTGATTCATTTTATTAACTTGCATTGCAGCCACGAATTTACAAACATAATAGCAAACAAAGAATAATAACTATAAAGATTGTTACATGTTAGAAAGGCTGTTATATCAGGCATAAACGCAGATTCGATCTCTCCGCTCGGTAATGCATTTAAAGTGGGCAATGAAAGAAGAAAAAAAACAATTACCAATCACATAACCGTACACTTAACTACTCTCACATCGCATCATAGTATATTATAACAGTACACTTTGTAAACATGTATATATTTTTTGTTATGCCTGTTATCATAATAATTATATCCCAAATCCGATAGAATTGCCATTTTTTACACTTACAACGCTCTCAAAAAAACTTCGCGTCATTCATTTATTATAAATGCCGGAAAACGTTGTTGCAGGAATGGTCAATTTCAAACAATGTCATAACTGTATAATGTATAGATTTTAAAAAATACGAGGTCAGTTGAAAGCAATATAAGAATAAGTTCAACACTTATATTTTATAATTTCGTTCTCTGTGAATAATTTAAAATTCATAAACATATAATGTAAATTTAGTAATACAGTGTCTGCACCAAATATAAGTAACAAGCAAACTACAATATTTAAATGAACTTTTTATCTAAACTACTATTTCCCTCAAAACCTGGTTTCGTAAGATTTTTTTAAATATTTCAACACGCGTTCTTTTTCAGACTGAAACATATTTATATTAAATATTTAAATATGCGTCCTGTTTGAATGCGGTACCTAGTCTTACATTTTAGATATTGAATGAAACAAATAGGATGAACCATTTCAAATATGAAATAGAAAAGGTTTTCAAAAGATATATTTTATGAATCTTATTAGTGCATTAAGTTTATATTTGAAGCATAAAAATTCATTGAATAAGTGTATGTAAAATAATGAATTTATTTTATTCTTATGATCTCGATCTAAGCAGAATACATAATATCCATTATTAGTAAGAATTCAATCTGTTCAAATATATTTATCCATTTTCCACGACTCTGAATTCTGTTTCTCGATGTTCGTTGAATTTTTTAAAACATATTTGAGATATACTATAGTATAGACCAGTGGTCGTCAACCTTTTTATACCTACCGCCCATTTTTGCATATATTTTATATTAAAATTTCCTTGCCGCCCACCAACATTACAGTAATTTAATCCAGTGTAAGGATAATTTCTAGAAGATGAAGGATTTAAAAAAAAAAACTTTATAAATCTATTTTTTTTTTGTATTGTAGAGAGAGTATTTATTTACATATTAAAGAAATAGTGTGAATTGAAAAACAAAACCAGTCATTTTAAAAAAATTATATAATTTTTTAATTAAATCCTTGAACCTGAAACTGTGAGACTAAATATTCACTTTCTAGTTCAATTTTCGTCCAAAGCTTCGTCTTTAGGTAGTGTTTAAACGATTTCTTTGCTTGGTCATAATATTACTAACCACACTGAAGACTGATTCTGCTAGGTGAACGGTAGGAAAAGGTATCAATTTATCATTTACCATTTTTCATATGTTTTATATAAAGTAGACATTTTTCTGTTTTGCCGTAGTTTTTGAAATACTTTTTACTCTCTTCATTAAATTTAAGGTCTAGTAGTGTTTCTTGGCAAGTTACATCAACCTTATCCAAATTTTCAGTAAAAGGATTTATCATCCAATTATATTCCTTCAAATTATAAATATCTTGGAATCGTTTTTCCTTATCAAGTTTAAGTTCGTTAATGTGGCAACGATTTCGATTTCTTCGGGTGTTATTTATATCTTCTTTTATAGGTGATACTTGGGGAAATTACCCACCGTCCACCATATAAACCTTAACGGTACGGCCAGGTTGACGACTACTGGTATAGACTCTCTTGTAACCGGATGCAGCGCAACAAGTGCATTTTAAAAAATCCAACATAACTGTTTATTTTAGCTGATTGCACTTTTTGATTGCAGTACATCTATAAAGTCGTAATCTTTCAGAAAAAAATGCAATATTAGTGGCATAATCTTTCAAAAACTTGAATAAAATAAACCAAATTATTAATGCTTGTATATAAAAAGTGATGTTTGAATTATCCAGTATTTATTTTATCCCGAGAGTCTATACAGTAAACAAAAAGAAAAGAAAAGCGTGCAGGTCATTAATAAATAAAAATGATCTAACTGTTATCATGTATTACATTTGTTAATAATTAAGTAGGCAAGTCATTTCTCCATACAATTACACCAAAGTAATTATTCTAATATATGCGGCCGACCACGTAAATTAATTCCCAAACGAAATGGAAACCAGCCGTGTTTTTTTTTTCTTCCGAATATGCAAACACTCACTCGGTAAACTTGTTTGGCGGTATTATTTCATCGGACACGAGGAGTGTAAGTTAGGCAGGTATTTCGGTACACACTTCCCGTCCGGTCAACAAAGTTACCGTAAAGCCACTGCCGTTTTTCGAAAGTGAAAATCGAAAGTGATTCTCGGACGAGTTGTATTAAATTTACTCAGTGTAGATTCTTACAGCTTGATCTCAAGCTGACAGATAAATAAGTGTCTAATCATTGTTATTTAATATGATACGGCGTAAAAAGGGCCCACTTAAATAACGCCTGTCAAAAACCATATTATTTGAATAGTAAACAAACTATTATACAACCCATAATAATAGTTATTATTGATTAGTCGAAAATGTGTTAAAACACTATTACTCGCCACGTAAATATTATATTAAAACTGTGAAGTAGGAGTCGTCAAAAGTGTCACTCGGTAAAGTTCTGACACCGTCCCCACTTTTGATTATAATTTGATATTTTCAATAATCAATAATCGCTGGCAAAATACATATTTACACGTAAGACTTGTAATGCATTAAAAAGGCTTATTTGTCGCAGCAGTTGGTGACATCACAACTGTTAGTACATGGAATAAGATTACGCACATCAAAAAATCAGATTTTTAACTCATTGAAATCAAACCCGTTGTGTTTTTGTATATTTTTAAACGAATCAACGATTTTGGTAAATATGTATTTGCAGGACACGTAAGTTTGATGCCTGATTTATGATATTTATGTATTTAGAACCTGTACATATGTTTTTATTTACACTCATTCTGATCCGTCAATATTATACAATGATTTCAACAATTCGTCGTTCTTTATGACATCGCAATGAGATTACGTATGTGATTTTTAAAAAAGTATTTCTGAGTCCAAGGCGGTAGGTTTCCGAAGCATACTTGTATGTATGAATAGTTAAGTTAGTTAAGTCCATTCTAGTAAAGCAAGCAAGTTAGAGTTTTCTTGTGTTGTCTCAGATCTAGACGATAAAGATTTTGAAGGATTCCGATCGTCGTAATAGAATTGTAACGCTCCTGGCTACCGAATTACAATCTGAGATGAGAATTTTTTCCTCTGTCTTTTCATCCATTTCCACAATATCAATCTTCTGAAAATTTGTAATAATACGAAAATATTCGAAATCTTACAGTTCTTATATAAAATAATTCGTTCAGAGTTTAAAAAAATTGAATATTTATTTATACACGATAAAACAACATTATAGACACGTAATTCTTTCTGACGAGGTAGAAAAGTTTGCGAGGTTGCAAATTAAAATTATCGTAAAAATGTTCTAATAATAGTTATCGTAATAAATTTTTGATTCATGTATTATATTTCAAATACAGAAACAGAAATAAAATACCAATTCGGGACGAAATCATAACATAATTATTCTTGGACTTATTCATTCTAATTAAAAATAAGCCACACGGCAATCATTATTTTGAATCCTATGCATTCGTAAAATTGAATTATTAATAAACAGCCGAGTTCTATAGTAATTTTCTCACTGTTCAAGTATTAATATAGGTTGTCCTCGACTTACGATCGAGATACGTTCCTGAACTTTGGTCGTAAGTCGAATTACATAAAAAATATTAAAATTGTAAAATTGTTCAGGTCAGTTTTAGCGGCGTCACTTTCATTATCACGATATTATAGAAAATTGGTCCTTCTTTTTTTAATAAATCAAACACAGAATAAAACCTTGTGAACACAATTTTATCATTCTCCCTTGCAAAACCTAGTGGCTGAAATAAGGTTTGGCTGCAAGAATTGCATCAAAATTAAAATTTGCTTTATAATGCAAGTCGATTTAATAAGGTTATCCCTGCAAGAATTGCGTTGAACTTCATTTTCGATCACAATATTGTTTTACTTCAGGAATAAATTCAAAAATCAGTATTCGAAAATAAATTGCGTCATCCACCCTTTTTGTTTAAGTGGTAATGTTTAATGTTATAGTAACATGTCAGTTTTGATTCATTTGAAGGCCCTTGAGTGTTTCGAGTGATGGAGCATTAATGGTTTCACTTTTTATTCCGTTACATATTTTTCTTCACTAATCAACGTATCAAATATTTTGATAAAATCTTCAGCAGCCATGTAATCGACACTAGCTACATCCTTCAACTGGTTCACTAATTCTTGCATAATTCTTCAAAATTATAGAGATCGTTGAATGTGATTTGAGTTTCGTTGAAGTCCTTCGATTTTTTACCATTCTCATATCGTTTTATTAGTTTAAGTTTTGTTTCTAAGTCTATTGCACTTCTCTTTTTTTATCACGTTTATTCCGTTAAATATATAAATTGAATTTATATAGTTCGATATGGTTTATCAGACATGGGTACGATTTATTAGTTATTCACTTAAAAAATTAAACGTTCATCAGGCGCGTGTTGTGGATTTCTCTCTTTCTTCCTCAATCACATGTAAAGCGAAGGGTGCAAGCGAGATACAAAGGAATGTGGGTGTATCCTCTTATATCCTACTTACTAATACACACATTAGATTGTGTGGTAAAAATAAACCCTCCACACGCCGATGATATCTAGTATATTTATAAATATTCAAATTTGAAAATGCTGTTACTGATCTCTTTTCATGTATGCATCAGCTGTTAGCAATGGTGCTCTGTGATGCAATAAAAAAATGTATTTCAAAAATTTTGGTCGTAAGTGCGACTCGTCGTAAGTCGAGAACTACCTGTAATTATCATTTTTATCCTGCATCCAATTTAAGTAATACAATCAACGTATTCACAATGAATTAAAAATTGCACAAAACAATACATGCAAACTAACTCATAGATACTATTATGAAATATTATCCCTACAGTTTTGTGAACATTTATGATAATTACATCCAAATTTAAGAAGCTTCCTGAATATAAATTTATATATCAAAATTCTTTCGGATATTTTTAATATTATCATATTATTTCTATTTATACAGTGGTATATTTTTTTGCCAAAGGGATGGGCGGAATTTTTAATGCGTGCTTTTTGTACAATGCGTGGTTATGGTAAATAATCGTAAAAAAAGGAAAACGAATTTAAAAAATAAGGTAAGACTCCTGCATATGACATTTAATAAATACTCACCAAGATAAATTATTTTATTTTATGGTTTTATTAACCACGAAAGTATGTTTTGACATTTTGGAATTTACGACTGAAAATTTTCATGTGAATAAATTAAATATTTGAAACCCTTTGAATTTTTCATTACGTGAATTTAGGTTGTATTTTTAAAATTGCATATCTACCACAAATCAACCATCAAGTATTAAAAAAAATGATATAGCCAAGGAAACTAGACGTTCAATTAAACGTATGTGTCATGCTTTTATCATCTCGGCTACACTTCAAACTCTCGCCTCTGTGACAATAACCCAAATTTTAAAATTAGTACACTTTATTTTAAATACATCCATTTAAGCCATACCCGCTCGCAATATGCAGTAAATATGAATTCCTAATGTAACATCTCAAGAAAAATTTGTTTTACCAGAACTGATTGTAAGCTAATCACCCAACACCTCCCTTTAGAGAGGGTAGAGAATGAAGGATGGAGCTGGGAAAGGATTTGTAGTAAGTTGGTAGCTGTCTCTAGGCCCTAATCCCGTCTTAAGGATTGGAAATGTTATGTTATTGGTATGAAAAAGAAAATGGAGGCAACTATACAACATAATTTATAATGTTGACTGCGGGTCAAATTTTGTACATTTCAATACGCTTTGTAACTAACAAACTGCGTTTAGCCTTTTGGCATATTCGGGAATTCAAATACACGGATGAACTCCTGTCAGTCCGACAAAAATGTACAAAATTTGAACGATTCATACTTCTTTAATGATGATTTTTTTTATAAGGAACAGTTCGTCAATCAAGTCTCAGTTATAAATAATACACATTCGCTTTCATCATCTTTGGAACTAATCATAAAATAACTTATTTGGAATGTGACCTTTTATGGTTTTGTGAATCAAACACAGGTTCACGTGAGACTGTCATATGCTTTTTCGGCAGCAATAGCCCATAATACATAAAACAAGGCAGGTTTAATTATTGTATATTGCAACCCCGAGTCAAAGTATCGTGATAAAAATAGGTCCGAATATGACAATTACATTTTCAAAAAAATCTATTGTTTCGGATGACAGACGAAATTGCAATTTACTAATAATTAATTAAACTTGGCGGAAGAACCACTTAACCCCCGAAAGTGTGTTCTGAGATATGCAGTGTTAAATATTTCAAAACATTTCCGCACTACTGTAGGGTATGTTTACGTATTAATGTTTTTCATAAAATACTAGTGGGAACGCCCTTTACAGATGACAGCATTGAAATTGAAACACTAAATGTCCAAAGTAGTTATTCTTTAGTTTCCATACTAACGGACTAATTGTTGTTTGTTTGCCTCGGATTTGCGTGGCGTCGGAACGTGTGTGTATTGTTTATATACACCGCAGACGCTTAGGTCATGAGAAAATTTCATACCACATGGGATATGTGATAATAAGAAAACGTCTGCGTCTACACTTACAGACCGTTCAGGGCTTTTATATATAAGATTTTTCTACTATTCAGCTATTAAAATCCACATGTTTTGTAAATTTATTCGTTTTAGAGACAATTAATAAGCTGTTTGGCACTTTCTGGTTCAAGAAGGCATATAATAAAGAGAACATCATTCATAATTTATAGTATTTAAGTTTGTTAATATTTTCTTGATATTTCGTAATGTTTTTTTATATTTAAAAACTTTCTATGCTTTCACAAAAAATATCTGGCAAATAATAGTGAGGTTATAATACCACCAAAATGGCCGCATAATCTTAGATGAAAGAAAAACCTGTAAAGTGCCCCAACTTAGTGTGTAGTATTACCTAAGTACAGATATAATTTTTTGAGGGCCAGTAACCAAGAAAAAAACACTTAAAGGCATTTAAGTTGTTCTTCCACCAAGCTTCTCAATTTGTGTATGGAGAATTCAGGCCAACTCTACTATGTTCTGTGCTGTTCTATTGGATGATAAATTAACTTAATATTACAGTTATGTAAGTATTTTTATATAATATGAGAAATAATAACACCTCATGTGTCCATCCATTCGTCTCGGTGAGTAAGAAATGTGTTTACAATACAACAGGTGAACGCTCGCTTATCATCGACGGTGTTTCCCGCACTACCTGACTGCATGTTTGACAAATAATAATGAAATCACTTGAATGGGATGCCGGAGCTCTGTCTTTGGTCACTGCAAGTTGAATGCACCTCGAAAATTTAATCGTAAAGGGGTGTCGTATGACGCGCCACAGGTTGTCAATGAATGGGACTCACCAGTCCAAATAGAATAATATTATATGTGTTATTAATATTTTGGATTACGAAAATTATAGTTATAGTATTTCGGCATCCATGGCACAGTTGGTAACGTTGTTGGCTACAGTTACGGATGACTCGGGTTCAATTACGGTGCGAACAGTTTCATAAATTGATCTTTCAATCGATTTATGGATTTTTGTTCGTAGTCATGAATGTTTGTGATGTCTAAAACTACCTCCCACCCATCCGATCCTCAAAAACGGGGCGTAGCGAGAGCGATTAGTTAACCACTAGTCCTTTCTTAGCCCTATCCTTCTATCACTACTCTCTTCGAAAAAAGAGAGGTTGAGCAACTGAGTAAGAAGTAATTCTCATACAAAACTTCTATTGAGATACCTCCATTAGGAGGCTATATACTCCACGCTGGGGGGGAAAAATTATAGTTAAGTACTAACATGTTTGTTCCAATGTTTATATTATTAAAATAATAAAAGCTTATGATAAAAAATCTATGATTATTCCAATCAAACTGAGATAATCATTGTTTAGGCTTTAACGGTGTGTTTTCTTGATGATCAACATTTTGGGAGGAGAATTTTTTTGATTGTTGATAATCATCTGTGCCAAGTGTTGGAGCTATCGCTAGTGTCATGGATGGCTTGTTATACAAAAAACAACACATTAAAATTAAAACCTGCAATGATTTCGAAATGCAAATACGCAAAATACTTGTAAAATAGTATTTTTAATTTTAATTATGGATGTACCAAACATTTTTTCGCCGAGCTTCGATCACAAGGAAGCGATTTATTTTTAAATGCAGTGCAAAAATAGTATTCAATTGAATATTAAAAACATTGTAACACAGTGTATGTGCGCAAATGTATTATTTCTTTATAATGAAATAAAAACCACTCATGCTCAGTGATGAATCACTAACCTTCAGAATGGGGCGCGTGACCCACAATTAGAGAAGCTTTGGAAACTCTTATCTCATTCGAGATAAAGACGATGTAATGTGACACATGGAAATGTCTCTGTTATAACTGTTCTTGCATATTATTCATTGTTTTTAAATAGACTCATATTTTTGTAAAGAAATTATGAAACAACGGGAATTACAATATTTACTTTTAAGTTTATTGTTCGTTTTTTTAAATATATCAAATTTGAGAGATACCAGATGAAATACAATGGTGAATTGCCGCAGTTAAAAACATCATCACTATGTATGAATATATTACTAATAATACTGACCGCTGTAGCCTAGTAGTTTCGCACAGTGTTTTCGTTCTATGATTTGGAGTTTGATATCCCAGCTGAATATTTTTTTAGATTTATATAATTACTTATTCCAACGCAATTATGCTTTTTACGTCCTTCTTCCCCCTTCACACTGCTTTTACATCCTTTTCACAGACTCCGGTAGCTTTGCAAACGTTAATCCGTTTTGTGACAAAAAGCAACCACTCTACATTCATCGACTGAACCAAATCCCCCATGGTATGATGATAGAGATTCTATGATTAGAAGTCTAGTCATTCTTGAAAACCTATCAAGGGTTCGCGAGAACGATTGTTAATCGATGGATTTGTCACCAAATTCAGCATAGATGGCCAATCGGTTGAATAATCTTAAGTAGTTCGTCTTTTATGTATATCTTGTGATACCTATACGATTTCATTTTTATTTAGTCTTTTTATAGAAGTCTTTTGTGAATATTCACATTTAAAAATATTCGAGTTATGTTAGTGTTAAGTCGAGTTAATTTAAAAACGAGATAAATATTATAAAATACCTGCAATACATACATGCATATCATATAAAAGAAAGAGTCGAATCAATACTGCTGAATTGGTAAAATTTATGTTTAATCATCATATTTTTCATAAAATTTCATACAAATGCAAATTTTGTTTTGGGTCGCCTGAAAAGTATCAATTTTAGACTTAACGCCATCTTCCTTTCGCACGCAGATTTGTATTGTAAGCTGAACTTAAAAAATGAATATATATTTTTGTTTGAGAAAAATGTTAAGGGGGAAATGTAAGTCGATGAAATTAACTATAAATAATTCTTTTCATTAAACTTTACTCGTTAAATGATTACTTATCGATAGAATTTATAAAGCAGTATCAATTTCGCTGATTGACTTTCCTCCTTAACATTTTTCTCACAATATGTATACACAGGGCTTTTTTTCCATGCAACGCGGTGGAACGGCGTTCCGGCACCTTTTTTCACGGTATTTTTAATTTAAGAAATTAGACGAATAAAATTTTCCCGCTTACATATAATTCTTTATCAAAATTAACTTTACATTTCAAAAACAAAAAAAAATGTTTTTTATGTACTTCGTGGCATAGGAAAGCTGCCTTAAATTTTATTTAAATGATATTTGTATATAATTTTCTTTAACAAAAAAGCTTGACAAGAAGTGAATTCCGGCACCTTTTTTTCTAAAAAAAAGTCCTGTGTATACATAAGGAAAACAGAACGACATAATCATTTAAAACTCCATTCGGTTTATAAAAGGATACAAATTAAACGGAATTAAATAACATTATCAGAACCGGGAAAGAAAATTTTCGGGGAAAAGTGCATCCACATGAGAATTATGTTGCAATCAATAAAACGGAATGAATCAATTTAAGATGTATGATATTCCACAATATTGGAGTACGCCAGAAGTTTATATGAATTAGGTAAATATTGAAATTATTTAGATAATCTCTGAATTGGTTCAACTTTCACAATATGCACATTTACCTTATTTATTTGGCGAAGTTATGTAGTGCAAACTATTTTTTCGGATATTATAATATTGTTTTATTTATTTTATAACGTATTATAATATATTATATTGTTGGCATAGTGGCAGAAGGCGATAAGTCGAAAATCGACTGTTTGGCGTTATGAATGCAGTATGATAGATTTTAGAACGGTATATCTATCGTCTGAAAAAACAAACTCAGTCATATTCCATGCATTTTTTACGTAATTTGAAGAAGTCAATATAAATTAAGTCAATATCGTTCATAGTATTTTTTTACCATGTCTGGTCAGCTCCGTGGTGCACTGGTTAACGTCGTTGGCTACGGTTACGGATGTCTAGGACTCAAGTCCCGGTGCGAACAGTTTTATAAATTGATTTTTCAATCGATTTCTGTTCGTAGGCATGATTGTTTGTGATGCCGGAAATTCCTTTCAACCCCTTCGATCCTAAAACGAGCCATAACGAGAGCAATTAGCCAACCAATAGCCCTGTTCTAGCCATATCCTTCTATCCCTAGACTCTTCGAAAAAACAGAGGTTGAACAACTGAGTAACAAGCAGTTCTCGTAGAAAGCTTCCGTTGGGATACCTTCATCAAGACCCCATATGCTCCACACTGGGAGCGGATATGGTCATAGTACTAGAGGTAAAAAAATAAAACTAACAGTAATATAAAAAAGAATTCTTAAATGATTAACGAATGTCATAAAGTGATTAGTTTAATAAATGATGGTTCTAAGGTATGTAAATGGAAAGAGTTTAGTTTCCTGATTTTCTTTTAAGTCGATTATTTCAAAACAAAGTTTTTTGACTTAACGCCTTCTGCCACTATAACGACGATATATTCTATGATTATTTACATGGCCATGCATAATTATTGGTTGTGTCTTGCTCATTTTGTGGACTCTTCTTGCTAGGTATGTTTACAGTTCCAAAACGTTTGCTGTGCATTAAAAATGACTGTTTATTTTAACTTCAAACTGATTTACACCAATTCAATATCATGAAAGTGATACAAAGTTGGAGAAATATTACTGTAGTATCGAAATTTGGCTATAAAGCTCGTTAATGAAGTATTTAGTATGACTATTATATGTCACACTAAAAAATATTTTTGCTTTAATCATAAAAATTCGCATAAAAACATTTTTTGAATTAAATCTGTATTCATGTCCAAATTTTCCTCACGATATTAAATAAGTTTTTAGCATGATTCAAAAAATAATTATGAAAACGAACAACATTTTGCAACGATTATTACTAGAATCAGCGAAAAATAATGCCCTAGATTTTCACATGGTCTTATACATTTAATGCCAATTAATCACCATTCTTTCGAAAAAATTGAGTCACTTATGAATAAACAATATTTTTAGATTTAGGGTAGTATTACAAACGATTGCAATGTCAGTTGACCTGGTTTATATCATAATTATATTATACTTATAACATAATCTAGTGACAGGCTATTTTTACAAATTTCATAACGAAATGCAATTTTTCATTTATTATAAAATATTCTACAAAACAATAAGTAATCGACTGGTGGCTGTCTTCATAGAAACACTTACTACCTACATCGCCAATCGAAACCGACCCCGATCTTAAAATAAATTGTGAAATAAATATTTCAAAAAGTTTTAATTATTTCTGTAGTAATTTTGTTTAATATTAATAGTCAAAAAATCCCTATTTTTTAAGTAATTAAAAAAATACTGCTTTTTGAAAACGATTAGTCTTGTCAAATATAAATTGCAGCATTTAAGGAAAATTAGATTTACAAATAAGTGACTATTGATACTACTGAGGGAAGCGTCAGAAAGAACTTTATGCGCCTAGTTCAGGCATGTCGAACTCGATTTGTACCGCGGGCCATATAAACTAATTTACATCAGTGGAGGGCCGGGCCGCATATTTTTAATATTTAAAATTGACAAATATTTACTCTTTTTTTTTAGAACACTTGGGACCGTTTTCCACAAAGCAAATCATTATAATTTGGTTGAATATTTTGAGTTGTAGTAATTTTCAAAATTGACGATAAATGCTGATCGGTTTATCTTGAACCTTGTGGAGTTTTGTTGTTTTTCATTACAGAAAATAGTTACTGGCATAAATATGTGCTTCCGAACATAGCCATACGCATTACGAAGGACAACATTTTAGGAAACCGATCAGCATGTAAAATTCTGACTCCAAAACTCCAACTTCAGAATATTTTTGCTTCAGCAAAGAGTCACATTGGATTTCAATTAATTCCATTGGTAAATTATCGTCAATAATTTCAATATCAATGGTACAGAGGTGAAATAAAAAGACGAAACCTTAATTCACAGTTTTTGAAATCAGAAACTTTATATCGAACTCCGTTTTCAACAAATTAATTTTATAAGTATATCAAAATAAAGAATTAATATTGTTTTACAATTCAAAAAATATTTTTTCCAAGAAGTCTCAGCGGGCCGCGTGTTTGACATGCCTGGCCTAGTTAATAAGTGAATAGGTGAGCTAATGAGGTAAAATTATATTATTATCCAATAAATTAAATTATATAGACAAGAGGTGGTTCATTCTCTCTTAAATAATCTCTTAATGAATTTGCAAATATCCGTTAATATTTCGAAAAACGATAATAACATAAATAAACCGTTAAAAAGTTTTTTGCATCACTTACCGTACTCATAAAAGCTCTGCTGCAGTGTTATTATCCATAATCCATAATATGAGCAAATCCATTTTTGTCACCATGTTACAAAATCAACCATAAAACAAATATTTTTGGTTTTAAAAATCACTTTAACGTTAATCCTTGTTTCAGTGCACCATTTCTATTCCACAACTTTTAATTTTTGTTTTATATATTTCGTCCTCACGGTGAATTTAAAAGAAAATGCCTTTTTTTAATTTGCGTGTTTAAACGTAATATTTTATTTTCCTGAGAGTTTTATATAATTGAAAGTAAAACTTAAATGTAATATTTCCAACCAGTCACAGTTTTGTAATAAAAATCTCCATTAATGCTTTATTAAAATCAAAAGTATTTCTAGCGCCAAGCAAAAGAAAGCAATAGTAATTTCACTTTCACATTCGTCAAAGAACTCAGCCGTTTGTGGCTTTTTTAGCGGTAATAACGTTCACAAGCTATGACGATTGCACGAAAATGTCGATAATGTCAAAAGAAAATGGCATAATAAACACAAACAAAATCAAGGACCTTCCGAAGGAGACTCCGCATAATTAATTAATATTATAAATTAATACACAAACACTTCATAAACATCACTAAAGTAAACGTCAAAAAATCCCGAATTCGTAAATGGTGGAAGAGTTTTCCCGCCGAGATCGCGGGGTCCAGGAAATTCAAACGAAAACGCTCGAAGGATTCCGTTCGAAATTCAAACGAAAAAAAAACAGAACGAGACGCGACACTACCTACCGGCGCAACAGACCAAAAGTCACTGACATTTTCAACCAAACATAACCAAATTCAAACACAGGCGCGCGTTCGTACTACTATGTACGTAGTATGACGGCGATATTGCTACGTTTATCCCACTCTTGCTTATCATTTTCGAATACTGTATCTATCTCAATTTGCCTAGGTGAGTGGTGATATTGAAAACAGATGGTGTGAGAACATAGAATTAAATAATTTTTATTCTTATATTTATTTATCATTTTCAAAAATACGGCATTAATCTATCTTCTTAATATCAATGGCAACCAAAAAATCCTTTATTCTCATTTTATTAATATAATTATTCAATTATAAAATACTACTTGAAATGTTCAAAATATTTTTTTTAGAATAATGCTTAGTTAATTGAATAATAATACAATATAATTACATATGTAGGTACCATTGGCGTGCGGTGGATGTGGTCTATCTCTATCGCACAAACTCAAACATATATAAGCAAGTAAATACATGAGCATGACCTCTTGTATCTCGCTCACATTCTTCACTCTACATGTGATTAAGCGAGAAAGAGACCTATACCAAAACCGGCTTCGCTAAAAAAAAATATTATATAGAATCAAAACCAAAGGTATACGATGAAAACTATCTATTTAAAAAATAGCTTGTGAATCTGTGTGAAATTAACATATTTAGATTAAAGATATTTTAAAATTCAATTTCTCCCGGATTCATTCATTAACTTCATATACCATACACACACAAAATATAGTTCATTATTTGAATACTGGAAAACTTAATTTTTTTATAAAAGGTGACGAGCACATGGCTACCTACATAACGTAATATTTACTTACCTTTCTCGCTCTGTCCAGTGTATACTACGGTACCGCTGTCTCTGCCAATCCAATCTGAAAGAAAAACCATTTCGACGTAATATTGTATGTATCTCACTTCCACACATTCTTAGTATTGAATCTTTCTCTTTTTGTATGCTCATTAACCCTTCACAACTTTTTCATTACTATCTCTTTCTTCGTGGAGTCAATGTATTCATCATCTTCAACTAAATGAAGAAGAAAGGTATGTACAACTAGGTACCTATGTTAAGTTTGTTATTTTTTTCCCATGAAGCATTTGTAAAGAAAATTGAAAGTTAAGTATTTTAAATAAATAACAGGATAAATAAATGCATACAAATAACTATTTGAAATGTTGTAGGATGTTTAGATAGATTTTATTTTTACTGCATTGTCAGGCCTTCATGAAAACGGATGACCTTAAAATACAGTATTTTTTCTTGTCTTCTGCTTCCCGTATTTATGACAGATATCTCATCTAAATTCAAGATAAGTCATTGATGAAAATAATTTTTAAACACGCCCAATGGACTTTTTTTAAATTTAAATATTCGGTATTACTAGTTTACGCCTGCATAAAATATTTCAAATGTTACCAGTTTCAAAAATAATCATTTAGTATTTTAATACAAAATTAAAATTGATAACTTTGTTATTCCACTGGTTTTATCACTAACATGACGCGTTTCGCCTCTTTATGAAGCATCTTCAGACTAACCATATCGGAAGGTTATTTATTTAAAAGGTTAACAATGTTTCTAATTCTTTTATTAAAAATTAAGCGTAGGGTGGGTTTTATTTCATTCTACTGGACGTAGGGAGGGGGGTAAGACACAAACACTGATAAACTAACCATCATAACACTACTCATTACAAGCGTAAGTGGTGAGCCACCTGTTCTATTTAAAATGTAATTTACTAATACTCAATTCAATTCAAACTTTTCTTATTAATTAATGACTTAATCTTTAATTGCGGACTGTTTTCTGCTCCATTAAAAATCTACAAATTAAAAATTTTATAATAAAAAATATGAACCCTCCTTCCCTATCAAGGGTGTGTATATCTGGAAATAACGTCACTGATCCTACCCAATGAATTAAATGTGTCGCTATTAGTCATCATTCACTCATACTGAGTGAAGACATCCCCAATTTTTCTTGACGTACAAAAATAATCTTTATTTTATCAAAAACATAAAAAACCAATACAATTTGTGCCACCCGGGTAGTCCTTGAATTTGCAAGCCCCTCCCCCTAGTTTTTCTCCAAAAATTATGATTTTCTATTTATAATAGTGTGGGGTTACGGCTATTTTTTAAATTACCTACTCGTATTGTTTATTCATAAATCAGTACGACGTAGAAGATTGCCCCGCAGGCAACATTTTTTTTTATGTATAAATACAATTTCTTGAAAAATATGTACTATGTTTTTACAATCCTGTCTTTACAAATGTTATATTTAGAATTAAATCTGTAGAGTCCCGCAGGTTTGTTTTTCAAATATGTCAAAAAATCTGTAAGTCGTTTAAATAAATTTTATATTTATTATTAATGAGAAAATACAAAATTATTTATATACAATACATTAATAGGTATATATTGTACATAAAAACGAATTAAAAATTATAATATTTAAAAAAATTGTAACAAATTTATTCATCCTCGCTTTTCTCTTAGCAAAATCGTCAGCGACATTATCAAAATGTATTTTATCTGCCAGTTGGTGTGTGCTATTGAAACTATTGAATTTGCTTAATCGTAAATTGCTCACTGTTGATATTAAATATTTTTTTATTATTTTCAACGTTGAAAAACTCTTTTCACTGCTAGTAACACAATTGCGAGGAAATAAATTAAAATTATTTCATTATTTGTGACTGAGTCTGCAAAATTACATTTTTGAATACGTTGCAAAAGCTAAATTTTCGCCACCCTTTCACATGATTTTGAATTCTTCCCGATCAACATCATTATGTTTGTTGATATAACTAATACTCGTAACTTCACTCAAAAGATTTGATGGAGTAAGAAAACCATGTTTCTCAGCAAAATTATGAAGCTGTTGATATCTCAGAGTTATTTTATGAGTCACTGTCCAGTGAAAAAAACATTTCTCTCCCCAATTCAGTATCTTGTGATTGTTTACCAGACAATTTCTTCTTTCTTCCTAGACATTGAGTCTTCATGATTATCCTTAGATCTTTTAGAAAGGAAATATCATATTTTGTCAGCGAGTCACAAAGCATAATATTTTTTTTGTGTATTACCTACGTAATTTTCTACTAGTTTTTAAATATACCGCCCTTAGAAAAGAATATTTTATCAGCGAGTCACAAATTAGATGAAAGAAAACATGGTGAATGGAATAAAACTTGCATAGATTTTATATATATAAAAAAACAAATTAATTTTTCAGCGTCAAAATTTTCTATTCCTTTCTAGTCCCAGTTCCCTTTTTAAGCCAGTGCCTTGATGTCCTTTTGGATAATGTCTTTTTGCCTATCACGTAGAGGTAAAAAAACATTAGCAACTAAACTGCATTCATAGCTCCAAATAGCCAAACTGTCACAAGCGACTCAACATCTCATTGTGCAGAAAATTAGGATGGAAGGATGAGGCTAGGGGGGGACTAGTATCTTTTTCACTAATCGCTCTCGCAACACACAGTTTTTTTGGATCAATTGAGTGAGATGTAAGTCACAAGTATTTATGTATTTGAACACAATTTCATTAGTTAATTGACAAGTCAATTTATGTAATTTTTATCCGTACGAAGATTAGAATCCGTGGAAACCATAAACGAATAAGAGGAAACCCCAAGAGCGTTGACCACCCAGCTACAAGAAAGCATTTGCAATTTCTCGATCAACCTCAATTTGTAGTAATTACGTTTGTTTAACCATGCTCGCTTCCAATGTGGAGCATATGGACTCTTAATGGAGCTTATCGCAACAGATTTTTTCTACCAGAACAGCTTGTCATTCAGTTGTTTAACCTCTCTTTTTTCGAAGAGCATAAAAAAGCAAAGGCTGGATCGTTTTTTTTTTGTAAAATATGAGACGTCACTTTGACAAACCAAAGTTTTTATTGTCACCATAACATTGTAAACGTACTAGGTTGTAATTCAGTCGGCACACAATGACGTCAAAAAATGCAAAAGTGTTGACTGTCATTTATTATCCAGCTCACCTATACTTCCTACAACATGGCTCTAGGTCAGGACAAGTTGTTAGTTTTTTAGGATCGGATGGGAAAGAGAGAATTTCAGATATCACAAACATCCATGGCGTCGAGCACAAATCAATTTATGAAAAATTCCATACTGGAAGTCGAACCAATGAGCACCGTAACCGAAGCCAACGCCGTAGACCATTCGACGACATATCTAGTCAACATCTTTTATGTTCGAGTATCATTACGAAAGTAATTAAAAAAATACTAAAAATCTTTGAAATAGGTATCGTAAAGAAATTAACATTACGTAATTACCTACTAAACTTAATCGGCAATTAATATATGCCGACCCTTCACTACTTAACTAGATAGCGCTGTAAAAATAAGTAGATAATATTCTGTTATATTTGCAGAGAGCGCGCGTTCGGAAAATTTCGAGGCTTTCGAAGCTTGCCGACTGTATCCGAACGTTGGCGAGGTTGCCCGTCTGACGTCACGAGGTGAACTTGCCGCGGAAAAATGTGCGCGCGCTTTTCACGACGCTCTGCCAACATGACGGACCTTCATGCATAGACAAACATAATAATATTTTTCAATACGCGAGATCTCGCGTTCTGAATTCAAACGGTTGAATTACGTTTTATTTAACCGTCGTTTACATTCTCGTCGTCCTGGCCAGCTTAATTTACATGTAAATTTAATGTTGTTACATAAATATTTTTGACTAAATTATTTTATTATTTGATTTTATAAAATAACTCGCAATTGAGTACTGAGCGAATGAAGTTCTAATACTACTGCACATCAAATTGCAGAAATAATACTGAACATATCACCACGACAATCCATAGTGGAAAGCCACTATAAAAAATACAATTCATTCTTATTTCAAAATCAGGACTGATTTCACTAAGCTAGTTATCATTTTCAGCGGTTTATCGTTAGATATAATCAAAAAAGTTTTGTTCGCAGACAAATAAACTTAATCCTTAATCCAAATAATATCTGTCGAACATACTGGAAATATTTATGAGAATTTAAAAAAAACATATTTTTTTAAGCATTGACATTTGTGAATTTTAACAATTTTTTCGATTCTAATCTTAAATTAATGGTAGTATAGTTTATAAATTATTCTGTTATAGAAATAATTTCAATGCGTAATTAAAAAAGTTACCTACTTATTATTTAAAATAATATTCCTATCTGCGTATGTCTCAGTCGCATGTAACATAATTTTTTTTCCATGTCCGCTCCCAATGTGGAGCATATGGTCTCCTAATGGAGGTATCTTGACAGATTTTTTCTACGAGAACTGCTTGTCACTCAGTTGCTCAACCTCTCTTTTCTTTTTCGAAGAGAGTAGGGATAGAAGGATAGGGCTATGACAGGATTAGTGGTAAGCTAATCGCTCGCGTTACGCCCCGTGAGGATGGGATTGGTGGGAGGGAGGACTCAGACTACGAACAGAAATCCATAAATCGATTGAAAGATCAATCTATGAAAACCGTCCGCACCGGGAATTGAACCCGAGACATCCGTAACAGTAGCCAGCGACAAAACCAACTGCGCCACGGACGCCGATGTAACATAATAGGTAATATTTATTAACTATTTTATTTTCGCCGACAAACAATTAATAGTTACAGATTCTTCACAACATAAGAACTTTACACAATTTTAACAATTATCATAAATAATTTAGGGCTTAATACCAGCCTTATCCAACCACCCTCAGCCACACTGAAAGATAAGCATACTGATTTGGTTACAGCTAATGATCGTAAAATAAATACCGTTAAAAAAATTGTGGTGGTATTTGCTTCATATTGGGGATTGATATATTGAATTATGTAAAATATATTTATTTTTTCATTTTTAAAATGGTGTTAAAAGTTATAAGGTTATGAAAAAATTGGCAAAATTTTTCGCTGTATATTTAATAATTAATTAATAAATTATATTTATCTCGCTTGCCTACTGCGACACTGCTTCCTTTCATTTTTCCGCCAACCCATTGCCCCTTTCGCGGTACGCGCGTTGCAAGATGAAAGTGCTAGATGCACTTCTAAACGCTACATTAGAACTCTTCCAGAAGCATGAGCGATGACTCAATATAATGTTATCGAATCTACTGGAAATTTTAACATCTTACTGTTCTTAAAAATAGTAGTTTTCGTCTACATGCGTTGAACCATCCAACCTATTCTGTGTCTTTTTTGATAAGCGCTACTTCTTAATTCTGCAAATCTCCGCAATGAAATATTTGAAATAAAACGGTATAACTAAATAAACAAAAAATGATTTTAATAACTAATGATTAATATTTGCTGCGGTCGAATGTTTTTAATAATTTTAGATTGTATTTTTTAAATGTCTGCTCCCAATGTGGATCATAAAAACTCCTGACGTAGCATCTCAACGGAAGTTTTTTTTACGAGAACTGGTTGTTATCTAGTCGCTCAACCTGTCTTTTCCGGAAAGGGTAAGAATGTAGGACGAGGCTAGAAAACTACTAATACTTAATTTTTCAGTAATGTCGAAATTATAGATCTTTGAATACAAATCCATAAATCAAGTCTATATTTTTCTAGGACTCGAACTTGTGGACACCGCACCGAATAGAACGACCACATGCGAGAGTTGACTACTCGCATACAGGTCTCTTGTTCTCATTATCAATGCATTGTTTATGTAATTTAAGACATCGACTGAGGGTGCTTGATGGAATTTCAATATCAAATTTGAATTGTTGAGATTTTGTACATTTCCATGTATTTTGTCACTAACGACCCGGGTTTCGTCAGTTCGAGTTCATTAGTGTACACGAATTCCTGAAGATGCCGAAAGGCGAAACCCGGGCCGTTAGTGATAAAATACATAGAAATGTACAAAATCTCAAAGATTCATTGTTAATGTGTTTGGATTTTCGTAATGGCACGCACCTGAATATTGGTACCCTAGTCCAAATTCATCTGTAACCAAATATTTGAAATAAATATACATTAAATATTTATCATTTTGAATAAGCCCTCAGTCTTTTTTAAAACGGGATGTAGATATAATTTCCATCAACCGTCTCTCCTTATTCTTTTCTTCTTTTTTTTAATTTGTAATGTAGCCATTGCATAACGGCATACATATTTAATTTAAGATATTGACTAAGGGCACTTGATGGAATTTCAATATCAAATTTGGTTAGTTTGAGTTCATACGTGTACCTGAAGGTGTCGAAACTAGTAATCTTAAAAGGTATGGAACGTACAATATTTGAACGATTCAAATTTGCTACATATTTATGTTGAATTTAAATATTGATATTTTAGCACTGTACTTAATGTACACCTAATACTTTTTTTGCACGGTTCAATGTAATGCAACCTTTCTTCCATGTATATAGATATTTTCACTACATCTTTATTTACACGGTTGTTTTGCATGAAAAATAACTGTTATGTAAACAGAGGATTGCGTGCATTCAGTTTTTTTATCCTTATAAAGGAATTAAATCGTTTTTAACAAAAGTACTGGTATTTAATTGCTAGCTTGTGCTTTATTGTTTTTTGGTTACATTTGAAGTGCTTTATAAACTAGTTTATTAATCAGAGCACGAGATTAGAATAATTAATTCGAAAACAAGTTACAATATATCGACAATATTTTGGCTAATTGATGTAACAAAAATACGACAATGAGTTAATGATTGGATCTCATTTTAAAGACGATAGAGCAGGTCTCAGGCAAATGATGTAAATTAGAAAAATAAACTGACCAATTTTTGGGAAGGGAAACGTCATCTTACATTGGTTTAAAAATTCTGTCCCGGCCACTTGATGTAAGCCACTATTATATGACACTCTCTTCGTATAAAAGCATATCTGGAAAGATTGCACTTCAAAGATTCATAACGCAAGTCACCATATTATAATATTTTCGATAAAAACAGTTTTTTATTTTATATGGATTCGGCGGTAACTTTATGGAAGTTCATTTTATTAGTTATTCCACTTGGTTTATCACTAACGTGACGCGTTTCGCCTCTTTAAGAAGCATCTTCAGACTAACCGTATCGCAAGGTTATTTATTTCTAAGGTAAACGATGATTCTAATTCTTAAAAGGGTGGGGGTGGATTTTATTACGTTCTACTGGACGTGTGTAGGGGGGTTAGGTAGAAACACTGTTACACTATTTACAAATCAATTACTGGCACCTGGATGTGAAAAACCCAAGGGAAATAAATTTAATAATGGTGAGTCGCCTGTTCTGTTTAAAATGTTATTTACTGATCCTCCTTAAAATAACTTAACAGTTTTTAATCGCACTTGAACAATTTTAATTTTGAGCGTTACATCAATTGGCCAAAACATTGTCGAATTATGCAAGTTAGATAATAAGTGGATACTTGCCGCCGTAGATTCTTACTGGAATAGGTTAACTTTCCTAGTCATTTTAATCGATCCCAAAAAAAGGGCTCAGAAAAAACAGATAGCTAATAAGATCAACATAACCCTATTTCTCTATTTTCAGCGATTCAGAGGCTAGCCAACAACACTAAAACATCTTTGAATTGTTCCTTTATGAGTTCATACGCTACACATTAAGAGCTATTGTGGCAAAAAAGCTAAAGCACCTCTCACCCTTCGTTGAGCATATTAATGTTAGATGCAGCCTACATTGCACTCATGTACTATACAACATTATAATGTGGCATTGTTTAGTTTTGTGAAGAGAATTGCATTTTGTTGCACTCCTATTATTATTATTGTTTGTAAGGCCGGTGCAGTGGTCTGGTCATGCATCGAAGAATACTCTCATAGGTACTCCATAAACATATATATATACGTACACTCAACAATACCTACCTACGTTTTCTAATGCTGAACCAAGAAAGCAAGTGAAATATTATATTAAAGATGTCCAAAGTAATCGTGCGTTAGATTAGCTATTCTCAACCTTTTCTCATGTTGCTATATTGTTCGTTATTTTAACTATAAATTGTAGACTACTCATTTTATAATTGATTTTGTTGTGCTAACACAATATCTTGGAGGAAAGACATTATACAAATAAACCTCAAACTTCAGACCTCTTATTCCTGATTTTTTTTAAATATGATCAGAAGTTGGAACCTAATTCCCCGCACCCAATAGAAAGAAAAAATCTCATAACCTTAAATACGCGTTTTTTTTTTTGTTGTTTCCAACAGAATGTGAACTTGAGACTTTTATTGAAAACAGAAAGATTATTTTGGATTTGGCCAGCAAAAAAAATGGGCAGTACTTTAATCCACTTACACAGCTAAAATAATTTTTAGTAGTGAAGCTTAGTTATTTTTTTTAGGTACAACTTTTAGAGATGTATTTTTATAATTTGTAATTTGCAAAAAAAAACATTTTTCGTGTGCTAACTGAAAGGATTAAAGAGTTTAATTGGTTTTCATTAAAAATATTCATCAAATAAAAACAAATTAATAAATCGAAAGTTTTTTTTATTAAATTTACATGTTTAGAAATTTGAGTTATTGAGATTTTGTACACTTCCATGTATTTTGTCACTAACCACCCGGGTTTCGCCTTTCGGCATCTTCAGGCGTTCAAATAAAAAAAAAACTCAATAACACAAATTTCATATTGAAGTTCCATCAAGCACCCTCTGTCGATGTCTTAAATTACATGTTTTGGTTTGTAGTGTGCCGCGAAATATTCATGAGTGCTTAAGCGTACCGCGGTGAGAAAAGGTTTCGGAGCACAGGTTTATATGATCCAGGGATTCTGAAGTTCTGGTACATCCCGTAAATTAAGGCCATATGACAAATCTTTCATTTAATCGCTTTTATTCATTTATAAAATAATAAACATTCATATTTTATTCAAATCCGACGTGAAAAGTTCCCCTGCCATAATAGAATGCAGTAGAAGTAAGTAATAAGGAAAAATATTTCAACAACCGCGTGTTAAAACATAATCTTTGAAATGATATTTTTTTTAAAACTGTATTACATCGAATATTATAAAACAAAAAATCAAAAAAGTGTATTTGATTGAACATTTGTATTGGTCAAGCAGTTAATTCGTTTTAAAATCTCCATATTTCTCTGATAATTTCATAATACCACAAAGTTTATAAATCATCTCATTTATGATTTCTTTCCACAGCTTTCGCCAATACTTATTCCTTTTTATCAATTTATAGCAACTGTCATTTACTTTAATGTAATGTATAGCAATTAGTTTATTATCAATAAAAATTACTCATAAATTTAGTAGTCTATAAGTAACAACGGTATACTGGTGCCTGGATTCAAAATGCGCTCAGCAAATATTATAAGTACCATATTTAATCGTGCAGGTATAATTAAACACCTTAGTGTATTACTTACTATACCCAGAGCAAGTGATATAGCAAAATAGCTTGCCAACACAGTATTATTGTCATGTGGGCAGCTCACTGCATGAAGTTCAGAGTAGGTTGAAAGAATCCAGTGGCATGGCACAATTGCAAAACCCTAATAAGTTAAACCAAATCCCGGATCTCCTCTCTACTTTGGCTGTTTTTCTATACTGAAAAAAAAATTAAAAAATACCGGTATTTCAGTATTGAAAATTATCAACATATAAATTTTAAACTTATCAATATACTATGTATATATTTTTATTAAATTACTCACGATGAATCGGCATTTGAAAAACAATGTGTCGACATTGAATAGATTCCAGCATTGATCAAGTAGCCTTTTTAATGTCACTATTTTAACTCAAAAGTACAATAAATTAAAAAAAAATTTGTTTTTTTATTGAAGGGATTTTATATGATATACCGAAATACAGGTAGATGTTGAATCTTTGGTTTATGAGTGTTCGTGTAACCAACACGTTCATCCATAATATGTAAAATGGAAGATTGTTGACTACTGATTTTTTTTATTTATATAACATATAAATATTGTACCAAAAATGTATTTTTCTTCTAAAATTTGAATCACGTAATAATAAGAATACGTACAATTTATGCCATGTTTGCTTATTAAGATTGGTTATCAATAATTGCACTTTGTGCTAGATAGTGTTGTTACGCTTGAAATTTTATTTCGATAGTTTGCACTTTGGATTAGATAGTATTAACGTAGTACACTCAAACTTTGAATTTAATAGTTTCCACTTAGTCACGGATTCTATTAACAAAGCGACTAAGTTGTAGTAGGTTATGTTAGGGTTGGTCTGGTTTGGTTTGTGTAATGTATTCTAATGTGTGGAGCAAAAACAATAAAGGCGGCCTAATATAGGGTAGAGTTGCGACAACTATTTTCATTTCATTACAGCTTCGCGCAACTATCGATTTCAAAGTGTGAGTATTTATATTGAATGAAAACTATTTTATCTATCTTAAAATATTTTTTCGTAAGTGCAATATATTTCTTCAATGTTAAAATATATTTTATTATGTGTGATCACTTTATTTTTAGTGAAAGAATTTGTTTTTTGTGGAATGTATTTGTTATAAGTGAAAACTATTTTTATGAAAGTGAATATGATCTAAACAAAAGTGCATTTAATTGTAAGCCTTTAAGGTTTAACTTGTAATAATACAGAATAAATCAAATGCGTGGGTTGATACTTATTTTCAGTTTACTAGCTGCGAATAAAATCGTCACGCCTCTGACGAATTGCACTGCTGAAGTTAACCACGGTTGGAGAAAGCACGCTCGAACCTAAATACCTCGGTTATAGACTATAAACATATTGCCATTTTGATATAGCTTGGCCAAGAGTTAGCTGAACCTGTAATGTTAAACTATTTACTTTCTTTGCTTACACTAAAAGAAAACTTTATTTTAGGTAAAGAAAGTAATATCTAAATTAACTGTTATCTTTTCAAGATCGTAGCGAACTAAATATTACCAATTAACCGAATATTTTGCGTTCTAAATAATTGAGATGGTTTTTTTTGCGTAGTCGTTACTGTACACTTCCAAACGTTTTGTCACCAACGAATCGGGCTTCGCATTTCGGCATCTTTAGGCGTTCAAAGCGTGGATTAACTCGAACTGACAATTGACAAAAATTATCTAACTGATACAATTTTGTACCAGGAACTCTTAGTCCGTCATTATACAAGACATATTTATGTAAACTTTGAAAATCAATAATTTTCGTATAGTTCTTACTTGCATAACCCGACGGTAGATACCAGAAGCGTGCAGTTAATTTGTCTCTTTCTTGCTCAACCACATGTAAAATGAAGGGTGCAAGTGAGATATAAGTGCATGCTGGCGTTTGCTCTTTTATCCTACTTGCTTACACACAAGTGAGGTTGTATGATAGGGATACATTCATCGTACGCCGATGGTACGTATGTATTTCTTATTCCTGTTTAAATCCTACAATATATAAATTCTCTTAGGTCTCGAAATTCAACATACAAGCGGTGGCTTTCAAACTTTGCAGTGAAATAATTATAAGATAATATTCTGTCACATTTTTAAGCTTGAATATTTATTTATGTTGATCCGCGTGTTCATAAGTTGGTCGTTGAACCCTCAGCGTCAAAATTATAACAAGACCCAACAGTCACCGAACGAATAAGGTCACCTGGATTTTGGATTCCCACCTTTCATCTCCCCAAACAGGGATGCCGCAAAACGAGCGATATTAATTCAACACATAAAATACACTCAAATCTCTTAATCGTCTTAGTCAGGAGTTCCCAAACGTTTTGAGACGGGCTGAATTGATTTTTTTGAATTTATTGCGGCTTACATGAAAAATATTCTAGTTACATCGAACTCAGAACTCATTATAATAGGATAAAATATCAAAGTATTTAGTTCTAGAAAATTGTATTTGTTAGTTGATAGCTATTTTGGCTGAACGCCATCGTCAGAACTATCCTAATTGATACGTATTGTGTAATCAAACGTATTTTTGAGCCCCATGACCAACTAAAAATATTTCTATGATGAAAAATTCTATTGAAGTATGTGTAAAATATTCATCAAGACGCGGTTAAAAGATCCCCGAATCTGGCCTACTAGAAGTAGTTCGGTGGTCAAGAACTAGGATTGTAAATACTAGATTTTAGTCTCTAGTAAGTCTAGTACAAGGGTGCCCAACCTTTTTTGCCTTGGGAGCTACTTTTCAATTTAAAATTTTCTCGGGATCGACTTCTAGTATGATTCTTATAAGACATTTTATTTAAAGTTTTTTCCTTTCTTCAAACTTAAAAATGTTCATTTTAAATGCAAAATATTATTAGATAAGTATGTGCTTACAAAATAATTAAAGTTTAGTATTTTTCGTATATTTTTAACATAATTTTTGATTGAATATATATACATACATAACATATATTTCTTTTGTATAAAATAATATGTTTTCAAAATTCACATAAGTTTTCGGGATCGACCAAATTTTGCTTTGTGATTGACTGGTCGATCGCGATCGACCGGTTGGGCATCCTTGGTCTAGTAGATCATGACAAATTTTGGGACCTTATTTATATCAACGCCGAAAAAGAGTCTCTCATTTTCTGTTTTAATAAAATCAATAACACATTATAATAGCAATTAATTCTTGTAAAGAATGTTCTAAATAGATCGCGTGACTCCCCGCTCCTAAACGTATTCCTTTTGAGATTCTTCAATCTTTGGTACTTTTTTAAACGACAAGACGAATGAAATAAGTATACATTTAACTATAAATATATGTATTTCATTGTGTTCACCATTAATTTATTTGGAACACAGGTATTGTCAAACAGCAGACAGCATACAGATAGAAACAGGATAAATAAAACAAGAACATCTTTTTATTCAGCGTGATTTTGAAACACTGCTTTATAAAGAAAATTTTGGAAATAGGTAAGTATGTACAAAATAAAGTCGGCCAGTTAAGCGACAGGTTAACTTTCAAAAAGGATTTTGAATCAATGAATGATAAATACATATTTTTTTCGCTGTTATTCCATTAAACAGGGATTAATTAATGTAGCCAACTAAACATAAAATAATTTATATTGTACCAAGCATAAAATAGTAGAATTTTACAAAAAAAAACCAATTTTGCCAGTGCCAGGTTGGCCCCCAAAATCCAATTGTCGGCCTTTCGTTGCCCAGTGTTCGGCTTTCACTATGTAACTTCATAAATATTGAGAACGAATTTACTGGGATTAGACAGAACAATAAAAAACATAATGATGCAAAGCATGACAATGTAAAGTATATTTTGTTAGCGATCCCCATCTGACATGAATTTGTCGAAAATTGAGGAGTAAAAATGTGCTTTTTTAAATTTCCTATCATAAAGGTCATTATAGTGCAGATATACATTGGCAAGTGGCAAAACTACCTACACGAATTTTAAAAAATCTGTTTTTTTTTAATGTATCCACTTTTATTTGAGTTTTAAGCTCAAAAGACCGACCACTGGCGACGGCTGACTTTAGGAACACTAGCCCTACATCAGTAAAGATTTTGATTCAATATTATAATTATTGTTTATCAATAAAAAACTGTTAAACAATAATTATTAGAATGGCGGTAATGCGATGAATAATATTTGACAATCTTTGTGAAAATTAATGATTTGTTTTTTTTTACCATTCTTACCGCTAAGTCTGTGACAACCCTGCCGTGGTGAAGTGAGTTCGTCGATTTACCTATAAAGCAGACAGTTCTTGGTTGCATGCCAAAGATTTATGTGTTTATATTTTGACGTTTATTTTTGAACTTGTGTCAAGCCATTCGGCTAAATTGTTACACAGACGTCATATTTATAGCTCTCCGGTATTACGAAACCAGCTCCTTTGCTCCATAGACGATTCCGTTTATCCAGCATATTCGTCACAAAATAGGAACGAAAATATTGCATATACCTCGAGTGCTAAACCCTGAATATAGAGAAAATGAAATTTAAATGCTCTGTTCATATTTTACACGCCGCCTAAAGAGAGCATATTGAAAAAATAATCATTTTTATCATTGAATTCTCATTTACTTGTTAGACCTCCTTTATATTATACAATAGTACGTTATAAGTCGGCGTCCGTGGCGCAGTTGGTAGCTTCGTTGGCTACGGTTAAGGATGTCTTGGGTACAATTCCCGTTGCGGACGGTTTTCATAAATTGAGCTTACAATCAATTTATGTATTTCTGTTCGTAGTCTGAGTGTTTGTGATGTCTAAAACACCCCCTCTCACCCATCCGATCCTCACGGGGCGTAGCGAGAGCGATTAGCTAACCAGTAGTCCTGTCCTATCCGTACTCTCTTCGAAAAAAGAGAGGTTGAGCAACTGAGTAATAAGCAGTTTTCATAGAAAAAATCTATCAAGATACCTCCATTAGGAGACCATATGCTCCACATTGGGAGCGAACATGGAAAAAAACCGTAAAAAATAGTATGAAGAATCTTTTACTATTATTATAGGTTTGCAAATTGTAATACAGGTAGTCCTCGACATACGACGGTTCGCACTTACGACAAAATTTTTTAAAAAACATTTTTTTTTGAAATCTCATTTCATATTTTGCAATTCGCATTTTCAAATTTGAATATTTTTTACATATATATATATATATATACACATTTACCATCGACTTACGACCAAAGTTCAGAAACGTATATCGGTCGTAAGTCGAGGACAACTTGTACATGACTCTATTATTATCGAATATTATATTGTTTTTGTATGTTCATTTGTATTGCTTTTACGAAACATCATTTAATTATAAATATGTACCTAATTTAATGCGCAAATACGATGACAATGATTGATAACTTAATAATTAAGTAATATATTATGCCTAAAGATTGTTCAGTCTGAGGCGAAACACGTGTCACACTTAGGTGCACAACCAGTGGAATAACAAAGCTATCAATATTAATTGTATATTAATTTTGTGGAATTACAGAATTCAGAAATAAAATTACATAATAAATTAATTACGGTTTTACGCTTTCCTCCAAAGTAGTAGGCTGTGGAGTTACAAGAATAAATCAACTGAATTACATAATTTACTGAATAAGATGGCTTCTAGCTTCTTTGATGGATTTATTTAGAAACTTGGAGAAGGATGAAGCTGCGTAAAAAGTATAATACTGTATTAAAGCTGACAATAGCACACCACATAATTTTTTTTTTAATATATCATTATTTTTCTACTAATTTCTATTCGAAAGATTCGATTAGTCAAAAATTTTACCTTAATCCCGAAAATACTGGTTAATTCCCGTACCGAAAAACAGGCAGGAGCCTGAGCTTGCAATCCTAAATCACATTGCACAAAATACTAAACTTATAGCTAAACTGAATCTAGTATGACTTCATCTTGGCTAGAGGTTGTGATTTCTCGACTTTTTTGAATCTCGAGATTTAAGAATCCTGCTTTCTCTAAATATTCACTTCTCAAGAATTAGAGAATAATTTTTCCGTCTTTCGAGATTCTCGAGTATTATCGAGAGTTAAATAACAAATGAAAATAAAGTAAAACATGTATCATATCGACTTCTAATAGAGTAGTTCTACAGTATTAATTTGGCGAAGAAAGGTTTATGTTTATTCTTTATTCAGAATTGAGTTGATGATCAGTGTCTTTGGTCTCAAGTTCATAATTTATCTAAAAAAATTATGTATGCAAATGCACAATAACTAGATGTGGATGAATTTTAATTCATTAACAATACTAAATAAATTTCAAGTGATAGGTTTTGTGTCTCGATAACTTCATTTAGAATTTCTCGACAAATGAGAATATGTATTGAAATTTCATGGCAAAATTTCCTCGAGAAAGGAGAGCACAAAATCTACACAATTCCTCGAGAATTCGTGGCGCGAATACTATCGAAACATCGGCTGATGGCTGCGTTACGTAATATTATTATGTTCAACGAATGCAATCAGGTGTCCAATTTATTTGGAGTTGAGGGTGTAGTGAAACTAAATTGCGCGCATATACCTCTTCATGCACTTGCGAATGTGTGTGCACCAACCAATATAAATAACATTGTGTGTAAGTAGCATTGTTTTTTTTACCAGATGAGCGCTGATCGAAGCCTAAGAATAATAATATAATCAACTTTATCGATTACGCGTTAACAGTTACGCCTACCATTAAAAATGCCTCAGCTTAATTTTCTGACTAGATGAAACAGTAAAACTGTTGATTTTTTTAAATTGAATATTTGATTTGATATCTAGGGTGTTTGCGATTTCTTTTTTTCTCGAGTGCGTGCGTGATGGAATTTCAATATCAAATTTGAATTGTTGTGATTTTGTACATTTCCTGTCAGTTCGAGTCCATTCATTTACTCGAATGATTGAAGATGCCGAAACACGGGTCGTTAAATACATGGAAATGTATAAAATCTCAACAATTCAAATTTGATTAATAATGTTTGTGCGTATTAGTGAATGGCAATTTTTTCTAGCTTCCTATAAGGAATACTAATATCACCGTACCCGTCATAGATGACGGTATTGAAATTGAAATACTGAATGTCTAAAGTAGCTAGTTCGTCGGAACTGTGTCTGCATTGCATAACATTTTATTTTATTATACACAGCGAGCGCTTAGTGTAACACGATATTTTAACACTAATTTACTGTAGAGTTCAGTCAATCTTGCTGTACTAGCAATATTGATATAATGTTGTTTCTATATAAACGTTAGACACTGTTTACTGTCTGTCAGTTCGAGTCCATTCGTGTGCTCGAATGCCTGAAGATGCCAAAAGGCGAAACCCGGGTCGTTAGTGACAAAATACATGGAAGTGTACAAAATCTCAATAATTCAAATTTTATATTGAAATTCCTCAGTCGATGTCTTAAATTATAAGTTATTTTTCTCATTTTTAACTATATATATTTACTTTGTTGAACACGGACCCGCTTTCGCCTGCGCGCGGACCAGTACTGGTTCTCAGACCACCATGTGAGTAGCACTGTATTAGGGAATTTCCTTTTTCGGCGAGTTCGAAAGCTACTTTGTCATAATGGATAGTTAATATTGCTTTTTATTCGGTTAATAATATGAAAAAAAATTAAGTACACCAAATTTGCGTTAATTAGGAAATCAATGCATATAATAATTAATATTTGTATGATTCACTCAGTCGTAAAAGAAAGAGCAACGGGATTTTGTGATCGGGAATCTAGTGAGAATAATTGGTTATTGAAATGTATTTGAATATGAGTGTATTTACTGCAATCCTACACAACACTATAATGTTGGTAACGTCTCGTCGATTTAAGAATTACTAACAAAACTTTTTACGGTATTTACCCAACCATCCCTCACTTAGAAGAATGGCCCCATTTGACGTTTACTAAGGATATGATACTAAGCTTAGTAGTTTTCTCTCATTTGAAGAAAGCTATTTTTATTTAATTTTGTTTAGTTATTTCTTTTTTGAAAGCACTCATGCAATAGATATCGCCTTCTTTCGCCGCAACTCTTGGCTGAAAGTCTTTGATCGCAAAGAAATAATATGAGCCGAAGAAATTTCTTTTTGCGATGGGTGCGAGAGGGACATCCGTATGCAGCCATAGTCGCATCTCACTCTGGCGTCAGAGAAAGAGTCATTCACCTCAGCTGGTTGGAGTGCAATGAACGACTTTGCTCGGATCAGTGTTGCCAGGGATAGCGTAGAAATTTTAATTTTATCGCAAATCCCTACTGAACTATCGTGTAATTGTTTGTATTTGCGAATCTCTTGTAACCGAAGTTTCTGTACATCATTCATAATTATTAAAAATAAACATATTATATTAAAATATATGACGATGTTATCTATGAGAATGAAGACACCTGTTGACACGATTACATGGATAGCTGTCAAATTTGTCGCCGAAAAATCGCATGTAAAGACGATGTATATTATAGTATATCATTATTGACAGTATTAGATCGGCTTTCGCTAAACTTAGAACTATTTATCAAAATTATTTCGCAAACCTTCAATTTTGAAGAAAACGAGGAGATGAATGACTGTGGAAAGGAAAAACAACGTAACTCACACACAAAAAATATGATGTGTAGCCCACTCAAAACGTGTTTAAAATTGTATACATTGTGATTATCGAAAAAAATATTTTGAAAAGACGGACTTTTGCACAGATTGCAGTCGATATATTGTATAAAAATATAGTCAATCAACATGTTTTGTGTGAGTTATACACAAAATGTTTTTGTTGTGGATTACGTCCATCTTTTTCCACAGTCGAAATAATATTTAAACTTTATTTATTATAAATAAAGTCCTCATTACAACGTTAATAATATATGTATTCAAGCATATTTTTTATATTGGTTATTTCTTTTTGTGGCACATATGCACCGCTGGCGACAGTTCCATTCTTGCAGCATATCGCAACGTCAATGCAACAGTAAGACATATTGCAAAAACCGTGTTTTGAGTTATTTTGCCATTTAAAGCAGAAAAATATGACGAATCCAATGCAACAGTCAGATATTTTATATCTTTAAAATTCAAACTGTATGAACACATTACTTACTATATCACTCAACAAAATAACAATCTTAATAACACTATTTCTGTAGATTTTTTCCTTATATAATACAAAAAATATATAATATAGTTCTAACTGTGTGAAGAACATTTTTAAGATTTAGCAAAACACAAAACAGCCATTATCTCAGAACTAGGTTTTGCAATATGTCTTACTGTTGCATTGGCGTAGCGATATTTAGCACATCTAAAATACAAATAGCATTCGGCTTAGATCATAATTACTTTTTAAAATTGAAGGAAATAATATGTTAGAAGATATAAAAGAATTATATTCCGCCTTAGACTTTCGTAGTTCGCTAGCGATGTTTTGTTGACTGTCGTATTAGCTTATCCAACTAACTTTGTTATGGAGCTTATGACGTTATGTGTTCAGTGCAGTTTTAAGCTCTGTGTGAATATTAATATTTAGTTGTCGTGGGAGTAAAGCACTCTGTAAGGTATGATTTGGATTCAACATTCAAACATACCCGGGAATTTAATTTCGGACAAACTAGTGAAATATACAGTTTTTATTGGATAGTTATCATAGATAATATCATGATAGCCTATTTTACTATTAGTAAGCACATAATTGCTGCAGGATAATTCATTTTGCCTCATCCCCAAGATAATGCAAAACTTATTTTTACTTACACAGTTAAATAATCTATGTTTGCTTTTGACCAGTAAAATAGTCCTAAGACAAACTGGTAGTTTAGTCTTCTAAACGACGTTTAAAAGTATCTTAATTAGAAAATTTTGATGAACTATCTAAAAAATAGTGCTGTAATCGTAATTCACAATATGACAGTTGTTAGTTTATTCATCATTGACGTGATGATGAATAAACTAACAATCTGTCAAGAATTTTTTACTTCATACTTTACATTAATTAAATCATTATTGATTTATAAAGTATAATGATCACCTCCATGCTTTTCCATTTCTCGATAAAGTTCTTATTAGGTATATCTTTATATATTTTTCAGGTCCAAGACAGTCTTTATTTGGATAATATAAAGTACTGTATATAACGCCATTCTAATCGGTTTAACTATATTCTCTGAAGTATAGTAAAATATCCATGTTTATAAATATTCGTAAAATTTTTAAGTGAATTATTTTTATTTCACTTTGTTGGCAACACTAGGGGTCGCTGCCGTACGTTCGTAGACCCAGAAAGAAGAACTTCGAGAGGTAAGGGGAGGCTGGATAGAGAAAGAGAGAGAGTGAAAAGTGCGATTGGAGAATGAGTGCAAGCGAGACGTGACATGGAGTGAAAGAGAATGAACATAATAATTACTATTTTAGCTATGCACTGAGAGTGCTCCTCGGCACTACATAATAAAATACTATTATTATAGCATCATCAACATATTCCAATCCACTGATAGATAAAGGCACTGACAGCAGCATGGTGCGATTCAACCGATTCTTCACACTTCAGTATTATATAATAAATATTACATCTGGATCAAGGGTGGATACATCTTTTTGCCAAATCTAAAGCAAAAGATTTAATCGACTTATTTTCAAATTTAATTACAATGAACTATAATCTAAGATATCGACTGAGGGTGCTTGATGGAATTTCAATACCAAATTTGAATTATTGAAATTTTGTACATTTCCATGTATTTCGTCATTAACGATCCGGGTTAAGCCTTTCGGCATCTTCAGGCATTCGAGCACACGAATGAACTCGTGGCCACAGGTGGCCACATGCAACTACTAAGTCCTGAGTTATGAGTTTGTTAATGCGTTTGTTTTCCCAACTAGGATAAGGGTTATTCTTGTCTAGTCGGCGTTGGGTTCAGGTATCAAAGTAGTTACTAGACTTAGTGATAATATTTTATCGTATTTTATCTTATATATAAACGATATAAATTAATTACTGTTTGTCAGTTCGAGTTCATTCGAGACAAAATACATATCTACGTTTGAGAAAAATCTTGAGAAGGGAAATGAAAGTCGTGAAATTGACTTTAATGCATTTTATCGAATCTTGTAAGGTAATGTTTTAAATAGTTACTAAATTGATTCAAAGTTGTATTTTTTTAATATCTGTTGACTAAAATTGATGAACATGTAGTATATATTATCGGCTGTATTTTAACCAATTGATGTAACCCTCAAAATTGAAATTGTTCAGGACAGAGTAAAAACTGTTTTTGTCGAAAAACATTATATGGTGAGTTGCGTTATGAAGCTTTGAGATGCACTCGTGTAAATTCTCATGTTAGCAGATACGGGATTATACGTAGGAAGTGTCGATATTATAGTGGTTTAAATCAAGTGGGGGGGTCAAAAATTTTAAACCTATTTCACCGAGACCTTCTCTGTCGTCTTTCAAATGAGATCCAATCATTAACTAATTCTTAACAAATAATTGACCAAAACACATTCGATTATGTACATAAATTTAACGCCTGTGTGGTCAAGCTGTAAGAGCTTTACCTTAGAGATCAAATGGATCCTGGTTCTAATCCCGGCAAGGTCAATATCAAATTTAAATATTGTACGTTCGTGATACCTTTTCTCCTCGAGTTGATCACGAGTGGCGCATTAACGATTATTAGCTATAAGCTATAATGCTAATTTTTGATACCTTTGAAAATAATAATGTTTTGATAGCAAATGTTATATATTCCACATTTAATTATTTACACATAAGTAGCGATTTCGTTTAGCAGGTAGAACCGTTTTTAGAATGATATAAAAACAATTTAATATATATATTACAAACTATTTAATTTTAGTAATTAAAAAAATACACCGTTGAACAATTTCAATATTTTAATGCAATGGAACGGTATTGGAATGTGTATTTATATCTTCTCTATCTGGGATTTGAAAGAATTGGGAAAAGATTTAATCGTTAATTATTATAAAATGTAGGTATCTAATCCTTAAGAAAATATTATATTTGAATAACTGTGATTTTTATTATAAATGAGCTCGTTTTCTAATTAAATTTCATTAAATTTTACTATATATATATAATGTCATGTTATTGATTATTCAGATCTGTTTTATTATTTTTTTAATACTTCAGAAACTATTCAAATAATTTCGAATAGTTTCAGTTTTAATATTCGGTATCCGAATAGTTGGAGTCCCTTATCCTTACTCTCGTCATAAAAAGAGAGGTTGAGCCACTGAGTAAAAGAATGTCCACAAAAACTTCTGTTGAGGTGAGTTCCATTAGGGATCTATATGTGGGAGCAGACATGATTAAAAGAAAACATATTGTTCAATTGGTAAAAGCACTTATGTAAAAAGAATAAATATTTCAAAAATAACTCCTGACCAAATGGTGTACACTATTATTAATATAATAAAATGCAATTCACAATCAGCGTGCGTCGATTTATTTTAGAAAGTATTAGGTAATTAATTAAATTATACAATAATTATTGAGATAATTGATGTTATCATCGACTGGCAGTGCTTGGCGGCGCCGCCAATTTATTTTTTTATGAAGCGTTTCGATTCGAGTTGATAAAATCTTTTCTTTTTCTAAGCTACTTAACTACACTTACTGACAACGATGTTTTTTTTATATACACACACCACACACCATAAATACAAATCAAACAATTATTTCGTTTTCAAAATTTAATATAGTCACTACGAAGGTTTAATAAAATATCGACCGTTGAAAAGAAAAAGGATGTAACCCACACCAAACAATATTGTGTATAACTCACACAAAACGTGCTGATACACTATATTTATATATAAATATACAATATATCGACTGTAGAAAGACAAAAGGACTTATCTCTCCGTCTTTCCAAAATATTTTTTTAGATATTCACATTATATACAATTTTTGTTTGGACTATACACAATATTTTTTGAGTGTGGGTTACGTCCTTTTTCCTTTCCACTGTCGATATTATGAATTTAATCAACTATGATCCAAATTTCTCTGTAAATATAAGTCGGCCTATGTGTTCTAGTGGCAAGATCTTTTATATGTTCGATGGATTCGGCGGTGACTTTATGGAAATTCGTTTTTAATAAAAAAAAATCAAATTGATAAATTTATTATTCCAGTGGTTGTGTTACTGGTTGTGACGAGCGTTTCGCCTCTTTGAGAAGCACCTTCAGACAAACTCTATCGTAATACTTTTATTTATAACGTAGGCATTGATTTTCATTCTTAACCTATATATGACAAAAATGAATGGAGAGATGCTGGAACTGGCTGGGTCTCGTGCTGCGGATGCCTCTGGAAAGTATCAGCCCCGCTTGCTTCTTCTTCCTAACTGTGAGATCCCGGCATCCTGGAAGACCATCAGGTACTATTCGTAGAATGTACTCGACGGAACTGAAGAATGCTGGCATGTCACGGAAGGAAGCAAATTTATTGGCGGGTAACAGGGAATCGTGGAGGTACCGTGTGGTGACCATATGTTTCCGAATATGGTCCAAGACGCTCTCACAATAAGTAGATTCTGTTGAAGATGATGCAATCAGTAAAATAACTATTCGCTTGTATCAAACACGAATAAGATATACGTATAATTTTCGTTTTATACTAAAGGCCTAGATCTAGAATATGCTGGTGTCCAACTGAGAGAAGAAGAAGACGGCATCACGAAAATACGACGATTTGTTCAATAAATTCGGTGACTAATTCGTTAGAGTTTATATTTATTTGAAATAAAATCGATTACGTACTGTATAAATACCAGTTTTTACTGTTGAGTGAGTGACACACGCTTTTCAAAGAAGCGAAACACGAAACATATGGAGTACACGAAACACAGCAAAGCAGAAAGTTGTGTTTACAAAGTAATCATGATTATATAAAAATAAGAAACATTATAAAACAGTCGGTTCTCGGTCGAATAGAATACCTAAGTTAATTTGTACACCTGCTTTTCTTTTTCTACTCAGTCATTTACACGGATGATCTAAGAAAACTTAACTGGAACTCAACTGAAAACTTAAACTGGTTGTACAGCTATAAAATATTACTAAACTAATTATTACCATATCTTGTTTTTGTCAGAAAGTTGAACAGAGGATAAATGTTTTTTTTTAAATTTATTTTATTGCAGTGGGAAACCATATAAATTTATAATGTGATTTATTGTGACCCAATCTCTAATGTTCACCATTTCTTTTTAATCACATCGTTACGGAATATATGTCGACTTCTAATCTTACAACTTACAACGGTCGTATGTCGTATTACATATGTAATATGTAAGCAAATTAAATTTGTTATATTTTACCAAATAGGTACTTGATGAATCCAAAATGCAACGTGGTAAAAATTACCCACGGCTGAAGTAGGGTGGGCCTTTTATATTAATAACCAAACTGAACTAAAACAATTTCAGGAGTTATATTCCAACCATAATTAGTTCCTTTTTTTCATCGAATCAATCAAGCGGCAAAAATCTGAAAACATATACAGTATGGATACTTGCATCTTATCTATTGATAAAAATCCAACTTAGATTGCGCTGAGTTGAAACCCCCCCCCAGCTCTCTTATGTTCAATTGCGTACATTATATGTGTCACTTAGAATAGTAATGGTATAACTCCAAAATCACGAAAATGAGTTTATACCTCAAACACGTTCAAAGGATGTATATATACTCCTAATTTCTTTAAAAAACTTTTCTTTTGTTTTTATATTCCCATATTCAACTATATTTTTCAGAATAATAGTGAAGTACTTGCAATATCAGAAGAAGAGTGAAGTGTCCGGAGAGACTTAAGTTCTTCAGTTGATTGACAAACAGTTATTAATGGTTGTTATTTAATCCTAAGAACATTTTACAAAACCTTGATTTTCTCAAAACTTCAAAACTGGAGTTACACCATTACTATTCTAAGTGACACATATATCATTACAAATCAAAAATCATTATAAAATATGCTGACGATCATTATTGCTTCGTAGTGAATTATTGTTGAAAACGAAATGGAAACCGATAACTTATATAATTAAAATAAAGCCGTTGTTATTTTTTCGAATCATTAAGTTTTCTTGCGATTCGAATTTTATTATGCAATAACCGTTACAAAAATGATTTATTTTTATTAGTTTATTTTTCTAACTATTTTATCTCATGGAGACTGTCGATAATACACGTAGAGAGTAGTCATTAATATATTTGTAAATATTTTACTATAGATTGCGTTAGTACAATTTCGTCGAATTATTAACCATTTTAATCTTCTATATTTTTTGCCTCTGAAATCTCCGATTTGACAAAATTAAATATGTAGAAAACCCCCGAAAAATACGAATATAAATATAAAGCTTTAAACAAATTCTCTATTTTTTTAAAGCTTTATACTCCAAATCTACAGATTTATTATTTTTACTTATTTCATTGAAAATTCTCTATGTTTTTTAATTTCCCTTTATGGGGCGGGACGGCGACTATCTCGATCTGCGATCTGTGTACCCAGTCCAGACCACCCCTTTATTGGTCTTCATTTAGAATAGTGCCGCCCTGAATCCGACTAATTACTGTGATACATGAAAAAAAAATTCTTTTTACTCGCAGTGTACTAACTTCTATCAAATATGTTTAATTTTATTTATTTGTTTGAATTCTCATCACAGCCTATCATATTACCATTAATATCATAGATGGAAATTTATCATATCAATTGAAATAATCTGGCTGCTTTTATATTCAAAACACCGCAGCTTCAAATTCCTCGTAGTCCATGAATATATTTCAGGACAGTGGAAAAACTTTAAAGAAGTACCTATTTTCCGATTGCCCGGCATTGCGTGATGCAGTATACAACTGTACGGCCGTCAGGGAGAGGGCCAATGACACGAAAGAAAAACATTACACCACCATTCATTTTGCTTCCCTTTTTTTCTTTACGTCATTAGAGTACGGGCACAATTTACACTAAAGTAATAAATATTTAGTTTTTTTTGTTTTGTGTACGACATCTATTGTTCAGTAGAATGTCAATACATAATATTTTTATCTTTTTGTTGAAATGCGGCATAAATTATTGGGACATTATCTGTAAATTAATGATGTTAATAAAAAAAAAATGTATTAATCCTACACCTTCAGGCTGATTTATAAAATTTGATATGTGACATCTAGATTCAAATAGCGTAAGCTATTAAAATTTAAAAAGTTTCACTGCAAGGCGAACTGAATTACATCTTCGCGATTTCATGAAATAAAAAGTCGTCCGTGTCTGTTTTGAAGTATATTTTTATAAATACATTATACTTGATTTTTTTTCATTCCAAAATGCCAGTATTTTTTAAATTTACAGTACTAACTAGGGCATAGGGGTAGATAATATGTACCACGATAAACCGTGTAAACAAAGCAACGGAAAAAAAATATTTCAAATGTTCAAAAACTTGTGGAAAAGCTTCTGTAGTTCATACAAAATAGGAGGAAAGATACTCTAGGTAGGCATGTTCCTACAAACGCATAACATAACGTAATACCTAGTTATATGATGATTTTATTTATTTACAATCAAAATATAAAATAATGCAAAATACTAGTAATTATGAACACATGCAATCACATAAAAAAATGTTCCCTTATTTTTAAAATATGTAGGTTTCTCTCATTTGATTTTTTTAGTTGCTGAGATTTTGATAGTCTTGTCGTTTGTTGGACTCGAATAAATTTAACACGGTGTCATTAATATTTTATTAAATTTATTACATTTACACAGAAAAGAGTTTTGTAAATACAAAGAGACCTGGTATAATAACAAATAGAGGTTTAAGTTAATCAAATACTAGGTAAGTATATCGCAAATACTCAAATTAATATATAAAATTATTTTAATATGTGAATATAAATATTTTCCATTCCGACATTTAAGAAGTCACTTAATTATGTAGCAAAATAAACACTTACCTCGTAGTTATGTCGAATTAAATTATTGTTTAAAATTATAAATGCTTAGATATTATATTGTATTTATTTTATAAATTGAATTCATCTGAACATGAAGACATTCAGCAGATCCAGCTTTTGTTTTTAATTCTCACTTTTTACACTCCCTTTATTGTCCATTTCTCGCAAAAAGAATTTCCAAACAGAATATTCATAGTAAATCGCGCGTTTATTGTCGTCGAAAGTTTTTGTATTTCAAATTTTATTAAAGATAGTTTTAATGATTCAAAATTAAATTACAGTAACATGCAAAAACATCAGCACATGCAGGTGTTCCTATAAAAAATGATTCCAACGGATAATGTCGCAAAAAACAATAAATTGTCTGTTCCTGATTCGAAATATGAGAGTAAGGAAGAACACAAAACAAATATTAATTATGTATACCTTTGTATAGTAAAAAATGATGTACGTACATAATCATAAAAGTTTATTTATTTGTATAGTCCATCGGGTAAGAATTGACAGTTTAAATATGAATTAATTTTTGATATTTTTCGGGGAATACCGAAATCTGGAGCCCTAGTGCTGACAGCATGCAGAAAATATGTAATTTTTTACAATTTAAGATATCGACTGAGGGTGCTTGATGGAATTTCAATACCAAATTTAAATTGTTGAGATATTGTACATTTCCATGTATTTCGTCAGCTCGAGTTCATTTGTGTGCCCGAATGCCTCAAGATGCTGAAAGGCGAAACCCAGGTTGTTAGTGATGAAATACATGGAAATGTACAAAATCTCAACAATGCAAATTTAATTAAAATTTTTGTCATTTTAATGAACTGATGAACTTAACTATGTATACTTTCATAGCCTTCCAAACCTTTCTGGATTTGAAACTGAGTGGATATTATGTGAATTTAACAGTTCAATCTTTGACAAAGAATAAAGAAATAATTTAACATCATATAATAAATTATAAGTCATACAAAAGGTGGTAGTGTTGGTCTAGTAAATGTGAAAAACTAACTTTCTTATATTATAATAGACATTCGGCTTAAATGGACACTCTCTCAACCACATTAGTCCGTTATATCGAGGTTTCACTCTAATCATTCGACTAGAACTCATATGAACTAAATTATCTTCTATTTTCTATTCAAATATGTACTAAAAGTGCATTCTAGATTCTGATTACACATGTATACAGTTAATCTATCTTGAAATAATAAATTAATAATGGTCATCGCAGGAGATTTATATCGCTTCTAAAGTGTTAACTGTCAATTCTTTGTGGAAAGGAATTATATTTATAAAAATGAAAAGAAGATTAATATGCTAATAAGCTCAGTCAATATTTTTTTTATTTCACAAACATTACTTCATTATCGACATTGGATTTGCATTTTCAAGCCCTTGAAGAATAATTGTAAAATGAAACTTTATCTTTCATTAAAATTTTGTGAACACTTCATTGAAATGGCTAGTTTAATAATTTTACATATTCACAATAAAGTTGTTAACGAAAACAATTGATGGCTTATTTTCAAAATTCAATATATCTTTGTTGATCATTGGCTTTGAATCAGAAATATGTTATCATTTTGATGAGTTATTTTGGATTATATCAAAATAACTTAAATCACAGGATTATATGCAATCAAATATTTCCAACAATATTTTTATTGATTGTATCAGACATTTCACTCCAACAAATCACAAATGTAAGTTAATCCTGATTTGCATGGTTTCCTTAAAGTTACTAAATCATGTTGCAGCACCACTATTTATATTACTGTCATTCATTACAATATCATTGTTATTAGTTGATTGTTGCGCTGGTGTCGCCAATCCTGCCGTAGAAACGTCCACAAGATTAGGAATGCTAGGAGAATAATCTGCACCAATGTCTTCTTCATCGTCTTCATCGTGAGAGTCTTCCGTATCATCGGATTCATCATTGCCTATAGAAAAAATATGAAAATTGCTGTATTAAGTTGCTGTGAAGACATACTTTTTCGTTTTATGAAGATAATCCACACTATCAAATCAACTGTTTTTGTTGAATTTAATTACTACCCAATCTGTCAAGCATTACTAACGTTTCACTTTTCACTGGTCTTTTAAAAAACAACAGATGAATACAGTACAATACCATTGTGTTAAAAATGATACCAAGCTGTTAGCACTGTAAACCTGTAAAATTTTTCAAGAGTTTCCGATAAAATATTTTTTTTATTCCTTCCAATAATGAAATGGCACAAAAAGTGTGATTAACTAGCTCTCTCCTGACCTCATCCTGATTTTATTATAAGCTTTTTAAAAAGGGAGTTGTTTAAAAAACCAATTCTTAACATTCGCAAGGTTAAAAAAAATGGCAGATTAGATTATTCATACCACTCTGTAAAAACAAAATGTTGGTTACCTTTAGTTTAGATAACCATGAGAAACTTTTATACTCTCAAACATTAATTTGGTGGATTCTCACGGCGCGCGCCCGCCGTTGATATTATCATGATTTTCCCAGAATACACCTGATTTTGTTTGAGCGGTGACATCTGAACTTGAACGGTCTGGAACGTAACCCTATATTCAAAAATATAATGAAATGTAGTATATTCAAAAATACTACATTTCATTATATTTTGAATATAGGGTTACGTTCCAGACCGTTTAAGTTCAGATGTCACCGTTCAAACAAAATCGGGTGTATTCTGGGAAAATCATGATAATATCAACGCGGGCGCGCGCCGTGAGAATCCGCCAAATTAATGTTTGAGAGTATAAAAGTTAATAACAATTATATATTCTAACACATTTAAATACATAATTTAATCGTAAGTATCGAATTTCACGTTGAATATCGCCGGCAGACTAAAACCAGGTACGTAAAAAAATAAAGATAGTTGAATATGTAGGAATATTAATTTAGTATCTTATCGGTTTCATGTACACATGAATATGTTTGGTTTTTAGGTTGGCAATTCTGATTTTTTATCCAACATGGCTGAAAAAATAAAGCTTGACGTATGCATCTATTACGCGATAAACCAGTCTTATAATGCTTACTTTCGACATTGTTGGGCATATTTAGCTTGACAAAAGACTATTCTAACCTATATTTTATCATTTCGTGCAGTGTTTGGTGAAAAAAATGCATTTTTAGACAATGTCTACTAATACGAACTTTTACCATAATATCTTTCGGTTTTAATGTTAATTACTAAAATAAAACTGCAAACCTAATCCACAATTACATTAAAGACATTACCTTCTTCTTCATCAGTTTCTGCTTCTTCTTCCATTGGTTCAGGTGCTATTTTCCCAAGAGGATTTATATCAGAAAATCTTTGGCCTACAGATGTCAACTAAAAAACAAAATGATAATTTAGCTGTAGCAGATAGAATTACATCATTTTATATTAATATATAGTTTTTAAGTAATGTTTTTAATGCGATGGATCTATTGTCAACTATAGACAGACATTTCAGCAACAAACCCATGATTGATATTTTTGCTCCATAGCAGCCACATCGCTTTCTTCATCCCTTGGATTGTCCGCATTGAACCATCTTGAATCTACTAATCTAGGTGTTAAACTTGGAAATGGTATATTCATTTTAAGAAATATTATTATAATAATTATGAATTTTTGACAGACATGTGACAGTTATCTTAAAATGTGACGTTTGAATTTTATATTGTCTATGATTTTCACTTCATCGACAACTTTTTGATATATTGTGAACATCGTTCAACGCCACTATATAGTAACAATCATCAATTTATATTAAATTATTTTTTTATTCTTAAACTACCTATAGTTAGTGATGATCACTACGGCAGTTTTTGATGCCTTTTTCTAAGATTATTTTAATTTATTTGATGTAAGGACCACAGTTTTATAAGAGAATTAATTTTCGTTTTTATTTTATAATATTTTATCACAGATTTATGTGTTCACTATAAATATCTACGTACCAAGTGAAAGAGGAAAGGTAAACATTATTTGTAGCATATAAGTTTTAGAGTGGTAACTCTAAAAAAGGAGGGGGTAAACAATAATGGCGCCTCCTTATTCGTGCTCAGTGACATTTTTGTGAGCGTATTTTGTATTGTAAGTTTAGTTAATATTGCAATTCGCCAATTTTAAACTATCTAGGGTTCACCTAGATATCTAAGTATTCATTTTATTCTCATTAGAGATTGTCTTTGTCGGCAGCAGATCGATAGAGTGTGACGTTGTTTTTCGTTGAATGAAAGGTTGGGTTTCTATTTTATTGAATATAAAATACCTGACAAGAGTTCTTTTTATATTGCGGTGTCTGCTCAGTCCCTTATTTTTAAAATGTTTCATTTAGATAACACTTCCTTTCGCTTCACTTGTGTTTTTAATTCATTTTGCGCAATCTACTTAACATGTTCTCATAATGAAGGACTTTTTCAGATCAGTTCGCCAGTCTCGAAGATATGCCTATGATAACCCCGAATCAAATTCAAAACAGTACAAGTACTAGCGCAATAGAAGTAAAAAAAGTGATCGTTTCCACAATGGGCGAAACGGATGTGGGGCACGGTGAAAATGACATTTCGGGTGTCAGAAAACTTCTCTGGGGCGATCACATCAAAGAAGACGTGTTCAGACGGTGGTCCCAAGGTTTTCGCTTCAGTCCCGCGGAGCCGAGCGCCCTGGTGCAAGACGAGGGAGGTCCCTGCGCGGCGATAGCGCCGGTGCAAGGATTTCTACTCAAGATACTCCTCGCCGAAACCCCTGGCCATTGTTTTCAAGATATCACTCCTGAAAAATGTAACTCACTTTTGGTGCGAGCAATCTGTAATATTCTCGGGCAGTGCAACTCGAATAAAGTGAAAGTGGTACTTCTCAACAGAACTAGGTCTCCTCCGGGAGAAGAAGGCTGCTCTTTTGATCGGAATTCAGCGGAAACTGCGGAACCCGCGACGGAAGACGCGGGCGCGGAAGAGTCTTCGGACGGGCAGCCCGATTTGCTTCATTCAGATACATTCCATGAGCGTTTGCAAGTGGAAGAATTAAATTCTATACATGACGTTGAAAGATTCTACAGCAGAAACTTTAGAGTTCTCACAGATCAATATGGCGTTCTTTTATTACTGTATTCAGTTATACTTTCTAAAGGAATTGAAAATGTGAAATTGGAGCTGTCCGATTTGTCAGATCCTCTAATTCATGCTACTTATGGGTATGGATCCCAAGGCCTTATTAACCTAATGCTGACCGGCCGGGCCGTAGCGCACGTCTGGGACCACGAACAGGATGTCGGAGGAATGCGGCTCAGCGGAATCGATAGACAGCCCGATGTCGGGTTCATAACTATTATGGAACACATGCAGTACTGCACGGTGGGATCCTTCTATAAAAATCCTCAGAATCCCGTTTGGGTCATGGGATCAGAGACTCATCTGACTGTATTATTTAGCTTTGAAAAGAGACTCGTTTCTCCTGAAACCGCTGCGGAATCAGCGAAACGAATCTTCAGGTCGTTCGATCCGGATGGCAACAATTTTATTCAAAGTATATTACTTCAAGATTTACTGTGTGCCATGGATTTAGTGAGCGATCCTGAATATGTGGATATCATGCGAAAGAAATTGGACGCAGAAAACCTCGGGATCATATTACTCAATGCTTTTATGGAAGAATTCTTCTCCGGCCAGCAGAGATCCACGCCTGACGAATTCAGTCTGTTGCATTATAACGGTTTAGCTCGTTCTAACATCGGCGGTGTCGTCATGTACCGCAGCGGAGCGGCCGTACGGCTTGAGGGAGATCTGAGAGCGTCGTGTGAAGATCCCATGCTCACATGCCTTCAGACCAAGTGGCCGGGACTGGATGTCAGCTGGAACGGTGGCAAACCCCCCTCTCTCAACTGATGGATGGATATTATTAGGAACTAATTTTTACCTATGGTAAAATTAACAATTAAGCAGTGTTTTGTAACTTGGAGACGCCCGAAGAGCCGTCTCAAGACATTGCAGCTAATATATTATGATAAATCCTGCAATATCCGATGCAAATCTAATCAGCGGAGAAGAAATTGGCATTGAATAGTGGAAATTAAACCTTGGAAATGTTGGTGTTTTATTTCTGATGAACTTGATATTGTGTGAGATTGCATTATAATGAACTTCTATAAATATATATGTTTTCTTCCATATATATTTACTTGACCAATGACTCAAATTACCCTTTATATGTATATTATTATATATTCAAAAAACCTGATTCCCATTTATCAGCTTTTGAAATGCTATCATGTTTTTTTAGACTACGTATTTGATCTTTTGAAAACATCTGTATTGTATGGCTACCTAATAATTTATTATTCTTTTTCATACAATACTTTGAAACTCATAACTATACATACATTGATAAAAAGGTAAAAAATAGTAATATATTTAGTTCTGCAGAAGTAATCAAATATTGTTGGCCATTTGATTATTTTTATAGAACCAAATACATCCCTACATTTCACTTCACTATAACGGAGTTCTACCAAGTAAATGCCAATGTAATCAATATAAATAGATTCGTTATATTGCACCACCTATTCCACACATCCAGTTTTTTAATGGTGCTTTTGTTTATTGTACATATAAATTATAATTTCACTGAGTGACTATTTCATTTTACATCATTTTCTTCAAATCAAATTACTTTATATTATTAGCTTTTCATATCTCAATAAACTCTGCCTTAAATGTTGGCAATTTGGTGGTAGTAGGATCTTCGGCCATTCTTAGAATTAGTGCAGTTCATGCTAAATATTGCTCATAAGGTAATAATATTATCTTTGAAACATCCTGAGAAAATCAATTTTTATACAAAAGACATTTATTTTCTGTTACCTCTTATTTTTGTAGACATTCAAATTAATCATTCTTTCTGTACAAAAAAATTGCAGAAATATCTTCGAAACATTTCAACTGAGAGGTGTGAAGATTTTAAATTATTAATATGTTTATAAAATATCATTATTATTCATAGCTATCATTATATTTTCTTTTGTTATTAAATACTATTAAATCTACTGATTTAGATACAAACCCATACTTCTACAATTACTTCACAACACTCCCAGACATTTGATAATATCTATATGTGATAACTCGTGAGTTGTAAGCCGGGAACCGAACCGTTATTTTTTTCATTCCGGGTGGGTAAAAAAAAATTGTATCGGCTTAGTACCGGTTTTCAGTCTCTTATTTATATCACTTTTAAGGTCTTAACTGTCAATTCTTGATGGAAAGGCATTATATTTTAAAAATAAAACATTTTTTTGTACTAATTCAACATGTTTATAATGATCTGGACCGGTTTCGCCCATTGCAAGCATATTATCGATGATAAAAATACAATTTATCAGTTAAATCTGACTCTTATTAGCGAAACATTTTCTCGTAAATCGAAATAAATATCGGTTCGGTTTATTTTCCGGAAAAAATAACGGTCACTTTCCGTCAACAATTATATTATTTTGAAAAACGTGCATCCAGTCAAAATTCACAAAACCACTACTTAAATATTGTTTCAATAATTTTAAGTATTCGTTTATCACGTATCCGCTGTAGTGATTTTCCGTTAATCCCTTCGTTGCCGAGTATGTTTTTGTCATTGTAACCCAACGTTCAGCTGCTAAAAAATATTGAATGTTGGCGTATGCGTCAGACCTATTATTTAGCAACCAAGTTGTTTGACAAATATAGCAATCACACGATCAAATTAAATATTTTTATTAATATTGATAAATTTGACAAATAATTCTGTATAGTACCTAAGACGTATACAAAAATTTTAAAAATTACAAAATGTCTTTTGTGATTATTTTTCCATAAGCATTGAATAATTTCTCGGCCCTAATAATAAAATTAACAATAAGTATAACTATTGATTGCACACATTTTAGTTTTTTTTTTATTGCTTAGTAACTAATTATTTTTTTTTTGCACCACATGTACGGACTTGCATATTATACCAAAATCGATTTAACCTAATTATTATTAGTAGATTTATGGCAAGGACAGATCTGCCTGAGTAAGTATAGGTGTGGTTGAGCGCATTTTATATGCCATATTTATCCAAATATTATGTGGACTTTTTTTGGGATATTTAAAAATTAAATTGCCTTATATTTGTAGACTCAAGAATTGATGTGCCTATTGTCAATCAAAATGTATTTTGTCTACCGTACTATTTACCTAGTTGTGCTTGAAAAGGTAATTTAAATTATTTAATCCTGAAATAAAACCATGTCCACAAAACTGCATATGTATTTGATTTCTCATTTTGTTTGTTTCTAAAATTGGTTTGTGTTTGGATGAATATGGTAATTTCTTATTTTATGTCACAATTTTAATGCTGTCTGTATTCTAAATAGAAAAATACTTTTGTATTCAATCCCTCCCGATGTTTATAATATTCTGACCTCGATATCTTCATTCTGATGTGTTTATCCCTACTGTACTTTAAAACAGGAATTGTTACCATATCAATAAACTGCTGGTGTCACATGAGCAGAGAGAGGTGAAATGGGACGTTATTGAAATATTACTGAATATATTCATGGATATAAATGAAATGTTATCTAAATTGAACCTGAAAATTATTCCAAAATGTTTCGTTTTTTCGTGAAGTGATTGATAAAATATATGGATCTATGGATCAGAATTTATTATCGTGTACATTCGAAAGTGAAAATTGAGACTGAGAGAAAAAAACAGTGATTGTTTTTTAGTGTTGCCAACTGTATGACATAGCAGTAGATAAAAAAAATTCCAAGCCGACCGCAATATTCTGTAACTCTTCCTACTCGTAAATCTCTTTCCTGAATTGATAGAGATTAAATAAAAACAAATTCCTTAATTATTAAATTATATTTTTTTTATTACCTTTCGTATTTGTACTTGTATCAAGTTGCTATTTTTTCCATACAATAACTACTCAACCGCCAACACACCGGTGAGAAACAATGTTTTCACCATTAAGAATATTATTTTTCACATTCTATTATTTTATATAGATTCAACACCAATTAAGGAATTTTAAAAAATAAAACAATTCATTTGTACTACTTCCACACATGTATAATGATCAGGACCGGTTTCGCTCATCACGAGCATTATTAATTGATAAAAATACAAACATAACAGGCTTATTTATATAAAATTGAGTGTAAAAATAAAGGTATATAAAACTGATGGTTCATGAACTAAGACAAGAAAATACTGATTAGCAAACAAATTATACATAAATCAAATAAGAGTCTACAATTAAAATGTTATGGACCTTTGTAGACTCTTTTATTTGATTTATGTATAATTTGTTTGCTAATCAGTATTTTCTTGTCTTAGTTCATGAACCATCAGTTTTATATACCTTCATTTTAACACTCAATTTTATATAAATAAGCCTGTTATGTTTGTATTTTTATCAGTTGATAATTCTCGTGATGAGCGAAACCGGTCCTGATCATTATAAATATGTGGAAGTAGTACAAATGAATTGTTTTATTTTTTAAAATATAATGTCTTTCCATCAAGAATTGACAGTTAACACCTTAAAAGTAATTAAGGAATCAAAATATCAATATAAAGTTTTAATTTCAATAGCTTTCATAATAAATATTCAACCAAAACCATACGTATTTTGACGACAGGATTGTCAAAACAATCGATAATGCTGTTACTCAACCTAAAAAATATTTTACACCTTTAATTTAACATCTACCTCTTGATAAGTCTTTAACAATTGTAAAGAATCCACTAATTTTTAATGTTATAATGTGATAATTTTTATGTGGCCTGTGCACATATATCTATCTGCTCACCATATAAAAGACATTAATTTACATTACCTTTTTAAATAAGAAAGACGAATTCTCAAAATCTTATCCATTAAATGCTCAAATTAACGGACATGAATATAATATCTTCTGGATAGAGTTAGCAGTGACGTATACGTGGATAATAATTGGACCTAATTATTCAGAAAATATTCATCTAACAAACTCAAAAAGCTGAGAAAAGCTTGATCAATGATTTCAAAAACCAAATAAAAACACACATTTTTTTATTTAGATTAAATTTCTTCTGAAATATGATTCATATGCCAGTAATTCAGCAATCTGGTATTAGTCCTGACCTCTACATATCATAATACAAATCAATTCTCTACGGCCAGTTTCCAGTCATCAAACCATCGGCATTTGCATCAGTGGCAAGTGATGCATAAGACAAGCCAATCTCAGCAAGACTTGATAGTGTTGAAGTGAGATTTACTCTATTAACGACCGGCCGGTGTGCAACTTACATACTCACATCACATGCCAACTACACACTGGTGAGCTGCACTGTTTTCACCACGAAAAAATGTTTTTATTTAATTTCTGTCATTTGATATAGATCTGACAAATCAAAATATCCATATAAATTTTTCAATTTATGATGTCGACTGAAGTCGCTTGATGGAATTTCAATGTTTTGTCACTAACGACTCGGGTCACGGATACCTGAAGATCCCGAAAAGCGAACCCCATATCGGTAGTGACAAAATTTGAATGATTGAAATAAATTTTTCGTTTTGATAGTTTTAAGACGAATTTTACGAACAGTGCCACACAAGAATTGTTAATTCATTTATTGGATGAACCTGACAGCGACCTCCAGGTACTAAAGATAAGGAAAAGAACTTATAGATATTAAATTTGAATTATTGAGATTTTGTACACTTCCATGTATGAAATTCCATCAAGCACCCTCAGTCGATGTCTTAAATTATTTGTAGATATTAGCTATATAATGGCGTATTCATGGCTAAATCACTATCAAAAATTCCACCCTTCAAATTTTTTAATAGAATTAAAACATTTATAATAACAAATATCAATACAAAGTAGTCTTCGTTCATCTTTGCAACGGTAGGAACTCTAGTACAGTGGTGAAAGCTTCTTGTTTCCAATTTTTAGTCAGATACACTTCCCTACTCAAATTAATTCTATCGACTATGGTGATTTATTTTAGTAGGGTAAAACACTTGTAAACGATAACAGTGCAGCATAACTTGTAGGGTATATATATTCTCTGGGCATAATATAAATATAAGGTCTATCATTGTAGTTTTACAGGTTTTCCTCATTATTGTTCAAATATTAAGTTGGCCAAAACGTATGCGAATATTGTTATTTAGGTAGGTACTTGGAGCAAAATGCACAGGCAGCACGCCGGCAATCACATATTATAACATTAGTATATGATCTATGGTCGCACCTGGCAGCCGCAATTTTTCATACAACATTCATAGAGGCGCACAACATAAAGTAATATACTATTATGGATAGGCAACACCAATGCCGTGAAGTTGGTCAGTTTTTGGTTGGAATTGTCGCTAACTTCCACTTGGAACAAGATAAAGATACTACTATTTTTTTTTATTTAAAAAATTGCTCGAAAAAGGTAGGGTTGATTTTAAGGAATGAAGAATGACAGTTGTTAAACACAATATATTTTATTGACGAAAAATTCTCACATGACAATAAATACAGCAAATAATCAAACAATGTCTAAACCAGTGGTTCTCATGTGCGGCCACCAGAGGATTTTTCTGTGGCAACCAACGCTTCTATAGCAAAAACAATTTTGATATTAAAAAAATAGTAATATGAAATAAATACGACATTTGTTTATTCGTAATGCGTACATATACGGCTCGAAAGCGTATTTGTGATGAATGAATATTTTTAATAATATAGGGATCCTTTTTTAGATATAAATTTATCGGCATCAGTACAGTAACCCTCATTGGGTTAATTTGAACTGCAGTGTAGTAAGTAATTCGGTCTGTTGTACGATAACCATCGATTTTCATCTTGCTATCGTGTAATTATCATTGACAAGAGATTATTCAAATACATGTTTATCAGTGATTGTCTTCTGATTTTTTATTTTAACATAAAAATTTTCTGCCTGCGGCACAATTTTCCTACTGGTGTATGGTTATAAAAATGTAAGTTGGTAGTTTTAAAAATACCCACACCGCAACACTATTTTAAATATAAAATAAAATATTTTAAATATAAATTTAAAAATAAAAGTGGGGAGGGGTGGCAAACTAGAAGACCGCACCTTAAATAGCCCCTAGCTATGCTACTGCCAGCATGTTTAAATGTCTTTTATTGAATAAACTTATATGTTGATCCCTTTTGTTGGTAAATGCATCCGCCTAATATTTTAAATCACGATTGAAAAACTTGGTGCGGCAACGAGACATTTCCATAAGACCACTGATGTTTATATTGCGGCCATGGAGAAATTTTCTGTGAGAAACAATAGTATGGACACGAAGATATTATCAGTTTAAATAATTAAATATGTATCATTATTACCCGCTGGGTTGGCGAACTTGTCAGGTTCGGTGGGAGTACGTGGCAGCGCAAATTTAGGAACCGAGAAGAGTGGAGGGAACTGGGGGAGGTCTTCATACAACAGTGGATCGACCCCAGCTGAAAATGATAAAGTAAATAAGGCTATGATTTGTTTTACGTTAAAGACCATAAATTTAAATAAAGCTAACTGAATAGTGTATAAAAAGATAACCACTAAGACTGATTGCAATATAATTTTAAAGAAAATATAAAGTTAGTTTTGAATACATGTAATACTAAAAAATAAACAATGTCGTTTCAATGGAAGAATGTGCCTTTTGGTTCTGATTCAAAGTGCATGTACAGGCTAAATATTGACTAAATTTCACTATGCTAAAGCATAGAAGTGCTTCTAGCTCCAGAAATGGCCAACATAATTACCTTGCTCACGAAACTGCGTAAATACTGAATACAAATCAGCCAAAGCCACTAATATGACATATTCCCTTAAGAAAAATAAACATCTCTATTTATCGATGGGCTCAGACATTAATGAGACATATTCGCAATTTTGGTAAATTTTCTAACAATATTTCCGATTCTTTTGTCTCCCGAAAGAGGCACATAAGTAACTTAGCTTTTGTTACGTGAATAAAACTGGTTAAATTTAAGTATTTAAACAAATAATTGAAATTTGAGTTTTTGAGATTTTTTATTTTTTGATATTGAAATTCCACCAAGCACCCTCAGTCGATGTCTTAAATTATAAAATAATTGAAAATTTTCTACAGAGAAATTCTATTAGAAATACACGGTCCTATGACTTAGTATGTTAATAATGTTTTTTTTTAATAAATAAAACACATTTTTTGTACTAATTCCACATGTTTATAATGATCTGAACCGGTTTCACTCATTATCAACTGATAATTCATCAGTTAATGTCAAATTGTCAAAAACTGTGCAGTGATCATATTGCTACTCGGTGGAACGATGGAATTCACTAGAAGTGGCCATATTTATCCATGTTTGAAAAATTAGAGTATTTTGGGTAAACATCGGATACACGGCCATAAAAATGATATTTGTACAAGGAAGAATACCCAAAACGATTTGTTAAGTTGGTTTAGGTTTGTTCTACCCTAACATTTCGTTTCGCGTAATGTTGTGAAGCGATCGGAATCTGTGATATCAGCAACCATTTTTTCTTTCGTACAAATTATTGCGTAATTTTGTTTTTGAGTTGGAAATACAATATATGAATTTTTACTATGGATATGACGAAATCTAATACAGTATGTTGTTGTGAGAAATTGTATTAATATTTGGAATATACAGACAACAGCACATGCTTGGTGTAGATTCTTAAGCAATAAACAAGCATTTTTACACTAGACCCACTGGCCTGTACCCATACCAAGTACCGGTATCTGAATTTTAGTGGCTTTGGAAATAGATGGAATATTTTTCCCGGTGAAAAGTATGAATACCATTTTCATATTCAAAAATGTAGGTTATATTACGAAGATGCACCGTGTATTGTTATAATAGCAACTCACGATTTCCACTGCCATCAAACCTCGCAAAATACATTAATTTGGTGTTTTACGCCCTCGGTTGTATCTACTGCCACCCCCTCTTGCTGCCCGTGTATTTAACTTCAACGACCGTATCCAATTTAATTCAACCTCTTTAATAATAAACCGTCTTATGTCATATCTTTATCGTCGGGATCATTTTTCAAACATTATTTCTCTTCAACATTAGTATTTTTCTATGTGGAGTATAAATCTATTATTGTCTATGGTCATAAACGTCAAAAAAACAAAATAGGTTAAAAGTTTAGTATTATCGTGTCACATTATAATAGTTAGCATATTATAATCGTTGATAAACGGTTGTTATCTGTTTGTATTATTTAATGCTTTACTACACAGACCACATCTGCCTGTGTTTATGTAACATTTTCAATGAGTGACAACGATAAAGTTCGTACTTAAATCGGTTTATCCTGTGTTGGATATATAATTGTCGATATTATTTTCTTTCCTGTCATGCCTGACAGTCTTCCCTTTTTAGGTTAGAGATTACATATCCTCACTGAAATCTAGGCCATCTATCCGAAACCGCTTCTATATACCCAGCTTGAATGATACGTCTGGGAGATCTACTAGTTCCAAAGATATAATGGGCAAAGCAAATAGATTCAAAAAATCGACAACTCGGCCACAGTACGTAGTAAAAATTAATGTTTCATTTTATATGTGTCCTGATTGTCTGACTACAGCTTGCTTCTAAAGTATACAACAATCAGTAATCGGCTAAATTCTAATTTAGTAAATTTTTTTACATTTGTGTTTTCAATCTAAAATATTTAAAAAAATAAAACACAATTCATTTGTACCACTTCCACATGTCTAGAATGATCAGGACCGGTTTCGCTCATCACGAGCATTATCAACTGATAATGCTCGACGTAAAATATTTATTCAGATCAAGGGTCATGGATTGTTATAACAAGTTTCTTTCTTTGAATTAAAGCCGAGCCTATATATTCTTTCGTAATTTTAAAAACATACTTCTATTGTTGGAACAATCGAATTAAACACTTTTGGCTTCAACCAAATGTAATAGAACAGTGATTGTGAAGCTTTTTACATGCACTCATCACAAATTTCCAAATATTATTTATCAACTTTCCGACATGCTGAGCAAAAAATAAGTTCATTTATTGCAGTTGAATAATCCAGTACAATAAAATTAATTATCAACTATCAATGAGATCTTTTATGTTGTACATTTGATACTAAATGATTTATATCTGGTTCATATTTTGTCCCTTACATGCCCAATTAGATTCATCAGTTATTCTATTTCTTGATTTACATCATAAGTATCACCTCTGCTAGTTTTTTTAAATATTTGGAGTGCTGTTATATGTTATCATTATTTCTTCATCTGCATTCTTTTTAACTATCTTCGATAATTATTTTCAATTGTTTCTTAATCATTTTTCAAAACAACAAACTTTTGTTCAGATTCAGCCACTTCAAATCTCCAAATTGAGAATATCACTAACACTGAGTCTGGATACTGAATAAATTTTGATGTTTCTCCATAACTACTGAATTGGTTGAACCCCGAAAAAGTCATAATTTATTGAATAACTACAAAAAATTCTTGTGATAATTTAATTTTACATCTGATTTGTCTTCCGCAAAAATATTGAATCTGTAAATCCCTCACATGCCAGAAAATTTTTGTATTTTGCCGCCTCTCATGCGCCTTTCCTTTGGTTCCCAAACCCTGTAACAAAACTACATTTGAATATTTAAAATAAACAACATAACCTGGAGGATGAATTTATTAAAAACATTCCTTAATATTTCATTGAATGAATGAAAAACAGCATCAATATTTGAAATATTGCTTTACAATTTTTACTTTAGTCTGATTTGAAGTATCCTTACTATAATGAAATTTAGCACTATGTTTCGATTGGTACTTCTCTTGATAGAACGCTCTAGTTGAGGGTTTCCCAATTATATTGTGTATACATTATATTGTGTAATACAATCAAACAAAAAAACAGTGCCGTTGCAACATGTCCACGTTATTTTATACATGCCAGTTACTATTAGTTTTTTGATCAAATAACAAAAACTTTTATCTTGTGTTTCCAGAACATCATTGAATAAGGTTAAAAAAAATAAAGATCGTGTTGACAGTGTGCCAAACAACACAAAAAAGGATATTACATATAACAGCCACAATATTTCTAATGAGAGCTTCAAAGAAAAGTAAGATTTCGAATTCTCACAACCAGTCCTTGTTAAATACCTCATGTATGTATACTTCATGAATGTATTCGTCTTACCTGTAAACGGCATGGTATAATTTTGGCTAATTTTTGCTTTACTTAAAAAAATATTATTTTCAATCGCACACGAACGAAACGTCATTGATCACCTCCTATGGCCAATAACACGGTGTCTTCGCAAAATAAACTCAAAAATTATATCATTATACGTTTTGTAGATTCGATAGTTGCATTGTAAGAACTCTTTTTTAAAATTACCTTTTTATAGCTCTCTAAGATTATATTTTCAATGGATCCGGTTTTAACTTTGTTGATATTCATTTTTAATATAACGTTATATAGTTATTCCACTGACTGTGTTACCAAATGTGACACGTGTTTCGCTTCTTTAAGAAGCATCTTCAGACTGCTAATTTTATACTCTAAAATTATGAGCATATATTATGACCAGACAACACACTACAAAACCATACCTAAAAACTAAAATATTAAATTGAAGAATAAAAAAATGGTTTTGACTTTGCCTTGAGCCTAGTCCGCTAGAATACAAAGATCGACTTTACGATAAAGCGACCAGCTAACTATTAGTCCTTTCCTAATTACTTTCTTCCTTCCTTAACATATTTGTATTGAGATATTATCCACTTTTAAGGTAACTCTTGCTGGAAAGACATTATATTTATATATATAAAACATAATTTTGTATAACGATCAGAACTGGTTTCGCTCACCGCAAGCAAGTGGATTAAATATTTCCATTGAAACTTTGCTGCGATCTAACATTTTTGGAATAACTGAAAAATAAGAAAATTTAAAAATTATTAACAATCTCTTATAATTCGTATAGAACCATATAATTTGCTATCTTAACCTCAGTACAATAGAAGTCTACCAAGTAAATGACTATTCAATCAATATATTGTGATGTTTTTCCTTTACAGACTCTTAACAGGAAAAGCCGTAAAAAGCGAAAGTCTCACAGAAAGCCAATCGAGTAATTCGCAGCAATTTAAATATAATATATTGCGGAACACAATGCTGCTCACGACCTTCGCTGCGTTTGTGATGGTTTCAATACGTTTGTATTCAACCAATACAATCATTGAAGTAGAATCACCCGAAGAGCCAGTTAAAATAAATGTTTCCCATGAAATAAGCCTACTTCTGAAGTTATTCCCGAAACAGCAAGCAGATACATGGAAACGGTTACATATTGGTATAAGAGATATTGAATCGTCGGCCGAACCAGCTGTTTTCTTTATGGTCCAGTGGAATGAGGGCCATAAAAGCAAGGAGGAAACAAGTAATATTGCCCTTCGCATAGCAAAGGCTGCAGGCATGATTGCAGCTGAATTTTTAGGTAAAAATTCCTTCAAACCGAAAGAAAATTTTTCTTAATGCCAAGATGTTTGATTTTTCAATATAATTTTTACTTGTTTTTATTGAAAATGGATTTATACAAATTAACCGACGAACACATCAATTGTATGAGTTTTTTTACGAATGAATTATGTTTAATTTGTCTATACCTAAAAACTACTTTATCAGTAAGTTACCTACCCTCTACAAATTTAAAGAGTCGATTCACTTAGTACATAGAATAATTTTGCTATGAACAAAATCATTTGAGACTAGGATTAACAAAATATTATGAAAAATAAAAAATGGCTCTATCCCAGAATGGCTAAAAAATAATAATAATCTTTTATCTATCGTTCTTTATATTAATTTGTGTCATACATTTTCATTTTTTTTAAGGTAACATCAATCAAACCGCATCTCCAATTATTCTATCAGAAGAAGACATGAAGCTTTCCCATCACGGTTTGTTGGTGTCACAGTATAAAAATGAGCTGGAAGCAAGACATGTAATGATAATAGAGAAAATTGAAAAGGTGAATGGACATATTGCACAAGGCTTGCGATACATTTGCGATGAACACAATCCACTCGTCAATAGGTCTGCCATTTTTATCATCCTAAATGCCGACGGCTGCCCAGGAATATCAAAAAACGATATATTAGAAGGTAAAAATACACTTTTTTTGTACATTTGAGTGAAACCACTCTATAATATCGACGGTGTTTTGGCCAATTGATGTAAATTAGAAAAATAAATTGACCACTTTTTGGAAGGGAAACGTAATTTTACATTGGTTTTAGGTTTAAAGATTCTGACCCGGCCACTTGTTGTAAGCCACTATTATATCAACACTCCCTACATATAATCCCACATCTGCAAATGTGAAAATTTACAAGGAGTGCATTTCAAAGATTCATAACGCAACTCGCCATATAATCTTTTCGATAAACACAGTTTTGGATTATTGATATTTTGTACACTTCCATGTATTTTGTCACTAACGACCCGGGTTTCGCCTTTCGGCATCTTCAAGAAGCATTCAAGCATTGAAAATGCCGAAAGGCAAAACCCGGGTCGTTAGTGATAAAATACATGGAAGTGTACAAAATCTCAATAATCCAAATTTGATATTGAAATTCCTTCAAGCACCTCAGTCGATTTCTTAAATTAAATACAGTTTTACTCTCTCCTGGACAATTTCAATTTTGAGGGTTACATTAATTGGCCATCTTGGGACGACACCGTGTTGTGCTTGGTGTTATTCACCCAACGTTTCAAAACAGGTTTCATCTTCAGGGGTCACGATTTCGAAACCTCATCAAATAAAGACTAAGAACCAACATAATATTTAAGTTATAAATGTATAATTACAATAATTGAATATCTAAATACCCAGTGTTAATGTACACATAACTTTGACATTTAAAAAAAATATGATTATTTCTCAAACAGAATGGGCTGAAAATATTATTTAAAAATTAGTTTACACTCATTGGGTGAATTTTAGTAATGATAAAAGAATAGTAATCTATATCCTACAAAGATTCTCAAATTTTGTCAATAGATGACAATCATGTGATATAAACATGTGGAAGTAGTATAAATGAATTGTGTTTTATTTTTTAAAATTAATGTCTTTCCACCAAGAATTGACAGTTAACACCTTCAGCAGTAACTTTGAAGTGAGCTGTCATTGTATCGAAATGTCTATTAGGAATTTTGTTTTTAACTTTAAGGATCGACGAGATCACTAATTACTCACTCAGAAAGATGCCTCACGTATTTATGGGGTGAAAAAAATGGCCTCGAATCTAACATTCTGATGCCTCTTCTCGCCAGAATCATCAACAGTGTTATCAAAATTATGCCAGAAGAGGAACATGACAAATCTTAGTGAGCGTTCAAAAAGGCTGGTGTGTGATTGAAAAAAAGACAATGAGTTAATTTGTACAGTGGATAAATATTTTTTTAAAAAGGCAAACTGGAAAATGTTTTTAAAATAGTTTTTGTGATAGTAGTATCTAGATTCTTAAAAATATTAGTGTGTGGAGTTTCAGAGATGACATACACCAACAGATTCATCAGTCCATCCACTAGTGAAATATTGTTTGGCAAAGTTTAAATAGTAAAGTGTACATAACCAGTTATCGTTATTTTTAAAAATGATTGGTAATTTAATGTGTAAAAGTGGCAGTTATATGTCAAAGTGGCAGTTTAATGTGTCAAAGTGGCAAACAGATTGTATTATAATTTTTTTTTACATGCTTTTTATTAACCCTTCCAGCTAAGATGATTTTCACAGCTTTCTAATCAATTTTTGTGATCAATCTATGATATGCTTTTTATGGCATGTAAATGTTTTTTTCTCTGCCATTTCAAGTGGTATTTATTATGATAATATATAATGTGTTAACCTTGTTGATTTTGACATGGGATCAAATTTTGTGAAGTAAAATTTTCAGTATTCATCCACCACACACACCCCCATATATATAGTATATTTTGAAATATGCATTGAATTCATGCACCGATAATTCGCACACTGATAATCGGGGGTTTACTGTATATTATAATAAAACAATGGTAATCACTGGATAAATAATAAAGCTCCATTTGATGATTTCTGATTGAATTGTAATTATGCTTAAAATTTATTACTCCGTGTCATAGGATAATACCCAGACATGTCGACTTTTATAATATAAAAAAACCTGTTTATCAGAATGTTTTTGTTTTATCAGTTTTTAGTTAAAGTGTACATTTAACACAACTCCATTTTTTTTTATCTTCATTGCACTTCATAATCAATTTATATTAAAATTTTATGGCAGCTTTTGTTTCTTCATATAAAAAATTATAACAAAGGTATTTTAGGTATATAAAGCTATTTTAATAAAGCGACTGAAAATTTCTAACTGAAGTTTTTCACCCAATCTATGAAAGCCTTAATAGGCAGCTGTTTTGACTTCTGAATAATATTAATCCAACACAATAGTCCTGATTACTCAAACTTTGAGGTTTTTTGAATTCTAAATTTAACATAAATGAAACATCTAATGCAAATGTTAACTTTCCTCCCCACCCCCAAAACGCAAATTATAGTCTCATGCATGTGTCAGTGTTGAAGTATATTTTTTCATTACCAACTATTCACAGTTTACAGTGAAGTAAAATGGTAGTTTGGAGAGTGCTTTCAGCATACAAAAAAATAAAACGCTATTAAATTTATAATAAATATACATAGGATGGGCAGGGAAAGGTTTAAATGTATATTCTGCATTGCTAATATAGTTGAAAGTCTACAAGTACAACACTTAATTCACAGTAGCGTTTTTTACGGTGTTTAAAATGTAAAGTAACAGTGTGGATTATTTTGTTCAACAGCACTTTTTGCCATTCTCATTTGTCCAAGCCATTTAGGTTGGATAACCAGGACTCCAATGTAAATTCATATCAATATGTTTTTTTTTAAATAATCAAACTTATTAATTTATTCTAATATTATGTACAATAAACAATTGTTTGAATACTTATTTCATTCTCGCATTCTACGCCATTTTATATAATTCCTATATCTTTGCTCTCTATTATAGTGGCATTAATCCTTGAGTTATATTACAATAAATTTGTCCCTTTTAAATTTTCAGTTAACTGTTTTATTGTTAAGCTGAACCTGTAATCAGTTCTTGTTTAAATTAAAAATAATTGATTAATGATTGACTTAAGTTGCATCAAAATTTACATTCATGTAGTACATCCAATGAGACATGATCATCCATTTTGATAAATTGACTTGTGACTAGTACTGGAGTTAATACATGAAGAATTCTGGTTCAGAAAAGAATAATTTATACACTTGGTATTGTTATGATAAATTTTGGTGACACTTGAATGCTTAGCACTGTCATTTACTTCAATGCTTGATAAAAGTTATGTGTTGCTGAATAGCAATTAATATAAATTAATATTTGTGTACACATTTCACCAGATGTGCTTCTTATGGGACCACATCATTTTCTTTTTTATCTACATCTATATCTTACCACTTAATCATTATATAGTTTGTAAGAATACTAGTATGCCTATGATTTTATGACAATGTGTTGTTTTGTATACTTTTTTTCTGTCAAAGATTGTGTTGACATTTTTAATTCAATAAAAAAAATCTATTTTTCAACACTTTATTTTACCTTTTTTGTTTTTCTTCTTCTTGGAACAGCATTTCAAGGAACAGTTTGTCTCGTCTACGAATATTTACCGCAGTCATCTGTGTCTCATCCCCCTTTCATCTTTTCATTCTTTACAATGCCTCAAGAAGACAAGTAATGATAAAGCTGAAATTATGAGATCCGAAATAGACTGTTTTTATAAAATATGGAAAGAAAAAAGTATTATGAACCAAATGGTTCAAATTGATATGAATTCTGCATTTAGTATTTTAATAATACATGGTATTTTAAAAGCTTGACGATCGCTGAACATCCATTGACAGAGGTTTCCTATCAGCATCCTATTTTTATGTGGTAGGTGGGTAATATTTTAGATTAGAATTAAATCATGTATTTGAAATTCAATATGAACTTTCTAACGAAGATACGAGTTTCCGATTGATGTAAGGAAATAGTGATATAAAATAAAATGAAAATTCGTCATCAATAATAATTATACTAGCTTTTATAAAAAAAAAAGTTCGGCCAAACCTCAATATAACAGATCAAGGCAAACGAGGGGGAACTTGTTAAAAACTATATTTTATCATAAAATATGTTTTTACATTTTTGAAATTGAAAACATAAACGACGGTAGATAAATAAAATAGGCAGTACCTGTTATATAAAAGAAAGCCTATGAAATTGCCATAAATGGATTAAAAATGTAGTTCAAAAAATTATGAAGTTTGTGGTTTAACGTACCTACATACCTTCTGATTTTTAATCTTTTGCTTACCATGTAAAAAAAAATATTAAACGATTAAAACCTCTTTATTTGACGACATTCCTAGTTTGTAGGACTAGTAAATAAATAACTAATCGCCGTTTATCATTAAAAAAAAGTAACTGTCAATATGACATTACAAAAGGACCGCACATAAACTCGTTTATCAACGAAAACTTTGTAATTTTTAATCTTTTCGATGGCGAACGATAGAGAAGTTTTAAGAGAAATATGGGAAGGAAAACTCCCAATCTGCTTTCAATTAGATCCAGACGAAGTACACGAATTACAGCAGCCAGATCCGTTTTATCTAATGGTGCCTAGACTTAGTTATTTTCCCATTGTAACTGACAAGGTGAGGCCCTTTTTGTAAAATACAATATTTTCCTCGCTTTTGTGTTTTTAAATACCATAAAGAGGCAGAATATAAAATTATTCCATCTTAATCGATTGCATCTGAACAGCTGCTAACTTTTCCGGAAGGAGTCAGCCATTCCCAAACACTGTTGACAAATGAATTAAACTCAACATTTAAACTGTTACAATAATTGTTTTAACCACTAGAACTCATAGAAGGTTTCCAAATGTTAAGCATGTCACTGTCATCTGTTCTACACACTTTAGTACATAACAACCATGTCCTCGATAGTTTCTCCCAAGGTTTTCTAGAAATCATTTGATTGTGCTTAATGCAGGATTCGTACAGTAAAGATTATTTTGCATAATTTATTGGTTTCCTTGATTCCAATGTGAGATTTTTGCCTACTTTCTATCTACAATTAAATTTTCTAGAGCATGGCATTAGTAGCAACATCAAATAACTTTTCAGGTCGAAAAATAGCATATTTACCAAAGATATATCGCAACATAAAAAGAGCTATAATTTCTGTATCATTCAAATGTTTTACACTTACATAAGTTTTTTCACAAATAAACCGAATTTCGCCTTTCTGCATCTTTGGCATTCAAGAACACAAATGAACTCGAACTGACAGTTTGTGTTCATGAAACACTCGCCGTATGTGACAAAACTTATGGTGTTAAGTGAAACAAATTTGATTTTGAATTTCCATCCAGCACCCTCAGTGGATATCATGAATTAATTTTTTTTTTAGATAAAGAAGCATTTCATGCGCTACATATCTCAAGAAAAATCGGACAATGAAATGTGGTTGGAATTCAACGGATTACCACTCAAATGGCACTACCCCATTGGAGTTCTCTATGATCTTCATACATCGGGGGATTTGCAGCTGCCATGGACCCTCACAGTACATTTTGACAAATTTCCCGATGAGTTAATTATTAGATGTCCAAATAGGTAAATAATAATAATAGGCATTTAAAACGGATTCAAATAAATTCATTTTTGACCACTGGCAGTTATTTCAACGGCCCCCATTGTTTTACCCATCTATTCTGCACTGTTCTCTTAAATTTTCAACCAAGACAATTGTGCGTATTCATTTTTTATTTAGGTATTTGTATCCAAGGTTCTGCGCTATATAAAGTTTAACCCATTAACTCCTGCAGGGCTCAGCAATTTTGAAATAATATTTTCGATAATCGCACATTCTTTTGCTATATTTTGGTGAAAAATCTAAATATGTTTACTTTATATGTATACAAATGAAGGGAGTACACAGAAATACTAAAAAGTTTAAAAAATAATGGAATTCTCACATATGCATACCAAAATCGTGTGGGAGTAATAAAGTTACAAACATAACCGGTCGTTCTATCTGGTTCACTTTAAAATGATTATTTTTATTTACTCCATAATATAAATATTTATTGGATGTTGAAACCAATTAAATAAAATAAAATAATTTTTCTTTGTATAGTAGTAGGCCCAGTCTGTTTAACTTTTATCATTCTGATTTTGAACATTTATTTTTCAGAGAAGTTGTAGAATCACATTTCATGTCCAGTATAAAAGAAGCAGATGTTTTAAAACATCGAGGACTCGTTGCATCTAGTATGCAAAAAAAAGATCACAATCAACTATGGCTGGGACTGCAAAACGGTAATTTTCACTTCTCTTCATCAATCTGTAGCCAGATCCTATAGTTTAGTGGTGAGCGAGGAATGCTTGTGTACCTTGTTAAAATATGGAAATTTAAGTTACGTTCCCAAAAATTTTCATTTACTTGTCCATTAAAAAATGATAGATCAAGAACCTAGTACATCGTGCGTATCATTTCACCTATGAGTCTTGAAAAATAGAATTTACTTTCAACTTCCTTAGGACATCCGTGACCAAAAACGATGTTATTTTTATTACTCTAATATTTAAATTTGGATTATTGAGATTTTGTACACTTCCATGTATTTTGTCACTAACGACCCGGGTTTCGCCTTTCGGCATCTTCGCCTTGCCGAAAGGCGAAACCCGGGTCGTTAGTGACAAAATACATGGAAGTGCACAAAATCTCAATAATCCAAATTTGATATTGAAATTCCATCAAGCACCCTCAGTCGATGTCTTAAATTACTCTAATATTTATTCACTATTGAACACCCAGATAAATTCGACCAATTCTGGGCTGTGAACAGGCGTTTGATGGAATCAGGAGCTGAGCAAGAACACTTCAGACACGTTCCAGTCAGACTGTATTCGGAAGAAGGCGGAGCCACGGCTGTGATGCAGAGATTGGTCAGGCCACTGAATGCCGCTGGAACACGAGCGACTGTTGCTGATATGCTTTCGGAACTTTATCCAGATAGGACGGAAGGTAATCATTTGTCATTTGGTTTCAACTTTTACGAAACTTACTAGCACAAATTGGCAAAACTTTGTTATTGCCTTGGCATATATATAATTTTCTATAAGCAAAATGGAAATAGCTATACTAAAAATACTAAATTGAAGTTCGAACTATTGAGGTCTTGTACACTTACATTTATTATGTCACTAACGACCCGGGTTTCGCCTTTCGGCATCTTCAGGCATTCGAGCGAGCGAATGGACTCGAACTGACAGACAGTAAACAGTGTCTAACGTTTATATAGAAGAGACAAATATATAAAGAAATTTTAACTCAGGTATCAGTGTGGATCCTAGACGTATAATATTTTATCTCGTAAATAATATTTTTGTATTTGTATCTTCTATATAAACGTTACACACTGTTTACTGTCTGTCAGTTCGAGTCCATTCGCGCGCTCGAATGCCTGAAGATGCCGAAAGGCGAACCCCGGGTCGTTAGTGACATAATAAATGGAAGTGTACAAGATCTCAATAGTTCAAATTTGATATTGAAATTCCATCAGGCACCCTCAATCGATGTCTTAAATTATACTAAATTGAAGTAATTTTAACTTCACTAAAAAAAACTATATAAAAACTCAACTCCTTTTAATATATCCTGGAAAATTGGGGTTTAATCTTTAGTGTGAGTGCAGAAATAGTCTGTACTCAGGATAACTTATTAACTTGTGTTTTTTATGGGAGTAAATATAAATCAGTCTATAATGGTTGCAATGAGTTATACCTGTCCTGATCATTATAAACATGTGGAAGTAGTACAAACAAATTGTGTTTCATCTTTAAAATATAATGCCTTTCTACCAAGAATTGACAGTTAACACGTTAAAAGTGAAATATAAAATATTCAATGGCATAAAAGATAACGGTGGAGAGGAAGAATAACGGTGTTTTTGCTCTGCTGTTTTGCATAGAAAGTATATAAAAAAAGGATTGAGTGTACTATAAAATTTGCTCTACAATTTTCTTTTCATCTATGCAACATTATGTAAGCTCGATTATAAAAAAAAATGAACACAGTGATTGCTTTATTCCTAATAAGGCACCTTTATAATATATCTTCATGAAACTAAGATAGTAACTGTATTTGTTTTTCTTTTTTACCATATTAGTAAGAGTAAGAACACATGGCATCACAGTCCCGCCAGATACACCCCTGCAGTGGATGTCCGAGCATCTCAGTTACCCCGATAATTTCCTGCATCTCTGCGTCTGCTGAAATCTTTCATTCCACTATGATCTAAAATAAGATTTATTATTTGTACAAGCTTCCCATCCAATGATTGATAACTTTCTTTCATCGGGATGCGACTATATGTATATTCTTCTACGGCAAATGTTAAACAACATTCTTTAAAAACATTCTTAACAAACGATCGAATAATTAATATCTAAATTTTTTGCAGCATTTTATTTCAAAATCGTGTAATAACAGAATTTACTGAATTGATAAATCATGTATATAATACTGTTTATTTGCAATGTCAGCTGTCACATTCACAAAAAAGCATATTGGATGGATTTGAAACTGTTTGACTCTTTTATAATTCAAACAGTTAGAAAACGCTTCAGAAGAACTGAAAATAACTTCCATCAATGTGATCAAAGCAAACATATTATATTGAACACAAACAAACCATCTTACGTCCGTAGAAGAACATGCCTGATGCTTTCTATGTAATAAATCTATGTGTAATTTTATCTGGTATTTAGATGTTGTCGACTGATAATACTTAATGATAATTCCATAATAATATTGTTACTTTTACTGAAGGAGTATTTTAAGCTCATAAATCATCACCTAGTGATGTCAAAAGTAATTAAAAAACAAGAAAACATTCATATTACAGTGAATTATATGGACAGTTCCAAAAATAGCATGCGCAACATTCAAAGACAGCCAATATGGCATGATTGTTTATTTTAGTGGGTACACTTTTCTACTGTGCTAATTGCAGGGGGGTTAATGGGTGACCATTTGTCTGCTCCCATGTGAGTACCCTTAATACAGTATCCCAACAGATTTTTTTAATGAAAACTGGTTGCAATCACTTACTCTTTTGATGTATGAGTACAGTTGAATCAATTTTTATACAATAAATGTGAAATATATGTTGTTCATGGTAGTTTTTTGGGACAATCAATATAAAAAAGTTATAGCCAAGCCAAATGTCAACAACTGATATTCTGAAAATTGTATATGGATCAACAAAAGAAAAATGCTTAACTAATTAATTACAATTTATAGTTATTTAGCTTTTGTATAAAGTATAATCTTTTGTATGTATTGGTTTATGTCCAATAAAAGAGATATCATTGTAAATATAAGGAATAAGAACCTGCTTAGAATTTTTTAAATAATTCAATGTTTATATTATCCCATTTTCATAAAACCAGTGGATGGAAATATTAAATTGAGCTCTGATTAATTTTGTCAAATGTTATAGCCGGTAGGATATGAATTGCAAAGAAATAAGTACGCATCTTGTAGTGATATATTCAAATGAAGACATGACATAATGATGTATAATAACAATTGTCATTTTTCTGTAAGAAATTATTTCAGTGTCCAACTTGAGCTATCTTGACTGGTATTTATTTGAAAAAATACTGAGCGTTGTCAACTCACTCTGGGAGTTTTTTTTTCCATAAAACAGTTATACAGTGCATATGAATGCAAACATAGGCTGACCATACATTCTGTTTTCACCTGGATAACCCTGTTTTTCTCATATTCAATGAACTTCTTCTTTTTTGAAAAACGCATTGGTGGTCGCGTTATTAAAATTTCGCACAAGCGCCCACCAATTGACGCATCAGTTTCCTCATACAACAGGTCAAATCTAACACCCTGATTGGTCGGGGCTGTGACTTACCTTGTGCTTGTCCAATGGGAGAAATACACGTGCTTGCGTTCCCAAAACTATGCATTGTTTTTTGGTTATGTTTTCTATTCATTATTTGAGTTTAACACAGCAAATATTTTGCGCCTCGTAGACCTGCACTCAAAATTTAAAATGTCGATAAAAAAAAGATGTTCGTTTAATGTGTTGGAATAAGAATAAGCATAATAATTAAAAGCTATTTTCTACTTCTAACAATTTTATTTGGATCCTTTAATAAATATTATGTATATTATTGGTATAGAAATTGTTGTATTCTGAATAAAATAATTTATTCGAACAACATGACTTCTTTTAGAACAATCTTTGTCAATAAGTGGCCAAATTATCAATTTGACAGAAATTTCTTTTTTTTTGATAGATATTGTTTGTAATTTGTATCAGCGTTTCCTAAATGTGGTGAAACTAAAAAGTTTCTTGAAGAAGTTAAGAAAATGTACCTACATTTAAAGTTAAAAGTTAAAATATTGTAGATGGATAGATGGAATTGAAATTTACTTGGTAAATCCTCCATTATAATAAGATAAAAATATATATACCTTATTATAGTAGGTGCGGTTATATCTAGAGATGAGTAAAATATGATTTTGATTAAGGTATTGAAGAAAATTTGCTTCTATCCAAATGTTTAGAAAGTCACGAGAACAGAAAGTGTTCCAATGTTTTAATGAATTCACACAATATTAGTAACATGCAGTGATATATGCAGTGATGATGGCTCCAAAATACACTTATGTTCCACCACATTAAACACCGTATAAATGGGTCCTCCGACTAAATGTAATTGGGAAACGCTACTTTATATAATTTACGGCCTGTTTTTATGTCAAAAACAACAATTGAATGGAGCAACATAAAAAATAGACATGTCATATTTTTTATAGAAATAGATCTAGCATCATTATTATATCTAAATGAGTGTTCTTTGCATACAATTATCTTTGGAAGTAAGTTGTAAAACTCACTAATCGACAATATTTTACTTTATTGGATATCAAATTATTTTTTCACCTTGAGCGCTCTTTAACTATTAAGATGATGTGAAACAAAAATACTAATTTAATCAATTATTGTTGGAAGTTGATCAAAATATGTTTATTGGACAAGGTACAAATCAACAAAACAAAAAATACAATTAAGTAGTCATATTGATCTAAATGTATATTATTTTTACCACATGTTTATAATTTAATTATTACTGTAAGCTTATAAATAAACAAAATAATTTTATTTGTAATGTATTCATTTCGCTTCTAGATACATACGCAGGAGCAGCTTGAAGCTGTCACTACAATCGTTATGTATAAATCGTACACATCTTGCATTCAATGATCTACAGACGCATCCATAAAATGGTGTTTATTAATAATATCTACCAGAAAAACGCATCGGTTAATCGATATTTATGTACGAAAATTTCGACTCGTCTTCAATTCAGAGTTTTAAATTAACCCATTTAGAAATAGAGCGCTGATCTATCAGAAAAACTAGTCTATGTTTAAAGTCTTCTGATTTGTTGTCACAAACTTTGGTGTAACATATGAAAGACAGTAACATAAAAAACATCATTTTTTTATGACAAAAGGTTACCGTCGTTGTAAAATGTTTGCAATGGTAGTGGGCCGACTGAAACGTATTAAGGGTGTACCCAAATCGTAAAATAGTTGTGACATTCAAATAAAATGAAATTAAACAAATAACAAAAATCATGCTTGTGCACCTCTACCCAATCTCCATACAACAATAATTTTTATCATTTAGAACAGAACCACCCCTTTTTTCACAAAAAAAATACACTGTGTCCCATCGACTCTAGAACCTAGAGTATGGTGGAAGGATAGAACTACAAGGTGAGCTGCATCGTTGCTATGGAAAATATGTGACTTCACACGGGCGCATCATAATTTTGAGTTGTTTGGAAATTTATCGAAAGGCATGATTTGCTTAGTGATCAAAATTGAAATATTTTTGTATTCTATTATAAAATATATATAAAGATTATAGTTTATGTAACAGTTATTTTTATTTTCAACTTTTCAACCAAGCAAACTTTTTTCTGGTTTCAATACTTTATTTAAATCTTTATTCTAAAATACAATCCTACACCTAAAAAGTAATACTTTTACATTTTCAGGAACTAAGATATTATTACTTTCGTTTAAATGCTATTTTGAAAAATGATCTTCAGTGAAAATTTTACAACCATTTAAAAAGATACTATTTCTAATTCTAAAATATTGGACAAGAATTATTAATATTTTGGGAAACTGATGATTTACGCCAAATACGAATATAATATCAGTATGAAAAAGCCACCATAATAATATTATGACAAATGAAATTTCTTAGAACAAACAAGACAGCATATTTGAAATATGGCGACGAATTTTCGTTTTAATATTTCGATTTCCGCATAATTTATTGGTTTCATTGATTCCAGTGTTCAACTTTTTGCCAATTTCTTACGCGCAATTAAATTTCCTAGAGAATGACATTGTTTTGTCAAAACAGAAAAAGAGTAGCTTGTTGTAAAGAATATTTACCAAAATAAAATCCAAATATTATACTGATGTTGGATTTTTCTTAATCTCACATCCCTCACTCAATATAAAAAAGATTTTTTTTATATGTCATGTCCACTCCCAATGTGGAGCATATGATCTATCATTGAAGATATCCCAAAAAAAGTTTTTCTGCTACAACTGCTCGTAACTCAGATGGTCAAACTCTCGTTTTTTTCGAAAAGATCATGGATTTACGGATATGAATAGGACAGGACTAATAGTTGGCTTATCACTCTCGCTACTCCCCGTTTTAAGGATTGCATGGATGAGAGGAGATTTAATTACGACCTCACAAACACCTTCCAACAGAAATCCATAAATAGATTGAAAAATCAATTCATGAAACAAATTCAATTCTGTCCGTACTGGGATTTGACCCGATGAGCACCGCAACCGAAGCCAACGACGTAGACCACGAATCCGACCCTTAAGAAAGGTAAAACACATTTTTTTTTATTATTTTCATGTTCCAGCTCCTCCAAGTTTTCATTGCACATTTCTGCATTGTTATTAATTTTTTATATCTAAAATAATAGTTTTGCTTAGAAAACAATGTCTAATTTTTTTATTTTATACTCTATCCCACTATTTACTAAATATACATATATATACATGTTTCTCTTTAAAACCTGAAACAAATATTTATTACCTCTTCAAAACAGAACAACAAAAGAGAGAAGCTTCAGAGCAAACAAAATACTTTTGACATTTAAATATTGGCACTTTAGGACGTCTTTAAAAATAAAAATGGCGATAGTCAATTGTTTTACAGCTCACCTTGTAGTTCTCTCCTTCCACCATGGGTCTAGCATGGGGCCTAGACTGCCTAGAGTATTTTTAAGCAAACAAATATTACGTTCTTTTATGTATCTTTATTTATCCCTAAGTACAACAAAGTAAAGAAAAAAATGTAAAAACGACATCTAAATTATGTACTTAAATCAACAAAAAATTTTCTTATCTGCTCTTTTATTATTATTCAACCAACTGTATCCCAAGCTATTGCCCAGGTTGTTTTTGTTGCCCTTCAAGGGGCAAAATTGCCCACTTTGGGAAACATTGATTAAGAAAAAATTATTTCTAATAATTATCAATAATTCTTTCATTTCACTCCGACGGAATTATTACTGAATAAGTAATTCATTTTCCGGGCGTGCTTGATAACCTAGTGATTTTAAATAAATAGATTTATTACAATGTACTAAAAAATATGCAAGTGGTGATTATATACATAGTTTTAGTATTATTATTTGTGTAGATCATTTTTTTCCGTAGGACCAAAATTTATTTTTCTTTTACCATTCTGGCTTAGAACATTTAACCATTGTATCTTGAGTGTAAAAGTATTAATTTCATTTTGACCAAAAATGAAATTATTGCATAGCATGCATGGTTTTTGCATTTCACATCTTCTGAATCGTTTGTTTTTATTAAATTAATGGCATTACCTCAAGTAATGTCCTTCTCTCAGCAAGCTCTTTTTGTATGATACAGTTTTTTGTTCCTACTGTTAAATTTTCTTTTTGATAATTGTATTATGGTGACACTTTCTTTCTAATGGAATGCTATTTTCCAGCAACAAAAAAAGGACCGCAATTATGTTGTGAATATAAATTTATAAACTTCTAAATGGAAATTCACTTATGCCTTTCAAACAGTAAATACTTTTATTTTCAGCCATATCCGTTGTGAAGCATTTGGACTCCTAATGAAACATCTCAACAGAAGGTTGTGCTATGAGAACTGAATGTTATTTAATTATTTTGTGGAGAGAAAGAATGTGGCTAAGACATTACTCGGATTCGTACCCATGGACAGCGCAACCAAAGAGGACGACGTTGAAAACTCGGCTTCAGGCCCGCACAGTAACATAAATGTTCAGTATTTTTTATTTGAAGATTCATTAGTTGGACAAGTTTCACCTCTTCAAAACTGATAAAAAAATTCTATGAGCAACCATTTCAACATAATATGCAATAAGACTCGTAAATAATAATTTATTTACTTTTATGACTAAAGACATTATAATATTTTAATTTCGCGTCATCAAATTTGGGAGTTGAACAACCGAGCATAGAAAAAACAAAGCATGATAACACTTTTTTTTAATCATTCGTATTTTGACTGATAATGTGGTAAAATGTGTGGCAATCAATGATTCAGCCTTGACAATCAAACAAAGAAGAATCTAATAGGATAATCATGATTTTTTTTATCTCATTTTATATTATTTACTTTGGTCACAAGGTCGATTTTGCATTAGATCAATTGAAAAAGACGCATTACATCTAGCGCAAAGAAATATTATAAAGCGCTTAAACCAGTGGCTCTCAAGATGTGGTACATCTGGCAAAATAAATTATAACATTTTCCTGAGCGTTATGCCTAGTGTTCAATGTGCAAATATTGAAACCTGTCTTCGCATTTGATTTTTTAAAATATGGTTTTGCAAGTAGCTTTGAATATTCTATTAATTAATTCGCGAGATATTTCTAGAAGTATGCTCGTTGACGAACGAGATTTCAAAGACGCACGGGCGGGCTGGGGTGTAACAATCTTTGAGCTAATGGTAACTATTTCATGATGTGGATAGTGGTTACGCTGTTATATTTGTGAAGGTACATAAGCATCTACGTCTTCAAATAAGTGGATAAATTGAACAAGCCGTGGATGCATGTCAAAAAAACAGACTCTACGCTTCATTAAAATCAAATAATCTATATATAAACATACCTACACAAAGTATAAAATAAAAATCTTATGAATCGTTCCCCTATGCGAATTACTTAATTTAGTTACGAAATTGTACTATTAACAAATATTATATAATCATAGAGGGCGGTAAATATTAAAAGCCTGACGACCCTGTCAGAATCGAGAAATTTGATTTTTTACAAAGTTGACAATTTCTAAATCCGAAATCTAATATGAATGTAATGGTTACAAAATATTTAGAAATGGGGGTTATAATTATGGCTAAACCAACAAATAGTAACAAGTTAGTTGATTATAAATCGGTAGCACACTCATGCTACAGAATTGACATGTAAATGCCTATAATCGGTTCAGATGTCGTTTAAAATTGAGATTTATTTAGATAAAGGATATAATATATACATTCTCTAAGTCACCTGTCATCAGTGTTCGTGTTCATCTTTATTCACAGCTCTCTACCCTATAAAAAACAAACATCAGGTGGCTAAGGAAAACACCTTCTACCAGATAATTCATGCTAATTTTTCAAACGTATGGCAGTATGGAAAGAAGTTACCTAAATAGTTACTAATTTAATTTGAATTCATTTATTATTCACGATTCTGCAAAGATAGTGTTGGCATCGAAACGTTTTAAAAATACTTAAATTTTTTTATTCATTCGTGTGAAACAAGTTACAACTTGCGAATATAATCTTCACACAAGCACCTAGAAAGATAGATTATTTCATTATCTTTGATTTTTTTAGATATCTATAAATAAACCGTTAGAAAGTAAAATTAATACCGGAAGTACATAACTTCAAGTTTGTTAATCCAGTCAATGTAAGCTTTTTGGGAAAAAAAACAATCAGCTGACTTTTTCGAAAATATTAATAATGCTTTTCTTATCGACATACAAAAAAGCCCCATAAATCGAACTGGGCGTTCGTCCACCGTATTTTAACGCCCGGGTACTGATGAACCATATTCCATGGGGTTGTCGTTTTGAGATTTTACATCATTACAAGAAACAGTTTTTACAATTCAATTTTTTTTTTAAATATCTAATAAAAGTAAAAAAACATATTTTCTGTATAAAATCATTACTTGTGTAATGTTGTATGTTTATTGACAACTATACTTACTTGGTATATTTTATTGGGAATTTGGATGTATTAAAAACACAGTGCGCAGATCCTAATTCTAATTATATAAATCTGTCACTTTCAAGGTGTTAACTGTCAATTCTTGGTCTAAAGACAATTCATTCATTTGTCACAATACATTTGTACTACTTCCACATATTTATAATGATCAGAACCGGTTTCGATCACCACGAGCATTATCAACTGATGGGCTCGTGATGAGCGAAACCGGTCCTGATCATTATAAATATGTGGAAGTGGTATAAATGAATTGTGTTTTATATTTTAAAATACATAATTATGTATTCTTCTTGCGATCGTCGTTATTAAATATTTTTTTACTAAGCAATGACATTTCGTCATATTATATTATATTTTTGTGCAATATTCCCAATGGCGGAATAAGCATTTGGGAGGTTCCAGTCGCAATATAATTTGAAGGCACTGTTTTTCGGATAGCAAAAAAGCGTTGCAAAATTTATTTGAGATTTTCACACAACGTATATTCATTTAAAAATATTTTTAAGTGTTCCAATGAAAGCCCAAATTGAAAAACATTCCATTAGTGATTAATTCAACAAAGGCAATTGTTGCGATATTATTAGAATTCCTTGTAAAATAAAAATGAATAAATGTGGGTTATAAATAAATTATTCTTTAGGCCCCAAAGAGTCGGAGGCCTTAGGCGCTAATGGGGTAATCCGTCACTGGGTATTTCCTCTTCGCGTCTGACATAATCTTCGTAAATCGTAGTATCTATTCAAATTCAATAATAAGGGAAACTAACTTCATCCAGGCAAACATGTAATCATTCGGAAAGTGACGTCAACTTAAATACATGCACATTACCAAAGCTTTGTTGTAATGTTTTCAGCTTTTTCTGACACTTTGATGTACTTACTACGTAATTTTAGGTATATTGAGTAAATAATAACATATTTCTAAAAGGCATATTGTGTATATATTATATTACTACATAAGTAGTATTTTCTTTGCCAGCACAGGAAAAAATATATTAATTATTCCCCCTTAAGGGACTTAGTACCTTGGTGGTGTCCATTTTCGTGCAGCGAATACAAAGGTCGCTTAACTTTTATGGCGATTAATTGCAATTCACTAGAATGGAATTCATTTATCTGTTTAAATTACGTCAGTTATCTTTGTATCGTATGTACTTACAACACGCAGGTGTTGTCCGGCGATACAAAATCGGAGAATAGCTGCAAAAGTATGACTTATGTTTTAACAGGATTGTAGCTCGCTAAACTATTGCACACTTTAATTATTATCTCGCGACTTTCGGGAGGCTTACGATTATAATTATTATTTAGGAACCGAACAAATATCTTTTATTTCCTTATGACAATTCGAAAAATCTAATTATTTCGCAAAATACTTCATGTTGTGACCTGTCCATAATAACCACATCCCCTAAATCACCAATTGTAGGGCTCTTTTCCGTAGCTTAATATTTCCAAAAAACTACGAACGAGTTTTTGAAATTTGCATACCAGGTATCAATTATTTATATATATTATGTATGTGCAATTATTGAAAACAGTATTTATTTTTTGAAACGAACCGTTTCCTTCGTCAGCAAACATAATAATTTCATTTCCATTCCTAACTTATTCCGAGAAATGGTCAGTTGTATAAAGAAAATAATCAGCATTTTTTCAACGATCAAATATTTTATAAAGTACCAAACGACGTAGTCAAATATTTTACGTTAAAACCGTTCGGCAGTCAACGTTAATAAACATAGTTAATTGTTGGTACACATGTTGAATTCAGCGGTAACTTTGTGGAAATTCGTTTGCAATGTTTTGTTAAATAGGACAGTTAGCTCGCCAGTATTTTATTTCCTATGAAATTTTCCCCTATAAACACAAGTAATTAATTTTGTAATTAGTCGCGTAATGGTAATTGGTACTAGTATTGTTTGTGTCTAATTCCCTCCCCACATTAAGTAGAAAGAAAAAATCCCATTCTTCGTTTTTGTAATTTATACGTTAAGAATTAGAACCAATGTCCTAGTCGGTCTAGTCCTAAACTTCATAAATAAATAACCTTATGGCAGAGTTAGTCTGAAGATGCTTCTCAAAAATGCGAAACAAGGGTTTTTAATTAATATGGTTTAATAATTTTATAAAGATGATATTTATTATACGCACTTACTTTACCCACCGTAATGTTTTTCACATTTGATGTCTTTTGTGCGCCGTGTTATAACTTATTATCCGCTTATCTTAAATATATTTTTTTTGTAGCTTCTTGTTCGTTATAAGCTAAGCATTTTGTATTTTCCATTCGACGGAATTTTGGTATTAAAAATAAAATGATGAAACGTTAAAAATTTTTGTACAACCATACGTTTTGTCACTAACGACCCGGGTTTCGCCTGTTGGCATCTTCAGGGTTCAGGGAAGCACCTTCGTTGATATTTTAAATTGTTCTATAATGTTTGGATTCAGTCAGTCCTTTACTGCTGCAGGATCCCCATCTCTGGTTTAGAAAGTTAAATGCTATGTATACAGTGCAATTCCGATTCATTGTTTTTCAAGGGCCCCTCAAAAAAGCGATTCGTGGAGGAAGTCTCGAAGGCAATGATAAATGCGGAAAATCGATGAATACGAGAACGATAGATTGGAGCTCCACAGTAGCATATTTCATGCTTAGTTAATATTGTTACTACATATTATTTTTAGCAACGAATAACGAGGTATATGTTTTATACAAAAATGGATATGTCAGTAGGCAGATAAATAGAATTTAATTTCCCGCGTTTAAAAATACATCGCTTTGTACTTCCAAAGGTATTTGCTCTTGAAACAGGTGTCCAAACTTGGTATATTTTATACAATGGCTTCTCGCACTGGGATGGTTAGGAACATCTGACATGTCTCACCGTAGCATATCAGCACATCATCGTTCAAATGTTTGCCATGCGATAAAAAGCAACACGGCTCGTCGGCAACTGTGACTGGTTGAGCAGAACGCAGATTATTTGTTCTTCTCATAAATATTTTCCATCCATTCATGGGCTTGTTGATTTAATGCGGCACAGCATCAAAGAACTACTTATAGGTATTAAAGACAACATACCTACATATTGAATCGTATGCAATTATTATTACTGGCATTTTAAATGTTCGTCTATTTGCAAAAGTTCATTTAGATAAGTGCAACAAAGGTGTTTCAAATTTGGAAACGAGAGTGAAATAATTTAGACAAAATTTAACGTAATTCTTGAAACTTGTTTTCCGTACTTTATAAACAATCCGATAAGCTAAAAGCTCAAACAAATAAGAGTTTCCGCCAATGGACAACAAGCAACAAAGAGCTTCTAGGAGGTCGTCCCTCTATTTTCTTGGTGATAAAATGCCGCCTTTGTAATGCATTTATTCGTGTTGTGTTCAGATGTGAATCGTGGCATTTGAAGATTGATGATGCCGCCTAATTGTGTTACATTCCCTTTTATAACACCACCAAGAATGGCACCGAAGTGGTTTTCCGCGATTCAAAATCCAACCCAGATACACCACAGCGATTTGCACCTGTAAGCATCCGGTTGAATGAGGAGGAAGCCATTGCAGAGAGTTGTGAGAAGTGACGTAATCCTTGTGATTGTACAGGCCAACGCCAGAAATGTTACCTCCCCAAGTTATAAAAGTAAAAACATTAAGACGTTCATAAACGGTCGCTTCCCCTATGCGCGAAGCATGGCAAGACAAACATTAAAAGAAAGCTTTTGAAAGCCAATTTTTTGGAATTTTTGAATTCAGGGCAAAATCAATGTTGAATAGAGAATCTAAGCATGGTATTAGATTACAAAATGTATAAATATCAATTAGTCATTTAAGTGGAAACGAGTTGTCGTATAATAAATTGATTAGAAAAACAAGGTTGCTTAAACAGAATAGATTAGTTTTGCATTGTATGAATTTGTAGTCGATTTTTTAAGCATTATACTTTAAAAACAGTAAGTGACCCGAGTTCTGAAATATTTACCTAGACGTGATGCGAACATTGAAAATTAAAACTATTAAAAACATTATTTGACTCAAAGTATGGAGGTATGACTTTTTTTGTAATCGAGATGAAATAAAATAAGGCATCGTGGCGATTAACTAACCATTAATCCTGTCCTAGTGCTATCATTTGATGGAGCCTATCCTCGATTGAGCTACTGATTAACCCTTCAGTTGAGATAAGCTTCATTAGGAATAAACTTCCATATGATCCACACTGGGAGCTCAACTTCACTGAAAGAACTCAAAAAAAGTCGCGACTTAGCATGTTACCTGAATCTCAAAATACCCCTTAAAGATTTTAATACATATTTCATAATTCATTTATATTAACCATTGTTTTACTATTTTTTTCCATGTCCGCTCCCAATGTGGAGCATATGGTCTCCTAATGAAGGTATCTTAACAGATTTTTTTACGTGAACTGCTTGATACTCAGTTGCTCAACCTCTCTTTTTTTTCGAAGAGAGTAGGGACTATTAATATAGCATTAATTAATATGACTATATCTTGTTAATTAAATTAACTATATCTTAAATGCGGACTACTTCTTATTCCATTAGTACAGGGTTTCCCAAACTTTTTCTGAAATGGAACATTGAGCTTATTTTTTGGGTTGGGTAATTCCCTACTAGTAAAAATTAAAATTATTTACTTAGTAATTGAGTCCTTGAATTACATATCTTCTTGATATCAGGCACAATATTGGTAAGTTGCATTCAAATATCTGGTGTGGCGTCGAGCCTGTTCCTGCACTTAGACTTCGTTGCAGCATAGTAAGAAAATCCCGCTTCGCATAAATAGGTTGTAGCGAACGGAAAGAAAACAATGGTAGCTTGTTTTTTGATATACGTGTGATTGATTAATAAAAAAAATCAGTTCAAAGTCGATCAAATTTTAAGGTTAAAAAAAGCAACACTAAATTTCTTATAAAACTTCTCGGAGACTTTTCCCTCCAGAATTTGTTCACTGATATGCTGAATATTTAACACGTATCTTCAAGCTGTTTTTTATCAGACTTATGCACAATATTTATTAGCGCGGGTAACCGTTCTGTCAATTTTGGCAACTATTGTTAAGCTGATAAGACTTGTCAGCCATTCAGGTAAAAAAATATACCCATAAAAAATATTACAATATACGCCATCTCTTTCATGAGCACAATATGAGAAAAGACGATCCTCAGCCTGTACCTTGATACTTGACGTCATGAACATCAGTAGAGATTGATCACCACTCGCCTTTCAATATGAAGTAGAAGATCTTTAAATGTATTTTAGTTTATAAAACCTTTCCAAATTGTCGTGGAACACCTATTCAGGTTCAGTGGAACGCTGGTGTTCCGCGGAACATAGTTTGGGAAACCCTGCATTCGTAAGATTCCACAGATATATTATATGGAATTGAAATTCATCCAAAATTATCTTAACTGCTTTGCGCTTACCACGGCAGTATGATAAATCTTCAAGAATGAAGGCAACAAATAAAAAATAATTTTATTCGAAAATGTATTGAGTTCTAGGTTTAATTAGAATCATGACTTTGTTAGATTATTCCTTATAAACTGATGTCCTCAATGGATTAAAAAAACCTCTTATTATGGTCATTTTTATTTTCCATTTGCTTGATATATATATATTATTACGTTTCCGTATAAATCCAGTGGATAATATGAATTTAATATTCATTATAAGAACCAGTATCAGTAATTTTACAAATTAGAAATAGAACCTTGTTTCAAAGTAGAAAATATTAGCGTACCCCAAAAATAGTCAAGAGTGTGGCCATTAATTATTAATGCTATGCTATAAGGCAGGGGCTGCCAACTTACATCGACCAGCTATCTAAGATAACTACTATTACACATAAATTTGCTAAAATGGTTACATCTTCCATTAATTATGCCTACAAGTTACACAAAAGACAGATGGATGTGCACAGTATCTTTATGCAAAAATACCAAGTATTTTATGATTATTAAATTATTGTATCATTAGGATTGATTTTTATATTATATTAATTTGGTCAATCAGTAAAAAATTACAAAATGCATAAAAATTATACTCGTTATATTAAAATCTTGTTCTATTTAGGACTGTATCAAATATATTAAAATATATACGTCACTTTCAAGGTGTTAACTGTCAATTCTTGGTGGAAAGACATTATATTTTAAAAAATAAAACAATTCATTTGTACTACTTCCACATATTTATAATGATCAGGACCGGTTTCGCTCATCACGAGCATTATCATTGATGCTCGTGATGAGCGAAACCGGTCCTGGTCATTATAAATATGTGAAAGTAGTACAAATGAATTGTGTTTTATTTTTTAAAATATAATGTCTTTCCACCAAGAATTGACAGTTAACATCTTAAAAGTGATATTCATGTAAGTATCGCTCTCACAATGGCGTCCGTGGCACAGTTGGTAGCGTCGTGGGCTACGGCTATGGATGTCTCGGGTTCAATTCCCGGTGCGGACAGTTTTCATAAATTGATATTTTAATCGATTTATGAATTTCTGTTCGTAGTCTGAGTGTTTGTATCGTCTAAAACTCCCTCCTCACCCACCAATCCCATCCTCACGGGGCGTAGCGAGAGCGATTAGCTAACCACTAGTCCTATCCTAACCCTATCCTTCTATCCCTACTCTATACGATAAAGAAAGGTTGAGCAACTGAGTTTCAAACAGTTCTCACAGAAATATTCTGTTGAGATACCTCCATTAGGAGACCATTTGCTTCACATTGGGAGCGGACATGGAAAAAAAGAATCTCTCTCACGCTTATATTATGTTGTGTTTTATCCACTCTTTTTCGGTGATTAAACTAATGGTGACAATTTTAATATAAACAATATTATAAGCTAAATTTTCATGAACTGTGAAGTTTAATGTTTTTACCAGTTCAGATATAAGAAAGAGTTTGGGAAGATCACCAACTTGGTGCATGATAGATTGGGTCGTTATGCTCTTAGAAAGAATGTGGATCTGGGTCGATGGAAAATGTTCAAGTGCTGCACGAAACCGGCGCCTATCATATTTAAATATATATATACCTATATTACGGCTTGTGTTTTCATAAATTGTCACTTAACGCTGCTTAATTGAAGAATATGAAAACACGCTGGGGAGATACGTTAAAGAGTACGCTTATTTACTTTACTAATTAATGTGTATTTATAAAATAATATGTTATGTTATATTAATCTTTTTATAATATTAAGGTTAACATCACCTAAAATTCGTATTCAAAAAAACTTCATGTAGTTATAGTTTCTCTCTTTCTTGATTTGTTCATAGATATTTTGCAAATTTTTAGTTGGTTATGCAGTGCCTACCTGTTCTATTTGCGAAAACATTAAAAACTGAGAGCTTTTATATTGTTAAACGTTTTACTAAGAAATGCTATTATCTTTTCATCTTCTTTTCATAAAATATAATTTTCAATTCAAAGGATAATGGCGGCCGACGTCCGACCTACAGATCACAGATGGCAGCTCTAACCAAAGAGAAGTTCCACGAATTTGAGCGATGGCGCTAAGATGTCAGGTGCATCACGAGCTACAAAAGGTCACATGTGTAAGCGTGTTTCTCGCATTGTTACGACCTTACGAATTGAGATAGTATCGTGCAAAGCCGAAGAATACATTCAAGCTCAGAAGGTTTTAAGTCTCATAATGAACGGGTGATTAATAAAAATTAAAAAAAAAATGATTTATCTTTCAGGTTGTATTTTAAACTGTAATAATTATATTATTACATCAGTACATTATATTTAAAATTATGTTAGTAGATAGGTAGCTGAGATAAATGTCCTTTGCGCTCTTTGGGTTTAATTCTATGCGCGTGTATGGATCAAGGGTTTGAATCCGCGAATAGGCACTTTCGATTTAAGTATGGGTTTATATCAAACGGTAAGGATAATTAAATTATGTGATATCTTTATTCCTTCTCACATTCAGTTTCAGTAAATGTTTTTAAGTAGTCGATAACTTCATTTATTGTCAGTCGATTTCCGACGGTTAGCTATTTATACAAAACAGTTAGCTTTAAAATTAAATAGTCAGTACCTCATTCAATGGAATTTCAGAAATAAAATAAGTTTTGAATGAATGTATTTATGAATAGTAACTGACAATTTAAGTATGATAAAGATCGCTTATGCATATTTTTCCTGATTAGTTATCTGCCGCTTATTTGTATTGTAAATATTTAGAAATTTTATTTTAATTCCAAATCAACGCCTAGAAATAAAATTTTGACCACCCGGTCTGTTGGCGCTTGGAAACACAGTATGTTAGTATTATGGAGTTTCTTCGTCAAAACGACGTAAGCGCCTGAGGACTGCTGCTTTTTAGATGCATTTCGTTTCTGTAGGCGAAGGCTTGAAGGTAATCGAAATTATGAATGCCATAATGACGTATGTGTATAATTTCCTCAATGCTTTTGCGTCGTTGTAAAATTGTAGCATGCAAGGCAAAGCGGTCAGCCAGTATGGCGGCAGCTTATATGCGTTGGGTTATTTTCTTAGTTGATTTAACACACTCCATATCAACAGAATTATTTCATCTAAGATTATTTATTTTATAGGTACTCACGCTCGTTTTTCTTGTCTCAAAATTCCGGGACTATTGATATGAAACATTTTATTGATTAACTTTCACGATCTACAATTCGCCGTAGGAGAAAATTAAAAGATTTATACAGCATATACCTATGGAATATCTGTTTATATATTAATTCGTATCCGATAATTAAAACTTATGAAATAAAAGTGGATAAGTCCCCGATAATTTAAAAAAAATAATTAAATACTTTCCAATTAAGCAGTTGAATTTAAACATTTGAAGCACTATCTGAAATAATTGTTATTATTAAGTACGTACCTATTATCTATAATACTAAAATACTACCTACGTAGAATGCAAAAATACTCTAAATACTTCGTAGAAATAGTGATAATTTAGTTGGTAGACTTCAGTTTGTTTCATTGATTATACAATAAAGTCTTAATTTATTTACTGGTAATAGATTCCTAGGTATGTTATAACATTTATAAACACCTTTGCAGACCACATAATACCTAGTTACGTTGCCACAACAAATAATAATATGAGACATCTACATTCTACATACCTAGTAGATATGCGATATTTTCATTTTATTGCATTTACCTTTTATCTCATAAGTTGGTCCATACGTAATTCTAAAATATTTCTTTATTCATTATTTACCACATATTTTCTATCGTATATACAAATCACTATGACAATCGACACACATCTGGTTTCGAGGCTATGTTTAAATTATCTATCTTCGGACAAACATTAGTATTTTTAACAAAACAAGTTTTTTGTTATTGCCAAATTACCTGGTAACCTATACCTGACAGGCTATGGTTGCGGTCAGTAAAATTAGATTTGACAGATTAACGAGTCTTTAAATATCAATTATTGGTACCTACCTTGTGTCAACAATAATATTATTATTTTCGTTCGTGACTGAGCGGCTATAATGACACTATATAAACTTCACAGCCCTAGTAATAATAAAAATAAATAAATTCATCATTACCGAGAAAGTGATAAAACGTAGTTAGCAATTACTTGTGCGTTAAACTCATGTTATAGAAATTTTGGCATAATAGGTATTATATGATAATTGAGTAGGAGTGTTAGTATTTGGGATATCTTTCGGTAATGCATTATTATTTGGTTACTTTTAATGTCTTACCTAATTTGTTGGCACCGGAACCCCATTATCGTTGATGTGTTAAGATTTTCTGGGCTTGGCGCTGTCTCTACGAAGGCGGCGATATAAAAATAGGTACTTACCTAAGTTGCCGATAAGTAGGTAGAACTCGGCCGTTGTGTTGGTGTGATGGCCAGCATTCAGGGTTACCTACTGATTTAACAAGTTATTAAACAATTTTGTAGAAGATGACTACGGGTAGCAGAATTGGAGTGGTCTATCTTAAAGTGCGTTAAATATTCAGATTTTATTACATCCTCTATCTTTAATACATCAGGAATCATTTTTTCACAAAAATACCTAGTTAATTCTCGTGAAATAACATCGAATATGTACCTATCAAATTATCTTTGACATCATACTGTTACGACTCTCGCACTACAGTGAGCTCTTACGAACAACCTGGTACCTTACTCTTTTTTGGAACACAATGTAATGATTCAAGGGATATCGATTTTTTAAGAACGCTTTTTAAGCACAGCAGTGCATATTACCATATTACCATATCTATATAAGGATTAATCAATCAAATATAACACAAGGCTCCTAACTATGAGGATAGCGTACAAATTTAAAAACATGTTATTACAACTTTTAGTATATTTGTTTTGTTTCCATGTCAGCTCACAATGTGGAGCATATGGTCTCCTAATCGAGGTATCTTGACAGATTTTTTCTACGAGAACTGCTTGACACTCAGTTGCTCAACCCTTCTTTTTTCGAAGAGAGTAGGGATAGAAGGATAGACAAGACTAGTGGTTAGCTAATCGCTCTCGTTACGCCCCGTGAGGATGGAATTGGTGAGAGGGAGTACTCAGACTACGAACAGAAATCCATAAATCGATTGAAAGAACAATCTATGAAAACCGTTCGCACCGGGAATTGAACCCGAGACATCCGTGACCGTAGCCAGCGACGCTACCAACTGCCCCACTGACGCCGTACATTTGTACCATCAAAAATAATGGAATGTTAATTTACCACAGGAGAAAACAAAAAAAACTGTCAAATATGGATTATTGAGATTTTGTACACTTCCATGTATTTTGAAATACATGAAATACATGGAAGTGTACAAAATTTCAATAATCCAAATTTGATATTGAAATTCCATCAAGCACCCTCAGTCGATGTCTAAAAAACTGTATTTTTGTTTTTGTGATACGCATCAGATGACAATGTTTGAAAATAGCATCTTATATATAAGATGCCCAGACAGGTCTGTAAGCGTAGCATAGAGGTTTTATTATTATCACATACACAAGTAGGTATGAAATTTTCTCATTACCTCCGCGGTATTTATATACAATACACACAGTTCCAACGTGACGAAAATCGAGGTAAACAAACAACAATCAGTACGTCAGTATGGAAACTAAAGAACAGCTACTTCAGACATTCAGTATTTCAATTTCAATACAGTCATCGGGTGTGACGGGTGTTTCCACAAGTGTTTTGATATTTCTTGTTGAAAAAACTTGAGTTATCCAGGGTACTCATCGTATACATTGTGACGATATGATAGTATGTGCAGGAAAAACAAAAATAAAGCTATTGTACCTAAAAATATTCAATTATTATTTCGGGACATACCATCATTAAAAGTGATTGTGGCTTCTTAATTTAATATTTTCATCACTTTCTTATGCTTAAAAATCGATCACATCCCACTGAAGCGGATTCCTGTCCACTTGGTACACACACGTTTTTCTGGCTTGGCGATAGTTATCAAGAATAATAATAATAAATCAGTATTATAATAATAAAACCAAACACAGGGAATGTTGGTAAACATCCATACCTATTTTTTTTTAACTCTAACAATATAGGTACCGTGTCGGCGTCCGTGGCGCAGTTGGTAGCGTCACTGGCTACGGTTACGGATGTCTCGGGTTCAATTCCCGGTGCGGATGGTTTTTATAGATTGATCCTACAATCGATTTATGGATTTCTGTTCGTAGTCTGAGTCCTCCCTCCCGCCCCTCCCATCCTCACGGGGCGTAGCGAGAGCGATTAGCTAACTACTAGTCCTGTCCCTATCCTTCTATCCCTACTCTCTTCAAAAAAAGAGAGGTTGAGCAACTGAGTAACAAACAGTTCTCGTAGAAAAATTCTGTTAAGATACCGCCATCAGGAGACCATATGCTCCACATTGGGATCGGACATGGATTAAAAAAAAAAAATCTATATATATAGGTACCTCTTGTATTCATTCATATTCTCATAGATTTTCGACCGTTTAGTATTTGAACGCTACACTGTATATTGTCTATATGATTATTTCAATGTCCATAATCTACCACAAAAATACTGCCAACCCTAATACCACAATGGATGTTGCGCGAGCGACGCGTTGTCTGGGTTTCGCGCCCGGCGACACCCTGTCTGCCACGACCGATGCGATGTTGCCGTTTCGCTGTAACGCGCCCACATTCCAACAGTTTTAAACCGAAATAACATACAAACGGTGGAGAAATTGTGAGATAAGACTACATACAAGTTTTTATAATTATGGATTCATTAAATTGGCGTCCGTTTTTCTAAGTTATCTTGATATTTACAAGTTTTTCTGGAAAATTAAAAATTAAAAAACAATCTGACAACGTGGCTACGAAACTTGTTTCAAAACGGATATCAGCTTCTACGCAGCATTCGAATGTAATATGACGTACGTTTTGGTCACGTAGCAGCTTACGCTATAAGTAAAAAAGAGACAACGAACTTTAGCGAGGCGGCAATTTCTATCTGCGGTCACCGCGACTCCCCACTTACGGCATTTTTCACGCCAAGAATGAAGTGAGATTACTGTTTAGTTTAGTGAGTTTAGTCATAGACTAGTGGGGGTTTACGATGGTTGAGCTGTAGCTTTTCAGTGATTTTACTCCTGTTTTCAGTTGTTTTGGTTTTTAAAGTGTCCAATTCTGTTGACTGTTGCGTATTTAAAAGTGCAAAAGACATGGCTAACGGTTTCAACGCTGTGATAAAGCGAACTCCGATCTGCAAGGCGGCCGGAGAGTCCGCAAAACTAGGATCGCGGAGAATATTTTCGCCACAATTCAAGTTACAAGTGTTAGATTCGTACAGAATCGATTCGGATTGCAAAGGAAACCAGAGAGCGACCGCAAGAAAGTATGGGATTCACAGAAGACAGATCCAGAAATGGTTGCAGGCTGAAGTGACGCTAAGAGGAGCCGTCAGAGGAAAAAAATCCTCACCTGAAGCACCTTCGTCACCACTTCTACCGAATATCATACCTCAACCGTTCCAACCGTTGGACTGTTCAACAGTTCGACGGGATCCATCGCCTTCTCCACCTCCAATGCCCGCTGGTCCCGTTGATTTATCAGTGAGACGGAGTCCCGCTCCAGAAACTATCTGGAGTCCCGTACCCAGGCCGGCGACACCGGTGGCCGCGTGGGATCTCTCCTTCAAACCTCACGTCATCTCGTACGATGCCAATTTCAACGTGACCCAGAAGTTCGGTTACGAAGTGGAAGCGCCGCCTCCGCCCGCGCCCCCCAGGCCGGTCGCCCCCGCTCAGCCCGATAGCAAACCATTCAAACTGTTCAGACCCTACTTGGAAGATTTCGCCCCCAAATATGAACCTCAAGCCGCTCCTTCGCCGCCTTATACACCTCAGTGTGTAGAATATCAACCTCACTATGATCCTTACCACGTTGATACCTCTTTCAACTGTTTTGGAGTGACGTCTGCATTTGAAAAAGTAATCCCGAGAGAGGGTCACCTGTCCCCCGTCTGTTCCCCTTTGTCTTATATCGATTATGACACTCTGCCGCCTTCTCCTTTCGGCTGCTCGATGGGTTCCAAACACCGCCAAAGCTATAGCTTAGACTTTAAGCTTCAAGCTATCCGCAGCTACCACCAAGATTTGGAATGTCGCGGTAACCAAAGAGCCGTCGCTTCCAAGTACAGAATACACCGCAGGCAGGTTCAGAAGTGGTTGAAGCAAGAAGACCAGCTCCGACAAAGAAACGAAGGCGTCAAGGTCGTGGCAGGAATCAGTTGAAACATGTTTAATTGTGTAATAATTTTAAACATAAGAAAAACTTTAATTAATTGTGTAACCCGTGCCGTGAAACTCCATAGGTATTTTTAAAGAGGCCCGCGGTTTATACTCATATTGATATAATATTATGGTTGCCAAATCTTCCAAATAGTCCGACGGATTTTTCACTTCACGCCATTTTGTAATATATACAATAACTGCCTGTTTTCCAAACGAACGTCGCTCAGTTTTCTGTTGCTTGCGACGGAAATGTTTTAGATTTAAAGATTAATTATTAAATTATTTAATGTCGAGGTGGGGAAGGTGTTTGCATCCCCGAATGATGTCTGTGATTTACCGTAGCCTGTTAAAACATGTTTTATTAATTTTTGCCTTTTCATTAATAAAATATATTGGTCTAAGATATTCTAATAAATAACTAAAATTATAAGCAAACTATACTATCAACTGAGGGTAATTATAATAATATTAATCGTACACGGGGGATAAATCAAAGGTAAAAAAAATCCCCAAGAATGTTGGAAACAAGACTGGCCGCATAGTTTATATGGCTGCAGCACGTGACCGCCATATATACTTTTTAATATTTTTCTTTTGAAAATTATAAGAATTTTGTTTCAATATCGTTATTGAACAAAATTTATTTGTGAACGTTTTATGATAGATGTGCAATCTGGGCTACAAAAGATAAAGAAAAGTGACGTCATTATCCTTGTACTGCGACTTGTCTTACTGTCTATGTGTGCGAAGAATTAATTTGTCACTGTAATTAGATTACTTTGTCCAATCAGACTGCATGCAGTCATTAAAAAAAGATTATTTTTGATAATTTAAATTTGGAATGCTCCAGATTGTAATGAGTATTATTATTAATCACATAATTATCACAATTCTCACGATTCTCGGATATAATGTAATATGTGCACGTCTATCATGAAATATTGCAGAACAATGGGTAAATAGGTTCCTACAACCTTATAATACCTGAAATATTTTTTGTAGAATTTTATTGTCTTTGAAATCTCTGCCTTCTCTAGATTATTTAAATACTTAGAAGTCAGTCAATTTGGACTAACCGCTTTACAGCCAAATAATATTTAAAAATTGCCTTATAAGTATATTCATGCATTATAATGATTGAAAATGGGTGTAATAAGTGTCATCATTATTTAGCGTGTATTTATTATCGATGCAGGTCTTGTCAATCTTATTTATTTCAAACGTTTAAAATAACGTTCAACCGGTGATTAATAGAATCTTATAATTTCAGCTAGTTTGAAAATTATTAGCGTTTAGTAGTATGTGAATATTTCGAAAGAAAAACAAGAAAATGATTTAATCGTACAATTATTATGTATATGGATTTTTTTAAATGAAATTTTTTAAAAGAAAGTATATTAGCAATGGTTTCTGCGTTTTACATCGTATCAGATGAAAATACAGTCATTTCCAATTTAAAAAAGTGCTATTCGCGTATGTACCCATGTATAATTAATATTATTATTATATGCCTGACAAAGATGGTTGTATTTTTTATTGTTATTGAAAATAGTAATTATTGATCTTTGCTCAGTTTGATATTACAAATATAAACAACATTATATGTTTGGCTTTCACTAGATGTAAGATAATCAATTATTACTTGTCCACCGCTGAGGTATGTGCCTTGATAACTATGTGCCAACATTTTTTTGTATGTACATATCCATTACTGATATAAATTATGGATAAATTAGATAAAATATAATAATTATAATTTATAATGTACATATCTTATATCCTAAGCAGCTTAGTATAATGTATTATTATCAATTTACTTATATGTGCATAACAATGTATTTTTATATAAAAATTTATAAGACATATATTATATATATATATATATTTCTATCGAAAAGACAACTAATAAGAAATAATAATTCCTGTTTTATAATATAAACTGTTGTTTTATTTAACTATTTGAAATACAATGTAAAAGACATCTTTGTCATAACTATTACGGCATATACACTTAATCCTACGAACTACACCAATCTAATACCTTTATGGAAAGATATTAATTTTTACATCACACAAACTACTGAGAGACTAATTATTCAACCCTCCCTAGAATACACCTTTTACAAGTACAGTGTTGTACTGCCTATTACAAACAAACAGATCTACAATATACATAGTGCATACCAATTATAATAGCATTACTAAGCATGTACCTATATCACATTTTAATTTGTTTTTTCAATACTTTGACTCTTTTATAAAACCGCTACAACAATAATTTATGACATTGCGCGTCAATATAAAATCCATTAAATAATTAATGATTTGACGAAACACTCTTTTTGATATGCAAAATATATTCTTGTAGAATAAGTGAATTAAGCTACAGAAATAGGTTTATGTTACATAATTTGACGTGATGTCACTCTCTTGGCGAAGATTTTTTCAACCACTAAAGCAAGCGTACGTTTCTGAAGAAAACACTCATGATTGTTTTTTCAGTTATAGTAGAAAATTTGACAAATGCGTATTTCTTGAGGCTTTCAGATTTATAATACATTTATAAATATTGCAAAGAACTTCATCATAGTAGGTTAAAAAATGACAAATTAAAAATAAATAAAACACAATTTATGGTTTTTTAGCATTTTGAATCATCAGTTTCAAGTACTATAGATTATCAATTTCTATAAATACATTGTCTTTCGACCTATAATAATTGTGAATAGCAATATATTTAGTCCTACAAGGATTGTCCAATTTTGTCGAAAAGGATTTCGCCAGGACTATGATTACGGGTAAAATTATAATTATGAACATATTTAAAATACTATATTGATTTAATTAATTGACTCTATCAATTAGTAAATCAATGTCAAATAGTTGATAATCATTTCGGCATTGCGCCATCGTCAGTATCTGAATTTCGTTGATTTTGTGACAGAATATTTTGTAACCCCTCGACACAACTTACAACATTACATTATTAGACACCCCTTAGGACACAACGTCGTTAAAGACAGCCCCTATATTTAAATATATAAATTAAGCAGACCTCAGCGTTGGTTGCTCCTTAAACCTCTAAAGATGCACACCTTGTTCCATAAATCGTTCTCCCGCCTCACGGCTGAAAGCAGGATGCAGACCATCCTACCGCCAGAAGAATGCATTAAGCAGAAGAAAGAATAAGAAGACACCACTGACGATCAATAGAAGGACGAAGGAGACATCCTGACGAATAAGTCCAACTCCCACCCCCCTCCTAGCGGTACCTAACCAAGAAGCAGAAGAATCATTGAAAAAAATACAGACATATCCCTAACGAAAGTAGGAATAAACGTTCACTTCAAATTTCGTCTATAAAGTTCGAGATAGAAGAGGCAATGTAACACTACCCGCCCCTAAGTTGAAGTAAAAAAACAATATACTAATACAGTTGAGAAAATATTTTTCAATTGAATTCTTATGTATTTCAGCGAATACATATCTGTGCTTTTATTTCTTTTGCGTATGGCACAAGTTGATAAGTCAATTTTACCTAAGTTTACGGGAGAAGAAAATGAACCTTGGTATGTTATCAAAAATTTAAATTAAATCGATAATTTCTAATGGACCATACACTTATTCATTGGATCTTCTTCGTGGATAATGACTAGCATACTGAGTTTTGGCACCACGTGCTGACGAATACTTAATTGTGAGAATAAACCCAATATGACCAAAACGGACTTGTGCCATAGCGCCAGAGATTTATTACTTATCTATGATTCTACTGCGGTGATCTCATACTGTGCATACGTCTTATTCAAGTAGGTTGGCATACGATTGAAGATTGAATAAACTCCAACAAATTCAGATAGGCTATGTCGCTATATTAAAAGTATCACTGAATGCGTTATATAACAGGTTTTATCATTTGGAAACACGCTTACGTGCCTAAGCAGAATTGAGTGATTCGTAGATGGGTACTGCCTCTTAGCCAATGCAGATAGCATTAATTTATTTTTATAACAAGATACTAGATAAAATATTGAATGTACATAAATATATAAACTTATAACATATCGCACCTTCGATAAAAGAGCGCCATAACTCAAATATATGATTTTTAGTCAAACTAATTTGGCACTGGTATAATCATGTCTTTTATTTATCATCACTTTTTAGGGAAATGTCCATGTTTCATATATAATATATTATTTGTATTCATCGTGAAAAATGCACAATTTTTTAACAGTTTTTTGACAACAAATATCTAGGTAGGTATTCCAATCAAATTGGTTCAGTGTTATAGTTCCAAACTGCTGTCCAGGGATTATATAATTAAATTTTAAAAAATAAAACACAATCCATTTGTACTACTTCCACATATTTATAATGATCAGGACCGATTTCGCTCATCACGAGCATTATCAACTGATAAAAATACAAACATAACAGGCTTATTTATATAAAATTGAGCTTAAAAATGAAGGTATATAAAACTGATGGTTCATGAACTAAGACAAGAAAATACTGATTAGCAAACACATTATACATAAATCAAATAAAAGAGTCTACAGTTAAAATGTTATGAACCTCTTTTATATACTTAACTCAAAGTCACGTGTTTTGACTTGCTATTTTATTGGAGGTGCAATATATGTTTTAATAAAATTAGAGAAAAAAACAAGATTCAGATTTTTTGCTTCCAACGAGCCAAATGCGGGACATAGCGAAATATTACCCCAAATGGGCAATAAAGAACTACAAAATTGAAGAATACGACAGATTTAATATATTTTTGAGTGTGCCAAATTTTTAAAAAATACCTGCATTTATTTGTATTATAATTACCATAAAAAGCAGCGTGGCTACATTATGAATTAGGGATCATATCGAGGGTATACTGACAGAACGTATTAAGTTAGTGTAAATGTCAAAATCTATGTAATGTAACTGTCTACGAACTGGTTGAACGCGACATAGGATATAATGGCTTGGAAAAAAAAACATCATCGATACCAAACCTTATGATTTATAAGTCAAAAAGATAGTAAGAAGTGAGACAAAAAGATCTTTTTTAAAAACAAAACATTGCACATGGGAGAGAGTATTTTGAAAAAAGAATGCTTTAAATGCGATATCTCAAAACTTTTTTTTATGACAATGTGTTCTATCAGTATATCCTCGAATTTCGATACATATTTTATAAAAAAAACGTTATTTCTTTAGGGATGGTTTATATAATGTGACGAAGTGGATAATTACCATAGAAAATAATACAATGTCACAAAATTGACAAAATATCGTGTTTTTTTTAATTTAACATTTCGTGAGAAAATAACTACATTACAAGTTCTTTAGGAAGAAGAGAGGTGTAAAAGATTTTGTGATGAAATGCTACTATGGAGGGTGGAGAATCAAACATTTTCAAAATCGTGTGACGTCTTTAAATTTATGTACGAATACTCAGCATGGCAATATTCTATCAAAGAATTGTCACTGGAAAGTTTACAAGATGATTTCCTAATTGTGGGTTCGCCGGTCACCAAAGATGAAATCAATCGACAAACGAAATAAATGTGAACAAAACTCTACTTATCTAGTATTATAATGCGATGGGAAATCCAATCAACAAATATTTTTTTTTCAGTTATATGGCTTGAAAAATGAGTTCATAATATATTATTATCTGAGCAATCATTCTAAAATTGGCGCAGTGGGTTTTTTGACATACAACTTTAACAAATAGAGAAAACATTGCTTATTATCATCTTCAGATTTACAAAAACATTATAATCATGTGCATATTTTTGCGTTAAATGTAACATTATACATAACACCGTATCCATAGTGAAGTTGAGCAGTTTTTTTTTAATATTTACTGTCACCTTTTGAGCTAGGTACAGCACGTCATAATAAATTAATGCAGCCATGGCAGAGAAAGATGCTAAAAATCTATAACGAAAAGCGAATGATTCTATGATTCAATTGAAATCGATTATGTGATTCAAAATTCAAATAGCTTCTATTCGATCGAAATCGCAATCTTTAATTTGTACATTGGTTTGAAAACAAAAGGGCGGACAGTCAATTCAATTTTAATTTATATAGGTACCCATACTTTATTTAAAATATATTTTTGAAAGTCATTGCTCACGTGGGGAACGAAACCGTACAGCTAGTATGAAAAAAGATTACCTTCAAAACCACATGGATGTCAAGTAATTATTATAATAATTAAGCCTTCTAGGTTATCCACCGATTATCGGAAATCGAGTGTTGATAATATATTAATACCTACGTAACAAGGTATACAGTTGCACCCATATTTTTAAGATATATTATATTTATATACATAATATAGATTTTATATTGGTTGTTATTACATTTACCGAAAATCTAAATATAGTGTCGGTCTTTACGTTTTTTCCTTGGAAGTTAATAAGAATCATGGAAATGAAAAATAACATGAAAGGTATATTATATTTTTATACACATACAGTATATATTTATTATTAAATAAATCACACATATGTAATTATTTTAAACACTATGAGAATAAATTATCTAATGTTAATCCAATGGAAAAGACATAAGGCCCTATAGTTCAATTACAAATTTATTGGAAAAACATTTTTAGATTTGAACCTGGATGATCGTCAGTCACATCTCTTACCTGTAAGCTTTTTTTCAACTATGTCTACTACCGATGTGAAACATTACGAGGTCATGAAGCATCTTAAGGAATATTTTTAAGAGAATTGTTTGTCATTCATTCGCTCAATTTCTCTTTTTCGTAGAGTATAAGGATATTAGAATGGGATTAGAAAGGAACTAGCAGTAAGCTAATCGTTCTCGCTCCGGCAATCGACGACGGGTAGGAATTTTATAAAGGTAACCGGTCCGGACACGGCTCCTTCGTTGCGGTATAATATTCATTAGTCCTGTATAGGTAAATGCAGGGATTGCGATATACCCTTTTTATTTTTGGCTCTAGTAGCCAAATGTATAATTTGTTAATCATAACATTTAGTTTATAGATAACTTAATTTCGTATAATGTATTTAAAAGCTGAAGAATTTAAAATATTTACTTTATTCAATATTAAATTAACTTAAGAAAAATAGTGAATTCCAGAATACCTTTATAGTGAAAGTATTGTGGTATAGTACTGTAAATGTTACATATTTCAGTAAAAAATATGACTAAAAGAATTCGATTCAGCATTGGAATATGTCTCATGAACCCAATTCTGACAAACTACACACCCGTACACAGACATCTCCTTTAACATTTTCTGAAAATGATTCATTGCATAACATGGACAAAGAATCCACTGAAATGTCTTGTATTTGCATTTTTTCTCTTTTCCTGGGAGCTTGTTTCGTGAATTTTTGTTAATTGTTTTATCCTGTCGCTGAACTATCCTATGGTATCTATCGATTTAAGAGCTTTCTTCTTTCTTTCCCAACTCCTTTCCTTCCTTAATAGAAATTTACAGATAAAAACCTACCTAGGCAATATGGAATATATTTCATATTACCTTCAGTTGAAGGTACTGTGGAGTACTTGGTTAAGTATTCCACAGTACCAACGCGGACTCGATATCTATCGAATAAAAATATAAAATTAAAGGCTAAAATCCCTTATAAATCACTTGGTGATAGTTAATCTACTAGAAATCAGGATGCCTTTACAATTACAGACAAACAATGTACGTACTTATTTTTTACCAGATAATCAGCAATTCAAACACGAGAGTGAAAAAAGTTTCACCTAAACAAATAACAAAAGAAATATCTGGCGTAAATAGAAAAATATTAAAATACCTAATGGGGATGTGAGTACATTGCAGTTACACCATTGTCAAAAAATAATGATTCGAAGAGGGTTGGCGATGGCTCATCATGGTGGTGTGATGAATCAAAAACCAAATCAAGACATTTCAAAAAGAAGAACAAAACTGTTACTTTGATCCTTTTTCGAGTCAAATAAAGCAAGCTGAAAAACACACACATAGTTTCAAAATGACGTTGAAGTAAAATTCTGCTACATGCAGTGATAGGCGTTGCGCACGTAGTGAGATTTGTGGGGAGACGCCACGCTGTCTGGTCATGCTATCGAGAAGGCAATGTTTTGTGCGTTGAACAATGAATTTAGTTTATTTGTGCCATTATGCCTATGTATTCGAGATTCGAGGCTCGACTCCTGTGACACTATATTGTGTCTGCAGATGTAGGGTTGCCAACACCGAGTCCATGTCTCGTAACTGTGTAAATAAAATTATGCAATTATCGATTGCAACATTAACTATTAATTTATATTCGTAGTAGGTACGTACACACAACTTCTGTGCTAGAAATAGATATGCTTACTTAAAATTTGGCCATAAAAAAACGCGACATTAATCCACGACCACATTTGTAATATTGCAGCATATTCATGTTACTATATTATATTAAACATCAATGTAATTAAACTAATCTAGCATTCAATAAATGCCCATATACGGTGCCAAAAACTAAAAAGTGATTGCGCCTGTATTGCAAAATTTGTCTATTATTTAATTTCTATAAATAGATTAGTGACAAATTTTCGCCTGCTTTATCCGATAAATCAGCCGTTATCGAATATTGATGATAAAGAAAAAAGGCAAAAATGTACGTCAGTTGATTATTGACGTAAATTACTCGTAGCTTACAGATTGTTAATTCATCTTGTGTAAAATAGATTTTGCCATTCCACTGAGCATGACTAACTACTTCTTGTATAACCCCTCCCCTATACTGCCGCGCAAACCGTATCTACATTTTATGCTAGTGCGAAAAATCAACCAAACACGCACTAGTGATCATTTTATACATCAATGGAGTTATTTCAGTTGCTATAAAGAATTGGACTAATCAAACTTCTGAAGGTTTTAGTAATTCAGGACTACATATTAAACGCGAACTGTTTCCTGTTAGATTAGAGGACTTTGCCAGGAAGGTGTGAGAAATAGTGCCCGTAATATTTTTAATCGCAACATAATTATTTATTAGATGATCCAAATACCAATAATTTTCAGATATCATCATTATTGTGCTTTACAGGACATTTTCATAGATTATGTTTTTTTTTCCCAATATTTAAACAATTTCAACTTGTGTTTATGTTTGCAAAACAATAATTTTGGTATGTTACCTAATATCCATTGACATTTTTGATCTAATTTGTGTCGTGGCAACTCGCTTTACCCACGTCTGTCAATTGTCATTTTTACATAAGTATTTGCGTGGGTTTTAATTGCCAACGCTTTTACATCGACAAACGTGAATAAAATTTAATTGGCATAATAATTTCACACAGAGACTTAACCGAAGGTAAATCCGATCGTTTTATTACTATTTTAATGGATGTGGCTATATACCTAATATTTAATTTGTGTACATACAAGTATTTGGAATTTTGAAAGATAAGAATTAATCTGGGGATAGGTACCGAACATAATACTTGTAATGCGGTCTTCTGACAAAAACGGTTTCTAAGGCAATATAATCTACCTGTACTGGAATTTCCTGTAAGCTGTAAGGTACTAATAATTACTGCGAGTTAACAACCTTACATATTTTAACGTTACGGTAAAATTATATTGCTATAAAAGTATAGTTCTTTATGCTTGCTAGCATGCCGACAAAAAAAAAACAATACTTAGAAAGGATATCGGTCGATGCCAGAGAGTTTCTTTGTCTGACACTTTCATTGTCTATGAAGAAACGTACCTTCATGACAATAATGCAATTTCATAAATATGGCACCAGAGACTTAGTATTTATGGCAGGCTTACCTAAAAATATTTAGTCGTTTTACAATAATAATTACCGACGTGTTAAAATTGTTTTTTTATGTCTTCCCCAAATTTCACTAGACACGACGGCATCACAAGAAAATATTTAATGGTTCTTCTTTCTCTGAATTGCATCTTTTGTCTTCCTTGCATTTTTAACCTTGAGAAAGACGAATCAGAGACGTAGATTGAAATATAGAAAGAGTACAAGCCACAACAATAAATATAATTATCAGATAATTAGATACCTACATATCTACATACAAATAACAAGTATACGCAATTTGAAATTCAAACAACGGAATAATTACCTATTTATTACTTACTAAAATTAATCTGAAAATATTATAACAAATTAAATAAGCAATCGAACAATCGTATTTCTTGATGATATTTAACGTTTCATTAAATGCTGGAATATAATTACGAGATGATTACTATTTTCTAGCTGAAATTATTTTGTATGATATACCTAATATAACTAAAATGCTATATTTCTGAATCTTAATATATAATATGGTCGACGGTTTTTTTAAATGCCTCTTCTTCTACGTAATTATTTTTTATTAACGGTCGTTATATTTTTCGTATTAATTAAAATTAATATAGAAGAAGCCAAATGTTTATTCTGTTAATGTTCACGTTTATTGCCTTAATAAAATAACAACTTTAAAAAGTTACAGTTGGTATATATGTAGATAGAGTTATTTTAATATTTACTTTATTATTAGATTAACATAAATGCATAATGCAGGATATTAATAAGAAGGGAATTTTTATAAATTGATAACACAAGCAATATTTCTGAAAACTCTCGAAATAACATCACAGTTTTTTTTCTTATAGAAATAAATACCATATAAGTGTTGTTGGAATATATCGACTTATGGAGACCATTTTATTCAAAAACAGTTAAAAAACTTACGAATTCTTGGCGATTCTTCTACTTTACATGTTAAAAGAAATTCTATTTAGGTGTATAGCGAATTCTGGTAGGTACTCGTCGGTGATATCATTAACATAAGTATGTACTTATTCCGATTACTGGCTTTGTGTTTGTATTTTTGTACTATCCAGATTCATATCTAGGGATAAGTATAACAAAAAATTACACTTCAACAGTACTCACTGGCGACAATATTGACAATCCGTCAAGTAATGAATTTGTAGGATGAAAACTGGCTAAGTCATGCTGCGTTATGGTTGCTACATAAATAATTATTCAAAAAAGAATAAATTCACTTGCTCTGTCGTGTTAAATTCATTAGGTTAATCATATATGTATTCAAATTATATATATCGATAATTATGGAAAATTCTACAAAGTTTCATTATTATGTTTCAAAAAGTAGTTTTGTCATTTTTGAATATTTTTTCACGATGCGGCACTGTATCAGTGTCGTCAAGATGTCTGGCACGACTTGACGCGGCTGGCTGGTAAAAATTGACATGTGGCAGCGTCGAGCGCCGTTCCTAGAAATGAGCCCATTATACATTTTAACACCTACATCACGACGAACCGTAGATGGATACCACTAATTTAATTATTTTTTTCATAGTGAAATCTTTCAGCTTGACTCAAATTATTACACCTTCTAAGCATGTAAGAAGTAATTAAAAAAATGAAGACCGATAATTTGAGTTTCATTTGAAAGTTGGATTTTATATACATTCATTTTCCTGTCACAAGGAAAAGGACATTAATTAAAAATAATTTAATTTGTTCGACGTGAGTCTTGATATCTATCTGACAAGTTTTGAAATTTAATATTAAGCAATTATTTTTTAAGTTATGATTTTTAATAAACATGAATCAGTATGATTCAATTAATTTAATGTTATAAGATATGTACATATTTTAAATACACCAAATTACAAATTAATGGGTTATTGCTTTTAAAATGTGAAGAATGATACAAACATAGTACAAATTGCCAAGGAAGTCAACCGTGTTAGTTTTGCTTTGAAACAAAGAAGATAGTGCTCGTCTGACTCACTCTCGTCCCCGTGGAATATGTCGGCATCCGAAGCAATACCTTTAGATAATGCTCAACAAAATTTAACAAAGAAACAAAATTAAACTATTATAAAATAGCAATGACGCTTCGTAATAATTATAACAAACACAAAAGTGTATGTAAAGTCGCTCGTAATCGACAATTTTTTTACGGCAATATGCTGCCGACTTGTGCGGTCGTGTATAACACAGAAACACACGGTACTATTGCCCCGTATTACCTATACCTGCCGGCATCATGATTGGACGATGTTTTGGATGTAGTTCGCTATCAGTATTACGGCAAAATTACAAGGATAATTCTATTCCTTGCTCACTCTGCTCGATATATATGTCTCTGTTCGAGATCTCAGAAATTGCTCATCCGCGTCGACATCTTTAATCACTCTAAGACGAATGTATGCCTTATGAACATAAAAACTCCTGTATGAGTAGTATATTTAAGTAAGAATTAATATGTTGTAGTTTTCATTTTGCGTAATCCATGATAATATATTTTGTTAGCCTCCATTGACACATGGAAAAAAGTTATTATAATACCGTAAAATCATACTATTCTATATAAGGCTTAATTTTATAATGGGTTCATTTAACCGACTATTTTGAGAACAATAATCTGGTAGGGATAATCAATATATGGCATTTTTGTCTTACGACATTCTAACGGAGAATTATTTCAGTTATCAAATGCAGGTAGGTTTATTGTTTATAGACTAATTGAAATTATCAGCTGCGATTTTGCTTTATAATCCATAATATAATATAATATTCATCAATGAAAGTGTTAAAGGCGTCAGCATTATGCAGCCAAACAAATTTATTCTTTCCACAGAGCCTATTCAATATAAAATGTTTACAAAATCCTTCAATGCATACTAAAGATACGCCGTTACGTAGAAGTCGAATTTAATCTGTTGAAAAAATTCGATAGCGGCAGGCGATTTTCCATTCGATATTAAAGATGATATCTAGCGATTAAGGTCGACAATCGCATGAATATTGTCTGCGTGGTCGGCTCGAGATTTTATTATACCAACTATGAGGATTCTAGGAAAATCGCTGTCGACAAGCAATGGGCGGGATTGTCAATGTGTGCGTTGGATGGATGAATGTGTGTGTATTTTTTTGTATGGTCAACATTCTCAGTAACAGGTATTCTCAAATGATTGCTTATAAATATTTGGATCTTTCCGGTGAAGGGGGAAAATACGCGCTTGGTTCGACTTGGGTAATTTAAATTGATATATTTAATATGCAAAGCATACTATCAATGTATACGTTTGTAGAGTGGTGATGAAAAACTGTTAATTTTATCTTCAAATTTGTTAGATTGATTATATATATTTGAAATAAATATATTAGGTATATGATGAAAAAATGAGTTACGAAAGAGTTATTGTATTTTTTATGAGTTTTCCTACACTGTTTTCAGTGACCAAGGATATTTTTTAGCTACTCTTAATGCTCGCTCATTTATATTTGCACATAGTTATGCAGAAAATAGCCAATTCACAAAAAATGGAATAATAAAACATAATATTTTTTTTTAAATATCTGACATTACAGCTGAAAATGCGCCAAATATTTTGAAAATTGAAAAATCATACGAAATAAACTCGTTGAGAAGTCATTGATGTTCAAGATCACAAATTTAAATTTGATATTTACCTTAGTGGGATTTGAACCAGGACCCATCTGACCACTAGGGAAAAACTCTTACCACTGGACCATAGAGGCTGACATATAGATCAGATGCGTGAAGGTTTACTGTAGGTTCTGCTGAAAATAGCTTAGAAAAAATATATTCTTCGAATAAAGCACAACGGAAACATTGTGCTAATCATACAAGTCAGGCAACAGTCACACTACTCCATTTAAAATTAAAAGTAATCGAATCATCTTATATTATATATAAAACAGTCAGTCAGTCATTCTACATTTAATAGAAATAAGAATCAGTTATTATTGTGGATTGACTACACTTTGTAGAACTAAATTCATTTTTGAACACATTGTCAAACTTTTTGAATAATGAGACTAGGAAGAGGTGTGGGAAAAAGACAAACTGGCGTCTTGAGACACACTCTTTGTTCCAATCTATGGGTATAAATTACTCGGAAAAGAACATAAAAGGTAGTTGTATTTTGCCTTCAAGAATATAACTATTTGCTGATCTATCTGAATGAGAGTGGTGGGATTTGACTGAATGTGTCGTGACCGTTCTCCATTTATTTAACGTTCTTCCATCGACATCGACTGATTTAAGACATCGACTGAGGGTGCTTGATGGAATTTCGAGTCCATTCGAGTCAGTTCGAGTCCATTCGTGTGCTCGAATGCCTGAAGATGCCGAAAGGCGAAACCCGGGTCGTTAGTGACAAAATACATGGAATTGTACAAAATCTCAATAATCCAAATTAGTTTTTCCATTTGTCAGAAATTCGTAAAGAATATATTTAAATCGAAATTTGAAAATGATGGATACTTTATATATATATGTAAGAGTGTCACAGAGTTTTCAGAAATGGTTAATACGTAATAGCTGCATTCGAAATGGTCATTTATATTATTGTAAGTGACACGATGACATGATTTAATGTTCATCACGTCGACGTTCATCACAGCTTATCACCTATTTATGTATATATAATATTTCATTTAATGGTAAAAGATTTTTTAAATTTATCAAGCTTTTCAAATTCGGATGTTTGTACATATGTGTATTTTTGAATGGCGACTTTTAGTTCATGGTATAAATACATATTCATTATATCAACAGCATAATTGCTGCGGCTTCTATATCATTTCTGCAATTAAAATTTTACTTGTTTAATATGCTGCAGTTGTATGTTAAAGGTTTATTTAATTTATGTTCTGTTAGTTGAAGACTACTCTGGTAACCACATTTATGGTATCTGATAATTGGAGGTATAATGAGTTTTTGATGATTTTTTAGGTAACCGGACTGTTCTGTTTAGTCAGTTTCTGTTTTGTCATGTTCTGTTTCGTCATGGAACCGATTTTTTCTCACCATGGGGAAAAATGGAGTATTTCTAAAAAAATAGAAGAAAGTAGATGTTTAAGGAGACATCTGATACATTAAAAAAAATATTCCATCTTGCATTTAAAATAGTTAAAAATAGTAGACCAACCCGTTACGTTCTGTTATTTTAAAATGATTATAATGTAACTGCCCAGCACTTAATTTATAAGAGATATACAATCTTATTTGGTAAGTGGGAATACGAAGAGCTCAGAACACGATAACAAATAAAATTCAGGGTTTTGGTTAGTTGAAGCCCCCTGCCTCATCTGGTAGTAAACTCAGGGCTCCAGCTTGGCTGGCAGAGTCGCCTCCTTCCCCTCCCACTCTTCTCGTCTTTCCCCGCCAACATATTCCACTGCCTCGGCAGACATGCAGGCACAACAGGTCTCTAGCCAGTTTCATTTTATGGGGGCCCCAATATTTAAGAGTCGGCTTAAGACAATCGTTGGCAGCCGAGCCGGATAGTTTCCAAAAAATAGCGACATTCTTATGTGTATTATCTTCGAAAAAATAAACCTTAATAACTAAAAAGAATACGCGGTTCTTTTTTTTTAAATAGTATCATATGTATTTAATATTGTCAATGCGCTGTCAACTAACGGACATTGGCTTAATCAAACTAATTTGGCGTATCTACACGCATGGCTAGAGATGCGCCAAACGCAGTGCAATAGTTATATTGCTAATCATTACAAATGTATTCATCAATGGCTAGTTAGTTTACCAACTGTCAAATGACGGATTTGAAAGCACTTTTTCGTAATGTTTATGAAGAAAATACCCCTGTTTCGTTTTCACAAACATACGGCATCATTCAGAGGAAAATGAGTTGTGATAATGATCGTATTATTATGGAATTGTCATATTATACTATGGATGGATTATAAAAGCACTTGTATGACTAATGTTGGGATCCGTAATATGTGGCAAGAGGGTTCAAGGAATATTCTAAAAAGTGTAATAGATTTTGTTTTCTGATGGTCAGAAGAGATGACTTCCATATCTTTATGTGAGAAGTATTTATCCACTAACAAAAATACGACAATTGACTGAAACAACATTTAAGAGAAGTTTGTGTGTGGCAAGTTTTGTTAACTGACACGTAAATTGACGAGCGGGACTAACATGTGGAAATCGATGAAAGTGAAATTAGCGTTCTACGTTGCGCTTCATAAGGTCTATGCAGTATGAAATTAAAAAATATATTTATGCACTACAAGGAGTTTCAGTTGCTGGGACAAGCAGAGCGTTTCTTGCCGCCAATAAGAAGAGTGTCGAATAAACTGTTGAGGGGATCATCATAACAGAAAAGAGCGCAAATTACAGGAGGCCAAAATCTCTACTCACCGAATTCAGGAAGTGATCGAAAATTGCTTATGTTTGTAGATATTATGTTATATTAGATATATAATACATACGAATCAAACATGTTAATGACGTTATTCGTTACCATTTATTTTTATGATGTATTGTAACGATGAAAATGTATATAGGTTTTTCATATCGTCGTTAAATAAAGTGAAAAAAATGTAGTATATATCATTATAACAGAGGTAATTAATTGAGTTTAGACGCGTAACCCTTTTGTATTTTGCAAAACATTATAGAACCCATTACATATTTTTATCATCTTGTTTCAGGATCAAACCTCCTTATATTGAATGATGAAAGTTTACAAAGGGAGATTACTAAACAATTGGCCCCATAAAGAAAGCAACCAGTTTGTGTATGTTTATAATACAAACTTTAATTCTCGAAGAACACTATTTGAGAAACATTATATTTTAGTATGTTTTGAATTTGTTATTTATCCTAAAAGAAATTTCACAAGAATTTGACAGCCTGTCGTTTGACATAGTTTTGAACAAAGAATTTCATGTGTTTATTGCTATTTTTTGCCTCATTTATTGCAAACATAATTTTATCTTATCTACCAAAATAATTTACGTTATAACAGAAACATAAAATGACACCACCTGGCATGTCAAAACAATTATATCTCATTTTGGGAGATAAAGCTACGCAGCTTAATTTATTTCTTATGTCCTGTCACAGATAAATTAAAGAAATTTAATAATACTGAGTAATGAATAACAATATTATTCCTTGTGTAAATGCTTTGTTTGATAAACAATGACTATTGCGCACTTATTTGATCAATCAGTTCCAGGTATCTAACTATTGAAGATTATATGAACAATGAATGAAATTGAAAAAATGGTTTCATTTGAATATAATAAAAAATATAATAATAGCTATAACGCCAGTTGTAATAAATGTACTTGTAATCATTGTTTTTCAATTCTTATCACTTACATTAAATGCGTATACATATATATATATATACATATTATCCATATGTTAGGTAACTTTTCTGTATTGATTTTTAACATTTTAATGGTCGATAGTCTAGTTGCATAAACTATATAAATTATTAGAGGTAGGAACAATACAATTGATTGTGTTTGCCAAGGTAGCATACTGGCATGTATTTTTTGGCGGTTATAAGGATTAATTAGGTAAATTAAACCAAAGAGTCTTGCTAAGTTTCACACTTCCGTGAGCTAATTCGTTTTGAATATTGTTCTTATTTAGTGGATCCGTCGAGTACGTACACTGTATTATTTGTAATGTTTAAGGGTTATGGCGATAGGCAGACAAGGAGTGTCGCCGAATAACTACGAGCGCATTTTAAAAAAGGTTTACAATCAAAGTTGACTCTCCCAACGCGACAATGTCCGATTTCCGTTGAGTTCTGATGCAATAATAAATTTTCGAGTCCGCTTATACCTACCTTATCTGGTATCCACAAACTAACGCCATGCCATTCATAGTCGCTCATACCTATTAATTAATTTGGAGACTCAGCTCAGTAGAATAATATTTAATGAACGATTTTCGACAATGTTGCCATTGCCAGGTCTCTTACATAAATTTATTCTAAGCTAAATAATACATAGACCATCTTATCTTTTCTCCGTGTAATCTATGACAGCTGATAGCGAATGAATACTTATAATGATGACAGTGGTACCAATGATCTAGTGATCTACCAATTCAATAAAGAAAAACTAATGAATCTCGATCACCCATACAAAAACAAAAGGTCTATCTGTTTTAGGGGTCTATCTATTTTAGTTATGATCAATCCATAAGATTTTGATTGATGGCTAAAGTTATTTATTGCTTAGTAATAATTAAATGAGATAAAGGGTTCCATAAATAATCATAACATGACGAAACAGAACAATTTGAAAATAAAATTTTTGTCGTATCTATTATTTATTGAACATAGAAGAAATAAATAATATATTTATTAATTAGTATTATAAACTCTAATATGCAATTAGAATGTGTTTATTGTAGATATTAAACACAAATATTTTTTCAAATGACCATACCGTACTATTTATTTCATGTAATACAAGGCATTTTTTTTAAATATTTTTAAATTTGTTTGGAAAAAATTATCTGATTGCCAAAAATTTTGAAAATCGGAAAATCGTACAAGATAAACTCGATGAGAAGACACTCATGACTATAACCTTATAGGTATGTTAAATAAACAATAGATAAGACAAAAATATTATGTTCAAATTGTTCTATTTTTTCCTGTTCTGTTTAGTCCGGTTACCGAGATAAATAAAGGGCGTTCCATATAATTTGAGTCGGCATCCGTGGCGCAGTTGGTAGCGTCGCTGGCTACGGTTACGGTTGTCTCGGGTTCGATTCCCGGTGCGAACGGTTTTCATAGATTGATCTTTCAATCGATTTTATGGATTTCTGTTCGTAGTCTGAGTCCTCCCTCCCTCCCACCCATCCCATCCTCACGAGGGCGCAGCGAGAGCGATCACTAGTTCTCTCATAGCCCTATCCTTCTATCCCTACTCTCTTTGAAAAAAAAAAGAGATGTTGAGCAACTGAGTAACAAGCAGTTCTCGTAGAATAAGTCTGTTAAGATACCTCCATTAGGAAACCATATGCTCCACATTGGGAGCGGACATGGAAAAAAAATATAATTTATGGTGTTATGTCGTAAGAAGGGAATGCTGAAGGAAATATGGCGTCGTTTCTAAAAAATGTGACGTCACAAAATCACAACTTTTTACCTACCAACTTTCTGTATTGCTAATATCAACGAAGATTGCTTGAAACATTTTTTTTTGAGAGGAGGTTTCAAAAACGTTACGTTATTAAGAAATCGGTGTTATAAATTTTGTGACAATGGATATAGGTCGTAAAGATGGCCAAGTTTGTAGTGCTGATGTGTTGTGTAGCATCATCAAATTTACAATATAAGTAGTGATGTGCTGCTGTCGGTTCGCACCCCCTTTGTCGAACCGGTTGCTAAAATATTTTTTGTTCGGAGAGCTGGTTCTTTAAATACGAAATTTTTACATGATCACAATCTTGATCCGATATGGATAAAGTAAAAACCTTCGGTCGTTAATATTAAGATTCTAAGTGAAATTATTAATTTAAAAAAAAATGTAAACGATTTCAGAGATTATATCGATAATCTTTTAAGAGATAATCGCGATGAACTTCCTGAAACCGTCAGAAAAGCTACAAATATTATTGATACAATTGCAATAAGGTTTGCAGAGGCGGAACGAGGATTTTCGTAAATGAATTCTATTTGTTCTGAAAAAAGGGCAAATTTAAGTATTCGACATATATCAGACTTAATGACCATTAATTTGGTAGGTTCGTCATTGACTTCATAGGATTCCACACCATTCGTTAAGCCATGTCTCAGAACTCACCGTCACACAGCAGATGATAGACGAATAAGACCCGTCAAAGTCTCAAATGAAAATCATAACACTATTTGGAATGAATTTATGTATGTAATATAAATGAATAATTTTATAATGTAATTTTCCTTTTCAATTTGAAAAAGAAAATGTATACAAATTAGGGGGTTGATGTTTACCAAGGTGTGTGCCGGTTGATAGAATTTTAGCAGCAGATCACTGAATAGTAGTACCTATTAATTTTTATCATGTTTCAATATTTTTGTGAGTCACATTGATGGATAGAATTTTAGAATAATTGCGATCATCATATGGCATATTTTTTTCTGGCAAGAATTAACGAATGGTATTTTGAAAACAGATGTTTGCGGCGAATACTAGGGGTACGGTGGTTTGATTTTGTCAGGAACTCGGAGGTAAGAGAGCGGACGGACCAGCCTCTAATTACATCCAAAATAAAAAAGCGACGATGGACCTGGCTTGGACACGTGCTGCGGATGCCCCAGGGGAGCCTGAATCCTGCCTGTCTCTTCTACCAACCAGGTGGATTCAGTCGCCCTGGCAGGTCGCTGATGACAATCCATAGGATGTATTCGGCGGAGCTACGGGACGCTGGATGTCCTGGGAGGAGGCGAGGAGGCTGGCGGGTGACAGAGAAGCTTGGAGGAACCGCATGATGGCCACATGCTTCGAATAGGGAGAGGATATGGTTAAAAAAAAATTATGAGCGTCAAGCTAATTTCAATTTTGGCTTCGATTTTGTTTATTTAAATTAAAGAAGCTATTAGAGGGTATTGAATTAAAAGTAACAAAAAAATTTCTCGAAAGATTCTTAGAAATAAAACTGACTATATTTTGGTTTAAAGCCGAGATTAAGTTTATAATCCGTGGTCAAAACATTGTAAAGCTTAACAAATACGGCTATATTCAAACTTACATACCACCTACCTGTATAATTTTCAGAAAATTGATGTATATATTAATATTTTGTATTACCGAGTAAGTGAATGAACAGTGTACTTTTTATTTAAATAACTGGGCAAACAAAGTCTGATCTTACGTTATTTCTTTAAAATATTTTACAAAATAACAGTCTTTTAAGAAATTAAAACTAGTGTTGGTTTTAGGGAATTTTTAATTTATCAGAATTCAAATTTTCATTAAGAATAAATACGATTTCTTAATATTAACCACTTGAGCGAAACCGGTCCTGTTCATTATAAACATGTGGAAGTAGTTCAAACAAATTGTGTTTTATTTATTAAAATTTAATATTAACACTAGTGTTGAATTAAGGCTATTTTTTAAATAACCTACTCTTTTTTATGTCATATTTGATATTGAAATTCCATGTAGCACCCTCAGACGATATCTTAAATTATATTGATGTGTTTGATTTTGTATAGTTTTCTCAAAGTAAGTGTATAAATATATAAAAAAATACCACATCTATTCACTTAAAAAATTCAGGGTAACCTTCGCCGAAAGACTCATTCATAAAATTTGACTAGTTATTTTGGCAAAGGGTGATGGATGCATTGGAAAAGTAAACGGAGGATTTTAAGAAATTAAATGAATGACATGTCCTACATATGGTTTATTGATCCGTTGCATGGACTGATACAAGTTTACTTTTGTTTCAATTTATTAGCAAAAACACCAGAAGGAAAAAAAAACAAAATTAATTAATACGTAAAATTTATTGTACGTACGACGTAATAGTTATTTTCCATTAAATTTCGACCATGCGAAACCATTTTGAATAATTTAGTATGTAGATATGTAAGAAAAGCTATCGGTTATTTAGGTATCTATTCATTTATCTAAATACATACTCATAGTCTATTTTTGGTCCATCTGGATGACCGGTTATACCTAGTTGTTCAAATAAGATCTTATCATAATCCAGTGGCGTAGTAGGCTATTTTTGGACATTTTAGATAATGTTAAAATGAATGTTATTGACCATGTATTGGTTTCTGTAAGACTAGAAACATTGTAAATACAAATGAAGACAACAACTTTAATATTTGTGTTAGTTACTAGTATCTTTTACCCGGATAGATAGAGAGAGCTTATAAAAGGTCATTAACACGTTAGGGTTAGTTAATGTTGAATTTTTTGATAATTGAAAATACCACTGTGGACCGTACTTCTTGTATCTCCCACAAAATATAGTCGATCAATTAATAATAATGTTGACAGTTGAAATTAGCAATAATAAAAGATAAAAATTTCCCCACCTTCACTCTTGATGAGTGTCTCGTTGTAGATGTCATCGTTATAGTATATTCAAGGCATCGTGAGGATTCTCTCAACGCAAGATATTCAAAATAATAAATCTTCTGACATGCAGTCCTTATTATTCTGTCAAAGCATTTTTGGGTTGAAACGTTCATAAAATGAGAGGATTACTGCAAATAGTGTTGATTTTTTCAATGGTGAATCCCAATTTGCAGCTTTCTTTTATTGATCGTCATTGTCGAGTAGTCCTAATGAAAGGCACGCTTCACGATACATGCCACATTTAATTCCATCGACAGATCGGAGATCTTTGAAACTCTATGAACCTTTGACATTGTGCAACATCAGTCATATTACATATTATGTAATAACTTCACTAAGTTTCTGGAGTGCACAGTGTAAGATCGTTGTCTTAATATCAAATTCCGTCATTTCTTTTAATAATTACACCTTCTAGAACACGAAATGAGGTTGACACTGTTTTAAGTTTTAAATGATGGATAAGTTTTCGCATCTTATGATTTTATACAAATTTACTCGCTAGGCGGTCAGCATTTGTTGATGTTATTGTTTCGCATTGTAAACTTCAAAATTATAGCGTTTTCAGTTTTAGGTTAAAAGTTAAATCTTGAGAGTTTAATGTTGAAAAAAGCGCAGTTGAACTAACAATAATTGCAGCCAGAATGACGTGTGAAAATTTCACATCGCCAGTGTACGCTGTTTGAGAGGAGTTGTTGTGACCGATAGACAAACATACATACAGATTTCTACATGTATTTTGTGCTAGGGTAAGTGCACTAGTCCCCGAACAGGTTCAGTATCCGGACAGTTTCGTAAAAATATAACGAAAATAGGTAAATTATGACACTTTCATATGCAGCATGACTCGCATATATGAGTCAGTGTACTTACCCTATATAGTAGAGATTCGCACAATTCGATCAAACAAACGAAATAATGTCGTCGTTAAATCAACAATATCTGCCATGTCACAAAAAGATATCATATTGTTTACAATAGAATTGCATTTGACATGCAGAATCTGATAAGCGTAATAGTTACAATCAATTGCTGACAGGTACCTATCATCGGCGTTCGGTAGACTTACTACTATCTCTATCGCACAACCTAATTTGGGTATGAGCAAAAAGGATACAACAGCATTCGCCGCATGCCCTTGCATCTCGCTTGCACCTTCACTTTTCATGTGATCGAGCTGAGAAAGAGATAAAATCACCGCACGCGCCTGGACTACCTATGTCTACTTTTTTTTGGCTTATAAATATTTCAATTAGAGGCTGACTGGCTACTAAAAATATGCATACCTACTTCTTAATTGGGAATAATATACGATGGAAAAATAAACTATCACTAAAACTAAAAATTTTGCGTTTACTACCAATATTGGAAAGTGGACATATCGTTTTTTGCTTTTAAATACTTCAATTATTGTAGTTTGATTACACCGTCCATTGCGACGCGTATCCCAACCAGAGTTGCCAGATTTCCAAAATCACAGATCGGGACATCTATTATTTCAAAACAAAAAAGAAGTTATACAATTGAGGAAGAAACTACGAAAAAATACATAATCTTTATTAAATTGTAATATATTTATGTTTATAATTTCATATGTATACAGATGAAAACATAAAAAATAGTCACGTAATAATCCGCAGGAATCACAGTTATTAAAATATGTTGGTTAGATACAATTATAGAACTACATTTTGATTTAAATGCAAAAATGTATACAATCATAACGGTTTTATTAAAAGTATTTTTTCGAGCCTTTAGCTTGTTTCAAAATATGTTCGCCATCTTTGCTCGATAAAAATTAAGTGAACCTCTATACCTATATACGCAAATTTTTGTACATGTACAAATTTATTGAGTCTGGATTTTAAGAGGCAATGCAGGTCGCAGGATTTGTCTGTTGAACTCAGGACAGTCCCGTTCAAATAGGTCTGGCAAATCTGATCCCAACTAGCAACTAAATAATAGTTACATTTGGATTATTGAGATTTTGTACACTTCCATGTATTTTGTCACTAACGACCCGGGTTTTGCCTTTCGGCATCTTCAGGCATTCGTGCACTCGCATTCGAAGATGCCCAAAGGCGAAACCCGGGTCGTTAGTGACAAAATACATGGAAGTGTACAAAATCTCAATAATCCAAATTTGATATTGAAATTCCATCAAGCACCCTCAGTCGATGTCTTAAATTATAAATAATAGTTGTTATATCAAGAATATTAACCACTTTAATTTCGGTAAAATAAATTTAAGTTTGTTACGCCAATGCTGTAATAAAATTTGGTTTATCGGTAACAGAAAGTGTGTTGAGTTAGTAAGCTGCGTTGAGCGGCAGCCTTAGATGCATTTTCTTTGAACTTGATTTATTTATAAACCAATAAAATGTTCGAAATAAAAGAATATTTATTTTCGCTGCATTATTGTTGCAATAGAGTTGTAGAATGTGCTGCGTTGTTTTTATGTGGTAAAGACCCCACTGTACCCAGACATTTAGGAAGCATGGAGCATTCATATTTTAAAACGATGGATTATTATTACTAAATGGTAATAGATACATTGCATATAATAAAATATCTAATAATGGCCCCTAATGAAGATAACATGTGAAATTAACAAAACATTTACTAATTACGAAACAATTTACTTCTTGATTAAAAAATAATAAGGTAAAAAGGTAATGACCAAATAACATTTCAATGTATTGTACACAACGCCGACTGTTACATGTATTAATATTCTTCGCACGCGAAGAGTTAATTCAAAGAATGTATTTTTTGGATCATATCCAAACGACTTGGGTTGTCCAACAGCACGCAAAAGAGGCGCTTATTTTGACAAACGAGATTTTTTAATATATTACCGTTTCGTCGGAGAAATTTTAATAAAAGCGACCGACCCACAAATAATATTTCGAGGTTCATGGTTTTAACATATGGAGTTAAATTCCAGTTAGAAGTTGAAATCATTTTCATTTTTTCGTGCTTAATAGAAGGGAACGCTGAATATTATAGAAGATTCACTATAACATTGTCTTAAATGAACTAGAAAAATAAGTAGTTGAAATTTACATATTTATTCGTATACATAATTGATAAATCCAACTCGCTGTTATTTTGAATTCATTTGAGTTGATTTCAGTAATAATAATACTATTGCATTATTTGCATTACCGTCCACTCTGTAGGTGGGTGGATGAAGCTCCAGTGATGCCCTTAAGCCGTTGACTTATTATTTGTCTTCAATGCCCTCTCAATTAAAACACCATATTTTATTTCTAAAACTTTATTCAACGTTTTTAGAAAAACATGGGATGAAAAAAAATAAAATTGATATTTCAGATTTCATAAAATAAATTCTAGATTTTTAACAGATAAAATAGATACAGTTTTGTTTCCAAGAACATGGTGGTTTGACTCATTTGTCTGGGATTTTGTAAGTTCTTGCAATAGTATGTACCTGCACTTGTAAAAGCGAGTGTTACAACGATTGACTTATGATCAATCCACTTGTCATAACATCCTTCTATGTTTATATTATATAATACTCCTGCCGAGGAGTTAGCTTAACCACCTGACTTACAAATTTGTATCTATTATAGCAGTTAAAATTATAACTATTGATGAAATACTTTGAAATTACTCAACATCATTAATATTAGGGGCGGACAGATGTAATAATCATCGGCGCTACAATCTATGTGCTGTTCGTTTCCAGGAAAACCATCTACTCCCATCTTATCCCCATCGTGCCACTCCGTCTCCCCAGTCCCATTCACGCTTAGTCAGTTTCAACACGGTTAAATCACCTCAGTTAAGGGCTGTCGAGTCAATGCCGTCCCTCAGGTCTGAGCAGTTTCTTCGGTGGGTGGGGGCTGGTCTTCATCCTTTCAACATGGCTTGTGCAGCAGATTAGTGAAACTTTATTGAATTTTTAAACGGAGAATTTCTACCTGATGACTTCTCATAGACAGTATTGTTAGATCACAAGAAGGCTATACATTGAATAGTTATTAAATTGTAAAATAAATTTGTACATCAATATATATATATAAATGAAGATTCGTTTGTTTGTTTGTCCTCTATGCTTCACTTTACCATTCATCCGATTTCGATCAAACTTTGGTGAGTTGCTGTGTGTACACCTGTAAAGGTTTTCCGAAGAAAAAAAATTTAAATCTAAAATCCAAAAGAAGAACCAAAATACGTATATCTAGCGACATAAGGCAATAGTTTTCATAACATAAATAATTTATTTCACATGTGCTATGAATATCATTGGAAATATGGAAACAATATCATATAGAGTCTCGGGATCGGGCCGGGCCGGGTCAGAAGATGTCGCGCTCGGACCTGGTAATTTTATGAAATTTCAGCACGTGCAGAGAATTAGAACACAAACCTTTTCTTTCTTTGAGTGGCATAGCAACGCATACCGAGTACTCACTAGTATTTCATATAAATTCAGGAATCGTAAAAATACTGTTTACCGATTGATCGAAAAATACAACTATACGTATAATATAATATATAAGGTCTACTCTTTTTATTTTAACAACAAACTTGACTCTTTATGGATTGGTACTCTGTGTTTCTTTTCTCTTTTGCTTTGACAACGTCGTTGTTGAATTTCTCCCATTGCGTCAGTTCATTTACAAATTTATCAATTAAATGTTTTTGTGTTTTATTTGTTAGCGTTTTGGCAATAATCATAAAGAAAAACTAAGCGACTTGGTAATCAACTATCTAAATACGATTTAAGTCATTTCATTATCATTCATGTTACATTAACGTATCCATGCGGATATTCACTTGAGTCATTTTTTGAAACGTATTCATTTAGCAGGTGACTCACTTTTCTTTGTCGGATAAATAATATAAAACACGCCAGACTTGTTGCCTCCCAAACCGGACATTTTGCGCGTCAGCGTTTTAACCAATATAATATATTAAAATCTAGTATCCACCCACGTCGTAGGTAATGGATAACTAGTTTTATGGATTGATTGCATAGTTTACTCAACTTTAATTTTATGTTTTGTGTTTACCAAAATATGGCAAAAACTATTGATGAACTGACATATATAGGTATATTTATATTATATATAAACGAAGAATAACAATAACTATACATCGCATATTTTCCCAAACTGTGGTACGCTGTTGAACCTGTTTACGCTTAAACCATTGACGTCACTTCAGTTTTGTTCAGGGGGAGGAGGCTAATGACTTTTTTTGTTTCGTCTATATGTACTAGCCAGTGTAGCAAAGGATAAATTAATGTTTTTTTCTTCAAATTTAGAGTGAGGCAAATACTCCTCCATCAAAAAACACATAGTCAAAATAAACAACTGAGGAATATTATGAAATCTGCTTTTTTTCAAGCTGTATCGTCTGATGGAAAACAGAAATTCTAGTTAAAAAAAAAACCTGTAGAAAAAGCAAGTAATAGTATAAAAATGTCATTTTAAGTAACATAAAATGATTTTCAGTATGATTCAGTGTTACGCTAGATTTACCTGTAAATATTACACAATAGGTATTATTGTTACGATATTTGTACTATTATTAGTACGTCGTACTATATGTCGGAACCATGTCAATATTCTTCGTACATTGCATCAAAACTAGTATTTCTGCTTTAAACGTTTTTTGCTACAATGATGACGATAAACTATCTGGTAAAAACGGAGGCAAGCGCTCGCTACCAAGGACATGATGCAAATCTGAAGAAAGTGCTGATTATGTTAACCCACCTATCTAATTAACAGAAGGCCCGGCCATGTCGTATGTTCGACAAACACTGATCTATCAGATAGGCAAATAATACAATTAAACATCATACCGATACATACGAAAACTGTTTAACGCATTCTTAACTTTTTTGTTTTTATTCATTTTGCACTTATGATCTGTGTGTGGTATGACTTTTTCACGTCGTTGTGTTTAGAAAGTAAACACTATTTAACATAATAAGTCAACTATAGACAAATGTCACTACATATCGCAATTGACGGAACAGAATTATTTCGTTTAAATTTTCTATTCAATATTATTGCGTTAATACCGTTGAGCTAGTATTATTAAGAGCAGTGGTCGTCAAAGCATCGCTCTTCAGTATATTCGACACATTCAGTAGCTCATGTTTTTGCAAAAGTAAAAAAAAATATGAAGGAATTTTGAACCAATTTTAAATATTTTGACATAAATTAATCATCAAATTAAAAATTAAATGATACAACAATAATATATTTCTGTCAATGACACAACGAAGTATTATAATTGATCATTGCATCAGCTATCATTTTTATCATAAAGGTCGTCTCGTTTAGCATTAATATTGTTATCAGTTCATCACTTTTTGCATTGCTTATTATTAAATTGTTATCTGTTATCAATATGGCCTACGTTCCAAAAAACACGAACACAAAATAAGTTCATTAATTACATACTTATTCCTGCTGTACATACTCAAGAGTAGTTTAGGCGGGAAGAAAAATCAGATTTAATGTATGTATTATAATATGTACGCTTTCACGCTCTCTGCCGGAATCTATATCTTCTCAGGGTTTGCAAGAACTTACAGTCTCTTACTGACCGTTATACCTACTGGGCTTTTACATCAGTACTGCAGCGTTCAGCGCATTCAAAACATTGTTAAGATTATCCGTGTTACGCATAGGCGCAAATATGTAGCGGCAAATGTAATTTAATTTCACGCAGCCCTAATTGGTACATACAAATCAGTTTTGGCAGTTATAACTAGGGCGTTAATAACATAGAATCTTGTCCGAGAAGGAAAAGCGCCAAGCGCCGAATCTGGAATCAATTATCTAAGTCTTGTTATTATTAAATATATCGAATAGATAACGGAGAGTTTCTGTGAGCGATGATCTACTTGCTCTCTCCATAATGACGTTGCAAATTCGTCAAATGCAACGTAATTCGCCGTTTTAGAAACGTCACCGGCTTGATTATGTCCCCTCTTTCACTGTGAATCTCCTAAGATTCTCAAAGGATGCGATCGGTATCCTGTGCAATGTCACATTTACAATCTGGCCTATTACTGTGGCATATTTATAAATTTATTGCTGCGTGACCTTTTTCTTGTTTGTGTTTCTACATAGCACTTACATCTTTAGCTGGCAACACTGCAAAGCGGCGCCAAGCGTACTGTTTCGAGAACACAAATAAATAAGCAAATAAATAAATCTCGCGGCATTTTAGCTCACGACTGCGAGTGACATTCATTAGAATCATTAGTTACCTCACAGTTTAATTCTGTCTTTATGTGCTGTCGTCTGTCCTGTTCCACTGGCCATTTCTACCCACGTCTGGCGTCACCAGTTCTGGTATTTTTTCACCGGACGTAAGCCAACAGTGGCGTACAGCAAAAGTATAGTGAAATCGCTATCTCCTATGACAGATTACTTCCGTTGAGGTATTTCCATAAAATATCTGAGATCGCATAGGTGGGAGGGAATTAATAAGGTAAAAATTTCAAAGTATTGTATTTAGTATTAGCGGTAATTTTGTGAAGTTCATTTTTAATATAAAATTAAAAACTCAGTTACTCCACTTGGTTTATCACTAACGTGACGCGTTGATTAAATTTATTTTCCTTGGGTTTTTCACCTCCAAACACTAAAAATTGATTTGTAGTATTATAGAATGGAATAAAACCCACCACCTCCCTTTATTTTTAATATAAGAATTAGAATCATTGTTTACCTTAGAAATAAATAACCTTGCGATATGGTTAGTCTGAAGATGCTTATTAAAGAGGCGAAACGTGTCACGTTAGTGATAAACCAAGTGGAATAACTAAGCTATCAATTTTAATTTTATATTATTGTATTTAGATCTACATGAATTAAAAGATTTGCTTGATAGCTATTTAGAGTTCACGCACTCTACAGAATTGAATATTAATTATTATATGAGGGGGTCAGAATCAAAGGTATATTTCATTAAAAATATACTTCTTCATCACTTTGACACCTTTAAAACATGTTTATGCTTGTACTTATGAATTCGTAACTCTGTTGTATAATGGTAAAAAAAATAGTTGTTTAATATCTAGCAGATCGTTAAAAACTAAGCAATATATAAACTTAATCTATGTGCTTTAGCGGAATATATCTATGAACCACTATTTAAATATATAATTGAACGTTATTATCACCTTCCTTGTACTCTCTATTGTATAGCAACATTTTATGCGAAAAGTAATAAAGTTATTATATTGACGACCCTGTCAGATAATAAATTGTATCTTTTTTAAAGTTTTAATTGTTATTTTTTGATAGAGGATGAGGCATAATTTTGTTGATGAGCATACTTATAATTTGTATCCATTATATCGATAGAAAAGCGATATTTTAGTGGGTTTTTGTATACAGTGACCCTCCTCAGAACGGCAATGGCAAAAAGCACATGGCAACGGAAATTGTGGATTTTCATAAAAACACATTGCATATGCGAATTAATTAAATATTTATATAAAATTGAAATACGTAAACGAAATACAGTCAAACTAAATGTAAAGTTGTCTGTTATTAAGTTGGTAAAAAAATGAATAATTTTAGAAATATTCATGGCCAGCATTGATCCTTCAATTAACGACACCTAGAGTTCGAAGGTGGCACCTATCGATTGATTGAAAAAGTTTGATTTTTCCGTGTTATTGAATCTTTACTTACTGGTTTAGTGATTTATTAAAAATATATGTCGCAATATTCAATTCTGAAATCCTTCCATTCAACAATTTGCTGATCACATTAAAAATGTAGATTTTTACTATACTTACTTCTGACTTGCTAAATAAGCAAAATTTCTAGAAGTTACCAACTGAAATTAGTGCTATCCATTGAATTTTATAGAAAGTTATAATAGAATTCCAGGACAGATGGCAATAAGGTTTCTTACTTCTTGAATAAATTAATTTAAGATATCGACTGAGGATGCTTGATGGAATTTCAATATCAAATTTGAATAATATACTTGACGGGTTGACTGTGGGCCACACGCATACGTGTCATATTTACATAGAAAATGACTCCATTAGCAGCTAACATGTTAATCGTTTAATTTAGCTTACCTCAAATTAATTGATATTATTTAAGACATCGACTGAGGGTGCTTGATGGAATTTCAATATCAAATTTGGATTATTGAGATTTTGTACACTTCCATGTATTTCCATAAATACATGGAAGTGTACAAAATCTCAATAATCCAAATTTAATTGATTTTAATTTTTTAAGGTTGTACTCAGTCAGAACTAAGTGCCACTTATTCAACGCATGCATCCTGACAGTGTTGCTTTACGGTTGCGAGTCATGGCACCTCACCAAGGCACAGGGTAACCGTATACTGTACTTTGAAAACAGGTGTTTGCGGCGAATACTAGGGAGTACGGTGGTTTGATTTTGTCAGGAACTCAGAGGTAAGAAAGCGGAAGGCCCAGCCTCTTATTACATCCAAAATAAAAAAGCGACGATTGACCTGGCTTGGACACGTGCTGCGGATACCCCAGGGGAACCTGAATCCTGCCTGTCTCTTCTGCCAACCAGATGGTTTCCGTCGCCCTGGAAGGCCGCTGATGACCATCCATAGGATATATTCGGCGGAGCTACGGGACGCTGGGATGACTTTTGAGGAAGCGAGGAGACTGGCAGAAGACAGAGAAGCTTGGAGGAACCGCGTGATGGTCATATGCTCCGGATAGGGAGCGGATATGGTTAAAAAAATAATTTTTTTAGCCCTTCATTAATTGAGACAAAATTTTAATAATTCTTATTTGATATTGAAATTCCATCAACCAACCTCAGTCGATCTTAACTTAATTCGTTATTGTCAAATATTTAGTTCTGTCCATAAATGCAAAGATGTAAACACAATTCATATTTGTAGTATTTCTACTTTCTTCTAATCTTTACCTAGATACCTGATATTGTTCCTATTTCACTTTGACATAATAATCCCATAAATTATTCATAAGAACAGAAACCTCGTGCTCCATTTAATGGATGGACGGCCATTGAAAAAAATAAGCAGTGGGAAAATGATCATATTTTACATTCTTTGGTGGATGTTTTATTGAGAAATCTGAAATATTATAATATTGATTCAGAAATTCTCAAATTGCCTGTTCTGACATGAGTTTTTGAAAGTTCTCTGTATATCTCTTTTATACACTTACAATATCATGTTTTGAAATATCGTGCTTGTTAAATCATATATAATATCATTTTATTGTGGACGGTTTGAATGTGTTAAAATAGTTCAGCATCATCATCAAATAGTGGTATTATGCCAGCAATTAGGAGACGGGTGCAACAGGTCTGACTGTCGAACCTAAAAAAAACTAATTACTAGTTTATTTTTATATTTTTCATTCTTTCTACAAATAACTTTCAGTTGTCAGAGGAATAATGTCAAATGTCAGTTAAATATTTTTCAACAATGCTTTTAGGAACACCATCAACTTCATGACATTATACAAGAGTATATGAATGAAAAACGATTTAGTTGTGCATATGAACTTTCATACATAATGTCTTTTATGCTAATGGAAATTTTTGCAATGAAACACTTGAATGAACAGGTGCCATTTTGAACGCTGTGCATATTGGTTGGTTGAAATTAACTTATGAATACAATGGGCCAGGTTGAACTGCACCATCAAAAGGCAGGTTTTTATAAAGACTATGTTTTTAAAGTTGAATTTTATAATTTCTTAGATTAGTTTTTCTATAATTCATATAAACTCTCTTTCATAGTAAAAAAATAGGACTTCTTTGATTTTTTAGACATGGCCACATCTGATCATTACCAAACCAAGACTTGGTTACAGTTAGTGTTAAAAGTTGTGGAATAATTTATGGTTGAAGTTAAAGAGTGACATCTATGGATGAAAAAATTGTTAAAATTCCTGCAATTCACGAAATGTAGCTATCTTAATTTTTAAAATTATCTCAGTAAATTAAGGCACTCCTTATAATACTATTCCACTAAACTTTTACTATATAGGATGGATAGTTACTTTTTTTTTCTCTCTAGTAAATCAAAACAAAAACTAATGAATATAAATAGATATCATCAGTTCTTTGGCCACTGGATGGCAAGTTTTCAGTTTCTTCATCAAGGAATTATTTTGATATCGAAGTTAAACATGGTCACTGGCTACATCACTATTAGTATGAATATAAACACAATTAGCCAATCCATATTATTGAGTTGCAGTGTCCACATATTCAAACTTCATTTTTGGATTTGTTTTCGCTGGTATGGATGTTTATATTTCCTCCCAAAAATGAGGCACAGGAACAACTAGTCCTGTCCAATCTTCATCCTTTTATACTCTCTCCTTAAGTGGTTGAGTGACCAAACAACAAGCAGTTTGTGAATAAAAACTTCTGCTGCGATGCTAAATCGGCAATATGCTCCACATTTAAAGTGAACATGGTTGAGAAAAAAACCCAATTCAAGATTGTACAGGACGGACATAATTTAATTGTGCTAAATATTAATAACTGACGGTGATCCTGGTTTGGACACTTACCATCTGTCCTCTGAAAGTCGTTGATGATAATTCATAAGCTGTATTATTCAAAAGATTCTTTTCTGGGTAATAAACGTAAACTATGTGTAGCATTTAAAAGCATGGATACAACACAAGCAAATAAATATTGTAAAATTTTATGTACTTTTAATTTATTTATATAAAAATAAGAACAGAATTAGATTTTGCTTATACTATGTTGATACCTATATCTGTTGTAATGTTAAACGATGCTGTGTGAGGAATGCTACATCGAGCATGGCTTCCGGGTTAAGCAGATCTTTGGCTGTGTCATACTTTAAACTTTCTTCGTAAGCGTAAAGAATCGTGGTATCATATAGCACTACTTTGCTGGCGGCTAGGGCATAGATACAGTTTCTTAATCGGGCCATTACTTCTCTATCTGCTTGCGGAACCACCTTGAATATAAAATGTTTTTATGAATCATGGTTTGATAGACTATTGAACAATACATTGTTTTCTTTTTCGGGTTAGTAAATAAGAAACAAAATAAGTCTAATAATAATCTACACTGGCTAATAAAAATAATTGCTTAAAATAATCGTCATGCGTATTTATTTTAGCTATTTATTATTTTTGTAAATTAAAATTTTTTAATTCTTAGGTCACATGCATCGTATTTTAATTTTTTATTATAAGGGGTATGATTTTTTGTTTCTAAATTTGGGGTGCGTTTTAAAATCACTGTCCGAAATGCACCAGACGTGACGATCTCCTGAATTATGAAACGGCAGGATAGGTGTCAGCTTCTCGGAAGCAAATACCATAAAAAATACTGCAATATTCTTTTTAGAAATGCTGCAAGACTTAAATCGTAGATGGGTCAGAAGAGACGAAGAATCTATGAAGATGCAAACAACAACTGACCGTTGATATTTTATTTAGTGATATCAAACAATGAATCCCAAGAAGTTCATACTGCAGAAGAAAGTACTTAAGTAATATATCTACTTATAATGGTTTTGACCTTCATTTTATCATTTTAAAATAAGGTTGTGTCTTATAATCGAGGAAATATGGAATATATATAGATTAGTTAAACAATTAGTTATGAAAATTATGAGAGAAATGCATACTTCTTCTAAATTTTGTGCAAATCCACCGCTTGGTGTATCAGAGCCAGCCGTTGGGTACAACCATATGAAGCCATTATTTCCAATGACAAGAGATACTCCACAAGGTAAACTATGAAAGTGAGTTTTCCATCGCCGCACTAGTGATGGGAATACCTTTATCATGATTCCATGGCTGAGCTGAAAAGAAAATCAAGACATTGAAATTAAATAAAACACATCTCCCAATAATTTTACTATAAGCTAGGTGTAAATCTTCAACTCAATTCATAGAAAGTGCAATCTGCAATTCATTAAACATTTTCATATCGGCAACTGTCAAGTGCTGTGAAGTAAATCAGTTCAGCATTAATAAACGATAATTAACATTGGAAATATTCTTTTCGTTAATACTAATGGCATATAAAAGGATAAAATACGAAATGTTATAGTATACCTTTTAAAATATTTGATATCTCACAATAATTTAGAAGTACAGATGTGAAACGATTGTTACCTTTCCATATTTGAGACTTCTAGTATGTAGTGAGAGTGATCCATCTGAGTAAACACTTTGTACTTCGGCACTGATCAGGTCACCTTCCTTCAGATACCTCCTCATTAGCTGTTCGTCTTCTGTTGAACGCCGACGCTACACAAACAGAAGAAATAATGGATTACTATATTGGGTCTATAAATACGACAGTGGCAGGAGTGGAGGACAGTGTTTGACTCTTAATTAAGCATTTCAACACAAGGAGTCTAATTAAGACTTTCATGCCTTTGGATACAGATATATACATATATTGGAAAATGTATGTATGATTTGTATAAAATTAAACTAATCAAATTGATATAATTTAAGACATCGGCTGAGGGTGCTTGATGGAATTTCAATATCAAATTTGAGTTATTGATACTGAAATATTATCAAATTAATAATGTTATGAAATTTATATAACTGCCATGGTATACTAACAAGCTCCCCTCCAGGTAGATTGACCGAAGAAAGCAAGAGTACAGAGTCCAGTCGAGAATTTGTGTCAACCTTCCATCTTTTCTGTTGCACTTCAATTATTCGACCTACAACAACATCGCCAATTTCACCAACGTATCTACTCTTCAAGGGACGGACACTAATCAGTTTGTTCACTTGGTCCACAACACCAGCCACGGATGCTTTAATAACTTCATCTTCCATATAGGTGCCATGGCCTCTGAAATAACATAATATGATAAATATTGATAATAATATGGTTCAAAGAAGACAAATTCAGTATTTTATTGACACAATGATGTAAGATTTTATCATTTTTCTATTCATAGAGATGAATGATTTAAATCAGTGGTTTCCAAACTTATTATGCCCATGAAACCATTCTTAAAGCAAAAACCTGACCATGAACCCCCAAGTAAAACTGCATAATAGAAAAATTATAAATTTAATGTTGATCCCTTGAATGTTAAACGATGATGTAAAAATAAAATATAAATAAAATATTTTGATATTTAAAGTATGATGAGGTTCACAACTGTACTAAGTACACCTTCTACTAAATAGGAAAACGGGAAATCAATCAGCAACTTCTGTACAGTGACCTATAATGCAGGATTTAAAATTGGTATCTGTTTTTGTGACCAGAATTTGCGGTATCCTTGTTCAAAGATTGGTTTCAGCTACTCATTTGTGCATAATTCAATAAATTCCTCCTGTAGTAGTATGGATTCATCCGAGTTTGTCGGTCTCCTTGCAAAATGTGCCAATCGCTACCAATTTAATCATTGCTTTTTATTTCAACATTCATCGTAATGAAAATGTGCCACAAATATATTTTTATATTAAATCTTTCGAGGACCCCCCGACGTTGTCGACGCACCTCTGGGGGTCCATACGAACCACTTTGTGAACCACTGATTTAAATAATCAAATAATGGTAAGTATATTGGAATCTAGATATTTAGTTTTTGGCAAGTATCGGTCGTCAAAATCTTATTGATATAAGGCAAAATATTAAATAAATTTTAGTTACTCTCATTATTTCCCTTATTCTGCATTTGTTGTTAAGTTTATCTGGCTCATTCAAAAGTGGTGGAATGAGAATATTTTAGGAGGCAGCTGATTTTTTATACCAGCAAAAATCAATTATCGCGATGGTGTGGTCATTAACGAAATACATAATTAAGTTAGTCATTCGAACTGCTTTGCTGAATATTGGAGTTTTATTATTGAATATAAAATAATTATATACAATGAAGTGGTGTCAAAAGTCAAATCACAAACAAACTAATTTTATTTGCCAATATTCAATTGAAGATTAAAATAAACAAGGGTATCAAGTGATATTGTAATAATATATGGAGCACTCACGTGGAGTGGTACAGAAGAAAAAAATCCGCTAGATCTTATACTACAAAAGTTGATCTCTTTGTTGTGCCAGCTTGAAGTGTTGAATTAGAAAAAATGTAGTTTTCTATTTTGTGGATGGATGTCAATGGATGATTGATTTTAAATCTAATAAGAATAATCACCTTAATATCATGGGTAAGCAATAGGTGAGAACGAGGCAGGTTTACTAAGAGGCGGAGGAAAATTGAATGTTGTGCAGGTGACGAAACTGCTGTAGGGTAGCTAGAAATGGGAATTAATGGAGATATGGAATGAAGGGCCAAAAAGTAATAGAAAGTTGTGGTGCCTCTAGTAAACATCTTATGCCAGCACAGGGGGTAAATAGAGCATTGGTAAACACAGAAGTAATATGAATTTGTATGATGTTTATCCTTTACGTTTTATACGCTTTTGGTATATATTTTTTTATTAATTTTATAATAACGAAACGTATTCTAACCTCATAAAACCTTGCTGGGCGGTTATAATTTCTCCAGGAGTAAATAGTCTTGGAATCTCATCGTTTGTAGCAACACAGTGGCTTACTCTTTCCGACGCTAAGCGGATTGTCACATTTTTAGACATTGCAAGGTTCTTTCAATATGTCTATCACGCATGCAAAACGTCAATATTACCGACACCGCCATTTATCCATAAACACTGCTAACACCTTAATAATATTTTAAAACTAAGTTCGAAAACATAAAAAGTTATTTAGTGTTGACATATTTATGTAGCCGGAAAGTACAGATCATTTAATTAGCTCATACTATATAAGATGTCATTATTTAATAATTAATAATCTGAAAAAAATTAAAAATCGAATATTTATGTATAAAAACACTACAAACGTTATTTAGCACCATTGTCTATTGCCATGGCTGAAAATATGAGTTTAGTTTATGGACTAATTGATAATTAGTTTGTGGTAAAAGTATAGTACTCTACGGTTTGTAGTCTATGGCCGCAATAAATGTCAAACCAATTCAACAAAATAAGTAAGCAAAACGAGCGACTTTGCGTTTACTATTTATTCTATTTTTCCATTTGAATGGTAAATTAACAAATCATAATGGCAGTTAATACCTCGACTCCGGTTAGCACTGCTATGGACAGTTTGAGCCAAGCGTTAAAGGCAAATATCATACCTAACCAGGAATATCTGCTACAGGTTAGTTTGTCCTTTAATTATTTTATACCTGATCGTTATACCTTTCTTACAATAAAATAATTTTGCCATTGAAGTGATTAAGTCGTGTGCACAATCAAATTTTATTTAATACATTCAAGAAGGTCAGAACTACTTTTTGTCCTATATTACTTGAAAACAAAATGTCTGTTATTTTTATTATTTTACAGGGCTCTGTTTTAGATTCTGCCGTAGAAGTTCTTTTACATAGATTGAGAGGTTTGTGTGACAATGTGGACTCGGGGCCGGAGACTTTTAATGATCAAGAAGTTTGTTTCAGTCTTCGGGGACCTACTCAACAGGTATATGCATATTTATCAATGGTTCAGTGGTGCAGTGCTCATCGGCGCTGTCTTAGGTTACGGTGCTAACGGGCTCGAATCCCGGTTTGGAGAATTTCATAAATTGATTTTTCGATAAATTTATTTGTCTGTCACCTCGAAAATTCCCTCTCACCTATCCGATCCTAAAATCATAGAAAATCTACTAAAATCACCTCGGGACATAGCGAGAGCGATTAGCTAACCACTAGTCTTGTTTTAGCCCTATCCCTCTATCCCTACTCTCTTTGAAAAATGGAGATTGAGCAAATGATAAGATACCTCCTCTAAGATTCCATATGTCCCACATTGAAAGTGGACATGGTTAAAAAAAAAAAAAATTTTCATTTTGTAAATTCTGAATGATTTAAAAAATCCTTAAAAATACAACAGAATCCACAGTAGTAAAATGGAAGTGCTATCAAAATAACGATACTCAACATGTGGAAGTAGTGTAAAACAAATTGTGTTTTATTTAAAAAGAAAAATAATGATTGTATAGATAATTTTCTTAAAACTTTGCAGTCGGCTCCTTTGCTACTACGTGTGAGGAAAGCACTGGACTATCCTGATATGCCTTATCAACTAAGATATATAGGTCAGCCGGAACTCGGAGACAAATCACGACCAACTGTCGTTCGATCAAGTATTGATATTGCTTGCAGTGGTATGGTTGTAGAATTCTTGACTGAACTTGGCTGCAGAATTGATTTTGAATACAGTGTCAGAGGTAAGGGCTTAGATATCTTTTAAAGCTGACAAATTAATAAAATTATCATTGCATATGTCTTTTGACAAATAAGTAGTGTTTAAAGCTGTTCGTGAAAAATTTGACATATTTTACTGCAGTCAATCATTTAAATATATGAGTGAAAATCAATTTGTTTCCCAAGAATGAAATGAATGATTTATTTCTTCACAACAATCCAATATTTTGATGAAATTCTTTAAATAAAAATTAATGACGTCGTAGTAACCCTTGCATTCATTGATAATCCCTAAATAAACACTTGATTCCTAGTTGTTCTTATTTCTTTAACTCGTCTATGACTTATTTTTATATCTATTAATTATTTACTTTTAAGGAGTTAACTGTCAATTCTTGGTGGAAAGACATTATATTTTAAAAAATAAAACACAATTTGTTTGTACTACTTCCACATATTTATAATGATCAGGACCGGTTTCGCTCATCACGAGCATTATCAACTGATAAAAATACAAACATAACAGGCGTATTTATATAAAATTGAGTGAAAAAATGAAGGTATATAAAACTGATGGTTCATGAACTGAGACAAGAAAATATTGATTAACAAACAAATTATACATAAATCAAATGAAAGAGTCTACAATTAAAATGTTATGGACCTCTTGCAAATCATTAAATACTAATATACAATCACAAATATAGCTACATTAAAAGTCCATTTAGCTGAACAAAATTACTAATGACGATAATAATATAAAATAATGACTCAAGGAAATTATAAGTAAAAATTAATGAACCATTTAAAAATAATCAAATATTAAGTATGTAATAATAAACAGCCATCTTAAGTGGGGAAAGCAGAGCAGCTATGAGTATCCAATAAATTTTAATATCTGAAAAACAAAAATTACAGAGACAGAATCAATTCTTAAAAGTTAAAAATGAAAGTTAAAAATAACCTTACCGGTATAATACAAATTAATGAATCGATTATAACAAAGGAGAAGATGCAAACCGTCTTTGCATCTTCTTTTGTTTTTTTCAAGAAGAAAAGATGATTAACTTGGCCATTCCATGGTGTGAAATACAAAAGCTCTATAGCTAGGCTCACCCCTGCTTTTTTGTTTGAGGATTTATTTCTGTCAGACCATGGTTCTTCTTTTGTTCTTTGCTTCTGGCTCCTGTCTTTGACATTAGTCACAGGGAGGATCACCTACGGACATCAATATGTTCACATTGCGTCTATAAAGCCACAATACATTGCAATTTTCTATTTTTGACAGTGGTCTATGATTTTTGAACTAACTAGATGTGATGAAATATTAAATTTGGATTATTGAGATTTTGTACACTTCCATGTATTTTGGAAATCAATAGAGCCCAGTTAAATTCCTTAAGGCGATTCTCGAAATGTTAACTCAGGTATCAGTGTGGATCCTAGACGTATAATATTTTATCTCGTAAATAATATTTGTCGTATTTGTATCTTCTATATAAACGTTAGACACTGTTTACTGTCTGTCAGTTCGAGTCCATTCGTGCGCTCGAATGCCTGAAGATGCCGAAAGGCGAAACCCGGGTCGTTAGTGACAAAATACATGGAAGTGTACAAAATCTCAATAATCCAAATTTGATATTGAAATTCCATCAAGCACCCTCAGTCAATGTCTTAAATTAGATGAAATATTATTTGCAGATCAACTGAGACCATTAGTACAATTGGAAAAAATAGATTATAAACGTCTTGGTCATGTACCATAAATTTAATGCGAGTACTCTATGAATTATAATTTTCGTTTCTAATTATTTTGTATAATTAGCATATATGATAATAAAAAAGTTTCTGTTCAGAAATCCTTCAAAAATCGGAGTATCCTTCAGTTTTTTTGACTTAGATGAAATATTAGGTTGTTTATTTTATATATAAATTACTTCCTGCTTAATCTATTGATTAGTCTATCCAAAACTTTAACAAAAGTACTCTCAAACAATTATCAAAAACTTTTAGGCCAGGTATTAGAACACTGCTACATATAATATATTTTTTAATTTCTCAGGATACATGTTCCGAAAAGGAAGAATGAAAATAACTGTTGCAAAAGTATTTAAGATGATATCGATGCTGACAAAATTAAATGAAGTGTACGAACCCATATCACAGAGCTACCTCGTAGAACTATCGGTATAAAATTATTTTTTTAAAGACTTCATTGAACATGACTTCTTGTTGAATGAAGGTTATGTGAGATTGACATCTATTGATCGGAATAATGAGTTAAAGATATTTTCCAAGAATATAAGTGTAATTACTACAATCGAGCTCACTATAATGTTGGAAACTTTTCCATAGATTTAAGCAATACCTAATCAAAATATTAAATAATATTTCTCCAACTGTCCACTGAAAGGATGAGTGGCACGGACCTTAAAAATTATAAATATATTCTTTTCATTGTTTAATTTTCATTTACATCATTATTTATCATTTACTTATCAATTTTACAGGTGACTCCGCCTCATCAAAAGTGTTTTAAATAATAATTTTTGCAAATTTTTTTAGTTATCGAGTAATATTTTCAAACAGAGTAACTAATAATTAAAGTTTCTTTGTTTTTCAGGTTTTAGCACCTTCCGGGCAAGATGCAATTGCTGATGATATGAAAGTATTTGCAGATCAACTGAGACCATTAGTACAATTGGAAAAAATAGATTATAAACGTCTTGGTCATGTACCATAAATTTAATGCGAGTACTCTATGAATTATAATTTTCGTTTCTCATTATTTTGTATAATTAGCATATATGATAATAAAAAAGTTTCTGTTCAGAAATCCTTCAAAAATCGGAGTATCCTTCAGTTTTTTTGACTAAACTTTATCCATATAAGCTTACAAGCTAATAATTTACCATCAATTAGCAAAAAATAAAAATCATGTCAATTTTAATTAATATTTAGAGTAGATTGAATGTTTTTACCAAATAATTATTAATCTGAAAGTATGCACATCTACATTGAACATAAACGTATTGACTGTGGATCATGCGCATCCGCATCTACAAATTGATTCCGTCAGCAACCATTGTGTTAACACTGACATTTTATAATATGAATATAATAACCCTTTCTTTTTTTACACTATGTTTCTTAAAATACTGAACTCAAGCTTAGGGTTCACATCAAACATATATATATATATATATATATGAAATTGTACCCATTTTCTTTCAAAATTTCCAAAAAAGATGAAGCAAAGCATTGATGTTCTCAATTATAATTAATCTAAATGAAATACAACATATAATAATTATTAGTAGCGGTGAGTTCGAGAAAGCTTGTCTAGTCGTATTGTTTAAATAAGTAGAAACATCATTCGAATCATACAGGACACAGAAGTGAATTAGTTTGTATTTTACACATTTTTATAGCATTTGATTGAATAGGGGAAAGCAGCAGAGTAAAAAAAGGAAATCCTGAATTAACTTCCACGTAGAATATTGACTTGGACAGGGAGCATATAAACAGGCACATATCTGGTGGTATTTTTAAAATCTCTTTTATTTATCGCAAGGGTTAGTAAAAAATTGTATATTTTGCCAAATCAACTGGTGACAACTACATATATTTCCTAAGCTTAGTCTGCAGGTAAACAATATTCCTAATTAAGATATAAAAGAATCCAGCAAAGGGATGTCATCCACACGACTGTCTAGCAAGAAACCTTATCAGTATGCACTAGTAGTTGGGGCTTCTCTCTTAAAGTATCTTGTCGCCATTCAAGAGGGGGCAGGTGCTGAACGGGGTTTACAGGCAGTACGCTTAGCAGGATGGATGGCAGATCGGAGACAGTTCTGGCCACAAATATTCCAGGCCAATTCCAGTGACGATTACGGGAGTTGATATGTCAGCTCCTTCGCTTGTCTCAGTTTTTCAGTTAAGTTGTATCCATGCGTGTCTGGTTTATCAGGTGAAGTAACTATGTTGCTTATTTTGTGAAGAGATCGATGTTCCCTATTTTAGTCTGGGTAATACAGGATTATAGATATGCTAAATTACTGAAAATATTAAAACACAACTTATAAGTTGTTTGAATATGTAGGTAATAATTAAATTTATGGTATGAGGAAATTTAGTTGAAATTGTAGGTACCTACATTTATCACTTTTAAGGTGTTAACTGTCAATTTTTGATGGAAAGGAAATATATTTAAAAAAAATAAAACAATTCATTCGTACTACTTCCACACGTTTATAATAATCAGGACCAGTTTCGCTCATCACGAGCATTATCAACTGATAAAAATACAAACATAACAGGGCTATTTATATAAAATTGAATGTTAAAAATTGGGATATATAAAACAGTTGGTTCATGAACACAAAATGGATATATTAACGTAAAAGAAAAATATGATTTTGAATATTTTAGGTTAAAAGTTTATATTCCAAATAGATCTTTTGTTGTTAAGGATCCGCCGCCATTTTTCGTAAACTCCAGTATGTAACATACGTCATGGTCATCACGTTTGCACAACTGTTGTGCAAATGGGCTTGAGCAATTATTTTGAGTAAAGTCACCATTCGATTTAAACATAATGGAACAGAAAAATAGTGGACTAGAATTTTCGATGTTATGTAGTTTACTTATATTAACAAATGCATGTTTACCATAGTTCAATAATTAATGTTTCGAATAATGAGAGCTTTTTCTAATGATAAATTTAGGTACCTACCCAACATTCCATTAGTTTTTTCCCCCATAGAATATCATGAATACCATATTCTTTAGCAGCTCGTCATTATGCGATAAAAAATCATTATTATGCATACATTGAGTGAGTGTGTACATATAATGAGAATTGAAAACATTTATTATAATCGTCTGGCTAGTGCGTTGATTTCTGTGGCATTGAATGTTCCATCACGTATTACTGGCGAGTTTAGAAGGTAGTAAGGTCCGATCTACTTAGACTAAATTATGGTAACTTTCAAACACTTTTTGTAAAAGTCGAGCAAGGATGACACAAGTACAGTAAAAATAAATTAGATATTCTGAAATTTATGTGACAGCATATTTCACAGAACTATTACAATATCCTCCTTTGACTTTTTTCCAATTTTGGAAATTGAAGAATATTATTAAAATACATTTTACATTTAAGGAACTATTTGAGTGTTGATAATTATTGATTGAGAAGTTAAAAATTATTTAAGTACGAGAATCAAGCACTGCCAACCCTGCCCAAGTGACTCTCGAATATGACTCTTACTCACTCGCTCTCATAGATAATAATATACTCACTCTTTCACATTTCAAATAACATTACTTCTCGCTTTAACACTCTCAGTTCAGCTTAGCTACTCGCGTCGTTTGCTTGTAATCTTGGATTGTTTCGTCCATATAACGTGTCGTTATTTGAATAATCTCTCAAATATAGCTCTGCTATCCGGTTATTACTACCTAATCTGACGAGATCTCGATTAAATGTCGCAAACTTCGCGAGAACTATCTGAGCTCCCAATCCCAGGAAAATAGACATTCAAATTCATTCAATTGGCTTGGCTTCTTTCCGCCAAGAATAAATTACAAAGCCATATGATAGTGTGCAACCGCGGGGCGGCAGTGTGGAATATATTCTTTGGGATATTGGAGTTATAAAACTACATATTTTGACTGGTTACCCAAACAAATCTCTTGTGAAAAACTTTAATTCAACTTCAGTTACTTTGTGTCGTTTTCCTGTAACCAAACTAACTTTTTTAATGTGTAACGGTAGTCTAAGACCTTTCGGTCGTTTCGACATCATCTTCTATAACCAAGTGAGGCATTACTCGGTCCTTCAAATGTGTTCTGAACGTTTTTATACAAGAAATAATCAAGAAACTATCCATAATTTTAACAAACTTTAACAGTGCTTTCATAATCCTGTGGCCACTTTGTTCTATTCTTGAACCAGCCGTGCGAGGTGTTTGAGGAATCGCGGTGTCACATCATCCGACGTTCCTTCGTCTGTCTGTCTCACTGCAAGCCTCCTTGCCAGAGAGAGGCAGAGCAAACCTAATCTGTCATTTTCTCGAAAATCGTATACGTTTATCTCCTTTTCACGTGTACTGCTGACAGAGACAGAGCGTCCGCGTTTTTATTTTCTGTCCTTTACTTTTTACCACTTCAAATTTATCACAATCGCTCAGCTGTCAAAAAGGAAAAAATAGACTGTCATAATTCAATAAAATTAGTGATTCTGAATGAATGTCAATTGATTTGATACACGGTGAAGTTTCTGGTACTGTTATTAGTGTTCCCTAACCTTCCTTTCGTTTTCATTTCTTGAATTTTCCTACGAGATCCCTTCTGAATAAGTTCATTACACTCTTGGTAATACGAATTCAGTTTTTCGTCGCGAAGATGTCTTGCAAGATGATGGTCCCCCCGAATGAGATGTCGGAAACTCTCCTGGCGAAGTGTCAGATTCCCATCATCGATCTGGCTCATATAGGTAAGTTCGTTTACTGTTATTTTCGTAGTATACTTGAAAGCTATTCGAAAAAAGAGCGCGGACATTAACCCCTGCACCCGGCACATTAAACCCCAGGTTGCCAGGCTTAAATTGCTCTATATAATATGATATTTTTTATTTCAGCGGCTTATTTTACCTCAATATTGTCAACATCCCACTCTTTTGCTAATACAGTTTGATGTGATATCAACTTTACGCTAGGAAATGTTCGAAGAAATTGCTCAGACGATTAGTTAGCGTTGTTCCAACAAATATATAACTGATGTGAAAATCTGTTGTTGACGAGAATACGCGATTCCATAGACTAAGTATCGTTTCATAGTTTTTTGATAAACTCGAACATTGGCCCAGTAACGTAAAATTATAAACCCCAAAATACAGATTTAGAAAAGGTAAACATCGAAACATAATATTATATAGGTACCTACTATTAATTTGACAATGATAAAAGTGAAAGTTTAGTCGAGTGAACGAGTTTCTTTCTGTGCGATGAAAATTAATAATTAATAGGTACCTCGGGGAAAAGGTTATAAATATGCAGGTACGTGCAATAACGATGTTGAATATGAAACACGAGACCAAAAAGGGTCTTCGGTTACTAAATGTTACTTTCACTGATTTTATTTCTTCCCTGTCCGATTCTTCTGAGACTGTCATTCTCTCCCTCAATTTTTCGGATAGGTTATTGCCAGCTGGGTTTCTGACCTAAGTATTTTTATCCCTATCATGCAGGTAGCTTAGATAAGTATGTACCTTACTTTCCAAGTACAGTCTTGGACAGCTGAACAATGGGATAAAAAATAAGGAAACCTCTTTTTTTACATATCTTCTCCAAATGTAAAGAATGTTGACTAATGATACAGTATATCAACAGAAGGTGGTTGTTATTCAGTCGTTCAACCTTCCTTATCGGAGGGGGTAAAGATGTGAGGAATAGACAAGTTGTTAGCTAATTGCTTTTTCGAACTGTTGGAAGGGCAGTAATGTAAACAAAACAGCCATTCATGCTTGTGCACAAATCAATTGAAAATTAACCGTTCCGGCATTCGACCCAAGGGGCGTTGAAAACTCAGTTTTAGAACTGACAAATAATGCTGACAGTTAAGGATTTATAAACAAATCAATAAGAGAAAACAAATATTTAAACAAGAACAAAGTGATGAAAAAGCTTACATTCACTTCGAAGGTCAATCGAGGCACCCTCGCACTATCGGAGATATACACATGCTAGTTACGCCACCACCCACGTGTATAAGCTGAGCTCCAACTGTATTTTTGTAATATCTTATCGCTGATATGCCAATCACTAACTCCGGCTGTATTATTGTTCTTAAATGCGATAAAAAAAAATTAACGATGTTTGTTTTGCATTGAAACATAATTTCCAAGAATTCTTTTGTCGTCACCAAAAAGAATTCAGAATAAATGATAATCACTTTCCTTAAGTTGATATCATCACAGGAACCAATCCTAGGTAAATCGTAACTTTTGCTACCGTTTATGTACATTATTTGTCATGTTGATCTACTTATCGGAAAAATGGGATACCTAGTCGAAAGATCTTAAGACAAAAAGAACGATCTTATTTTGTTTTATCATTCTTTATTCAAATAATATGTTTTATGATACGCTGAATAATTCTTATCATTTTTTATGGTTGGTAAGACCAAAACTGACGAATTTCTCTACAGTTTCATGGAAATTTTCGCGTTAAAAGCAATGTGAATTATTTGATACTTTATAATATTAATCTGTCTTGGAATTGTAAGAAAAACATGTAGCATTTTATATTGCCTTATGTATCTAATACTAATCAAATGATTTGAACAGTGACGCAAGATGGTTTAAAATTTTACGCACGTTTTGGCATATTTTTGTTAGCTTTTATTATTCGACAACTGATTCGTAGTAATATTTCTTTTGCAATTTTAAACGTCACGTTCTGCCGCCTGGCAACACTTATTATTCGTGCACAATAGACGCAGCGAAAGTTGATCATTTAATAATATTTTATGTGTATCATAGTCGAGTATTTCCTATCCAAAAGATACACAGTAAACATATGGAATACTATCACATTTAGAAACTTTGACATCTGATAAATAATATTAAAACTCTAAAACATAATATAATTATGTCGAGTTCAACCTCCTGCTTAAAAACTAGGATTCCTTTGTTCTTTCCAACGAACACAAAATGAAAATATCTTGCAAAAGTTGGCAACTGTGATTTTGGTATTTTAGAGATAGCAATGATTTTTTTGAATATCTGACGCGACGACGTTTTGATGCTGCCGATGTTGAAGAAATAGAAATCTGCGAGATACTGAGCTTGGCCCGTGGGCTGGGTTCGGGCAGGTAAAGACAATTGAGATTCGGGCCTTCTGTAAAATTAATTTATTTTTCAGAAAACTCATTCGAATTTCATGACCCACGAGTCAGTCATGTGGCAATACTACTTATAACAAAAAAAATATTTTATATCTTGTGTGCGTCGTCAGAAACATTAACATCGAATGTTTGTAAAGTATGTCGTCATCATTAATGTTTTTTGGTAACTTGAATCTGAGAGACCTATAAAATAATTTTAAAATCTGAAACAATGAGTTCTTATTCAAATTTGATTTTGAAATTCCATCAAGCACCCTCAGTCGATGGTATCCTAAATTATAATTAATGAGTTCTTTATTTTCGGACAGTGGCGGCCGGTGACAGGAATATTAGGGAGTGCAAAAAAAGATTCACATATTTATGCAAGAAATCCATCCTCCACATATTGGATTTTGAAAGTACTATCAGACATATACGAAAATATAAGTCTTATATTGGCGATATCAACTGTTTCTCTTCACCAGGGTTTCCCAAACCTCTCCTGCGGATTAATTTCGACGGACCACCTTTTTTTTTTTTTTTGGGTAGGTAATATCAATATGAATTTGAGTACGTCTAAATTTGTTGTAGCCCTAGCAGCATATACAACCATTCCAGGTTGTCGCGGATGATAGTTTGGGAAACCTTGTCTGTCTTTAGTCGTGGTATCTCTCAAAATGAATTGATCCTTTTTAAATTTTAGAAGTAACACTCACTTTCGACGGAAGTCATCGATATTGTATAAATTATTTGTAATGGCTTAACGGTTTAGCTAAATACTACATGTATTTTTTATTCGTGAAGAGTTGAAGTATAGACAGGGCTCCGACGACATCGTAAAAATCTTCTCTGCTGTATAAGACAGTTAGTTCAATTTAAGTTTAAATTCCTCGATGAAATCATATGTTCAGGTTACCGTATTAATGTCGGCAATTGGAATAATTCTGTATTAAGCCGGAAATTTTTCGCATAAGTATTTTTTGGGGAAAGTAATTTGTAGAATTCAATATTGAAGAATATAAAAAATATCAGAAGAAGGTGTATTACGAAACTGAACCAGATACACAGTTGAATATTATGGAATAGGTAAGGCCAGCCAGGTAGAAAACTCGAAACTATCCTATTTTAAATATTCAATAATATCTACTCGGTATTATACACGATCATAGTTATAATTTTATAAATTGTATTCATCACTCCAAAAGTTATAATGGTAGGTAAATATTATTCTTATTGAAGAGCGTATAGTTAAAGAATCATATTGAAATTAAATGAGCTTACTACGCTTGTTCCACTGCCCCTTTTTCATTCTTACAAATGACTGTTACAGGCTTGTAAACGCAAACGTCAAATCGCTTTCGGGTACGTTCGGGAATTTCCGCCAGGGAGATCAATGCTCAAAAACAGTCCATACAAAATGCACCCGGCGCGTAGTTCATACTGTTGCAACGTCACAAATATGTCAAAATACATAGAACATTTCAGACGTCTAAGGAGTGCAAAAGAATTTATGCTCCTACCGCGTCATCGACCGACTTTCATGCGTATTCTGAATCGACGCAGAATACGTTTGCTAGTCGTGTTTATTGAACATCGTTTCCTCCAATATTTTCCTATAGGAAACACGAGGAAAATTTAAAATTAGTGAATTGGTATAATTATTATATTTGAATATCGTTTATTAATGGAATATTTTGATGGGACTTATTGGAGTGCAGTGCACCCTTTGCTCCTTTACAAGAGCCGTCCCTGTTTTCGGATGACCAATAGTGAAATTATTTGTGTACATACTGATATAAATAAAATGTTAACATTATTGAATGGCTGCTTTCTAATCGTTTTAGATGGTTGACAGCTCGTTGAGCCAGAAAACTCAATATTAAAAATTGATTCCTTAAAAATTAGTTTGAACGATAACGTTAATTAAAAAAACTGATTTTTTCTGGTTGAGAAAAATAAATCTAGACTTCGGGCCCTATTTGGATAACAAGTGTGATATTATATTGAAGGAGCCGGGCTCGGACCGTGTAATTTTATCAAATTACGGCCCGTGCAGACCTCTAGTTTTTACGTTTCTTTTGAAAATAGTAAATTTACTTTTAAAAAAAGCATCCTCTGACAATTAATGCTTTTTTTTGCAGTACTAACTTGTTAAATACTTTAACCAAATATGATATTTTACAAGGCGTGCATGTAAGGTTAGGTTGAAATATCGAAACACTGTACTTCTTCCTTCTCCTGAACCCTTGTACCCTGGGTATAATGGGGTCACAATATTGACCAACAACCAGCCTTTTTCGAAAGCACTCACTATACTCTATGCATGTAATTGTTGCTTTTTTTGTCTGTATCCTGTCAAGGATTGAGAAGTCTTGCGTCGTCATACTTCGAATTTATTGTTGTTAAATAAATGGCACGCGAAGGTGTTTTACAGGTTCGAATGGGCGGCTATTAAAGATATCAGCTTACGCCGTTTAAATTTGATGTGGATAAATGCATTTTGCGACAACGTTTTGACCCGCTTACTAAAATCAGTACATTTTATTTAGGTCAGCAAAACACCATTTGGAGAGAGGCGAAGTCTGCCGTACTGAGATCAAAACAAATACTTCGAAGTTCTTGTTTTGAATATAGAATAATGTGTAGATGACGATGCATGAAAATCTTGTAGCACTAAATTTCAATTATTTACTTACTTTTAGGAATGGGTGTTGCCCTACTTTTGAAGCGATCCGTTATAATAATACAACAAATTATTTCCGCATGGTTTTATTTGGTGCGAATCAACTATTCTATACGCGCGAGTATTTTTTGGAATCGTGTATTTAACCGCAAGATAATTGAAAGACTAATAATAAAGTTAAACGAGTAAACGTCAAAAAATTCAATTTATAAAAAGTTTCGGTGAACGGATAAAGCCGTACAGGAAAAAACCGCACACAGAGTAGAAAAAGAAATATGCGTACTAATAACTATATAAATGTCTCAAAACAATTTATCCACAACTCAACACTTTCAAAATAGATAGAACGCAACAGATGAGTCTCTGAAAATTATTATTTGACGTTATTCAAAATTAAAAATCTAATTTTAACATTTTTCAAGCTGATAAACTAATGAAACGGTAAAAAGTATTTTAAATGTGAATACTTCTTTTTCTGCTCTGTGCGCGGTTTTTCCTAGAACGAATGTTTCTCTGTAAGGCTGAATTTAACTCTTTAATTTTACAGTAGTGATGCTGAATTTTATTTTTGTTATTAGATACCTACCTAATTGAAATAATATTATTTGATACCTTGATCTGATTCCCGTAAGATTAATATGCTTTTGTTATTTTTGAGTGCACAATTCATCGCACCACTACATAAATACTTACGAGTGAACCTAGATTTAAACGTACGTACAATGTGTTTCATTAGGCAACTATAGAAAATTTGTAAGGAAATAATCAATACAATGACCATTTTCGCGTTGCCTACGTTTATTGCTGTGTGATACTTATTTGTCTATATTTCTGGTTTAAGTTAGACAGGAACTTCCTACGTACAATAAAACCGTTACTGCAGTGCGGTTAGTTTGCATATATCTATCTACGTTGGTTTTTTGACTGAATTATCTATTGGCCATAGAGATAAAGTGACAAAAGAGAAAAAAGTAAACATCACCATCTATTTGCTTTTACCCAATGCACAGTAAAATAAATCGCAATTCAAATTCGAACGGAACAATGGAACAAAAGCAGGTAGGTAGTAAACTTTTATCAAAATGGAAACATGTTGTAAATCAAATTGTTTACATAAGAATTGTTTCATACACGATATGAGTAAAAAAAACTTATCCTGTATGATTTTTGTTTGTTGTGTTTTATGAAAATGTTTTTACCTTGTTTGAATTCTAATTGATTAATATAAAAATTATTGTTGATTTTTACTATAAGACTCAAATTGACGTTAAAATGTAAATTATATGTAATGCGTCGTTTAAAAAAAATATGACGTCTTTAGACGATGTGTACACATGTCGTTTTCGTATTTTGGAACAGTGAATGATTTTCAGTTGAAATAACAAAATAATCAATTAAAATGTCATATAATAACTAAAATGTAAAAAATGCACGTGTTCACATACATATTTTCTTAATTTTTACCATGAAATCGGAGCTTTAATTGGATAGAGATAAGCAAAAGGGAACCAACTAACGTTTTTAGGTATTTTGAGTTATCAATGGGAATTAATCATAATATTCCAAATGTCGATTTGCTTAAGAGAGCCAAGCTTAATTCTGTCTAGTTTCCGTTTTATTTTCTTTTTGCTCAATTACATCACATATTCTAAAAGTTTAATTTTCTGTAATGAAAAAGGAACCAACTGCAAAATATCTGTTATGCGTAACATATGAACCACTATATTTTTGACATAATCATGTACACAAAAGGCAAGAAGTCATATTATAACAGAAATGTAATAGGTTGTGAGATTTTGGGCATGGAAATGACACTAAACCAAAAGTAGCCTTTACAAAGATGTGATTGAAGACTCTGCTAGTATATATTACTACAAGCACATCTATTTTTTATATCGAATTCAGACTAAAAGAAAAACACTAAACAAAGATACGTGCAATTTGCGCGACACTTGCTTCCTTGCGACTTGGTTCCTTTTATGCAAAACAGTTTCAGACGATTGTTTGTAAAGAAAACGTCATAAAGTAAAAAGGCACCATCTGTATTATTGATCAATATCTTATGATATATTAAAGTTTTTTTTATATTTTAACCAGTAGCATAGATATATTAACTATAGTCATAGTACACAATAGTTTCCATGTTCACGACATCTACACAAAATATATAAAAACATGGATAAATTTTGAAGCTGATTATCTCCACTTATCAAATATTCGGTTGGTTCCTTTGTGCTTAAGTATCTCAATCCAATTTCCGGTTCAATTTATGATATTACTCGTTTTCAACTGCACTGAAGGCTTTTCCACAAAGATTCCGCAGATAAAAAGTTTTCAGGAAAAAATTAGCGATTTGGATTTTTATCAATGGCAACATTGGTAATTCAAATTATCGTAGAAGTTTGATACACATAAAGAATCAAAATGCAATAGTTAACAATAATAATAAATTGTTTACGTATCAGGATTTATTGGTTTTCAGGCTAAGTTAAGTATATTATTTTATTTCCTGTGCAAAATTGGTAATTCATAATATGGAGCACGGCAAAATGGCAGCAGTGAAATTGTGTCATCGAAACTTTCATGGTGCATTTCACTTTTATAACAATAGCTAATTTCGTTGAATTTATTAACCGGCTCTTTGAACTGTTCCATTTGTTCGCGATATTTTGTTTAATGACAATTTTACTGCAGTGCGAAATCCCGTAAGTGTTTCGAAATGTGAACTGGCGGAAAACAATGGGAAATCGTAACGGTTTTTAGATTTTTTCGAAATCGGAACGTGATACGTATTTAAATGTGGAAGACAAATAATTCAGAAGATTTTTGTTGGCTTTTGCGACTCTTTTTCCCAAGAGCAAAGACCCAGCCATCTTTTGTTTTCAATTCTATTTTACGACTTATTTCGTGTTACTGACCCGGTATAAATGTCTGAAAATAAAAAGTTATTTTCTTTGTGAAACTAACTTATTATTGGAGAATGTCCATTATCAATCACCAACAACTATGCTCATTCACTGACACATACAATCCAGAGGCTTATTTCACCAGTACCCATCTTTGTATGTCGAGATATGTTTTGTTTTTAACCGAAATATTTTTATAGCTTTACCGTCATTCAAATCATTGTTTTCTTACCTATAGATAAATGGTAAACATCGTTGGCTTCGGTTGCGGCGTTTTCTGGTTCAAATCCCAGGGTGGGCAGTTACATGATTTGATTTTTGTGGTCGGCCGACTCAGCCGATTAGCTAACCACTAGTCCTGTCCAAGCCCTAAGCTTATATCCTTAGTGTCTTCGAAAAATATAGCTTGAGCGACTGAGTAACAAGCAGTTTTCGCCAAACAATTTATTTTGAGATAAAATCGATAAAGAGTCCATTGTCTCCACATGAGGAGCGGACGTGGTCTCAAATCGTTGTTTCGTGCCTCTCAGCAATACCCATTCGAGATTTCAATCGCACATTGAGTACGTGCTATGCCTTCCATCTTTTAATATTGCGCCAGAGATATTAATAATTAATCGATTTTATATTAGATGGAAACTGTACATTTCCTTGATTTCACTAATAATTAATAAAAGTTGTTTGACGTTGAATTTTGTAATATAACACAATGCCCATTATTGCTAATGGCTGTCTCCCATCTTTCGATGAACTTTTTTTTATGCCGTTGGAATAAAAACTTTCCGATTTCGACTCAAAGAATATTATGTGTAATGCAAATAGATTGTACAAATTGAAAGGAAATATTCATTATCAGAGTATTTTCCCCAAAGATTATACCATATTTTATAATATATAGCGGCAGTAAAGAACAGGTGTTTATTCGATTCGAATAACTAAATTAAGTTTAAACAGCTGTTATGTATTCCGGCCATTTTTATTATCTTTTTACTCGATAACCATTCGTGCTCCGTCATCAGTTTCGCTATAGAATTTTGACATTATTGGTATTCTTTACTAAGAGTTTCTGTTTATTTTATTACTCATGTGAGTCGTGGATGAAGAAATTAAAATATATTTTATAAATGATGACATTGTACAAGAATTAATCTTAACATTATATAGAGAACATAATTCACCAAACCGACTGTTTTTAAAATCCAACAACTTCATATACTATTAAATTATGACTCTTGGATTTCATATCGTATATTATTAACATGATGTTTTTAACAATTTTCACAGTTGACCGGAAGCTTTGTTCGTAAATCCCTAAGTCCGATTTGTCGTGGTTTTAACGTATTTTAATAAAAATGCATCTGAGGTTTTCGTTTGTATGGTATTTTATTGAACAAAAAATCAAAAGAAAATTTGGACATGTTTTTATTCTAGACATCAAATACTCATTTGATAAATTTGTTTACGAAAAGAAATCGTCAAGCTTAGTATAACAATATAATCTCTTTTTATCTTGCGCTAGAGTCCCGGGTGAACCTTGGCCGTCTCAATTAGTGTCCTACACTCCACTCGGTCCTCCGCCTTCCTACGGCAATCACCGAAGTCCTGTGACATCCTATCCATCCAGCGAAGTCGCCGTCTTTTCTTCGTCTTCCCTCAGGAGTAGAAAATGTGCGGCTTTTTGAAGGTATCTTGGCTATTGTACCGACGCCACCAAATGCCACCTTCTGAAAATCTGTCGCAGGATCTTACGCTGAAATACTTTTTACCTTATAATCATAGAAGGAAATGAAGTTTAATATTTGAATCAGTCATTCTTTTTAGTAATATCGCTTGAAAGAAAGAGTAGATGAACATGCGCGTGCTCTTTGTCTATTTTGGATTCGCGAAATTCGTTCTGCTGGAATAATAATTGTGCTCATTTTGACAGCACAAGGACCAAGGTGCGTTGACTTCCCACAAACGCAACCGTCGACTATTTCCGGGCCCACGTATTTACTCTCATTTTCTAAACAATCTTGAGATACGATCTAGCCCCCTCGACACCTTGGTGTCGGAATGAATTCCTGGTGATTGATTATCCTAAAGAGATAACATCATTTGTGTTCCACTACCAATAACGTATTATAAATTTAGCATGTTCATATCATCTGTCAGCATATCGCCACATCAATGATACAGTCGGGCAATTGACAACAAATGTGTTTTGTGTGGACTGTACCTTAAAGTAACAACACTCGTAAAAGTATTATATTAACATACCGTCGTTATTCTGGAAGAAGACACTAACTGGAAAATAGTAGTTTTAGGTAATTGGATTTTGAAGTTTGTCAAATGCTTGATATGTCATGCCTTTTTCCTTTTGTTTGTTTGCACAAAACTATTTTTAAGTAAAAGTATAATTTATAAAAATAAGTGTGTTCTGTCATACGGTAGGGTTTGAAATAAGGAACATTTTGGTATAACTAACTCAATGTGTCATTTTTTCGATTTAGTGTTTTCTTCTAGAACACCGACGATACTATGAATGCAACAGTAAGAACAAACACTTTGCTGCACAAATATTGTGTTTCTAACTTATTTAAGACGATATCATCCCTTTTTCCAAGTGTATTAAATATGTATGCGAATACCAGCCAAAAATTAATGGTATTGATCTGTCCTTAAATTTGATTTGATAATAATTTAAAAAATCTCTGGTACAGCCATTTTGTTTATAATGTGCGTTTTTATTGGCTTACAATTTTACACTCGGTTATTTATATTAGACAGTATATTTACGTGAACTAACTAAACATTACAATTTTCACATTGTAGGGCTTAGGGACAGATAAACTAAGAAAAACAAACTAATTTAAATTGTCAAATATGTTCTCTAGGGTTTTAGTTATCCTTGCACTAAGACGTTCTTTTTTGGTATCTGGAAAAATGGGTCCGTTGAAAACATTTCAATGATGGAAAAAGCTTTGTCGTTGCCTTTCTCTCACAGTGAAAATATAATTTTCTCTCGTCTTACTACAGTGCGTGGGTACTGCATGGCAAGTGATATTATAAAAATATAACCGGTGCAATGAACCGAGGTGTGAAAAAAAATACTATACTTCCGCACGCATTTGTATTTTTGCCAATTCTCAAATGTGTCGTTCATTCACTGGGACATTGGGTCAATGGGCAATATTTTAGGAGGCCGTAACATTGAAAAGTTCATTGGGAACCACGTAAATAAAAATGCTAGGCCAGTCACACGATTTTCGCGACGGCGTTTTTCAATATTATTTTCACTTCACGACGTACTGAGCAATTAGAATTGTTTCTGTAATTGGCTAATTGATAATTTAAAGTAAAATATTTTGCAATGTACTGTGCTTAAATTAAATTAAAAATTACTCATGTTTCACAATTTTTATTCGCTTTGATTATAAAAGCTGTACATATAATTACACAGTAAGTGCCAATATGCAACTATACGATATCACCTTTCATGCCAGCATGTGTTTCTAGTCGATATCGCGTTGCATGTGTCAGCGATGTTGGGTAAAGTTTAGTAACACATGTTTTCATGAAAGGCGATATCGTATGTTACAGATGGTACTTGCCGTGTGGTTCCTTATTTATTATCTGCCAAAACTCAGATATTGTTGGAAATCGCAAACTCTTTCGATTAACTCTAATAATATAATAGTAGCATGTTAAAAATATTCTTATTCTATGACTATTTACGAAAATCATTTTCAACATATTTTTTTTTAACATTTGGGCTCGCGCCGAAATCAGAGTAGTCGGTTAAATTCTTTGCTTTTGTGTATCCGAGTTCTTCTGCATTAAAACCAGCTTATTAAAATTGGCCCTTTCTTGTTGTTGTTCTAGTAAGCCGTTGCATGAAATAATACAGGCGAACAGCAGTGTTATTTTGAAATTTCGTTTTCATTTAGGGGTCAAGTTGGTTTTTCCCAATACCACCCGTTGTGGTGTGCAATCAGTGTCTCATGGTCGCCTTCCAAAACGCTTTCGACCGAAAAAAGGAGTCTACCTCTCACATTCATGGCCCGAGCAGAGTTGCACGGGACTAAATTTGTAACATGCAGTAGTGTGCTTGAAAAAAATAAAAACATAAATTTAAAGATGTGTACAGTTCATCCACTCAAAGTTGACATTAAGTACCCTGTGTATATTCTGTATACTGAGAGCCCGTTGTTTTAGAAGATTTTATTGACTCTAGTGAGGAATCAAGGAGTTGAATAATTTTATTAATATAAACGGGACAATAGCTTCTATGAAAGTCTTTAAGCGTTCGTGAAGTAGAGGGCTAGCCAAAGGAGGTCTTTGTTTATATGGTTATGGCTTTGAATCCCGCATTACCGAAAACTCCCGCGTGCGTGCACCTCGCAAGGTTATTTTTATAGTAAAACAATATAAATCATCATACACGTTGCGATGTGGGTATATTTCCTACATCCATAACTCAGAATTGGCTGCTTCGTCCATTGTTATACCAGCCACGTTGGAATTCCAGCAATCGAACCTTGACTATTCAGTTCGAGAAGTTTTCGGAGGTCACCCTTGGACAGTCTACGCATTTAAATCATTCAATTAGTTTACCGACCGATGATTATATTCGAAGAGCAACATATTTATTTATTTTCGATCGTTGAACCGAACCGGGCTGGCTAATGGAGACTAGAATACCTCACCTGACATAATTGACATTTAATAACACGTCCAAACACTGATCTAACATATCGACGGTGTTTTGGTCTATTGATGTAACCCTCAAAATGTACGAAAATTATGTAGATTAGAAAAATAAATTGACCACTTTTGGAAGGGAAACATCATTTTACATTGGTTTTAGGTTTAATAATTCTGACCCGACCACTTGACGTAAGCCACTTTTATATCGACACTCCCTACGTATAATCCCGTATCTGCAAACATGAGAATTTACAGGAGTGCATTACTAAGATTCATAATGTTTACGATAAAATCAGTTATTACTCTCGCCTGAACAAGTTAAATTTTAAACCTTACATCAATTGTCCAAAACACCGTCGATACTTTACATAAATACTCTTTTATAAAATTTTTGATCAATGAGACATCCTTCTTTCAATTCTATTACAAATTTTAGTTTAGTGGAGAAGTCGGGAACTTTTTGTGTCAGAAAGGTGCATTTAAAAAAATTAAATGAGATATTAATAAAAAAATCATTATTTGTTAAATGCAATGAAAATAGTCCAAGTTAAAAATTTTGAGTGTTGTTTACTCTTAAACTATATGTTGTTATGTACAGGGTAAATATCATTTAGGTTTGTTGTTGCAGTGGTGTCTAATTTTTTTGAAAAAGTATATTTAAATGTCCATATTCAAAAAAAATATATATGTTTGTACAATTGAGCCCTCAACCTAACGGATAACAGATTACGTGGTCCATGATACAAAACTGGTTTGACATGCATGTATGCATTAAGCAATAGTCATTAGGACTCATTAGTTGCTTCAATTGATTGCCTATTTCTCATTTAGCAATTCGCAATAATAATATATTTTTTTTATTCCATCAGACTTTAATCAGCCACCTTGACATACTGATACATATCTAAGTAATGTATAGTTAGTTACTTACTGCGTTTTGTAGGTTGCGACCTCCATTACCTACCGATTGCATACAGCCCTATTTCACACGTGTGGGCTTATTATTAGATACTAAACAATGGAGAAATCCATAAATCATTATCAATATGACCATCATCACGAATGAGTGCAACGCTATGCGCACTAATGAGTAGGATTCCAAAACAGCTAATAGCTAATTAGTCCGTAGCTAATAGGCGGCGGATACAGAGATGTCTCTGAACTAGCGACTACCAAATCTAGAAAAGATGGGCATTAGTTATTTACGCTACGCTATTATGTATAGCAACTATGTACCTGTAAAGTTGATGAAATATACCAGACAAACTATTATGCGCCGCAGGCAAATTTATTTCATGACTAACATTTTAACAAAGCACGATAATATTGTAGTATTTTTACATTGAGGAAACATTTCCGAAATTTCTTTAGCGCCTTCCTATACTTAAAAAAATATATATTTGGTAAAAATGTCTGATATATTGAGTGATAATAGCTATATATACCCAGTAATAATGAAAAATTCCACTGCTACTAAAAAATGTAATAGATAGTGTATAAATTTAAATAGTTTTTTTCCCCTACTTAATTGAAATGGGGGAATGAAGAGGGGGTACCCTTGTATGCGCCGATATGTATGTGTGTCTAGATTGAATAACAAATACAATATCTGAAGTGAACTTTTATACCTATAACAATCCCAAACGTGTTCGATATTATCAGCAGCAATTCAGGAAACGTCACTGCAACATTCTCGTCAAAATAATTTCCCTGTCTAAAACGGAAATTTATTGATAGAAAACAGCAGTAGAAAGTCAAGCAAGAAATCCAGAAACCATAAATTTTCGGATTGGATTTCCGACTTGATGAAATTTCAGATATTTAAACTATAATTATTTACGATTGTAATCCACTTTCAAAGCATTTGTGTTTCGGCTCTTGGGAACCTCACAATATTCATAAATCATTTGTGTTATTATATAAGTGTGCGCGTCCTGCAGACTTAATGATTTACTTTTCCTTTCTATTATTTCTCAAAATATTCAGCAGTATCAGATTACAATTTTATTTTTATTGCTGAGAAATCAGTAAAATGAGTTTCCAACAACACACATAAAACTTAGCGTTATGCGTCATATTTTTTTTGTTGATAATCGTCATACAAATGCATTTCCTGTTAACCCTTTGGCATCGCAATATTCGCAAATTCGTATTTTAGTAATATCACGAGAAAATGCGAAAAGCAGTTTTTTCGATACAACCTTATGGGTTTGGCTTGTTGTATTTTCACTAAATGATATTTTCATCATTTATAGACGTTTTTTTATACTATTATGGATATCATTTTGTGCGTTATGTCATGACATACAAAAATACTTACAGTACGTTTTCAGATCATTTATTGTCAAGGTTAAAATCAAATTAATATTACGGAGCATAACATAATATGTATTATTATAATAATTTATTCAAATGTATAAAAAAAAATCGATTTGAACTCGGCGAGAAAGTCTTAGGTATTTCGAAGTAATGTAATTTATTCGTAAATTATGCCGGAGATCTATTTCAAGACATAACTTTTCTATATCTCCCTATCAGAAATACTTCGCTTCAATAGTGAAAATCAATCGAAATATTAAAATTATAATGAGACGCTTTTGACACATTTTAAATTATCACCTTATCTTAAAAATAGGCCAAAAAATCATTTTTCGAAAAAAAGCTAGTTAACATAGTTCTGCATCCAACTGACGATTTATCCCTGCTTATTTGAAAATAAAAGTGTCGGATCAGATAATTTATTAGGCTCAGCCACGGGTGGGCTGGATACAGGACACTTAGTGGATTTCATTACGCCTATGGTCGGCCTTCTAATATCTAATTAAATATTGAGGTTATTCTATATTTTTATCTCAATTCTCCTTTAAAATACTATATTATGTATAAAAAAAGCACTTAAGATGCAGAATTCAAGAAATGGTAGATCAAACATGCCTTTTTAAGTTGACCACAGCGATTATTTTTTTACTTTTAAGGTGTTAACTGTCAATTCTTGGTGAAAAGACATTATATTTAAAAAAATAAAACACAATTCATTTGTACACTTCCACATATTTAAATATGTGGAAGTAGTACAAATGAATTGTGTTTTATTTAAAAAAAAAAAAAGATTATTTTTTTGTTAGCGATCTCCATACAACATCAATTTGTCGAAACTTGCGAAGTAAAAATGTAATTTTTTTAATTGCGTATTGCATCATATAGGTCAGTATAGTGCAGATATACATTGGCAAGCGGCAATACTACCTACACGAATTAAAAAAAATGTTTTTTTAAATATATCCACTATTATTTAAGTTTTAAGCTCAAAAGGCCGACTACTGGCGACGGCTGACTTTAGGAACAAGCACCCTAGTCGCCGAATATATAAAAATTATCGCATGCTGCATCAATGTCTTATTTCGGGAATTGGGCTGCAGGCGGCTTCTCGGCTTCTTCAAATATTCCCGTGTGGTGTCTAAACGGAATCTTCAATCAAGACACAAATTAGTAAACATACAACACAAATGTGCCACTTAGGCGAAAATCAATTCGAAGAATCGATTGCCCTGTCCGAAAACAGATGAATCGAAGCTTAATTCTGATTGGATTCTCCGCGATTCATTTGCTTTCTCACTCTGCTTGATATCGACAAATCAGTGTTCGAGTGGAAAAACAATTGACACCAGAGTCAATTATTGGTGAACGAGTACTCGTACGCAGAAAAGACTAGGTCAACAAAGTAGGAATTCTGATCGCCTGGTAACCCTTGTTAAGAGTCTCATTATAAGTATACTACTCAGACATCGAGTTACTAATCGATGAGCAGTATAATTACGTAACACAGTAACGCACTAATGATGAAAAACAAATGCAGGTATTTACGTTATCTTTACTTGTTAGTTATGTATCACGCGCTAACTAACTCAATGCCATTTTCCACGATTAATTCATTTTACCTGTCACTTTTATCAGTGTTACCCGCATAATAATTGGGTTGAGAAAGGAAAAAATCGCGTTCACAATTCCACTTCTTTTGTTCTGATTGACTAATATTGGGTCAATGCTTTTGCAGTAAGCAACACTGGTCGCGGAATTCATTTCTCTGTGGCTAATTTTCTAGCGCAGTGGCAGCAGCGAAAAACTATACATTTATTGCGAAAGTTCAAAAATACCGAAAATTTTGAATTTTGATTATGTCATGCTTGGACGATAATAGTTTCATGTGATTATTTTTAATATATGGACACTAAAAATTACGTGATTCAAATTTCATATGGTGATTGTATCTATGCAATTATAAAATATAATCATTGCAGGCGGACGCTCACTGTATACTTTAATTCTTGTTTTTGTTGGAGTGGAGAGAGAAACATCGCAATTATCATTCTGTCAGTCAAACTGCCTTTTAGCTGATATTTTTTATAAGACTTATAGACGAAAAAAAATGTTATTATTGTTGAATGATTTTATAATTTGATTAATAGATATTTTCAATTATTTTTTTCCATTGTATAATTTATTGAATTAAGATAAACAGGAAAACAACACAAAATAAATATTAATACTACAGTGTTTGGAGTATAACTTCCAACTATGTCGATGTCCCCTCTCAATATGGAGCATATGAGCTCTTAGCGGAGCACCTTAACAAAAGTTGTTTTATACGAGTTGAACAATTCAGTCGCTCATTCCTTCCTAAGATAAAATGATGGGGCTAGGAAAAGGCTAGTAGTTAGCTCTCACTCTCGTTAAGCCTCGTTTTTTTATGATCAATCATAATTTTTTCATACATTCATTCATTTATGAACGGCAAAAAACCTCAAAACAAAATTATAATCAACGTCGTCTCTATCGAATTTCGAATTATCAGGATAGCGCAATAGCATTTGGCCATCGATGTTGCAGAATAGCATATTTTTTCTATGTAGATACAACCTAACTCGCTATTATTAATTTGTTTTTTGTAGCAACATTTAAGTGGTTTGCATTTTTAACAAATTTAGAATTAAGTCGGCAGATAGCAGTGTGCTCTTGACTTTTCGTAATCGCGAATATTTCTTGCGAACCGCCATTGCGTGCGTCATTCCCCATTGCCACACACTCCAACCAACCAACCACTCATTATTTCACAGCTGAGATTACTGACTACTGACTACTAAGCTATGACTAGACTACGTATTAGTCGTCAACATTTTGTCCTCGAGCGACAGCGAATTTCTCGTCATAATAATAGTATGACTATGTTTATAAAAAATCGTTATAGATGATTCCTACGTTCGTCAAAATAGATGATTCATTAATGAAGTGTGGGAATAGCAATCATAATGATTTAATTTTACCAAAAAATGATTCATCTGAATTTGAAGTTTACATAATTACATTGATATTAAGGAGAAACGTGTATTATATACCTCGCAAGAATCCATTTAGTGTTTGTTCGTTGTAATCTGCATCAATATTGTGTTAGATATACAAACATGTTCTTTTCAGCAAATAATAATAAATAAAACATTTGCAGATATGTGAACACGAAGAGTACGCAATGTTTTTTATTTTCAAACTTAAACCAGCCAAATTTACCACAATATATCTATCTGTCTTCTTAGAATAAAAAAAGTTTCGTGAAATAATTGGGAAACGTCATTTTCATATCATATCGCCGCTTCCACGGCAAAACTACTTATCAGAAAAAATGTGAAATAAAGTTTTGAATGCCATTGTATAAAAAACAATATTCTACATTACCTGGCAAAAACGTGTAAATAGACGACCAATAGGGGAAGGCTCTAATTTGAACAATTCAAAACTCTTTCCATTATGTTCTATTCCAGGAATTATAGAATTTTTAAAATGATGGTAATATAAATAGTGACTTGTCGCGCACGTTTCATGGAAACTAGCAATAAAAATATTTATCTAATATATAAAAATCAATGTGGGTTTGTTCGTATCTTATGCACTGCCATACCGTTCATCTGATTCCGATAAAACTTTGTCAAGTTATTGCTTGCACTTGCGCAAAGGATATAGGCATAGTGCAATCAGGCCCGGCCCGAGCCCAACTATCAACTTTTTAATTTTTAACTTAAGTAGGTCTTATTATATATAATAATCAATCTCACAATCCAGATGTATCTAAAATAAAGAATCGAATTCGTACAAATAGCGACATCTCAGAAAACCTTCTGATTTATTCGTGTACGCACCAGACAGGAAAACAAAATATATCGTGTGTCCAAAAGCACTTCAATAAACAAAATTAAAACACAAACACTTTCTTTCTTTGAGTGGCTTAGCCGCGGAAGGGGTGATGTATTGAAATTATGGAATATGCATGATACATATTTTTTCATCATTTATTATAATGTCTAAACCTTACAATAAGAACATCCAATATATTAATATCAGAATCTGCATGTCGCTATCGTTCAAAGTATTATAAACTTAATTTAAAATACATCCAAGAATAATTGAAAATAAAATTTACATTATTCACAAGCATTCCAAACATAATTGAATTTAGTATTTGTTATTTTTCTTTGATGTATATAACAACATTACTTTTTATTACTTGACGTGGCGATCGAAGAACTATTATTACAAAAATAATCCGCCTTGTCAATTTATATGTCACAAATTTGATCATGTAATATTATGTGGACAATAGCAGTAATATCTGTCTCCGGGTCGTCTCGAAAAAGGTATGCGATCGCTGATCTGGAGTCACGATCACGTCTTTGTATCGTGTCATTCCACTTATATTCAGCGCAGTTAGAGGATTTCCCAAACCGCTTCGGCTTCCTCCACGATTCGGTTTTTATTTATCATCATCCCCACATCTGTTGTTCACTCGATTGTTTGTTTTTTTTGTTTTCCTTACACACATCGGAATCCGTCATCTAGACATTTTTATTTCTATTCATAGTTCACTACTAATATCAAACACCAGTGAGTAACTGAGAAATACAAATACACTTATATTCAGGGCCACTGAATTTAACCCTGACATATTGCAATCGATTTTAGATAAATTATCAGATATTAAATTTATAAATATTACTTTGCTTCAATCCTCATATCGCTTCGTAAACATGTTCTTCAATAGACCGATATAACAAAAGGAAGATTGAGAGACCTAATCTTGTGAAAAGGCAGTGCAGATGTTTACTAGATGCAGCAAAGTACAGCCTCTTGCAGTGTTGACGCTGCCGGTTATGCCGGTGTTGATACGCGGCATGACTAAATGTGATGATTCCCGTGAGTTTTCGCTTGTGGGGATTCGTTATTTACTTTGATTCATTTACATATCACCAGGTAGAAGATTCATAAGATTATTGATGTGAAGATGAGCGAGCGATAAAGTTTTGATCGACTTCGTATTTCACCGCAGTTCTTGTATCACGACTTCATTCGTAACCTGTATGTCCTGCTGCTTTCAAGGAAACGTTTTTGCCATATGTATTCGTCGTATGACGTAACCACGCATGCCCGTGACCACTCATGTTGATATAAACGTTTTTATCCATCATTCTATCCAATAAAGAAGGCTTAAGTGATTTATTTTTAAGAATGAACCTCTGCGTTTTTCTATTGTTTATTTTTTGCTGCTCGACATGTCAACCTTTGGTTCTGGTCGTTTTTGCTTTTATATAAACAGAACTTGTTCAGCGTTGATGTGTCCGTTTATTGATACAATATATTATTTACGGCTGAATAATTTCTCTTTTAACCACATTTATTTATAATAATATTTCAAAAGGTACCAGGCAAAGGTTTACACCTTTGTGTTAAATAATATAAAATACATAAACATCCATGAATTTCTTCGTCACCTAAATACTGTATATGTTTGGATACAAAACCTGCTTACCTAGATTTGAAAAGTTTATAGCAACAAATTTATTCTTTGTGTATTATGTATTTCTATAGAAAGCCTAAAGTCATATTTTTTTATTGTTGCTTGCCGTTGATATTATGTCCTCGATTTATGATAATATTATTGTCAATCTACCCAATACGATTATTCTGTGTAATATGTCATGAATTTTTCATGGATACATTTACTTTGATCGCAAGTTAGTTTTTCAGGAACGAGACAAGTGTGGTAACTGTTGCCCCCAAAAATTGAATTATCAAACTCATGAAATTAGTACCGATTGTATTAAAACCCACATTAATCCGACTGTTTTATTTTAATTAGTTATTGTTTGTCCTAAGTTAAAATAGCAAATATGTTTTTTCTATGTATTGCTCATGATATTATTTCGATCAGACAATAATTATCTTCTATGATGCTTTATGTCAATTGTGTCAAAATAACATTTGAATTTGGATAATTTTGTCCGATATTGTGGTCAACAAACCGTTGTTTGATGATATTGTCGTTTTCCGCGAGTAAAAATGTGATTTTGCTAAAAACAAAGTCGCATATATCTAATATGCTGCGGTGAAGGAGTTGTTGATAAGTTATTCTTGTGTTAGGATAAATTTCTAATTGCAAAATATATCTAATGTAATCTCGATAATATATTGGGTATTTTCTAACTGTAAATCTACACGGCAAGTTGTAATTGAATGATTGGTTTTTCCTTATTTACTATCGATCTATTTGATAGAATTAATTATAATTTGCAAATGAATCGTTTTGTTTCTTGTCGGGATTCGAATGCAGTTCTGTGTTAGTACATTTTCCTTATACGTCAAGTTGTCTAGCCGAAAGGTATAACGCCGCGGTAACTTATTGCCACCGACTGCACTTTATAATGGCCCAACTCTTATTGTCTAGTTTTATCTTTTCGCGAATCTTACAAAATGGCGGTTGCGGGTGCCATTTTGCAATACAGCAAGGTTATCTTGATGGCAAGAATATTTGTAGGGCTGTCAGTGTCCATGGTTGGGCAAATTTTGCAGCAGAAAAAAGATATAACTCTTTGATAAGCCCTTTCGAATTGCGAACTGCAGAAAAAAATACTGTTATCAAGGTTTTTTTATGTTATATCGCAAGTCATGTCATTTACCCATAGTCATGCATGGTTCGCATTATATTATCAACCGACATTGATCCACTGCTGGATGGAAGTTTTCAGAAGTTTCATTGGCAATATCCATGGGAAAAATTACCTCTTACGTTATTCAATATACACTCAATCTCTCAACTCTTTAGACGGGGGATACGTTCCATGCAAAATATAAGATAGGTTCCATTCCCGTTAGCTCTATCTCGTTCTGAGGTAAAGGCTGTCTCTCTCTCGTCAAGAAGAGACTAGCAAGGTCGTCTCAAATTGTAATAATAATCTCATGAAATTTACGAAAAAAAATCTACCCACTTAATCGGGTGACAATAAAAATAGTACTGTCACCTGTAAATGTGGGTAGTTTGATAAAAAATGATTCCAGCTGTTTTTTGTGGATAATTTCGCAAAAAATAATAGATTGTCAATCAAAATTGTCTGATTCGAAATATGATGTACATAGATAAATCAAAATAAGTTAAACCGGAAACGTTTTTTAATTGTATAGTTCATCGGGGAAGAATTTAAATTTTAAATATGAATTGATATTTTATAGCGAATCCCGCAATCCCGGTATTTGTATTAATGCAATTCTAGAATTGATGAATTGCTCGGGATTCCTGATCCCGGGATTGGAAGCCCTAATGGTGACCACATCGTACCACTGATTACTAAACGCCTCCGACGATTGCTTATCCTCGCAAAACATATTCATAGCGGATTTGTGGTGAACACTGTCTAAATGAAATTCATACACTAGCTGAAAATTATTTTAATTTCGCAAATGGTGTAACTGAAAATTAAAACCGACACGTGTCTATCGTTTTTCAGACATTTTCACAAATAACATTAGTTTTCTAGCGATAAGATTGGTATTCTTTAAAATTCAATAAAACGAATATTTTACGGTTAAATTAGAAATTCTATGACGTTTAAAAATATGTGAAATGCATTTTGCAACGTCATTTTTTGTTTTTTATGCAACTGTATACTTAAAAATTTGCAATTTATTCGGATTATCTTACAAAAAGCGAATTGAGTTTAGATGAATTCATATTATTAATGTATGTATAAAATGTCTGCAGTAACTGCAACACTATATTGAATGAAAACGATTTTGCCTGATGACCATCAGTTCGATTTAAAAAAAATACGTTTTTTTTTTAAATTTAGAAAGTGACAGCAATTGAAATAAGATTGTCGTATCGCGGCATAGTAACAGTTCATATTTATTATATCGCGAGCTTGTGCATTTAAATCATTTTTTTTTTCATTTATTCGATAGTAAAAAAAATAACCATGTATGTATGTAGCCGTGTAACCACAATTGACGTCAATATAATATATATTACTTTAAAAACATGTTGGCTTCAGTATCATGGTTCTGTTTTACTCACAATTAAAATCAGAAATAATTATTTTACCTGTCAGTTGTTGAGAGTAACGTTTTAATAAGCTACTTTATAATAATTTAGTACGGAAATACTTTTAGAACTACTGAAACTAATTTGTCATCCTAAAGTCGCGTAAATTTTGTAAAAAATTCTAGTCGTAAATAATTGCAGTTTTTTTTATGCGGCCGATACGTTCCACAGAAGAAATCGTAAAAATCCAAACAAATTATTTAAAAATAAAACCCAAAATCACATAAAAAGGTTACACGATTCTTAATTTTTTTTTAAGTAACATTTTACTAATTCTAGAATTTGAATGCTCACAGCTTATAAGTACGAAAGTGAATGCTAATTAAGATAAGTAATGAAACCAAACCGGTTGAGCCTCGTCCTTATTTTTTTCGAATTCTTAGTGTTTCCGTGGAACGCGGCAAATTAAGTAGACGAAGTTTTGCGAGCGTGAGGCGGCGAGGCGGTGTTTGACGCTCTTACCGCCGTATGGGCGCGCCGCATGTTTTTGTCACCTCTCACGTAGAACACTCCCATTGGCGGAGAATGGTCGATATTTTAGACCTACGTCGCGCCGCCTCGAGCTCGAAAAGGATTCGTCCACGTAAGACACGGTGTTACTTTGTCTACTGCGGTATCTCAACGATACCTACCTATTCCTATAATTATTCCTATTTGTACAATCCGTGTTGATCGATCTTATTATTTTTAAAATATATATTGTTATTAAGATGATGACGTGAATGAACAACTTGTACCAAGTGATTTAAATATCAGATTTTACAACAAAGACTTGGTAAGCCGACAATACACTTCATAATAAACATTTAAGAAAAATGGCATTGTTATTATTAATCTTTCTTATCTGATATTATGAAAAAAATTCAGTACCTCACACGTTGAGCCATCTTAGTATATTTACTTGTAGTTTATTTTGATGACTTTTGCATTTTAAAACATGCAAATTAAATTTAAAAAAAACAAAATATAAATATTAATCTACGTTGAAGGTGATTGTTTTCAACTGCAACGTGATTCTTTCTGAATGATAATAATGAGGTATAAAAAGGTTTATTTCCGCATTGCGTACATTGAAGATTATAATTTTTATCATTTATAATTTAATGTAAAATTCTAAAGAACAAAGCAATGACGTTACTTCAAAGAGATTGCTATGTTTGTATTTGATTAAATTTATGTAGCAATAACTTTCAAACGAAATGCCGAGTCTTTCGTAATATAGTTTTTCACGCTTGTTGGTGTTTTGTTTCAATTGATCTTGGATTCATCGTTTTTGGATCTAAAAAAACACCTTGACTCCCTCCAAAAAATTTTACGATATATATTATTACCATCTGATACTATGATACGTAGTTAAACAATCTAAATTCTCTACCGAAAAGTGTTTTTGCTTACTGACCATTCCAAAATATCATTATATCATGTTAAATATTACCTCTATGGAGGCAGGCCAGTTATTTTAGTATTATGAATGGATTCTATATCAATGGGAATTTGTCTTATCGAAACATGTTTTCGTGCTAGAATTTGGATATGTATTTTTGTATACATGGTAAGTTGTTATTCTTATTTTCATTTCCAAGTTTTTTTTTGATATTTTGTCATGTAGGTTTTATCAAAAACATATCATTTCAAACGTGTAGACATGAGGTAATACGAGTGATAATGGAGTCACTTCATTCGCGCATAATTTGATGGATTGATTCTATCAGTAGTTCTCCCCAGTTTTTATTTCAGGTATTTTCAGGTAGGTGACCAACTGCATTACCGATAAACATATCGATGCTTCAGAAAATGCCATAATAGAAAGTAAAGAGTAGATTGTGCATCTTCTGGCAGATGGTCTACTACCTACGCGGTCGCCTTTGAGTCACTCTTGTTTGCTGAACACCCAGGAAACTGACGGCTATCCGTTACGCAGGCTTTACGTAGTTTCAGCAGGTACATACAGACAGGGAAAAAACTAAGCGAACGCGGGTTACAGAATCTGGACTGTGTATTGCGGAATATCTTTATTTAAAGGTAGAACATAACAATATTTTTTTAAACGTTGCAGGAGAATGTGACTTATAGATACTTAATTCCTATATTTATTTAAATGAAGTACAATCTATAAAATATACGAGAAAAATTCGTTTATTGATCCCACTGGCATCAACAGTGCATCGCTAGAAAAATATACTATTCATAAAATTCTGCACGTGTAATTGTATTATTTTTACAAAAGGAAAGCTTATTTAAAAGATTATTTTTGAAAAAATTAACAATTTTATCAGTTGAGACTTTAATCTGCATAATCAGTTTTTTTTATACATAGTTTAGTGCGAAATAAGCGTGTCGAAATAGAGGTTAATTTCAGAATACCAGGTCGATGAATGATAATATTATCGATAATCCTTTCAGCATGTTTTTCCCATTATTGATATAAGTCTTCAACGTAGATTTCGGCGTAAATAAAAAAAATATTTTCGATGCCACACAATAACAATACATCATATTTTTTTATGACTAGTACATGCCGACTTCATGGTTAATAAATAAATAATCGATAGTCACGTCACATTCCACGTGCTTCTTTTTGCATCCAATAATATCCAACAAATTTTAATTCGCAACGTGCTTTATTGCGAAATGAATACAATTTATTAGTCTTACACGTTTATTAGACTTACGGTTTTATTTGCATACTTTTTTAGATTTCAATTTTCTAATACAGTATCCATTGGATAAAGAATCGTTCCAACCTCCATTATTTTATTTACCATTCATATTAATAGTATTGCAAACTTCCCTGAATTTTATCGTTGAACATCAATCATGATTCTAATGGGCGCCACTAAACTTGAATAGCAATAACTTAAAGGAAGGACGTTTTAAAAGAAAAAAAAAACTTTACATATATTACTGTCATTCATATAGGGTTACTATACCGGATGAATATATCAATACTTACCGGTATACAAAAAATGACCAAAAATTATTAAAAACGATTAAGACCAATTGGAATCGCAATACCGGACAAATGAATCAACAGCGATATCTTATATTAAACACCGTATTAAAAATCCGAAAAATTGGGAATTATTATAATAATTCGAGAGCACGAATGCCTGAAGATGCCGGAAAGGCGAAACCCGGGTCCTTAATGACAAAATACATGGAAGTGTACAAAATCTCAACAATCCAAATTTGATATTGAAATTCCATCAAGCACCCTCAGTCGATGTCTTAAATTAAATTAACTGTTACGTATGATATCTTTCATTGTTTTTTCAACATTTTCCAGGTATACATATACAAATGTATGTCTCGCCAAATTTAACTTCTTACACAAAACGAGCGTTTCCGTAAATATTTTGTGTTGATTTCAAGTATACATAGATGTCACAGTTGATCCGATATTGGATAAAGTTCCTCACTCCCATCTGTATCGTCGAACTAATAACTCATTGTAACCTCAAATTTGTGGATACAATGTTGGCATACGTAAAAAATGCCATGCTTTTGAAATAAGTGTTACCGAATGCTAAAGATGATATGCAGCTAGGTATCATTAAAATTATTATGGTTTTTCCTCAATATTTCCATGCGAGTTCATTCCTATAAAATTTTCCGGGCCTATCGATATCAAAAAAGGCAAAAATGCCGATATCCCAGTTTAGGTAATACCGGTATTGCAATCCCTGCTGACATAGTAACGAAGTTATGAAAATTACATCTCTATAAACATGTAGGTGCTGGGTGCGTTTTTGCACTAGTTTGTCAAATGCACGAGTTGTTATTAAACTTTTGATCTGAGATAAGTATCGTTTTTAATGTTAGTTTTAAAATAGCCACGTATCGAGAGCTGTCGACCTGTGATGGACAAATGAGAACGAACAATTATTTTAGAAGTATGAAGTTCGACGCTGCAATTTCAATATAATGCCGGTGGAAAATTTTATTTAATAACAGTCAACACCGGACAGAGCAATATCATCGTGAATTTTAAATATCGAACAACGCCAATGTGTAATCTCATCTGAAATATTGGTAAAAACAGTAAATTGAATATCACAATATTGTATTTACCTGTTACTCCATTTAGGTAGATACCACTGGCTTATCTAAATAAACTGTTTTAGTAGGTTTTACGTGGTGATTATTTCATTGTTAATCAGAATTGTCCATTTGTTTTTATTTACATAATGTTGCGTTTGCGATAAACGAAATTGATGACGTTTTTGGAATTCCCGCTAACATCGATATCTCTATTCGATAATACGTTATCCTCGTGGTATAATTTCAATGCGGCCATTTTGAACACCTACATAATTCAAATAATCATTAACTATTCAATGTTTCACCTATATTCTGAGAATTTAGAACAGGTATACGGAATTCAAAATAACCCAACCGTGAATATTTTTTCTCGAAAGGGATAATGATTGAAATATTAATTTTTTACAAACAAAATACACAATGTTACGTTCTCCACTATATTGTATTCTACAATACCTAGATCTAACACGCAAATCTATTAGTTATTAAATGACTTCATCAAATATTATATACGTAGAATATTTTTTTAATATTATATTTTGGATAAGAAAATAATATCAGCTCGATTTCTGTCCTCTTCGGAACATATTTACTTCTAATCTTCCAGGTATGTACCTAGATTACACATAATTCATGCCAATATGTATTGCCATTGTAGTAAAAAGAATACCCTGTTTCGACCTCGAAGATATTTTTTTGTAACGTTTTTTTTTATTACACGTCATAACTTTTTTGCTTTATCATTTTTATTCATGTTGCAGGAAGTAATTTTATGTCTATATATATTATTACCATTATTTTAGTTTCTGTATAACTTTTTTTTGCATTGGCCTGTAATAAAGTTATATAAAACAATTTCAATAATAACAACAAAAAATCTGTTTTTTTGTTATTTTTAAAATTATGAAACTTTATATTTCAAATGTATTATATTTTTCGTTGCTAAACAAAAAAGATTTTGTCTGTATCTTGTACTATTTGTTGTATTTTTATTTTACTGAATTTTGTATTCATAGTATTTTTTTAATTGTTTCAGGCACAGAGACATGTCCTATGAAGTCAGTGGTGAGACGAGTCGGTGGACAACTTCACAAGGCTCTTAGTGAAAAGGGGCTCGCTCTCTTGGTCAACCATGGTATAAGTGAGGATAAGGTATGCACATTTATGTAGTGAAGTATTTTAAAATGTACATACAACTTTTTTACACCAGAAATATTGGCTAAATCGATTCAATATAATATGATATTTATTTGAATGAGACAATATTTTCTCAAATATTTTATATGTACATACAATATTTTTACAGTATAAAAATATTATACATTGTACAATATTTTTGAATTATATCGGCGGTCCCCAAAGTACAGCTTGTGAGCACTATAAATAAATTTGGTCCAGTATGCTGACTTAATTTTTTAATAAAAAATAAATAAATGATATTAAAATGATTTAATTGATTAAAAAAACACAATAGCTGACATACACAAACCTTACTTTTAAGGTGTTAACTGTCAATTCTTAGTGGAAAGAAATTATATTTTAAAAAATAAAACACAATTTGTTTGTACTACTTCCACATATTTGTAATGTATGTGGAAGTAGTACAAACAAATTGTGTTTTATTTTTTAAAATACACAAACCTGTATTTATAAAATTAGCATTGTAATACTATTATAATTAATTAAATTTATGTTTCTTGCTGTGTTTTTTCCTTTTTGCATTGGAAAAATTTGTTTTATTTTGGAGCATGTTGTCATAAATTTACAATTTTCATTTTTGTTAAGAGAAGTTACAGAGTGTAGGTACTCTGTACTAGGTTTTGGCCTGTCTGACTGTTGAATCGTCAGTGTGATTTTATATCAATGTTTCCTCGTAAGCTAAAATGCGCTGCCGCACTGCAATTTTAGAACCCCCACGCACTCATCTAGGGTTAGTGTACACTCCAATACAAACTATTCAAATAAAATTTTCGAAGAGATGTCAATATGCAAAATTAATGCAGTTTAAAAAACAACAAAATTGTAACAATTGTAATTTAGGTACATAATTCTCTCTCCGCTTATTGAAATGTATTATTATTAGAACAGTTAAATTTATAAAAAGTTAATTTCAAATTTTTAATTGATAAAAAATATAAAAATCGTTTAATGATATCGTTAAAAGACGAAGAATTGAAGGAACTTTAAGTGCATTGCGATATTGTTTCAGCATTTCACACGTGACTAGATTGATCAATACTATCAAATCGCTCAATTCAATCACAATTTTACATTAGAAACTTATTTATTATTTGAAATACAGATTTAATTAAATATGCTGTACACAATTTGGATTTATGAAGGACATAAAAAACTATAAAATTTTAAATAATTACTTTATTAATGACTGATAATTTGTTTCATTTGGTTAATTTTCGCCTGATTTTAAGTTATGTCAAAATTATAAAAAGAATTCTGTCATTTTCAATAATTTCGAAATGTTCTTCGTAAATTATTTCATTTTTTTTTTCAATAAATAATGTTTTATACTTATGCGATGGATTTGTATAAAAATGCTAAAAGTAATCTTTTTTTAGTAAATAATTGTTTTTACATAGGTACCTGAAATTATTACTTTATATACCTTAACAAATCAATAAATATTAATAACAATTATGTAAAGCACATAAAACACTAATTTCTATAACTATTATGACATATTGATGTTTGCAAAAAGGTTCAAATTATGCGGCGCATTTGTTGGTTTGGTCCGCTCAGCATTTGGATTTTGCGCACAGAGAACCACTTGTCTTAGAGAGAACATTGACTCGGTCCAAAAAGTTTTAACACACCTGCACTTAAACTGTTTATACACAAATTATATCTTTTCCCGGAAAATTGCATAATCTAGCTATTCTGTAAATAAAAATATTGAAATTATCAAATCCATACATATAATTATTATTTTACGACGCACATATTATTACAGATTGTATCAAAAAACCTCTTTATCTTTTCACCTACATCCTAAAATAATTATTATAATATTTTTGCCAGATCAGTTATAATCTCTTGTCAATTTTTAGACTAGTTGTATCAGTGGATATAATGTAATCCTTTGTTTAATAGAATATTATAATAATACTTTAAATTATAGATTATATCATACTTTTAACACAGGCTCCGACAATCAGGCGCCGATTATATCTCATTTATCACAAGAAGTGTAAACTGAGAACAGGCTTCTAATAATAACCGTTTATTGCAGGGTTTTAAGATCAAACACATTTTAGTTGTAGGTTTGATCAATATATTAAACACAGTAGAACATGAAGTATGCGAAGGGTTGGTCCGTATAGGATCTACACTGTGACAATTGAACACTAATCTAACAATAGAGGACGGTGCTCGGTCAGTTAGATAGTTTCAAAAGGTCGATACGTATAGGATTACCTCCGTAGCAAGTGAAGGCTAAGTTGACAATGGAGGACAGCGCTAACGACATCTATGAATAGTTATTGCATCCTACAAGATAATAATTTTTCTACCTATAATTATTGTTTTAAAAAAAATGTTTTACTTTTATCCCAAAAATTTTGTCAATGTTATCAGCAAATCAGTTTTAGTATACACCACCTTCTATTTCAATGTCCGAGATGATGATTTATGTAATTATTCCTGTCTTGTGTCAGTTGATAACAAGAAACATCAGTTTACTTATATCGTTAAAAAAATTAAGATTTATTTGTAGACTAAACATGCTGAAAAAATTTTCTAGGCAAATCTAGGATTGTTCACAATTTGAAAATCGAAATATTTAATATTTTCCGATTGCATAACTGTGTTTAACAGCTCTCCAAATTTAAACCATTCATTTTTCTTAGTTGAAAGCTGCCTATGGTGTGTTGGATGATTTCTGCGCCCTTCCTGAGGATACGCAGTCTAAGTTCTTGCGGACACCTGCCACTAACCATGGCTATATCAAGCCGGGCATGGAGAGATTTGATGGAGAAACCATGGTATGCCTTTTATATGTAAACTAATCCAATATATATATATCTTGTTCTGATTAAAATATGTATGAACGCTAGTCTCTTTTAATCTGTGCTTTTGATGGTTTTTATGATAAACTAGTATTTATTACCCGGCTTCGCCCGAAATAGATGCCGCATATATTTTCTAATTTAGACATTGGCATTATTAACACCCACAAAATATAGTCTATATAAGTTAATAATAATGTTAAAAATTGAAAATAGTATGAAAATACAAATTTTACTTCGCAACTGTAAACCGTTAGTGACAGACGGACAATCAGATTGATACATGGCTTTTTCTGCTATGTAGTATAAAGATAGTATTTATTACCTGGCTTCTCCCGGGATAGATGCAAACTCATTCTTTATTCATTGTAATTAGTTGTAGCTATTTATCCGGTTATTGCAAATCTTGGCTAAATACAATATTTTGAGTGTATTGTTGATCATCGGCGACATACAGCGGTCCATGCGAGAAACACTCGTCAATCAAACCCAAGCCTGTGATTTTGAGTGATGAATAAATAAACAAAAAAATTCTGAATAAAACTGCATTATTAAAATTAAAAAATGATATATTTGACACTACAGAACTCATGGTGCGATAATCACGGAATATTCGGTGTGGAGCGGTTGCTAGGCAATCTTCCTTGGTGTTAGTTGATTTTATTATTAAACGTCAAAAATATCGCGTTTTAGTTTTAGGTTAAAAGTTAAATGTTGAGAGTTGAAAATAGTTGATCTAACAATTTTAGCCAGAATGACGTGTGAAAATTTCACGTCACGAGTGTACGCCCTTTGGGAGCAGTTGTTATAACCGACAGACATACAAACATACATATTCCTACATTTATTTTGTGCTATATAGTAGAGATTCTACCTCTGATAAAATAGAGTCATAAATAATTTATCAGTGGAGTCAATAGTTAATTAATGCTTTTTTTTTCTCATTTCTCTTAAGAACAATAATCATTTTTATAGTATTTTGATTAGACTCCTAATGGACGTTATTCTAACAGAAATCGTTCTATGACAACAGCTTGTTACTCAGTTGCTTTTTTTCGGTGTAAATAAGGATGAGGCTAGAACAGAATTAGTGGTTAGGTTATCGCTCTCGTTATGCCTCCACTTTTAGGATTGGTTGCGTGGGAGGGATTTTAGACATAACAGACATCCATGCCTTCGTACACAAATTCATAAATCAAATAAAAAATCAATTCATGAAACTGTTTGTACTGGGATTCGAACCCATGAGCACCGCAACCGAAGACGGTGATGTTGACCACTTGGCTACAGACCCGGTTTTAAATACAGGAAAATTGTAAAATTTTTGGATATGTCTTCAAAATGATTCACAAAATGTGTAATAGCAGCACTATATTGTCTCTCTACGAGTTATTTAGATTTCAAAATGCTTGTTTGGAGACTAGTGCTCTAGATTACATTAGTATTATAATGATTTTTGACACAAAGTTTAAGACTCGCTGTCAGTCACGCTGAGACACTTGAGAAGTTTTGACTAACGCCCTGTCACGCTGCTTTTGATTGTCTGAATTATCAAATTACCTCACTTTTTGTAATATAGTATCTACATCACCAGACAAGGTTGTCTGGTTGTTTTTTTTTTTTGTAAATGTGAGATAATTCTATTCATTTCAGTTTTTATCGAAGACATTTCACAAATGAGTTGTTAAATTTTCAATTTTGACTGCTAGATTGGTTATTTTTATTGCTAAAAAACAGATATTGCTGGACGACTAGCATAAAATGGTAGCTTTTTAACAGTTATATGGGTGGCAACAGTAAATATATTTTTTTTTTTTATTACAGGAGTTTCGTCATTCCTTCAATATAACAACTCTGAAGGAGACTGAGCTTCCAGATGGAAATCTCATTCCCGAGTTCTGCTCCAAAGTCGGCACCCTCGCCGGTGATTTCACTAACCTGAGCAGTCTGTTGCTCAAAGCTCTCGCAGTTGCTCTTGGTAAATCAATTTTCAAATTCACATCATTCTTACAGATGACATATATTTATTATTATTATAGGGAAAGTATCCATATATGATTTTTTTTAGTCAAAGTAATAATGATAACAATGTTACTTTATCAAAAAAATATTCTTTAGACCCATTGGGGAAGTAAGTTTTGTTCAAGAATACTTCAAGTTTTAATTTCACGTGTTAATTTTGTAATTGAGATTCTAAAACTGCTTTTGGTTTTTTCATTCATTGTATTATTAAAAATTAGCACTTTTTAGTATAATTCATATCTTAGCAGCTTAACGACGGCGGACTCATATACGAGTCCTACGTCATACATTCCATTCTATTGAAAAAGTATTGGGTTATAATCGAGTTTGATTTCAAATGTTAACGAGAGATGGTGGTATACACATCAATGCATTATTTAACAAAACATAAACAATATTTTTCTCTCTCGTAGTATTGGTTATTATTATTTACACATTGCGTAGTGATTTATTGAATGGGCCATATGGCATTTTTTATGGTGCTCGAGTCATTATGATAACCGTGTCCTGTCCCGGGGTGACTTGTAACATCTGCAACAAGGATGATATGAGAAGCAGGGATTTTTTAGTAGATTTATGTTTTTTTCAATACACCACATAAGTATGCAACCCACAAATATAGAACCACCGCTCAAACGAGATTGATTTATGCAGCAAAGTATCTGGAAGCCATCAAATCAAACTTGGTTAAGATATCTCAATTGGTTTACAAATTGTAGTGAATTTAGTGAAATGACAGTTTTTTTACGAAAATGCAAAATAACATGCGGTCGTTAAGCTGTTAGTATTCAATGTAAATTTTTCTTCCAGATCTATCCCCTACTTACTTTCTTGACCGTCATTCTGCGATGATGAGCGGTCGCAATGAGAATCAAACTAGTCTCCGTCTTGTGTACTATCCGCCTATTCTTCCTGTCGACGAACCCGGAGGAGGATCGTTTCCTTGTCCAGAGGGCAACACTGCTGCCTGTAACGGTGTCTTCACTAGATGCGGTGCTCATTGTGATTACGGAACTTTCACCCTGCTCGCTCAGGACTGTGAAGGAGGACTTGAGGTGAGCCATTTTTTTCACATTTTTTGAGCATTACATTTTTGGAACCAGTGATTCTCGAAAACAAAAATGATATAGATTTACCAAGATAACGTGGCCACTAGTGAGGGCGCCACCATCGCGTTAAGAATGTTGCCGTACTCCATCAAAATAATTTTTTTATTCACAAATTTTAAAGATATAAATGAAAAAATGCTTTATTTAAATATATTTTTACTAAAACAGTACAAGTTATATTTTAAATATTTCGTAAAAATAGTTTTATATATTTTTTACCATGTCCGCTCCCAACGTGGAGCATTTGACTTCCTAATGGAGGTATCTCCACAGAATTTTTTTTTTCTACGAGAATTGCTTGTTACTCAGTTGTTCAACCTCTTTTTTTCAAAGAGAGTATAGATAGAAGGATAGGACTAGGACAGGACTAGTGGTTTACTAATTGCTCTTGCTATACGCCCTGTTTTTAGGATCGGATGGGTGGGAGGGAAAGGATAACTTAAGACGTCACAAACATTCATGCCTAAGAACATAAATTCACAAATTGATTTAAAAATCAATTTATTAAACCTTCCATACCGGGAGCCTGAGACATCCGTTACAGTAGCCAACAACATTAACCATCGCACCACAGAGCCAACCAGTTTTTCTATATGCTTTCATAAATATTAAAAATGTAAATATTAAAAATGTATAAAAAATGCAATGACAACGTTATCAATTTTAATTTTGTATTGAAAATGATTTTCCACAAAGTAAAGGATGTATAGCAGCGCTTTTCAATGTTTATGCTACAACACCTCCCCTAAAATAAAATTTTTTTCCGCACCTCCTGCCATTAATTTTTTTAAACGATATTATAATAAAGATACATTTTAAATAATAAAAACTGATAGATATAATTAACAGAATAATAATAAGATTTTGTGGCGTAGCTAGGGGTTTGCCATCCCCCCAGTATTTTTCCTCCAAAAATAATTTAATATTTTCAATTGTGTTGTGGGTATCTTTAAAATTAATTACTGTTTATTTTAAATCTTAAACAATCACGGGACAGAATATAGCGCCGCGAGCGCAAATTTTTTTTGTATAAATATAATTTCTTGAAACATGTGTACTATATTTTTACAATTTGTCATTTACAAATGTTATATTTAATATTGTAGAGTCCCGCAGGCTTGTTCTTGAAATATGTCAAAAAATCTAGTCGCAACGATTTTTTCGTACTGCCTCGACATTGAGGCTTCATGATTATCCTGAGATTATTTTTATTTGTTTTTTACTTACGCAATTTTCTGTTCAAAAATGCTCTCTCATATATTGTCAATGAGTTAGATAAACATTCATTCACTGAATTTTTACTATTATGTTACGATATGAAGTTTTATTTATTTGTAGATATTATGGTATGAAAATTGTTTTTTAATTACAAAATTTTGGCGCCTCCCCGGTTGGAAACCACTGATCTATAGAATATTTAAAAAAATATGGAAAAAGTCTTTATAAAAAATACACAAGTATTTAATAATGAGTAACTTGTCAACACTGAAAATTTTTGAAAATTGTCATGACTGCTCCGCAGTTTACTCATGGGAATAATTCATTCTTTACAAAATTTTTCACGTTTGCAGAACCAAGAAACTTTACAAATAACCTCCCTTGAATCCCAAGGATTCGTTTTGAAATACTTGACATCGCCGATGCCACTTACTTCTACTGTATTTTTAATAAAAAAAACTGTTGACATACCTACGCTTGAGTTTGAGAGTTGCGAATGAATCGTGTCGACCTAAGATAAAACTGTTCAAAAATGCACCTCACCAAACTTTACGGAAGGGCCCTTTTTAATTTATTCAGCCGGATTCTTTTTATATTGACATTGAAATTCATTTTACATTTTTACATTATAAAGACGAAATTTAATTATTTCTCATTCTAACTAAGAAATTAGCATTACTCAAAAAGTGAAATTATCTTTAAGGCCAATCAATTAGAAAAAATGCTGTTACTTTTTTTGATATTTGTACACGCCCTAACAAAAGTATTTATAAATCAACAAGAAAAAGAATTTTTTGATAGTATAATACTATCTTTACGTAAAAACAATACTTTGCAAAAGAAAAAATATAGTTGATATCTTAGTAGGTACAACACTATCTTAACGTAAAAAGAACACTCTTTTGAAAAAAAAACTGAATTATCGAAGTTTACCAAATGTAGACATGAATTTTCGAAAGATATTTATTTTCCATAGAATGGCAATTGAAGAAATTTATTCTAGACTGACAATTTTAGTTCCAAATTCGGCGGTGACCAAATAATGTTGGTAATATAAAAACAGCTATTTTGTAATCGATATTTATTTTTGTGTTGGCACTGTGGGGTTTATGACAATAAAAAGGTAACAATAATATGTTGCATTTATTGTTTCAGTTTGTGTTTTAGTGATAAGTTATTTTCAACCAGATTTCTTTTTCTAAACTGTTACCAAAAAAGATAATATAAAAGTAGTCCCTTATTTTCTGTGCAAGGCATGTAATTGCCGGTATTTGAAATAAAATGAATAATTATTCCAATAAATTGTTCAATGTTTATTGCATCAAATTTGAATAGGAGTGGATAAAATTCATTCTTTTGCAGTAGATTTGGCAAAAAATACCATTTGCCCACTCTGGATAAGAGAAGAGTTAACAGTTTTATTGATTCTGTCAATCTGAAATGTTTATCGAAATAAAAATGTATTTTTACAAAGTTATATATATTTATGCGAAATGATGAAAAGCTAACACGGTTAGGTTAAGATGATGAAAAATAGTCGAAATCCTCGCTCTTTTTAAATTCATCACCTAGTACAATTAATTGATCTGAAGATGGCAGTATAATAATGATTTCATATTAAAATATTATTTTTCAGGTTAAGCTCCCATGCAGTGAAGTCTGGCAGCGTGTTGGACATCTGCCAGGAGCTTTGCTCGTTAACACCGGAGAGCTTCTCGCCATGTGGACTCAAGATCGTTATCCAGCTCTGGTAATTTAAAATTTTGCATTAATCATTCATTACCTATAAATAATCTTTTGAAGAGTGAACTGTTTTAATACAACTGTCATGATCAATCTTTTCTGTTCATTCATTAGGAACAAATCAAACTTTTTTTTATATATTTATGGTTAATTGTGTAAACTTGTAAAACATATTTCACATATTTCTGTGTGATGAATGACACAAAACAATCCTTGATGGAGTGATCTGTCGAAGAAAACCTTCAAGGTACAAAAGAATGGTATGTGATAGAGTTACGGATCTACTGATCAATAATTATATGAGAATGGTATATGAATTGCCTAGCAGTAATATTTCACTGTACCTGCTTCTGTATTTGTTGAAACAATATTCAACCTATACGCTTGTGGCAAGTGCAGGTCGTGGGGTTTACAATATATAACGGTGATATAAAGTGCAGGCGAATGAATATAAACATATTGATAATTCTTCATTACAGTTCCATCGAGTGATCGTGCCCCAGCAATCCCACGCCCGCACCAGAGGTCGCCATTCAATCGCATTCTTCTGTCACCCCGACGACAGTACTGCCGTGGAGCCTCTTCCAGCCCCGTGCGCTCCGCTGAGACAGCAGCCGCCATGTGATGTCGCCCACCGAAAAGGACTCCAGAACCGCGTCGTCAATGCCTACCACCATATCCAGAAGAGATTCAGGGAGACGTATGCATGACCTTCAAAGAAACTCGAATAGATTGTGACTGATATTTAAATAATCGGGCTCAGGATGATCTACAAGAAGAACGGATTGAAAATTTATGGGTTCTTAATGTCCTGATGTTTACGATGAGAATGAATATAAAATTCTCGAAATTGATTTCATTACAATATTTTGTCTTTCTATTATACTTCTTTCTTAAAATTTGTATTGTTTATCAGTCATCCTGGGCCCAGATTATAGCACAATTAATTTAATTATGATCTTCTCATAGTAAAATTTTACAATCTTGATTCAAATGAAAAAACTATCCATTGAAAACACTTGGCTAAGAATATATAAAGTTCTCTTAAACTATGCATGTTGAACAACTACTAAATATTTTCAAAATTTTCCAGATGTTTCAAGTACATACAATTATTACATGGTACTGTATCTCTATATAGACAAATCAACAGAATTTAAGTGTTTTCATAGCCGAAATACTTAAAAGATCCATTTGTGAGAAATGTTTTTACTGTAGTAAATCCACTGTTACGGCCTTTACAATAATATTTTAATTCATACTGTTTGATGCAAAATAGTGTTACAAATGACTTGAAATTGTAATATCATAGTCAGTGTTTGATAACAAGGTACTTAGTCCGCCTATCGTCCGTTGCACAATGAATTTGTCACATGTTTATTAACATACTGGAGAATATTTGACTGTCCAAAGTTATTCACAATTGATGTCTGTATTCTAAGCATTTATTTAGTACTGTATTTTACATTACAAATTTTAAAATGTAAAAGGGGGGGGTCCTTGATATCTGAGTGTTCGTAATTTGAATCTCTGCAGTTAAGAAATCGCTTTGAATTCTACAAAAAAAACTTAAGTCATTCAAGGAGAAAAATCTGTCAGAGCTCAAATGTTAAATTGAAAAAATCATCATTTGATATTGATTTTGGTCCCATGTTCAAGCTGATTTATTAAGAGATATCTTTGTTATGAATTATCTTCCGTTAGTGGAGAGTTCTATACATACTCTTATGCCTTGTCTATGGATATATTACGGCCACAGGAAATAGTTAAAAACTTTCATTATGAAGACTTTTCATTGCAGTAATTTCTGTAAATTATTACAATTATATAGAATTTTTATCATGTATGCATCTTGTTTAAAGTTATGAAAATGATAAATTGCAAGTAAGTATTATTTCTATTTCCTTAATAATCTGTGGTTTTGAACCTCTTGCCATTACACGCTGTGGTGAACACCCCGTAAACTTTAATCTGTACAAAAATTTATTGCTCACTTATTTCTCATGTCCCAAAATTGGGATTTTTGTACGACCATAAACCTCTCTCTATTAAGCTCCAAATAAAATTTTAGAAAGACAACTAGCTGCATTCCACTTTTGACGATATATTAATGTTCTAAATTAATGAAATCATATGAATTTACATACAAGGTAAAAAAATGACTGATCGTAGTTATTTAGATTTTATACAAAAATATAATATGTCTGCAAATTCGACATTTACTTATGAATTTGACAATTGGATAGTAAATAAATTTATAGATAATTTTTAATACGGTGAAATCTATTTATGTCTTTATACGAAAAATCAACTTATTAATTTTTATATAATTTAAGACATCGACTGAGGGTGCTTGATGGAATTTCAATATAAAATTTGAATTATTGAGATTTTGTACACTTCCATGTATTTTGTCACTAACGACCCGGGTTTCGCCTTTCGGCATCTTCAGGCATTCGATCGCATGAATGGAAGATGCCGAAAGGCGAAACCCGGGTCGTTAGTGACAATACATGGAAGTGTACAAAATCTCAATAATTCAAATTTATTAATTTTTGTTTAAAATGCCCCCTCCCTTTCTTGGTTATACAACTGTTTGAAGTTGCACAAAAATGCATTTACCCATTTACACATTGATGACTCGAAAGGTTTTTATATGTATAATAAACATTCTTCTGGGGTCTAATTATCAAACATTGAAATCATATGTGAGAATTGTGTCATTTCACAAAAAGTAAAACTAATGGTTTTTAATTTAATTATGTCTTGCTTATATAGTACGAATTTGGCATTGTGTGAGATCATCCCAATCTATAACTGGGATAATCTCACTTAACCCATACACAAATGTGGAATAAATAACCATATAACCAAGATGGAAAAAATATCACCAGAAATAACCAAATTCATGCATATGAATTGCCCATCCAATTACGAGAATATGGCTCAAAATAAAAAAGTGGTTTTTACATTTTCGCAGAACTGTCAAATTGTTCTTTTTTTCCTCATATTACCTGTAAAATTTTATTTATGATTTTGTGTTTCACGTTCTATGACTTACTATATTCTATTATGCATTATTATGTTTATTGAAAACTTAAAATTGTACTTATGTCATGTTCAAATTGAGCCTAACTTTTATTATGTTCATTTGGTCTGGGTGTCACAAATTATGACTTCTTACCATCCTTAGATAATGACGTCATTTTATTTTTGGCCAGTGTCAACTTAAAATTAATTATAAACCTTACAATGTCTACTTAATTTCTTGTGTTAAATTAAAAGTGTGTAATGATAAAAATATTTATTTTTGTGCATGTCCATTTCATCTATATCTTATTCTTTTTTCTACCTTGAACTTAAGTACAGTAGAATTTTCAATTATATTATAACACTGTTAAACATCAAAACACTGCATTTAGAGAAACTTTAATTTTAAGAAACATATTTTTTTATTATATTCCTTCAGATAAGTCTCACCGATTTCAGTGTTGTCAAAATTTTTATGATGCATTTTTATACAGTGGTTTGTTATGTAAAGCGTGTACTTATAGTTAATGTATATCATATATAGCATTACAATGATTTTATGTCATAATATCTGTAACTTATATATGACTACATCACAAATAAATATTATTAAAACAAAAAGTTTTTTCATGATAACAACCACACTATTTCTATCTCGTTTTTTGTAACATATATAAAATTTCCTTTCCAACAAGAATTGACACCTTAAAGCAATTTCCTGATGGCAAGTCGGCACAGTTATATGTTAGATTATTAACAGTAAATATACGCCATTAACAGTAGACCGTGGGTTCCCCTTTGACTCCTGCCAACTAATATTTTCAGACCCAGTCCGCCACTGGGTACTATCAAGGTTAAGTATTCAATATAACAACTGTAGATTCATTTTATCTGTTTTGCTGTTTATCAAGAACACGCAGTTGAGTATTACATCACTGGTAAGTAAACTGATTACCGGCCTCAAAAAACTTTCTAAATTTGATCAGCTGGTTTTTATTTCCGTTTGAAATAACATGTCCGTCTGAAGAAGATATAATCATTCCGCTGTCTACCTGACCAGAATTTAAAGCTGTGATATGTGATGAGTGATGGGTAGATGAATTATTTGTTGAAATCATAGACACCGGAACTAAAGTATCATTCAAATTGGCGTGGACTAAATTGACTGTCTTCAGCATGGGTATGGCATTTGCATTTATGATATTGTTTTGATTCGCAGGCGAATCCAACGCTTTCAGATCTCTAAAATTAGACCCACTGTATACTTCATGAGTTATAGAAGCTTTATGAGTATTTTCAGCATTCATTTGTAATTTCTCATCAATTGGCTTGATGTACTCCTGGGTTTGCTTGGATTTAGAACTTGACGGTGGTTGTGTTTTTGCATTATCAACTGAGAGGTTTCTGCTCGTCGACTGTAAAGCACTGTTTTTTCGAGCGGCTGCGAACAAATTTTACAAAAATAATAATAATTTTATAAAAATAAACATAATGTTCAGAATGTATTTCATTCAAATATACGCATATAAGAATAATCTTTTATAACATTGCTCCATATAACAAGTATTAAGCCGCTTCTTTTGTATTTCTCTATTAGAAGTCCATAATATGCTCCACATTCTTAGTGGAGATATGGACAACATTTTTACTTGACACAATGAATGTTTGCATTAGGAAAAATTCTAGATTTCTGTTGTATTATTAAGAATATGAAATCATCAGTAATTAAAAAAAATACTAAAAATGTCAAATACCATTCTGTTCCAAAGTGAACAGAATTGTGGTTTTGAAAAAAATTCTCTCACCTTTGTGATGTGTATTGAGATGAGTTCTCAGAGATGAATGCTGAGCAAAACCTCGCCCACATGTTCCACACACGTGAGGTCGCTCTCCAGTATGAGTTCTCTCATGGTTTCGAAGTACATGCGAGTCAGCAAAGCCACGGCCGCATTCATTGCACACAAATGGCTTCTCACCTACCATATAAAAGAATCAGAAGCCAATTTTAATTTCATTTTGCCCTGGGAAGATAGAGATTTAGTGGAATTGAATATTTGATAACGCACAATGACACATTAATATACCATTTTCACTAAATTCGTTTAGGATACTGATTTTTTTTTACGAATCATGCCAAAACTCGAAACATCGATTTTTCCAATTGTATCAGTTTCGAGATTATTGAATTTTACGAGATTGATTATTACATTCACATATTTTATCCATCATTATAAACATGTGGAAGTAGTACAAATGAATTGTTGTATTTTTTTAAATATAATGTCTTTCCACAAAGAATTAACACCTTAAAAGTGATCTATGACTATATTAAAGCTTTAATGAGCGCACAGTACAAGTTGTGACAAAAATGTGTTGTTGTGTGCAGTGATGGTGCCAAAGCAATTCTGCGGAGTTTACAATGAAAAAAAATGTATGGTTTCCATCTTATTGTAAATCACATAAAATAGCACTACCACTAAATATAATACTGTTCTAGAATATAAATCTGTGACAACATTTACCTGTGTGTTTCCGTTCGTGTAGTCTCATATTGCTGCTGGTGGAAAATTTCTTATTGCAATGTTGACAGCTGTATCGCCGTTCTCCAGTGTGGGTTCTCATGTGGACACGGAGCTCGATCGCTCTGGCAACACGTTTACCACACACTGTGCAGACGAAGTTCTTCACTCCTAGAAATACAAGCGAATTACCCAAAAACTGCATCAATCGAAATCTTATATGAAAAATTTTCCACATGTATCTTTGTCAGCTGATGATTTGTTAACAGAAAAATTATTAATAAACAGAAACTCGATTCTTCTATAGTTCGCACATTATTCTCGGTTATAATAAATAAGAGTCATTAATTGGATGGGGATGGGAAAAGAACATTGGTACTGGATATTTATATTGCTTCTTACTCTCATTTCATTTGCTCATTAAAGATTATGTAAGCCTGTCAAGCTCATTCATTCAATTATTTACTATGGAAAGTAAAAATTATAAATTGTGTTTTAATAGTCTTGAAATATTACCAGTATGTGTGGGCATGTGTACTCCGAGAGCTCCGCTGTTGGTGAAAGCTTTCTGGCAGACGGAACAGCTAAAAGGGCGTTCTCCAGAGTGGGTTCGAAGATGCACAGTCAGTTCACCAGAACGAGCCATTTGTTTACCGCATATTGGACATTGGAAGTTTTTCACCCCTAGGATGAATAAATACGAATCATTATGATTTTATCATTAAATATATGAATGCAGATTTATCAGTAATCAACACGAAGATTGACATCTGCGAGTTTATAATAATAACAATAACTAAAGAAAATCCAGTATGAGGTTTAGTTTTAATGAGTTTCAGCAAATCACATGGTATTATATCATCAGCGATTGGCCAATCTTTCCTGTCCTAGCCCTATCCTTCTATCTCTACTCTCTTCAAAAAAACAGAGGCTATGCAACTGAGTAACAAGCAGTTCTCGTAGCATTGGGAGCGGACATGGTTTAAAAAAAAATTATACCAACGGGCGCAAGCTGCCAACATAAACATTGATGGAATGATTTTTTTCTTCATTGTCATGTAGAAACGTTTGTGTTGAATGGCCGAGGGTATTTCAGGATGAATCGTGGTTCCACCATATTTTAAATAAAATAATATAGTTATTACTCTGTATTTTCTTACCATTGTGAGTGAGCATGTGGACTGAAAGGCATGTGTTGTTGGTAAAAGCTCTGCCGCAGATATCACAAGGATATGGCTTTACGCCAGTGTGAGTTCTCATATGCACCTATAATTTGGAATTTAACCATCATTACTATACAAAAATACACGACACTATACATATATCTTTATCATTGAGCGAAGAGATACTCATCTGATGCTCCATAGAACATTGATGTACCTACCAAAACCCGATGAATTTATGATCAAAAAGAGACGAAAAAGGGATACTTTTTGTAACCAACGATTAACAAAAATTATGTGGATTTTATTTTTAAGCTCCAGCATTTTGAAATAGTTTATTTGTTATTTTATTTTATTGTATTATATTATATAAATTATATTTTAATAACTGACTTAATGATTTCTATTGATAGTTTTTCTTATATTTTTCAATCATTTGTCAATAATAAAGCATATACTAACAAAAACGTACATGTCCCCACATTAAGGTTTAGCAATCGGCTTGGGGATACTGGTTCTAGGTAAAAATGTTATAGAATGTAGTGTATAAAACATACTTGTAATGAGTGTGCTTGAACGTAAGACTTATTGCAGAGTTGACACTGATGAGGTCGTTCACCAGTGTGAGATCTAAAATGGTGAGCCAATGGCAGGCGGGCAGGGAATCTTTTCCCACATATTGGACACGGGAAAGGGTGGTCTCCGCTGTGGATGCGCTCATGACTCCTGGAAAAAATGAATGAATAATAAATACATATTTAATAGTATTTGTCAAAGAGAAGATAAGCCTATGATTGAAATTTTAAAATTATTCCAATTATCACACTCACTTCAATGTTCTCGGATCTGAAAATGCTTTTCCACATATCGTACAAATTTCGGGTTTTTCTCCTGTATGTAACCTGTGGTGTATTCTTAGTCCACGAGTTGTGGTGAAGCCGTTGCCTAAAATTTAGTTAAATAAAAACCAATTAGAGATAACGGAACACACCTGAGTTCTATTGTAATGCTTGGAAAATAGATATGCAGAAAACAAAACGATTTAGAGTCATATTTGTATTAATCTAATTTAGTAGCACGAGCGATATTAAAATGTTTAGTCACTGATTAATGTCCAGGTATTAAATTTAATATAATCCGATATTGAGTAGCAAATATAGAAACAGAGTAGAATCACATATATGCTGCATTCGTAAGGAGAAAGAGATCCATGGAAGCTACCCCTTGTGCCCCCTCCCAAATATAAGCACCTTCTTACCGCAAGTAATGCACTGGTATTTTTTGGAGCCGTGAGCTTCAGAACGATGCTTCACAAGAGCTGATATTGTTGCGCAACTTTTTGAACACACGCTGCAATCCTGAGGTTTATCAGGAAACTCATATAATGCTGGAAAATAAATAAGCTATATGTTAATATTTATGGTCGAAAATTGAATAACTGGATATGAAGTGATTTAAAAACTTATTTTACTCACGTGCGTATACTGTTCTATTTTTTCTTTCAATGATTTTTAATATCACAGCTTTTGGCTTTTTACTTCTGGATTTTTTTCCTTTGGGAAAGGATTCATTTGATTCTAAATCAGACTGAAATAAAGGGAAGATATATTGTAAAACTACTATTTTTTAATTTTCAACACTGAAATACAACCTCTCTTTTTACGCGACTTTTATTTACGCGATTACATCTTCAAATTCCATATCAAATTGGGTGTGTAGAATACATTTATTGAATTCGTTAAAAGAACACGTTTATATCATAAATCTAATCCAGCGGCAGAAAAATAAATTTGAAAATGGCTAAATTAATACAAGATGAGGTCTAAATATTTTTCAAACCCGCCAGACATGAACTAAAATTTGTAGACACATAAAAATGAACAGCTGTATTTTGCAAATAATATTTGGGTATAAAAGAGAAAATTAGTCTCAAACAATCCTTGACATCACGTGGTTCCCGATTCTTACTGTCGTGGAGCAATTAGAACAATTCTCAAACAATGCATAAATAGGTATTTTAGAGATTACTAATGCCCAGAAAGGGTAATAAATATCTTACTGTTGACATTAAAAAAGTTGTGAATACTTTATATTTTAGTTTTTGAATCTATTTTATGGAACACGATCCTAATATTGAATGTGCTCGGAAATTTCAAAATGAATTGAGACTCTGCATGATGAATTACACAGAACTTTATAAAGAATTACAGCGGCCAGAAAAACAGGGATCTAATCAAAAACTTTTACAGATTTTAATGGGCAAACAAATAAATCATCATCGGAGCAACAGAATAAATCTGGAGTATTAATAATCGACTCGGATGAAGAATCTCGGATACGAAAGATTTCAATTAACGAATCAGAGTTGGATTCAAGCTCAAGCGAGATTTATCAATTCTGCTTAAAAATTCGAAAATGAATGAATTTCCCTATCGATAGTGAAGATAATGATTAACATCTTAATTTGATATTTTATTATAGTTTTTATTTGTATTTTTATATTAAATTACAAAATTAATTAAAAGTTTATATTTGTACATAAAGGTTTTTTTAGCGCGATTTTAAAAAACTCATTTTAATATTTCCTTACATTCTTGCTTTTTTTTTATGCGATTTTTTGATTCTTGGAGACAATATATTAAATTTTATAGAAAATGCATTTTTTTTGAGCGTTTTATTTTTACGCGTCAATTTCGGGAACCAATGTATCGCGTAAAAAAAGGAAGGGGTGTATTGGTATTTTCAAAACCAGTATTTTGGTATTGAATAATGGGATCCCAGTTTCGGTAATACCGGCATATCAAGCAGTTCGAATCTTAATGTATGGTTGAAGTGTAACGACTTACAAAAATAACAAAAAATATATATTTAGTCACCTCATCAAAAATATCACATATGGAAGAGTCTTCCAAAACTTCTTCCTTTAGGTCAATTATCAAAGAAGTGATAGCGCCCTGTTGGTCTATATCTTGATGTTCATTAGAATCTGCAGGAAGTGATGTTGAGACAGGTCTAATGACATCAAATTCATACAAGGGCTCAGGGGGAGTATTATCACTTTTTAGAGTTGATAATTTTTTGAGTTTGGAATACTGAAAACAAAAGATAATAAAATTGAGTTAAGATAACAGATTGCTAATTAAAGGAATGATTATAATTATAATAAGCATCAGTATTTTTAGTAATCTAATTGTTTGTCAAATTTAGTTGTTAAGTAAAATGCTCTTAAATATTCTGCTATTGTTGCTTTTTTGTAAAGTGCAGTTGATTGCTTTGAAACAAATGTGATTGAATATTTTAAAATTATACATCCCATTCCATCAAAGAAAAATATTAATTCACACATGTGAATTTCATGACAATAATGTAGGGCATGAGAAATGAGTCACTCGGGCCCGAATAAATAATTTCGAGTCAATTGCCTTTTTCGATTTGTTCATTCAAGTTTTATCATTGCATAATTTGTTATGCAATGATAAAACTTAACTTTTCTTAAGATTTTAACAAAACTGTGTTAAAGTGGAAAAATAAATGGCTTGCAGGTTCATTTTCTTGGCTAGGCTAATATGTGACGCTTGTTCACAACAAAGATTAGGTGGTTTGACTCAATAGTTCTAGCCATGTCGACAATTAACACTTTGCGGAACAAGAAAATATTTTCAGGCACGCCCAAGGTAGGGTTTTGAGCGCCCATTACAAAGCATTAATTAATAAAACCCAATTAAATCCAAAAGGTATATATGGTAAATGTCTTCACGATCCTATGAATTTATAATGTAACAATAAACAACAATTTAGTAATTATATAATGAAGATGAAACATTTCACTTAAATTTGTTTATTTTTTAATCTTGCTTACGCCCGCAACTACTTTTTTCAATCTCGAATGGGTACACTACCAGAACTGGGTTAAGAATATTGTGTTATAATTACCGTTTGTTTTATTAGCGATGGGTTGTGTCTTTTTTTATCATTTATACTTAAAAACTCAGGCAAAATATTTGCGGCAACTTCATCAGGCTGAATTCTCTCAGACTTTACTTTGGTAACATTGACATCAATTTTTGTGTTAGACTTATTTGTGACATTCAAATTCCGTAATTTTGATGATCTGGTGTTATGTTTATGTGACGATTTTGATTCAAGAGGTTTGTCCAATACACTTTTTTTATCCAATGCTGGATATATTTTATCTTCATTATTCTTCAAGGAAGTTTGATCGTCTTCTTCAACATGTGTATTTTGATTTATCATTTCTAAAATGCAATACAGAAAAGCAAGGTAAGCAAGGGACAACGGCCGCTGTCTTTTCCAGTATAAAATGATTGCTTGTTCCTGTTTATTACTGATATTCTAAAATTGGTATATTAATGAAATTTATATGTGCACCCTACACAGATGTAGAGATGAAATATACATTCATTGTATTTTTTCAATTCAATGAATCGCATGTCATGCTGATTATTTCTATTTCTATTATTACAGCCCCAACACTAAAAATACTTACAGGGCAATATTAAATTTTACAAAAAAAATCTAAGGATCTGAATTACAACTTAGATTTAAATATATATTGTTCAAAATGTATAAAATTAATCAGGACTGTTTCGCTGTATAGTTTGAAAAGTTTAGTATATTAACATAGTTGGCACCATAACTTATTAGGTGACATCACTGATGGCAGGTAGTGTCTCACTATAATTTTATATTGATATACTAGATTCAAATTATTTAATTCCTGAAATTTTTGACTAACTGAATATCTACCACATAAATATCCTCAGGTTTGCTTGTTGGCCTGCAGAGACAGAGAAACATTTACTATTTGGGTTTTACAGAGTCCTGCTTTACAGTGAAGATGATAGAATGTGAAATAGGGTTGTGAGTTACCGGATTTAATCTGTTTTTCAATAGTCGAATCCTCAACTTGATAAGTGCCCATGTCTTCCTGCAAAATATTACTTTCAGGATTCTGAAAAACAGAAGAAAATCATAATATGAAGGAAAATATCATTTGAAATATGTGATTTGTTAGTCATTGATGACGAGTAGTAAAATAATCACTTCAATAGAAGAGAAGTAACAAAATCTTTTAATTCACATTCAGAAAGATTAATATTTTTATGATATTAACCTTTTAGTGTCTCTAGTGATATTACTAAATGCATGTAATACTTACGTTTTGCAACTGTCGAATTGAAAGTACTCTCTTTAAAATTTCATCAGATCGAAGGTTTTGTTTACGAAAAACAAACACCGATAAAGCTCTTTCTGTGCATGTCTTGCAAATGAACCGCGGCAAGCCATCATTTTCGTCCATCTGAAATTTTTGAAGTGGTGTTGTGATTAAACTAAAGATTGCAAAGTATAATATTCATTGCAGTATGTAACTGCGATAGTTTATAAATATACAATAGTACAAGTAGAATAAAAAGTTGTTTTGGGGTAATTAAGCAGCATCCATTCAGTTATACTTAATGTAAATGGGATATTGATGAATTGTACAGTAATATACTTTCGAACACAAATCCAAAAATAAACCTTGTGTTAAAGTTAAATTTTCATGTATTATAATAGTTTCGCTTGATCTGTGCTGGTAATGCACACTGCCGTGTTTTTATTTGAAGATTGTCTAAAAGTTATTTCCAAATCGCGTTTCAAATAGCGCAGATTTAGTTATTCAATTTTGACGTGTTTAGATTCAGACTAAAATGGCTTTTCTCAATAATATGACGCGTCGATCGAAGATCAAAAGCATACCGTCACATTGACAGCTGCGTTGTTATCGAAGTTTTTCACTGTTTTTAGATTGAGATATAATTGACTCAGGCGATTAGACAAAGTAATATAATATGATCAAACCGTTATCTGCGTGCAGGTGTATATCAAATCGTGGATATAAGTTTCCAAAACACAACCTCCTGTATTCAATTTGTATTTAAAAAACAGGTCTCTCATTCCTGTTGATGGTGTGAGACATGATCTGCAAATGGAATCGAAGCAAGTCGATTCGATTTCAGACAGGGATTTCATATCACGCTCTGAGGTCAGCTCTGTGGTGAACATTACACTGTTTGACAATTAGCGCTTTCAAAAATATTTCAAACCATGGTGGAAGGAGAGAACTACGAGGTGAACCGTAAAACTATTGACAATCGCCATTTTTATTTTTAAAGACGTCGTAGCGTGCCAATATTTAAACGTCAAAACATAAAGTATATTACTTTATGCGTCAAAAGTATTTTGTTTGCGACACTGTTTTGAAGAGCCGATACATATTTGATTGAGGTTTTAAAGAGAAACATATATATATATATAATAAATAGTGTAATAGAGTTTAAAATAAAACATTTAGACATTCTTGTCTAAGCAAAACTATAATTTTAAAGATAAAAAATTAATATCAATGCTGAAATGTGCAATGAAAACTTGTAAGAGCTGGAACATGAAAAAAAATCAACAGTAATGTGAAGTTTTTTACTTTTCCTAAGGGTCGGATTCGTGGCCGAGTGGTCTACGTCGTTGGCTTTGGTTGCGGTGCTCATGGGGTCAAATCCCAGTACGGACAGAATCTATTTATGGATTTCTGTTGGAAGGCATGGGTGTTTGTGAACTGTGTTAATTAAATTTCCTCTCATCCATGCAATCTTTAAAACGGGGAGTAGCGAGAGTGATAAGCTAACCACTAGTTCTGTCCTATTCATATCCGTATATCCATGATCTTTTCGAAAAAAAACGAGAGGTTGACCATCTGAGTAACAAGCAGTTGTAGTAGAAAAACTTTTTGAGATATCTTCATTGAGAGACCATATGCTTGGGAGTGGACATGGCATATAAAAAAATCCTTTTTATATTGAGCGAGTTAAGTGAGATTAAAAAAAATCCAACATCAGTATATTATTTGGATTTTATTTTATTTTAATAAATATTCTTTACAACACGCTACTCTTTTTCTGTTTTCTGTACTTGCAAAAGTCAATGTTCAAACGTATACTCTGTCGATTCTGTAAGAGCAGGCAATTATTCTCAAAATCAAGTGTTGCTCTTTCTTAACGTTTGTTTATTTTGATTATATTAGAAGAACAATTTACTTACGGGAAAACGATGATGATAGAATGCGAGAATGATAGATCACATTTCACACTATTTACCGTTTTATAACTCGATGGATTAAAACAACCTAGTGAAACTTAAAAAAACAATTATTTTTTACATAAAACAATCAGCACCAGTATACATATTTTATTATTTATTGTACCAACATTGTTATAGCAGTATCATATGATTTCATTAAAGTTAAATAATTTAAGTTAGACACACAATTTAAATGTTTTATAAAACATTACACAATTTCTATCTCAAGAAAACATAAAATATGAATTTTAATAAAAATTAGAATTCACTTATAATTTAATGAGCAGCTGAGAAATTTTGTCAACAAATCATGAGGTGTGAAGCAAATATCCTTAAAAAATAAATCAATAAGGATGATAATTACTTATAACATTTTATTATTGTAAATAAACTTATATTGATACAGGTTGAAAAAATTACAAAAACTACATTTTTCAATTCCATTTTCTCTATACCAAAAGTTAGCAAGAACTCCCACTATTATTTTTGTTTTAAAAAAGACATAAGACTTACAATATAAATGTACCATAGAACTATAATTTAAGAATTTAAGACATCGACTGAGGGTGCTTGATGGAATTTCAATATCAAATTTGAATTGTTAAGATTTTGTACATTTCCATGTATTTTTTCACTAACGACCCGGGTTTCGCCTTTCGGCATCTTCAGGCATTCGAGCAAATGAGTGAACTCGAACTGACTTGAACTGTTATTTGCTCGAATACCTGAAGATGCCGAAAGGCGAAATCCCGGCCGTCAGTGACAAAATACATGGAAATGTACAAAATCTCAACAATTGAAATTTGGTACCATATAACTATTTTTATATCATCATTGCAACCATTTTGCCCTACAAAAATGCATCACTGAGTGTTATAAGAAATAAAATGCTATAAAACCAAAAAACAGGGGCGAAAACATTAGCCGTATTATGTCAAATCTAGCTCTCCCCGGTTTCTGACAAAAATGCTGATGATAATACATATGTCTAGATATTAATAAAACATCTTGCTATTATTAAACATGGGTATATAATATCGATATATTTCATTAATTAATCAACAATTATCTTTTACATATTTCAATTTTTATTCATAAGAATGAAGAAAAATAACAACAAACTGCAAAATAAAGAATTAATTGCCTATACCGAATATTTCATTCAATAAAAATATTATCTATAGAATTTTAAATGGGAATCTTTAGCTTTAGGTGTTTTTAGTAGTTAAGTATAAAAACAAAAATAATGTATAGAATATTATTTTTGATCAAGAAGTAAACGTAAGTTATTCTTAAGTTGACCGTAACAAATAATTTTCGACAAAAATATAACCAATTTTGAAAGAATATTTGTTGCTAAAAGAAAAACTCCTACATCTAAATTGTGTGACATATACATGTGGAAAACAGTAATCACAAATGTAAAAATAGCAAAGTATATTTAGTTTAATAAGAATCATAAAATATTATGATACAACAATGCCAAAACAGCTATCAACTTTATTTTACAATTCTTGTGGAAATGAATATTTTGCTATTTTTACCTTATTATAATGGATTTCTACTAAGTAAATTATTTAATCAATCCAGTAAACAATATTTTACAATTATTTCTTATATGATATTATTACCTAAACAATAAAGAACATTAGATTTTTAGTTTCCTTCTCTCATAAAGAAATTTCACAATAAAGCAGAATACTGAACCATGCACTCTTGGCCAAGTTTTACCATATTCAAGAAAATCATGAATGACAAATACAATACATTGATAGTATGTATATAACATTGGGTATTGTATAAGCAGGGGTGGCTCGTCTTTAGGGCCCACAGGGGCCAAGACCAATAATTTAAATGAAATATTCAAAATGATACAAGTATTGTATATTTAAAGTTAAAGTCTTGTCTGTATATTTATTTTTCCAATGTCTGTCTTTATTGAAATCCATTTATCTTTTGAATGTCACTACATCGACTGTGGAAAGGAAAAAGGATGTAACTCACACAAAACGTACTAATACACTGTATTTATATAATATATTGGCTGTAAAAAGGCAAAAGGACTTATCCCTCCGTCGTTTCAAAATATTTTTTTTTCGATCATAATGTATAAAATTTAATACACGTTTTGTTTGGGCTATATTCAATATTTTTTGTGTGTGGGTTACGTCCTTTTTCCTTTCCACAGTCGATATGTATTATACATATTATGTTAAAATTGTACACAATTAATTTTTTTTTTTGGCTCCTTGCCCCACCTGTTTCTATTGTCACCAGCTGCCACTGTGTATATTTATATAAATTAGAGGTTTGCACGGGCCCGGGGCCGGGCTCGGGCGGTTAGAGGCAATTGATATACGGGCTCGTGCCGGGCCCGGGTAAGGGATTTGTTCTTCAGAAAAATATTTTGTACTATGTTCGGATCATGAACATATATTGATTACTTTTGAATATCGTTTTGAATATCATTGGAAAAATATAATCTTTTGTCTGAATCACTTAACATTTTAGTAACCTGAAACCGAGCTATAAAATTGTGTGTTATTGATGCCAAGTCTGACACAATGCTTTGTTTATTTAAGAATCACTGATAGTTAGTTAAAATTTAAAATAGTTCATATATAAATAAAGTGTGACATTATTCAGTATCTGCTTTCTATTGGTTTCAGATAGTTGATAGTTTAGTGTGCTGAAAAATTCATTATAAAAAAAAATACAACAGATTCATTAAAAATGAGTTTCAACGATATAAACAAAAGTTGAAATGTGGTGACTATGTTGTTGTGTGGAAATCATTTCGTGAAATAATATATTTTTATGCATGTGAAAAGGTTTGATAGGTACGTTGAGTGTGTTAAATGTCAATTAATTTTATGCTACTGTAATTTTTTTAAAAAATCGGGTGTTTTTGGGCCGAACAATATAAATTTAGGCTTCGGGTCGGGTTCGGGTAACAAGTGTGGTATTAAGACTCGGGTAGGGCCTGAAGTGAATGGGCTTGGGCCGGGTAATTTCATCAGATTTCGGCCTGTGTAGACCTCTAATATAAATACACACACATATTTTTATATATATATATGTGAATATTTAGAATCTTAAACACATTACCTATGTGAATAATGAAAAATAAATGATTTCAGTGAAGAATAAAATAATATAACGTAAAATTAATAAACAAAAAAACCCTAATGTAATTTTTAGCGATAATTTGTTTCTATTCAATCATCTTCTTCAGGTTTCTGGAATGACTGCAATTTCTTACATCTGCAATCACAACCAAAATGCATAATTAATATAATCTACATAATGGAAGACTTAAGGTGGTTAACTCTCATTTCAATAAATTAATATGAGCTATATATCAACCTTAGTCAGCTATCAGAGTATCAGAACACTTATCAATTTTCATATTAAAAAAGGATATGTCACCATTCGGTCATTTCATTTCACAGTCATTTACTATCGGAAAATCACTCTTTCAAGAAGAAGCGGTTAAATATTACATTGCACCGAAACATGAATCATAAATTATTTTGTCAAGAAATTTTAGACGTAAATAGTTTACCAATTTTGAATGGGCAAGTAATCTCCCTAATTTTCCCTTATTGTATCTGTGCGATTAAATATCAATAGACATCACAAAATAATCATTAATTTCTTCAGCATCTTAAAATAATTTAATGTTCGAAAATTCTTACAAGAATACATTGCCTGATATTTAATAAACCAATAGAAACCCAACATTTAAAAGCAGTACATATTTCTATACTAGGATGACTTTTCCAGTGACCTTTTAATGACTATTATCACTTGTAATTACAAAAATCTACAGCTTTTGTTTTCTTTTAAACCATGTCCGCTTCCAATGTGGAGCATATGGACTCATAATGGAGCTTATCTCATTAGTGTTTTTCTATGAGAACTGTTTGTTGCTCAGTTGCTCACCCTCTTTTTTTCCAAGAAAATAGGAATAGAAGGATAGGGCTAGGACAGGACTAGCGGTTAGCCAAACGCTTTCGCTATGCCCAGTTTTTAGGTTTGGATGGGTGGGAGGGAATTTTAAACATCACAGACATCCCCACCTTCAAACAGAAATCCATAAATCGATTGAAATATCAATTTATGAAACTGTCCATACTGGGATTCGAACCCGCGAGCTCCGCAACCAAAGCCAACAACATTGACCACTTGACCACGAACTCGACAAATAGGATTATTCATTAGAATTTAAATAACTTCAGATCTACAGCAATATAGTTCCTAGACTTAATGGTAATAATATTACCTTATTTTCTTAATTATTATGAAAATTTGATATTGAAAAGATCAATTGATATCATAAATAAATTATATTCATCCTTAGTGATATTTTTTTACAAAATTTGAGTACAATTTCATGATTTGCAGTAAGCAATAAATAATACTAATCATTGCTCAAGTTTCATTGCTCTGAAAATGTGTTTCGCTTTTAGCTTTGTTTTT